>OY754877.1:9617216-10231314 GCA_963576445.1 Lithosia quadra | reverse complement strand
TCTGGAGTAATATATAGGCTACTTTTTATACAAGGTAATCCCGCGGCACTGCCCGTGGGAGTCGATTGGTTGGTAATCGTTTTTTGGTCATATCCCCGGTTCTACTTAACCAAATGCAATCAAACATACGGCAGATTTTATGTAAAACCAAGACCTTTCTAATAAAAAGGCGACATCAAAATTTGTTCAGCAGTTTTTGTGTCCATCACGAACAAACAGACAAGGATTGCAAAAAAATAGATATTTGTGGTCAACATAACCAAGTCTTTTTTTTTTAATATCGATTATTACAACTAAAAGTACTGTTATAAAGGGATATATATGTTCACACCGTCGCCTTAGGTGAACCCTGTAAAGATGGTGTAAAGTGAAACCAATAAATAAGGAAAAAAAAAACTTTTGGTCATATCTCCAAATTTTAGGTCTAACCAAGAAAACCGCACTAAAATCCGTTTAGTACTTTTTATCCGAAAGGTTTTGGCTAGACGAGTGGAGACCAGTGGAGTGGAGAGTGGAGCGGAGTGGGAGTAGTGTGGAGAGTGGAGTGGGGAGTGGTCTGGAGAGTGGAGTGGAAAGTGGAGTGGAGAGTGGAATGGAGTGGAGATTGAAGTGGAGAGTGGAATGTAGGGTGGAGTCGGGAGACGGGATTGGACAGTAGAGTGGAGGTCGAGAGTTGTGTGGAGAGTGGAGTGAACAGTGGAGTGGAGTTTGGAGTGGATAGTGGAGTGAACAGCGGAGTGGAAAGTCAAGTGGAGAGCCGTTTCATTCAAATAGACTTGGTGGCAATACCGAATTCTACGCGGGCGAAGCCGCGGGCGGAAGCTAGTAACCCATATTTTCGTTATGTTGGTCGAAATTACTATAGTCACTAAGAGGCATGGTAATCTCGCCGAAAAATTTATAAAAATGATGGCGAGATTACCATCAAAGAAATTTTAAGTTGTAAACTCGCCGATGGTCGAGTTTTCAGCTCGGCGAGTTGACACATAACTCCTTAAACTACGTAAACACAACTTGTGTACATTTTATTAAAATATTTCAAATTTACCCACTCACAAAAACTTCAAAAGTGGATAAGATAACTGCGGTTGTGTTTTGAGTTTGTTATATTTTAGTTAATTTAGACAACTTGTAATGTCGTTATTCTGAAATGTACCAAAAAATATTCAAGAACATTGGGACATCAATACCGTCCTTGCGCTTGCACGTTGGTTAAAATGATGAAAACGGTAATCATGATCTTAATTATTACCACAGTTGTAGAAAAGTTGTAAACTCGACTAGTACCTAAAGTATAAGATAAGCATACCGGTCAAGTGAGATAAAAAAGAAATTTTTCGTCACCGGAACTCGCAATTATTATGATCAAGCCTAAACAGGATACCCCTCGCCGCATGAAATGTAGGTACCGTCTACAACTTACTTTCTAAATTGTGAACAAAAAAAATTAAAAACGTATGATTTCATTATGACTTTTCTTTTTCCTTTTGTATATTATGCAGACCGTAATTGATGTGTGGTAACTAATGATCACTGTAAGTGGTCATCGTCAATCGACGATGAATACCTTCAAAAAGTGGCTATTTTACTTATGACTTTAGTACCTCTTTCTTATTCAGTAAAGCAAAAAGATTAGTGATTACAATACTCTCTCTTGTATGAATCTGTTTTATCTTCAACCCAATCTATAATATGTGAAAGTGTAATTCGTTTATTACCTCTATGACTAGCAGAACTAATTTGAATTAACAATACCTACGTCTCGAAAAAGAGTAATTATTACACTCGTTCATATTATTGATATAAGGTTAGTGTTATGGAGTCGATCACGATCGAATAATCCCTGACCTGGTTCGAATCCTGGCCATTAAGCTACTATCTTAACTCACTCCTAATACAAGCTATTCAGGTTAGGGCACAAAGACATAACAGGGACACAGCAACAATGTAGCACAGTAAAACTGCGGCGCAAACAGAATAAGTTACGATTTATGTACCTAGCTATAACGCCAGCTGCGCCCGGGCTCCACACTATTAAATCAATCACAATTTATACCATTACGTACTTGACGTCGTTGTACCCAAATTTGGTCACTTAGAGCCACCTCTGATAGAATCTGAACTCTGCCCATACATAATTTATTACCGGGGTGACACGAGATTTTTGATGAATTTTGAAATTTGGCGTATTTAGTTGACTCCCCTGGCGCCTAATCCTTTGAAGATTGTTAACAAATTAGAGTAATGTGTTAATTTATGTGTGTATGTGTTAAATTTGGCTAAAATGAACCTCTGAGTTTCGGTTCCCAAATGCAAGCTTCGGTATCAGCTGGAATTGGCGCTTGGATGTAGAAGAAAAAGAATATACTTACTTTGCTTTTGTCTGTGGTTCTCACGACGCGTTAGAACATAAGATTACAGATAAAGATTGTTTGTTTTTTACTAACCATCCTACATAGTAGTCGTCTGAGTGGTCGCTCATACGCGAACGTGTTTTCCTCCACAGCCTGTCGTGAGTGTGTGAGTGCTCGTAGCCGTCGGGGTTCAACACCGGCATTATATAGAAGTCGGCTTGTTTGAGGACTTCGTACTCCGGACCTGATAGAAACAAGTTGTAATAACAAACACATTAATTTAACTTTACGAGCAGTACAAATAAAATTTTATAAACGAATACCCATCAACTAATGGTGTAAAAGGTAATGTCAATGTGCTACTAACTTTTACTGTATAATGAGTTAAATGGAAAGCAGCAAAATCATCATAAATAATTTATCCCTAATTGATGTCTTACGTGTGCTTTCGTGACATACATGCATAACAACCTATCTGTTTATAGGATAAAATACCATCCAAGTATATACAATCAACATGATATTTAACAAATAAATTATAATTACTAAGATTCTGTGTTACGGTCAGGGTTGTTGGTCCAGAAAATGCGCATTATTAGAAGTATCTACCACGATCTCTCTTCTCATCGACTACCCCGTTGACGCTCTGATCAACTGATCAACCCTGACCAAGAACTGAAAAATTTACTGAAAAAGCTACAGGTGCGGATTTTTAGGGTTCCAATTGTAGAGCTTTCTTAATTGCATCTCGAAGAGCCAGTCACCATTTTTGTCTATTGCTAGTGGTTCAGAGACGGCGAATAGCCTGTTCCATTGCTATCTCCATTAGAGTAAATCAGAGAGAAACTAAATAAGGAAAAACATGGGTCGCTGTCGTCTTGGCAGACTACTACCAGAAGCAGCAATATCTAACTAAAAAAGGGTAGGTCCCTTTTCGTTTTACTTCTTTGCCTGCTAAAATAGTAACTAACCTAACTTTTTTTCTCCCTCAACCAGTGTATGTATTATCCAGGTGGCGACCGCAGGTGCTATCCATTCTCGCGCATGCGACCCGCCGTCAAGCCATACTGCTGGTTTCATACGTGAGCGTAGTTTCCATTTCTTCTTATTTTCTTTTTCACGGTGCATGTCGTTTCCAGACAGTGAAATCTGGTAAATAAGAGTACATACACACACTGTTTAAATAGCAATTTTGCAATGCTTGTACTGTAGAAATTTATCGTCACGAGTTGAAACTATTCAGAAGGAACTGTTTCAAGACAAGGCAACTTACATATCATCTAAGTAGTTTAATTCAAAGAAGTGATCGCGGCGATTGCAAAAAGCAAAAGACATGATCATATATATTATTATGGGTAGACATGAAGTTTTGCTCACTTATCCAACAATATGGAAAAATATAGAAATACGTACCTTAACCGCAACCAGTGGCAAGCCTTCTGATGATCTTCCTAAAGGTATGAGCTCTACCAAATCAGAACGAGAATGCTGTAAATATTCCAAATAGCGAAGAATATCTGCATATCTATGATATCGCCGCCATGTCATCGGGTGACCTCGCAATTGTTCCAACTCTAAGCGCTGCTTTTTTGAAAGTCTGGGATTTTCATAGGATATCGCTTTCTAATAACAGAAAAAATTGCATTAGCATGCAATATTCAGCTATTGATATGAATATAAGCATAAGCGTACATTAGCCTACTTAGTTTTGTTTTAAGTTTGATAGACATTTAACAATTTTCATACATTGAGATGTCATGTCACGTCAATCTTCTTGAAATTACTTTCACGTAGCATGATTATACAAAGTTTAACTTTATAATTATGGAAGTTACTGTAATTATATGCACTTTGTATGTACATTCGATTCGACAATGTGCGACCGCTGACCACGGTTGATGGAATTTAGTTTTCGGTTAAGCAATCAATGGACTCACAAAACTATATTATTAAGTATCTACTTTAATATTGATGCTTCAGTCGCATAATTAAATCCGTGTAATTATGTATGAATTTTTTAATTAATAAAATGGAAATATTATGTCGTTTGCCTATTCAGCCAGAAAGTTCACGATTGACAAGTTGTCACTTAAAAATTATTAGATAAATGGATGTTGGTGATTCGAGGGCATCATTAATCGTCGATGAACAAGTGTTACAGTAGGTACCCGGCTTTTCTATTGGCAAGTCGTGAAAAAAGCGAAAGTTCGTGAGGTTTTGGTTTTGTCCAAAGTTCTTCATATTTCACAATAAATGATCACCACTTCATAACTTTGAAGATTTAGTTATTATACCTAGGTAGGTATTCCATGGATAAAACCGAAGTTGAAGTTTTAATATTTATAAAACGCAAACTGTTCTAACTAATAATATCCCATCATTAAGGATTTCCCAGTTGCGTCCAAAGTTGGCATTTTGGATACCGAGTTCCGCTTATTGTTTCTAATTGCTATGTCGGCTTTATCAGAAGCGACTGCTGTCTGACCTAAGCTGTTTTAACTATTCTGTAAATATGGTGTATAATAGAATAAACGCTCTACAATACCAAATCTTTGCCGAACTGTCACTCTTCTGCCCAACGCGACTTGACAAATCAATAGCTGGGTCAATCTACTGAATTCACTTTTCAACATCAACATCAACATCAATATTCAATTATAATTTTGATACTTATTTACTCAAATAAAATATTTTAGATAAAATACCTGCAAATCCCAAATTACAACATCAAAGTCTATTTTATTTGTTTTCAGATGATCTTTAACATCTACCAGGAGGTCAGGTGGGACTAGTAGGTCGGTAGAACCATTAAAAGACGGCGCAGTCCACCACATTATCCCTGATCCTTGGGCCTCTTCTTGTAAATCCATCATCTCATGAACTTTCCACTGCATGTCTGGATACGTTCTCAGCAGTTGATATCCTTTATAGTTCTTCTTGATCGCTTTCTTTTCACTCTTCTCTGGTAAAGAAAATACAATTGAATAGGTATGTGAATGACCGTCCAGACTTGCTTGTTTCATAAAATAAAACAAGAATGTTTGTAATAGAAGGTAAAGTACGGTTAATGTACGCTCTTGTTCTAGAAAGTACCTACGTTGAAGAACGGTAACGATAGGTAATGTCTTCACTTTCATTTGCAGCCATATATCATACTTAAATGTTATGTTTTCTTGATAAATCTCGAGTTATTACGTAACGACTACTTGAGAGGCTAACGTTCGAACAAACACCATTCATTTCATACATCACGCGGATATATTCTGTTAATAATTTTATTTTAAGGAAATTTTACATTTTTGTGTACAGGTTTTGAATAGAAATGAATGCAAATCAGTATCCAGGTCTATGAAATCGAATAAGTTGTTTTTAAACGTTAAAGCAAAAGCTAAATCTGTAACTCTTAACTTAACAATTGCGTCTATCGTATCCAAAACACGTAATAACGTGCCGTAGATATTCGTTATTTTATATAGGTAAATGAATAATTATTTTTGAGTGATGCCAAGATTCATTATAGTGCGAATATCGACTGTTCTAGATTCAGATTTTTTAATTTTTAATTCATTTATGCAATGTATGGGCAGCACCTCATTGTAAGTTATAATAATACTCGTCATAATTCTAAGGCAAGTATGAATAAATCTAAACTCAAATTATGACCATTAGAGCAAGTGAAACAATAAGCAGACTAGAACGGTTTAAAATAACAATGAAAGTCAAATAAAAACTATTTTTGAAGACAGATTATTATTGCACAGGAACACATTTTTGTACTTAACTGTTATAACACGTGAAAGTGTTTTATATAATGACTAATAACTCCTAAAATATATACCTGTAACTGTTGTCTAACGTCTAAAATATTATTACAAAATCATAACTGGAACCGTAACTCAATTATACAGAAAATGGAGTATGAGTATCGATATCTTTAATTCCATTTGTGATTTGTTCGACTTGTGATTTCGTATTTAAATATTTAAATAAAATAGGAATTTAATTTTTTCATCTTTAAACTCCAATTTTGCTTATATGCCTAGTCTATTATATAAAAATGAATCCCTATTTTTCTTGGTCACGGCATCACGCGTAAACGGCTGGACCGATTTCGTTAATTCTTTTTTTGTTGTGTTTGTTACTGTCAGGAGAAGGTTCTTATGAAAGAAAAAGTCAAGAAAGTTGCGCGGGACATTAGAAAATTTAAGAAAACTTAACAACCATAAATTCACTTTTCTAATTCAACCTTCTTAGTGCTTTTGACAATATACACTTTTCAACTATCATGTCAGTTGTTTCAATATTTAGCTGTCAAAAGTTCAGTTTTATATGGAGTTTTGGTAGTTTAGGTTGTTGTAGTCAATGGGAGTTTCGATGGACCAATTTGAACTCGCTATTCGTTGTTAGCACATTAAGACAGGACAACGCCTGTCGGGTCAGCTAGTAATTTATAAAAAGCGTTAGAAATAAAATGTAAAAGTAAACATAATGTGTCAATTATAAAAAAAATACGTTCGTTGTGGTTTTGCCGTAGACAGGTTTTTGCAATAAAATGTTTTTATTTTCTGTCTAATCTTTCTTCCAAATTTAAATTAACGTTATAATGTTTCTTAAAAAATCAGTTGTTTATTTAATTTCCATTCATAAGTAGGCAATTATACAAGTTGAATGCGTGTATCGATTTAACAGTGCAAGTGAACGCATGTATTCATTCGGTATTATGGAATTTTTGATCTCAACAGAGACGAAAGTCGGTAACGGTAAATTGAAAACCATATCAGAAGTACTTAATAGCAACCTTTAACGCAAATGACAAAGCAATACTGATTCATCTAGTACGTCATGAAAATATTTTTCCGAAAGCTCGTAAAGTTCGTCGTATCATCTGTAATCTACCTAACTAGTTAAATAAATCATACAAATCATAATATTCGGCATCGGCTCATTACTTTTCTAGAAAATCGAACCCTGTTACACAAGGGAAGTGGCCAAAAAATGTGTTTAGCGCAATAAGCGGCGCAAGAAACTCCGTACAAAATTTTAGTAGATCTGTGACTACATTACTCGTGACACATTTTTGAAATTCAGTAGGTACGACAATAATTATGGTTTCTTGAGAATATAATGTTTTGAAAATATGATGTTTTGAGAATATGACGATTTGCGAATACCTATACCTAATATTTTACTATTATGAAGCTTTGCGAAGCGACGGAGGGTCCTACTCCATACTTATCACTACTACCTACTACCTACTTTACCCTCACATGGTGAAGAAAACTTTTAAAGAGTTCATCCATTCTGACTTTAGATTTTTCCATGAAAAGCGGTATTTCAGGAAAACCCAATATTCATTGTTGATCTAGCAGACATCTGATAAATGGACGCTAAAAATACGTGTCCATTACAAAGTTGTCATACTTACTAATACTGTAATCATTTTCTGCAATGTAAGCTCCGTCTCCATCTTCGCTTTCCACAAGTGTTTGGAACCAGTTGCTAGGTGCGGCTGTTAAAGGCTGATGCGTAGTCGATGTTATGGGTCTTTTTGGTGTTACGTCATCTAAAAACCACATGCCATCGAAGAATGACCACGAGGATTTTTTGGACTTCATAAGCCAGTTGTACACTGTAGAAACGATACCTGTGGAATAAAAAGAAACCTCTTCTAAAAGTGTCAATTTAAGTACAAAAATGGATGGATGCGGGGGTTTGGATTTCTGCACGAAAAGAATAATGGCCATACTGTCATCCCCTCGGAGAATCAGTCCGCCTGCATGCCTGCTTGCTCACTATGTACTCTGCTATTCGGAGGGACACGACACAAGGAGTCTCCGAGCTGTCTACACAGGGCCATATCAAATAATATACTCATTTAGAAGAAAGAATATAATAGGGTAGGTAGATACTCCAATATATCTCTGGTTTTACCATTTATTCGCTCACTAACAGAAAATATAGACCTGTTAGGTTAAATGTATGCAAAACTGGTCTAGTTTAATTAGATACACTGTAAGCCTCGCGGTGCAAGTTCTACAGGAATTTTATAAGATACCAGCCTATGCCCGTCGTTCCGTCCGTCAAGGCATAAGTAGATTATACTAAATAGTTGTAACATATGAATCACTATAAATCTATTAAATTATATCAATAGGGCGTGGGCACCACTATTACCAGTTAACAGCAATTATAAGGTGCGAGCATAGCGAGAACGAGAGTTACAGAATGTATTTTTTTAATCTCTACTTACTCGTTAAATCGGTCAACATAGGTAGGTATTTATGGTGTTCGAACCAGTAACAAGTTATAAGAAACATACAACAAAAAGCCAGTGGCATATTCCACTGGCAATACAACAATTTAATCCCTATAAATTACTCATTAATTAAAATGAAATCTATAATTTCGTATCGAGGTTGTAGACGACGCGGACTTAAAGTAAAACATGAGTGGACATGATTAATTATGATCAATTATGCTTTACTATAATCACAGATTATAATATAAAATGATAGATTGATAAATATAGTAGCCCGTCGCTCCGTCCAAGCAGAATATGAAATTGAAATAGTCAATAGGTTTCCGAAATGCCACGATTTTCTTCGTAATCTATTTCTAATTCTTCTCGCCGTAAAAACTTTCAACAAAGTATTAGAAAACTTCAAAAAATATAAGTGTGAATTAGGAACATAACATCTTATTTGCCTATACACGCTTAACTAGCTTGTTTTACCTTACCGACTGCACAATATTGCTCGCTTTGCAATATCTAACAACCTAATTAGACCTAAACTATTTCGTTTCACTCGCAAATAGTATAAAGATAGGCTCTATTAGAATTTAAACTTTGATAACATATACCTACTGAGCAATTTCATCCAGATACTTACTTGAGTTTGAAATCTGTGCAATCATCATCATATCATACTTTTGCCGCTGACTGTACACATATTTACAGTAGAAAATGTATCTAACTTATTAGGTATAGCATCTATACCTATCCACATTCTAGTATCCATAGATGGAACTAAATAGCAATGTGTAGTACCTATATTGTATCACATTTATATTCATTAATCTCGTATCTACATAATTATACACGTTAAGAAACTCATTGTATATTTTTTGTAAGAAGTTCCTCTGCTTCGTTTCGAACATACTTTTGAATGTATTTTATTTTTTTATTTGATCCGTTTAAAAAAGTGCGCACTTTTGAATTACACGGTAGGTTTCACTAGTGTGCACAAGTACCGACATCTAGCAGACCGTGATAAAGAATATAAATTAAAAATCGTTTAGTTTGTGTTTGCTACAAACAAAAGCGAACACCTGCAAACCAACTATTATCTAAATATTACGTAGGTATGTAGTTTTTTTTCTGAAAGACCGAACGGTACGAACATAGAACTCTTTAATAAGTAGGTACTATCTAATAATAATGTTATTAAGAATTCTATGGGTTATTATTTAACATTCAGAGGGTCAATTTCTCGTAATAAAATATGTTCAAAATTCAGTCACGATCTCCTCATCATCTCACAAATGTCAAAAAAGTATTCTTGTAACAAAGTTTTCAACATTTAGTATTAGATATAACTTAATTGTGACTGAATCGTGCCTGTAAGTTGACAAAGTGAAAGTAGTTATGTAGGTAGGTACTAAGGTATTCTGTTAGATTCAGTCTGTAATTGATAGCTGTTGTAATGCGAATGAAATATAATTAGTATTCTCTTTCCTCTTTAAGTATCTTCGTTAAGTATGCGTCAAGTTTGAGATGAGATCGAGAATTTTGAACATATTTTATTACGAGAATTTACCGTCAGGTTTTTCAGTCGTGTTTTTTTATAGTGGACGGACAGACGTTAGTGATATAAAAATTGAGGAAAAAAATTAACTCAATCAAACTCTGTTTGATACTTTTATATAGTAGTTAAAACCGTGTATTAAAAAAATATTAAAACTCCTCTAACTAAACTACACTAAAAAGACATCAAGCTGTAGACATGCCTTGTGTGATGAAGAGAACGGTCTGTTAAACCAAGCAAGTTTATAGTAGCTCGTCTCTCAGGTTTTTTTCCAACGTGTCATATCAAAAACCAGGTAGAGTAATTTCGGGTAATATAGCCTGGTCGGCCAATATGGCCTACTGCGATTTCTCTGAAATGAATGAACACTTGCGACCGCTCGACTCGGCAAAGCAACGCACCCTATCCCCCCACTTCTTCATCCGCGCGAGGCGAAGAGTGCAGGTATATCCCGTGCAGGCGTTCGATCGAAATTACGTAAAGTGATCTTATTTTTTGGTAAGTTTTAATGAGTTAATTTCTTGAAATTGTAGTTCTTTTTACATTAGTACTACACAGGTTTGTAGATTAGCTACTCATGTGTAGTATTGTGATAGTTTTTAAACATATTTCTTGATCATTTTTAGGCTAGACTTTAAATTATTAAAAACGTTCCCGTGGCCAATATGGCTCACCAGATGGATGGCTAATATGGCACACCAGGCCATATTGGCCACATAATTTTATATTGTTACTATTATTTTTTTCTTTTAGATAATGGCTCCGTGGAAACCATATTCACAAAGAAAACGACAAACATGGTCCAAGGAGTCTATGAGAAATGCTATAGAAGATATGAGAACAGGTCTGTAACCTCTTGACAGAAATGTTAAGGCCAAAATATATGACCAAGAATTAAATATCACCAACCAGGAAAATATCACACCAAATCTTACCACTTCATCTGTAACTGCTATAACACCAATAATGAGTCCGATGTGATATGTTGTGAAAAAATCTCTGTGTCAAGAGAGCAGAACAAAACACCACCTTTAAGTTCTGTGCAAGTTCTCACTACAATGTCTCCTCAGCCATCTACATCAAGAGAGCCGAACAAAACACCACCTATAATATGTTCTGTTCAAGTTAGAGTTCACACCACAATATCTCCACAGTTATCTACTTCAAGAGATCCTGTGTGAAGAGAACAGAACAAAATACCACCTACTTGTTCTGTGCAAGTAAGAATTACCACCACAGTATTCCTACAGCCATCTACGAGTAGGTACTTAATAAGATCAGGACTTTATGACACCCATTTCAGAAAATCTCCAATACCAAATATACAATCTATGAAAACCTCTAACCGAGGCAGGAAAGCTGCTAAAACAACATTACTAACTTCATCTTCATATTATAACAAAGACTTACAAGACTCATTAAAGAAGAAAGATGATAAAATCAACAAAGCCTCTGTCAATACAGGTAAAAATAAAAAGAAATGGGTAAAAAAATTAAGACGAAGTAGTTAAAAATGTTAAGCTCAGAGGAAGAAAATGAAATCTATGTTCGATAATAGTTCCTGATGGAAATCCAGACAGAAGTAACGTCTTTGACGCCAAGTGAAGCTCTCTATTCCATGGACACAAGAGGAGAGCCGTGGGTCCAGTGCTAAAGTTGCAAATTGTGGGCTCATGAGGAATGCTCAGGGGTAGACATAGATTCTATTTCTGTTAATTTTGCTCTGCAAAGTGACACAAAAGTTTATTACTTACTGATGTATTACTGGCGGGCAATATGGCTCACCTGTTTTGTGGCTAATATGGCCTAGGCCATATTGCCCTTCCAATATTAAAATTTAACAATTGTTGAAATTTCAGATTTTGTTTTTTGTAAATTATTTCTTAAGGTTGATTGTTTTGGAATTCTAATCATTAATTCTTTATAAGTTCTTAGATTGAATTGTAAAATAAAGACTGATTGATCTCAAAAAATGTTTGTTTTATTCTCAAAAAGGCTTATGGCGTGCCATATTACCCGAACTTACTCTAAGTATCTACTACATATTCAAGAAGAAGAGCAACGGATCATACGGATGGGACAAAGCAAATAATGTCTGGTTTGATTTTCATAAATAGCAAAGTCACAGCGATCCTGCATAAGGGTACCTATTTGCTCTTCCTTTTTTTGTTGTGTAATTCCTCCGGATAGGTATCTACAATAAAATTTTGATGCGCGTAAAATTTTCCAACATAAGAGTCACTATTTTCAAAATGGTCATACTATTTTTTTTTTCTCAAATACCTACATTCCTTTTTGTGAATTTTGTAAGAAGTTAATTAGCTGCAAGTTAGTCAATTCAAGTTGAGTGCTTAGAACTCGCTTAGTCGCTTTCGCGGAAATGTGTATCACCTGCACCTGACTGGCGGTTTATGAGTACAACACAAGAATTAGTTCAAGCACTCAATTAAATACAAGCTAGCAGGTATGAATGCGCTCAAAGTAGGTACACACTTACATTACATTATTTATCCTATGCATTTTATTTGTGAGAGCAGATGGTCCTGAGATCTTGGACCATAACTTGAACAAGATGGAATTTTGTACAAAATTTAGAATACCTATAACATCTCCACCTTAAACTATAACAAGTAGGTAGGTAGGTTACGTCTTGTTTTCTACAAAGCAAACTCACCTGAAGGCAAAGTCAATCGAATGAGATGATTTTAATTTCGTAAATTGTGCGACTAAATGTTTAGAAACGTTTGTGCTGATTCAAATTCAAATCCTTTATTTGCGGCAGTTTGTTGGTGTTGTAACACTTGGTAGAGCTGAACCTGTTTTGACACGTTTTGATTAGACATACAGTGACTGACTATGCAAGCCATTTATCATTCTGTAGGTACATGAATGTAAGTGAATCTTGCAATTCACTTTTCACCCACTTCTCGACTTTCGAGTAATTTAGAATTTTTCACACGTGCCCATATTACTTATATTTCTATGATATTACATACTATTGACACAATGAATTAAAATTAAACAATAAAAAGAAAAAGAAAGCACTTAGCAGAATAGGTATAAATTTTAAATAACGGTACGGTCATTTTTAACTTACAGTCTATGAATTGATTCTGTATGATTTCTTTTTTGGTAAATCAATCAGACTTACACCTTACACCTCTCGAAACTACATTTTTGCATACATAGTACCTATCTGGAATCTTTTCAGATACTACCTATGCAAAAAATGTAGTTTCGAGAGAACAGGATGAAGCTTTGAGAAGCTGTTTTCGAAGTCACTAATTGAACTGATATTAGGTATACGTTACGAGCGGAAGCTCGGCTAGAAAACTTCCTCGTGGCGTATCACGAGAAATGTTGATCTAACATCCGTTGCTCAGGCACCTAATACCTAACTTCCATAGTAACTAACACCCTAAGCAACACATGTTACGGCGCCTCTCTGAATAGGGTATCTTTTATATACAATCAAACGAAGAAACCCAAGACGAAAGGTCACGTAATAGTCAAAATTAGTCAAATAAAAAATAGATCAGTGGACTCGGAGCAACCAGGATCATCGCTAAAATGATGGTGATTTACATTATAGGTAATAAGTATTATCAGTTTCAAGTTGATACCGCACTTGAAGCTGATCATGCATATATTATCACCTATGTACGAGTACAAGTCGTCAAATGAAGATGTTATCCCGAACTTAGCAGTACCTACGGTGCTTTATTTGTCGCACGATGTAGAGCTAAAATGCTCTACCCACACACGTCTCTCTTTCTTCGCCATTTTTGGGTCGTCAGCATCTGAGATGGTAGCCCATATCTTTTGGACTTCTCGGATTTCACCCCAGCTTCCTACCATCCAGCCAGGTGCAGTCAATGGATTGAATGATATAGAAAGTATTTGATCCGTGTGGCTACAAGATCAAGCATTTAACTACTAAGACTATTTCGAAGGGTATATTTAGAATGTCTGTTATTTAATGATCGTAACTATATTCTGTATTATTTGGTAAGATTTAACTATAAGTAGTACGTTGAGGCGGGCTACTAATTTAGTGAAAGTAATAAATTTCGTTTCGATAGGACATACCTAATTATGATCCGATTTTGTGAGCACAAGTGCATTCCGTACTTTCATAGGTATGGTCGGTAATCACTTTAGTTTTTTATTTTCCATTTCATACGTTTTAATGTGTTTTCTATCACTTAACGTATTTACGGTTGTCGTGCGCAAGGGCTTTTCTACACTTGAGAAGATTTGGACACCCGTTGTGGGCATTTTCAATCGCTACCTTTTTTAGCGGAATAAATGGTAAGTGCTTTAGGTCCCTTTGATGATTGTGTGGGGCGCGACGCGACGGCTGAAGCGCCAATTGCCCAATCATAGATTAGATTAAATCAATTACGGGCTTAAGGGGCTCGCGTCATTGGTTTATCGGTCCTATTATTGGTTGTGTTGTAATTTTTGGTAACTTTCCGATTTTTGTTCTAGATGTGTGTTAGCACTTAAAACATCCGTGGGGATTTCCGCACGAAAAAAATGTCCCAGTAGGTAGATATGTATGAAAAATAAACTATACCATATAAAACCATAGACCAGCTAATTGTGTGTGACGACAATTTTATAGAAACCTTGAAGGAGAAAAGAAAAGAAAATTGCTGTTGCCGGCTAATTAATCATTAATAGGAAAACTATGTTGCCTGTTAATATGTAGATACATCCTGTCTATAAAAAGATAATGTCAGATTTTATTACCAGCATTAACTAAGAAACTTCTCCTATAAAGCTTGTTTTTAGTGTGTGTGTGTGTGTGTGTGTGTGTGTGTGTGTGTGTGTGTGTGTGTATGTGTGTGTGTGTGTGTGTGTGTGTGGTGCTCAGTTATCCCAACAACCTTTTTCTTATCAGCTCTACAATAAGGTGGGGTAAGGCAATTTCCACGATTTATTGTCAGTTAATTAGTAAGTATATAAGTATAAATAGGAAGGTACCTACATAGATTGTTTATTGTACACCATAAAAGTTGGTAAAATCACATTTCACGCACACTTAATTTAAGTACAATGTGTGGCCTTATAGCTGACAGCGATCTATCGGTCGAAACTGGTAGGTACCTATTATCAAATTTGCCGGTAGAATTTGAGAGAAAAAGCGGTTGAACGTGGAAAAAATCTTCACCGGAAGGAAAATTACCGGATGAATCGGGTAGGATCCATTTTCTCCATTACGTGTAAAGTCCCTTTCTAAATAAACGCTACTCACAAGAGATGAAACCACAAAATTCTTGTTTAGATTTATTAGATGTTGCTCACACCTCATTTACACGATTCTTCATAAAATGTACAACCTAATTAATTACTTAATTATTGTTTCAGTTTTTTTCCGCTTATGAGAACTTTAGCATGAGAGTAAATAAACCATTGTTATTTTTTCTTCGTTTCATGGCATATTTGGTGAATTGTTTTCATTTCTGTATAAAATCTACATCGGACAGCATTCCGTTTATGTCAGTGAACTAGGACTACGAGTATATCTGCGGTTGAACATTATGATACAGTAGCTACCTATTCGTAATTGGTATGTAGTGTATGCGACTGCTGCGATAGAGGGTGCAGCTGGCAGCAGTCGGATCCCGGTCAGTGCAAATATATTTACGTATGCATGAATATGTCTATTTACATTCTTCTGGGTGTTTCTATGTATAATAAGTATCTATGTATTTACAAAAAAAAGTACATAAGTATGTTTATCTGCATTCTAGAAGCTACAACATAAGCTAGTCTAGAGAGCGCTGTGTAGAATGTCGTAGAATATTTATTTATTTTATTTTATTTGTTTATAATTATGTACGTATTATACCTATATTCTAACACCAAGACCAATGCAACAATAATGCATACAAATATTTGCGTTGTGCGGTAATCGAACCTGCAATCTTTGACTTAGCAGCCTCTGTAAACACTTACACTTCTTTGAACCAGTTTTATTTTATTATTATTGATCAGGTCAGAGGTTTTGCGAAGAAAAAGAGAAGATTAAATTCTGATTTGATTTGAATTGATTTGAATGATTGTAATTTTAATTACGGAATGAACGAATACACCATGACGCATTTACTATAATAGCCTAGGTGTATAACTCCCAAAGATGTTTCTAAGAACACTTTGTCTCATCTTATTCTTTCAAAGGACCATGCAAAACCAACAGATTTCAAAGTTATCTCATTTAATACACCTTGACACCACGATGATTTTATACTACGACGATATATCGTAGGTCATGGGGTTATCGTACATACAAAAAGTATATACAGGGTGTATTTTTGTAACGGGGCAGTAAGGGCAAGTACCTTAACCTAAACTTAAACTTTTCATATACATTTCGTACGGAAATACGATAAATCAACTCGAAACTCATAGGTTTTTGATGTAAAACTTTGTCTTAGTTTTTAAGGGTTCAACTACTCTAAACAGTTATTAAACTGTAGGTGCTATGTACTAGCTAGAATATGAAGGCTACCGAACAGCAGAATTATAACGTAATTTAAATTTAATAAATATGATATTACCGATTTGAATAACTAATTTAATAAACAATTTTTATATTTCAGTATTTTAACTATTTTATATTAGAAAAAGTCAACATCTCAGTGAACCCAGGATGTGTGAGTCCCTACACAATGTGTTTCCTTCTAAAGGCGGAACGAAGATTAAAACATTAGGTACTTACTCTCTTTCGACAGTTCGGTAACTACAGAGGTTACTTTCCAACGACATGAAAAGATCAACATATATTATTAGTACCTAGATATGAGCATTCTTATAATAGGTATTGGTCATGAGACAAGTTCAAGCAATTATGCATAATTGCCTACGGTTGAGAAAGCTATGTGCTATGTAGATACCTAGGTACTTCGCAACTTGAGTAAAGAACTAAACTTATACCGTGTGAAATGGTGCCGCCTGATGCAAAATAATTCAGTAGTGGTATATTAAATTCAGTTTCTGACATAGTGACAGGCGTTGAAAGCTAACTTACTTTTATGAGCCTGAAACAAAACCACAAGCGCCATAATGGGCCTTTATTTTCAAACACTCACCTACATAATTAAAAAAGAAACGAATGCTGCGCTGTAGAAATTTTTTGTCTGTTTTTCAGCAGATCAATTCTTTTATTTTTTATTATCTTACCTGTTGGTGAGTGAAGATAGATCGATGATGTACCTAAATTATTCACTCTAGATACTCGTATAAATATCCCTTAGTGATGGATTTCTGGGAACATAGACACAGGGGTTCCATTTCCTAACAGAGGCCTAACCGCTATAAGCGCGTCGTGGTTAGGCCCCAGCACGCACAAGATATGTCTTGACTAGTTCACTGATAGAAGGAACGTGGAGGATTTCACTACGCTATAATCACACTGGAAACTAGAATATTCGCAGCGTTCTGGTTCATTTAGGTACCACGTAGCATAGAGACGGAACCTGCTTGCAATTATGTTTTTGTAAGAATTTAATAATTACGCCAATTATGCAGAACCATCTTATATCACTTACGAAAATTCAGCCAATTTTAGCAAATATTAAACTTTTAAATTCTAATTGAAAGAAGGCAAAATAACAGCAGCAGCAGCATAATAAATGGCTATAGAAGAGATAACCAACAGTGATGTGATGTAACAAAAAATAGTTTAGTGATAGTCTAAAAACTTACATTATCACCCATGCCTACATCATTATCATCATCCTTAGCGCTGTTCCCGGTCGCATCCGAAGCTTCGAGGCTTATGGAAGCGACTGCCAAGTGTCTTCCTAAACCCGAGAGGAAAACCTGCGCCGAAGCCCCATACTTCAAACAGCAGATGTACCGGTTAGCAAGTAAGATGGCTTAACCTTGAAGATGCCTATGGCTAGTATTGCACACTCACGGCACACGGGCTATAGCTTCGAGAAAATATGTTGTTCACACAATAAACAATTATTATGGCTGGATTCCGTATGTACTAAACAGTTGGCCTTCTGAACATCAGCCAAGAGATAAACAAAAATAAATTTAAGAGGCTACTTAAGAAATATCTGTTGGAGAATATGTAATTAAATAAGATCTACCTATATGTAATAACTAGCGTACCCGCGCGCGGCTCCACCCGCGTGAATGTTGGCTATCGCCACCAAGTCTTTTTTAAGCTGAGGGACTACCCGTACTAACTTTCAATGTCTATTCCTTCGCAATCAGTGGTTGCAGCTAAACGTGTTCATTTCATCTCAAGTTCTATCAAACCCTTCAAAGTACAGTGCCATGCATCGCCAAAGCCCGTTTATTTACCATCATTATCCTTTTTCATTGTCTTCTAGATTTTATGGGGACACATACTTTGGCCAGAGCAGCTATCTGCTGCTCTGGCCAAAGTATGTGTGACATCATAATCGCATTGCACCTTCACATTCGATGCACTATTTCAAATTATATAGTGAACGTTATTTATTTCCGAAAATCTGATTTTTTTGTTATTAAAATCTTGCTACAGACATTGACATTTGACAACCTGATTTAACATTCAAGAAGTTCATGAAAGTAAAGAAAGAGGATATACTAATAAATACCGGTCAAGTGCGAATTGGGCTCGTGCAAGCAGAGTTTCGTACAAAATTGGGTTGAGGGGGATTTCTGCACGGCAAAAAAAGGGGACGAACTTAACTTTGTTGCAGTGCTTCTTGTCTTGACTGACAGACTATACTTTTTTTTTGGTGATGTAGGTAATATTTACGCTTTCCAGACTTTTCCCTGTACTTATGCTGTAAGATTTTACCTTCTGCAAAATATCTGGATTCTAGCCCAAAAGGAAATATCTACCCCTTTTTTTCGTGCGCAAAAACCCCGTCGGGCTTCACCTCAACGGAGCCAACGGAGAGGTTGGTATGTCGGAGTCCTACCAATGCCTGTGTGATCGAGGAATCCCAGAAACCCCAACCGGTTCCGGCCACCAGCACTGGCGACCTCGACGTATGTTATTAGGAATCTAAATCCCCCATCTCTATAAAAAAGCGCGCGTGGAAATATAACACCCTGCCACCCTTGGTCTGCTTCTTCTAGGGTGACGGTTAGCCTTGACCCTAGGCCCGCACTCATGGAGGACGGAGATGGTTCTGCGAACTACGCCGCCCGGTGCGCCTTCATCGGCACGGGGGAGTGCTAGATCTCTCCCGTAGCTTTTCCACCACCACTTCTGCGCGCATTACTGCCTCGCAAAAAAAGTGGTGGCGTTCCACATACTCTCTATGGTGACCATGGTCGGCACCAGGGACCTCACCAGGCTTACCCCACCAACTTCTGCTTCAAGGACATGGCGCCACTCTATCCACTCTGGAGACTCTACCAGTGTATGAAGAGGTGGTGAGCCCACGGATCAGCCCCGGCAATGGTGGCATTCAAACGTCAGCACCCTGCCTACGCAATGCAGGAACCCACCAAAAGAGCCATGCCCATCAGTAAGCCTTGGATAGCTCAGGGTCAAGGGTTACCTTAAACTTCGACGTCTGTAGACCCAAGATGGAGTTCGACTTTAGTCGGTCAAGTCCGATATTACGTCCCCACTGGCCAGAGGAGGGGAGAGATTCGTGGGGATTTCCGCGCGAAAAATAAGGTACGGCTTCCTAAAACTCTCCGATTGCGGTGCAGGTGACTCACTAACATCGCCGAAGGTCACTTAATGACCTCCGTCCTCCATGAGTGCAGGCCTGAAGATGGTAGGTCAAGCCACCTATTAGTCGATAGTGAGACCACAGTTTGGATATTACGCTTCGTGTAATGCCAAGCATTATCCCCAACATTCCTTTTATCTAATTCAACTTGATGCCTCTACGTGTTCTTAAGAAAGAGGTCTTGACAGACAGACAGAAGGATAACGAAGAGATAAGGGATTTTTTCCTAATCAGGCACAGAACCCTAAAAATTAATACATTCTATTTACTTTTGAGGAAAAAGAAGTAAAGGATATTACTCTATGAAAATTTAGACAAAGTCAATTTTAGTTCCTGTTGCTATGACAACTATTATAGGTGGCGATAAAAACGTTTGCAACATCTAATTTTCTTTTTATTACTAAATTTCCTGAATGAATCATATATTTTTAATTATGTTATATGCTATTCGAGGCGGAAACAAATCCAAAAAATCATGGATCATGAAAATCTGTTCAGCCGTTCTTGAGTTCTGGCAAAAGCACGTTTTTAGCCCTTTTTAGGGCTTTAGGGTTCGAATTTTAAAAAATCCTTTCTTAGTACACCTCTACGCATCAAGACAAACACTCCCTACAAATTTCAAGTCTCTACGACCAGCGGTTTGGGCTGTGCGTTGTAATCAGTCAGTCAATCAGTCAATCAGCCTGTCAGGACTTTGAATTATATAGTATAAGATAACAATAACAAACAATAAGAGACTCAACTGAGTTCACAGACAAACTGTTAAAAACAGTTTTGTGAACCACGTGATAAATAAACGTACCTCTACCTATAATATGAAAGCTTTAATAGGAGCGAAGGAAGCTCGGTAGGATGTAAGGGCAGAAGCTAATCTGGTTACCTAAAACTAAAGGCGGCTTGTCCTGGCGAAAAATACATGAGTGATTTGTTTGGAGTAGGTAAGTACCTGTATAAATTCTAAAACGTTTTTAAACGTGTAATATCGCATTAGAAAGCACAAATAAAAATGGTGCAGCATTTAACTCTTTCTCCTTGTATTTCACAATGATTCGGTCACTCGTCACCACCGTCTCGCCAGCGATTTCATAATGATGATTTCGTGAATGTTGAACTTTTTAGTGAAAATGTTTTGTTTTAGGTACTCTAACTATCATTATCACATCGTTTATGTGTGTTTAGACCTCAGTAACGGTAACAAGTGTGGTTATAGTGAGAGGCGTGATTTACACGTGATACAACCCTGTAAATAAAGGTTGCATTTCCTCGCTATAATTGGATACTGATTATTCAATATCTCATGAATATGGTCTAGTATTGATCGTAGCACTTCAACTACAAGTAGATAATCCGTCTCCTCAAGCCATGTTATCCAGCATGCCTTACAGCTTCCTATCCGCCGTTTCTTTTCAATGACGGTTAGGTTACAGCATGTCCGAATGGCAAGTCTGTGTGAGGTGAGACCGAATTAATAAATAAAATAAAATAAATAAATAAATACTCTACGACATTCTACACATCGCTCTCTAGACCCAAAGTAAGCTTAGTATCACTAGCTTGTGTTATGGGTTCTAGAATGCTGTATTTGTAAATACATACTTATTATACATAGAAACACCCAGAGCAATGCAAATAGACATATTCATGCATACAAATATTTGCATTGAGCGGGAATCGAACCCGCGCTCTCTGCGTAGCAGTCGCATGCACTACCTCTACGCCACAGAGGCCGTCAAATGATAGATGACAAACTCATGTAGGGTAATTTTATGCAAAAGTTTTCCTTAAAGCCTTTGGGCATTGAGTAAGCTATCTATAGCTTTCTTTTTGTATTACTTTGACACCTATTCAGATGTAGGTATTAGTCATATCATCAAAATTTTGGTACATGTCCAAAACTTAGAGTTAGGTAATTCAAGATCCTAATTCAAAACATGAAGATAAAAGTATAAACGGTTTAATCTGTTATCTGAATTATATCATAGTTAGTATCTAGTAACTTCTATTATAAAAATGGTAAATTAACTGTGTACATTAGTGTTTATTTAAAAAATAATTGGGCTATGTTATGTACCTACGATTCTGAACATAAAAATATTTTTCTTGTCGGAATTCTTGTCTGTTCGCGATGGATGCAAAACCTACTAAACGGATTTCGATGCGGTTTTTTATAAGAAAGTTCTTGGTGAGACTTGGAATCTGCTAATGTTTAATTGCAATCGGTTAAGTAGAACAGGAGATAAGACCGGGATTGCTCTGGGCATTTTTCTATATACCCACGTATTTCCAAAAAATTATCAGTTTTCCGCATTCTTTAAGAGTTTATGAGTTTCGCGTAGAGGTTAAAAAACACAGCAAGAAAGCCCTATGTAGTTTGTCCCTGATTATTTCCTAAATCAATGCAAATAGACGTATTGGCATATTTGCACTGAGTGGGAACAAAACCCGCGAACTCTGACGTAGCAGTCGAACGCTCTACAGTCTACCGCAATACTGCTACGCCACAGAGATCTTAGAATTGTTTAAGCAGCCAATAAATATCACTCCATCGAATTGTATCATTCTATATCAACAGTTATTTAATCATAATATTACATAAACAAACAAAACTATTTTAACTATTCTGTTGTGATTTATTCGTTTTCTATTTTATTTTTTACACTAATCCTGAACATTTCGGTTTCTCTTGAACAGTGTCAGTGCAAATAATAAAATAACGCCAAATAAATCGCGAGTGTGTCCATAAATATATTTTATTACAACATAATTAAGAAATGTTAGAAAGATGCTACTCGTATGTCTCGTAGAAATTGTGTTCTTAAAGAAAAATGTTAATTTGAGATTAAAACAAAGCCTTAATTGCATTATAATGTTCGTTTATAATTTTTTTAAGTCTAAGCGATAATGAAACTACACAAGTTTTCATCGCAATCGTATGAATCATACTTACAGTAATAAATCATCACCGATCTTCGACTTTGATTTATTTGGCCTATGTTGGCTTGCTTTTAAGTTACGACTACCGACTAACCCAAACACCAAGAGGTAAGCATAGTCATACCCTCGTCCGTTAGTCAGCAGGTGCACCGTCTCACATATGGACTTGGCTATAGCTTCAAAGATCTTCCTGGGGCTTAAATCCTACACGACTATTTAGTAAGTATGCATAAACTGTAGAATCGAATGGTGAAAACAATAACAAAAACTAAAACCCAACTGCAATAGGTACTTTTTGAAAAGTTATATTTTGACACCATTCAGATGTTTGGTAAATTTAATTTCCCCTAATACTTGCACAGCAATGATGAATCTGAAGACATTATAGGTAATTTGTCAAAATCGATTAAGCCGTTCAGTAGTTACGACGAGGGAATATAAAAATTATGTTATTACAAACCCGGTACTTTTTCATCCCTATTTAGTAATATAATAATTATATTAAGTTAGACGTACCTGTGAACCAACCTGATTTCTCGGGTGTTTTTGAATCCTTTTTCAGATAGTTTTCGTCAAAAAATGTTGATAACCATCCCGATTTCTTCGGTGGGCAAGTAGTTTTTTTCTTCTTTGGTGCCTTGGTTGTTTTTGTTTTCCGCATCGGACGTGTTGTTGGTCGGCGCGTGGTAGTCGCTGGTCGGCGAACCGTCGTTGGACGCCGGGAAACTGGGCGACGAGTTGTCGTGGGTTTCCGAGTAATAATTTGCTCCAAGTCAGAATTTTCTACCACTAAATATTGGTCCCCGATCTGGACTAATGGCAACCCTGATTTAGAATCCGACTTTACTGATGGTGGTTTAGTAACTATAAAATTAGCATGACTTTCTATATTTATGTTAGTAGTCTTAATTAATTTCTCCTCAGGTTTAACGTTTTTCATAGTCACATTCACCTTAGGGACTTTACCCTTAAGTATCACTTTAGCACTGGCAGTAGTAGTTTTCGGTCGCGGCGAAGGTGTGGCTTCGTACGTATCATATTCGTCCCACACTGAGTAAGAGTCTAAGGATTCCGAGTCAGAGATTTCTGCAGAGTACAGGGGCGGGCGGCGAACGGCCGCCGCGCACGCCAGCAGCGTAAGCAGCGCCAGGCGACGCGCCATGTGACGAACGTGTGCGCATGGCGAGGTGCGCGCGCACTGTACGCCCTGAGGAGTCGCCGCCGTCGGCCGGACCACCTTCCCTGCCACTGTTATTATGCGATGTCGCTTTCAACGCGCCCGCTGCGCCACTACACCGCGATCACTAGGTCACCACGCCCGTTTGGAGCTTGGACTAGCTACGTGACCACTTCGCATCGTAGGTACATCTTGTTGAGATCCAAAGTATGCTAGACATTGTATACAGGCGTTTTATTACGTTATAATAAAATTAACATTTAAAACCTTTTTCATAAAACATGTTCACATAAATCCTAAGTTAATAAACTGATATTTTTACATCATAATTAGCTGTTGCCCGCAACTCTACCTGCACGAAGGTTTGTTTTCTTTATTTGGTCATATCCCCGGTTCTAGGTACTTAAAAAATTGCAATCAAACATCTGCAGATTTTAAATCTGACCAAGACCTTTATAATTTGGCGTCTATCGCGAACAAACAGACAAGAATTAGCTACAGACACAAGCTCCTTACTTTAAAATTTTATAATAGTAGGTACCTATAAATTATAAAAAGTGTTTATTAGGTATATATATAATAGCGTGTGTGTACATGTTAAGTACTTCGAGGAACAGAAGATGGACGAAATAGATTTAGGATGCGAGGGCGATGGGGCATCTCGGTAAAATACAACTTAGGCGTACCTTCCTACTTTTATCAAACCGATCGCCACGGGCAAGCCTGCGTGAAAATAGTGAGAACAGTAGAGGCGTAATTGTACCAAGTGGAAAGATATAGTCTCTATCTACCCCAATGGGAAAGAGGCGTGACTGTATGTATCTTTCTTAGGTATAAAAGTAGGTAATAGATACATTGCTCCAAGAATTTAATCCCAAATACCTACTTGAATTAAACACCAAAACCCGATAATTGCAATAATCAAGATTAAAAAATTTGGGACGAGTTTGATCACCCTGGGGTCTCTTGACTATTATTTATGTAATTATTTTCCTGCTGTGGTTTTCCCTAGCGTATACACTGTATACAGTATGGGGTTCTTCAAAAAGGGCATTAGAAGGTTTTTAAAGGGTTGGCAGCGCGAGTGTCACGCCCCTGGTTTTGTTTACGTCCATAAGCCATGGTGACCGCTTCCTATAAGGTGGGCCGTATGCTTATGGTTTAGACCTTAGTGACATAAAAAAGACTAAAATATTCCGAATGAAAACTCAATTGAGTTAATCTAGCGATACCTTTGTTGAACTTGTTTTTCGTAAGTAAAACCAAACTGTGTGAGCCTATTGCAAAGTGATCTCCAGGTACCCAACAGGCACTGGCTACCGTCGCATGAGTGCGGATCCCATTGCTACCCTAATCAAAGTAGTACATCGCACTAGCTACAAGAATAATAACGTGTAATAAACAACAACCTATCAAGTGAAGTCGATAAAATAGATACCAAGTTTCTCACAGAAAGTAGCTAGTTCAACTACCGTACAAACTAAGTAGGTACTCAATAAAGTCCGCAACAAATGTTTTGTGTTAAAACCTATGATTTAATTTCCATCGTTTGTCATCACATATGAATAGGTAACGCGTGAAATGTGGATCAAACTGCATGGTTCGTTTGACGCAACCGTGAAGTGCGCGCACGCACCTCGGGGGTGTCTCTTCCAATCACATTTCACTTGGCAATGTCCTATTGTACTATTTCGAATTATTACAATAGTAAAACTTTCTGTTTACACTATTATGTATAGGCTTTCTATAGTGGAGAAGAATTAGGAAATTTGACGTTGGTACATGTCTATAAGTTGTTATAACTCTACCGCTGTACAAAAATCCTAGAGTCGTTGAAGTTAAGCTAAATATTTTAATTTACCTATACCTAGCTTTTATTATGTATTTTACTTATAAATATTTATTTACACACACGATTAGACAAAAATACATAATAGGAATAAGCTTTTCAGTTTAGATGTAGGTACCTTTTTTGAAATTAACTTAATTAAATCCAAGAAAGAGACAGAGTAAAATATCCCAAGATTTCATGACACTGAGAGCTCTTTCTGCGTGAATAGCAACACCATAAGACAATTACTTAGAATATTATTGATACGGACCCGATTACAACCATCTTTAGTCTCCCCATGACCATGGCTATTGACAAGCATCCGAAACGTTTAAACTACTTATAAACAAAAGATAGAACTTATTAAAATTTAGTTTTAGATACGTGTGACATTCGTGTGAACTTCTGACAATATCATGCAGTTAAGTCATATCGAAGTTCAACTGTGTATTACAATTTTATGACTTAGGCCACTTCGTTGAAGTGAACTGAGTTTACCCAATTATATTCATTGCACATTATGTGATTATAACCCAGTTTAAATAGAAAAGTGCACTTATATTCTCGAGTAATCCAGTCTTTACCCAGGCTTTCACATACTGAACTGTTATATAATGAAGCGGAAACGTTTTTATTAGTTACAATTATTCCAATACAATACATTGTCGTGCGATGCTTGCAAAACATACACTATTCATTGTCTTATACTTAGGAAAGAAAGCTACACGATTAACCACGGGAGCAAAGCTGGGTGAAACAGTTATTAACAATTATTTAGCAGGTCCGCTAGATTTAGGCCCCGATTTCCACTCAGTTTATAAAAAAAGGTACCTATCACTTACTTTTGTGCAATTAGCACCAGGAACAAAGATACCTACTACCTCAAAGATTTTCGGGCTCACCGGAGGAATAGGTACAGTATTTTGCCTAAGATCTGTAGAGTAATGAGCCCTTGACGTACTGAGCGTATCTTATGCAAAAAGACACAAGCTATTGTTACGAATACATGTAAGAATGAAGAAGGACGAATAGTTTGTAGTGGTTACCAGAGATGCTATTTAAATCCAGTCTCGTTAGGTACATATATTAGTTATCCAATGTTTATGTCCTAGAGCAATTGCCACATACCACAGGCCAAGACCTACCTAATTTGATGATTATACTTAATAAAAACTGTAAATTAAATCAAGACTTTCTCAAAGTTGCGAGGTCAGGATCGACACGGTTTGATTATTTAGATAACAAAAGTAACTTAGAATTGATGTAGGTACGTGTAGGTACACTGCTGCGGCAACAAGGAAAAAAATAAACAGCGACTTTACTGTGTTCCTTTTCTTTTCGGGGCACCTAAGCTTAAACAGGGTCGGGTTTAATGCCTAATAAACTAATTCATTACTTGAAATTATTCATTAGGTAGATACTTTATTTTATAAAAATAGTTTTAACTAAAAATTCAAACAGTTCTACTTGTTTCTATCCTAATCCTAATATTGTGCCTAACAATATCTGAGACATATTTTTTATTCTGGGCAATCAATTCTATGAACCGCAGTTGTTTGTAGAAAACGTCAGCCTATGTGGTAAATCTGGCTTCACTAGATATCGGTCATGTTTTAGCTGGAGAACCTGCGACAATAAATCTAATGATGCATTCGGAAAATTAAGAATTGGTAAAATTAAGAATGTTAATAAAGAAGAATTCGTCCCTATAATTATTTGTAAAATTACACACGTGGAAAATTAAGAATTAGGAACCAATCTCCGAGTCCGAACCAAGCTATAATGGCGTGAATAATTACATAATATAATTATTATTATGTAATTAGTCACGTCATTATGGCGCTGCTGCATGTAAAAAACGCGTAGCAACTATTATCTACATAGAAACAAAATATAAAATAACCCGATTTGTAGTATGGTTCGATTCCCAAGTTTTGTTTGTGTCTTGATACAAGGGATACATGATAAAATACCTACTTATCATGTAAAAACTCCTTACATATTATACTCATGTTAACCATGGAAATATTTTGAACCATTAACGCAATAACAGTTACTGCCGCACTCAGAGACGTTTAACGGATACTTAAGTTGTTCCTTAGTAAAATTTGAAAAAAGTTACCACTCAGAGTCAGTTAAGGATTCATTAACACCCCTAATGACACTTTAAAGTTAAGTGATACAAAACCCTTACTTAACTTTTAAGGATTGATTTTTACATCTAAAAAATAGAATTATCGTGAGAAAATCCTCATGGATACCCACCTCGTGGCTAGCCGTGCCCCAATTAGGTCTTTACCTATGAAATTGCCGTTATGTACGAAAAAAATTAAACGATTTTATTTTCATGTGTTTTTATTTATATTAATCGAAGTAGTAATTACCCATACAATCAATGCATCTTTGCCAACGCAGCGGCAGTTTATTGATGCGGTGAGCTTCTAACCCCAGTTCTTGCAACTTGGAGACCGTCTGCTGTGCAGTATAAGGTCGCACATTGTCGTGTAGGAGCAGCGGAGACGAGCGATTGAATGCTAGTTGCAGATGTGCCAGTTTCTCCATCATTTTGTTCAGTTCTTCACAGTATACATCTGCAGTAATGCTCACCCCGTTTGGTAAGAAGCTGTAATGAATCACACCGGGCGCTAGACCACCAAACAGTCACCATCACTTTTCTAGGGGTAAGTTTTCGTTTAGGGCATTGTTTAGGTGCTGAACTAGGATCCAACCAACTTTCCGAGCGCTTGCGATTATTAAACAGAATTAATTTTTCATATTTTAAAATTCCTTTATTTCTGTGTCTGTTGAACAATGCACAATAATTTGACGTTGGCTATATTGACATTGGCAGTTGTCAGTGATGCCATAGAATAAAAGAGTCCAGATGTTTTATTATCAGTATATGAAAATAGGTATTTAATTTCATCTATATATAAAAACTAACAGTAAAAGAACAGATTGTAATTTATATTACTATAAATGAAAGTTTTTAATATGTATATTATTATTTTTCTACTTTTTACTGTTAACGCTTTTTAGGTGTGGCTACACCGACGCCTTATCGATGCCCTATCGATACTGTGATTTTGTCACTGCACCGCTCTACAAAACTTAAAGTTGTGATTAACTAATGTACCCTTAAATTATGACTCTGGGATGTTCCATCAATAAACAGATTTAATGAAAATTAGTTAAGTATCATTTAGGACTAATTTAAGGAACCTTTCTGAGTGCGGCAGTTAGTTATTGTAATTTGTAACCGATTGAATATAAATTAAATCAAATGTATCAAGAATATTCATTATATGAAATCAAATGTGGTCATTATAAGTTTCATAATAACACTGCAATAGATTGATTCAATAAAATATGCAACGTTGATTAGAAGAAAATGCTCCCAATACACCAGATTTCCAGAATTTCCATGGAGGACCTATAATCAGAACTAAATAAGAAATGAAGAAAAAGTAAGAAGCACGTAATTTCATGCACCAACACTTGCTTCTGGCTAGAAAGTGTGGCGGGGAAGCGGGCGAAAAAAAAAACAGAAAAATATTTGCTTCAGAAGCATGAAATTTAATATTAAAGCTTCTGTCTAAAATATTTCAAATACACTCAAAGTTAGACTCCGTTCGTGGTGCTGCCATCGGTTTGTAGAAGTTGGTTTCATGAATTTATTCCCGGGTGAAGCCGTGACCCGGGCCGCTAAGAGGTATACTGATAAAATAACAATATTTATAGTTACAGATAAGATAATAGAAATATTAGTTATAGTTGCTATTACTGTATATACTGTAGATAATAATACATACTGTAGATGATAATAATAGAGATTAAAATATTAGTATAATTTTATTTAACATTTAAGTACAATGTATTCTTTCATGTTTAGTAAATTACTCATAACTTGCTTTTGTACAATTTGTAAACAAAGCTTTTATAATATCACAATGTTCTCAGCTCTGTAATGGCTCTACGTGTATCTACTTATTAGACTTAGACGCAGACTTAGTGCAATCGGAATCTTCAGGATTCCTGAGCTCACTGACAACTGACACCCTATTCTTAGCAGTTGCGTAGAGACGTCGCATCTTTGGCAGCATTTACATGCTTCTACAATGACGAGTTTTGATGAGCGCTTTCAATATATCCTACCTACCCTTTTCCTTCATAATATCCAAAACAACAAGTGCAGCACTAGGTCACAGGTGTTACTTTCATGCGATGCAAACAATACTCTCTCGAACTAAACAGTTCAGCACTTCCTTCCTTTGACGGAAGCTCATCATTGTAACAATGGTATTGTGTCCCGATTGCATAAGAGGCCTCGGAACCTGGAGTCCGGCCTCAAGCTTTTCCTCCTCCACTTTACACGGTTTTAGAGGATAGTATGTATGCAGAACGACGTCAAATCAGCACTTCTTGGGTCTACCTCGATAATCAGGTACCAGGTACAATAAGAATGGTCTATACTTGCACTAAGCGGAAACCGAATCCGTGACTTTTGACTTAGCAGTCATATTATTACCTAAGTAAGGGAAAGTATGACATTTAGTTGTAACAAACATACTATATTTGGATAATGGCACATTTAACATCACGAAGGTTCTCTTTGCCACAGGCTATATTTAAAATCTGGATTCGAACATTCTAAACACATAAAAATTACCGTATCAGAGTATCCAAAACGCATTTTACCCAAGTTATAATGGGTACAATGAGTGTAGGTAGGTATGGGACCCCATCAAGATTCAGAGCCAAGCCCATCTCACGATGAGCTAAGTTCTGGTGCAGGTTTTCCTCTCGGGGTTCGGAGATCAACCCGTAGTCTCTCCCATAAAAGTCAAATAAAACTCAAATCAAGAGGGAAGTGGGGAATAAGAGGATCCCGAACTCTGAGTTGAAAGCCTCAAATGCAACCGGGAATAATGCTAAGAGGATGAGTTTAACATAAATTCGAATTTATCAATAAATCAAAGTTAGGCATACCTCACTATACTGTTATTGAGAGTGAACCTAATTTAGTGAGTGAGGTACGAGTCACTAATTAAGGCAACAGCAACAGATGTTCGGATGTACACTTCTCAATTCATATAAAGTGCATCCACTTATTGCAAAAAAAGTGAAGTGAAAGTTACGTGAAATCATATGATCATTATGCAAAAGTGGTCTCTGTACACAAGTACTACAATAACTATAACTAGTATGAACTATGGACTAGCCACTGATCTTCGCCAAATTAAAGGGAAGGCAGCCAGATTGTGATTGATTGAAGAGACTCTGGCGCAGGCTTCACTTTGGGGATTAGGAGGTCAAACGGCAGTACCTCTAATAAAAGCCGTAAAGCCCAAATCAATAGTAGATCGAGTAAGCGTACCCCGGCCCGGGGTTCCGAGCTGAAGTCCTCGGATGCAACCGGTAACAACGCTAATAATATATGATGATAATTAAATTGAAGGCAAGTGACCCGGCCTACGATGTGTCACCAGCAGTTAAATAACAATGTGCTTGCATTTAGGTACTACGGGTACAGAGAGTCTAAGAATTATAAAAAACCGACCAAAAAAACCAGAGCACATAGCATACTTAGTGATGGTTTGGGTCTTGTGTTGCTCAGTCGAAAAACACTCACTATCAGTGTTTTTTATCAGGGTAATTACAGATCTATGAAGTATAAATCTGCTGAGTAATATTCGGTACATGTATCTTATCCAGGTGCACCTTTCTATAGATTTAAATTAGGACGCAAAAAGTCTGGCCAAAGTGTAATTAAAGTCACGAGAAGAAAGTTGATTGATATATTCATTTTTGATTCATGGTAGATACCTGTTCAACGTTCAAAAAATTATATCTTATTTTAATGCTGTGAAACCAAATAAATTCACACTAGCAAAGCCCAGAACGGATAAGCAGATACATACCTCTCACCCTTAATTAGGTAATAGTTGACAAATCTATACCGGGTATTTACACCAGACCAATCCTGAAAACCGAACCAGGGACCTCATGCATGTCAGTCGCACTAGCTGGTGATCCACCACCTTGATTTCAATTTTGAGTCGAAATTATGACTGAACAACCTGTAAAGTATGTATGAAAGAGAAATCAAAATGAAAAGACCGAATTAGATACCTCCTGCCACGTGAGAGATGACACAACTCTCTCTTGAAGCAACAGCAATCGTCAAAAAATAGGTTATTCTTTTATTGTAATAATGAGCGGTGTTTCTAATCTCATTATTGTATTCTGTTAATACCATTGATTAATACATCATATAATATGTACCCAATGCCATCTAGCGATAGCAAGCTTAACTACTTAGAATAAGTGCGATATCCTGAATCGCGATTTTAAAGCATGATGGTATGGTATGGTATGGTATGGTTTAACGGGCTGTTATCCGCAACTCCACGTCCTGGCGCGGTTTTTGCGTGTGGGTGGGCACGTTATTCGATCCACCCGACCTCTTGGAAGAACGCCAGCAGCCTTTTTATACTGCTGGTGATCTCCCGGAGCGTACCTGTATTGTTGAAGTACTTGACCCTGTATGTGGCGGTTGCAGGGCAGTGCAGGAGCACATGTGCTGCCGTTTCCTCCTCCCTCATGCAGGCTCTGCATAGAGGGCTGTCGGTGATGCCTAAAGTAAAAAGGTGTTTATTAAATGTGCCATGTTCCGTGATGGCAGCTGTAGCCGTGCGTAGTTGTTGCTTAGACAGGAGCCGGAGACGTCTGGTCAGTCTCTTCTCGAGCACAGGGAGGGCTTCCCTGGCCTCTCTACATACGCTTAGGTTAGTCCAGTAGTCGCTGCGTTGGTCCCTTGTCCGTCTCTCCACGATGGTTCGTAGGTATGCGAAGGGGATTGGTATGATGGGCTCGGGTCCCACTGCGGTCATCTCAGACCCTCTTCTCGCGAGTTCGTCTGCTGCATCATTGCCTCGCGAGCCGCTGTGTCCCTTAATCCATTGTAAGATTACGTTGTTCGTGCTGCCTATCTGGTTCAGCCTGTAGTGGCACTCCAGTATCAGTCCTGAGTTTATGATATGGCTGTTCAACGCTTGTAGCACGGCCATACTGTCCGAGAGTATTCTTATTGAGTGACCCTTCACCTTCCTGGCCGTAACTGCTGAGGCTGCCAGGGTAATCCCCATGCATTCTGCTTGGAATACGGTGTTGTGGGTCCCTAATGGTCTTGAGATGGCGATATTTAGGTCTTCAGAGAAGACTCCGGCGCCAGTACCTCTGTCGGTCTTGGATCCGTCCGTGACGATACGCATCTCCGTTAGGCATAATGCCTCGCATCGGTAGTCTTCATAGAGCTGGATTTTGTATTTCTTGTCGAAGGTGTACTGTTTTGGTACTCGGTCGTTTATTGCTCCTATTATCGGCACCTCCTTTATGAGGTTTGAGAGCAGTAGTGTGTGTTGTGTGTGCCCTTCGCTCCACAAGTTGAGTGCACTTAGGCGTATAGCAGCAGCTGTCGCTTCCTGTCTGATGAACAGGTCCAAAGGTGGGAGCCCAAGCATGGCTTCCATTGCCGCCGTAGGGGTGGTTTTCATGCATCTGGTGGTTGCCATGCAGGCCAGTCTTTTGGTTTTTTGTAGTTTAGCTGATGCTGTGCTGTTTACAGTTCTTGGCCACCACACTATAGCGCCATCCATAGGATGATTTTTGGTGTAAGCCCCCACTTTTTGCCGATCATCCTTCTGCATTGCCAGAAGGTTATTGCGGCCTTTTCTAGTTTATTGTCTAGGTGACTGTTCCATTTCAGCTTGCTGTCTAGAATAACACTAAGATATTTGACTTCTTTTGACAGCTGGAGTTCAGTATTAAAGAGTTTGGGTAGTCGGTATTCACCTAAGACCCTTTTGTTCGTAAACATAACTAACTCTGTTTTGGTCGGATTAACCGATAGGTCAAATTCTCCACACCATCTTTCCACGGTGCGTAAGGCCTGTTGCGTAAGGTTGCATACTGTTCCCGCCACCTTTCCTGAGATAAGGATAGTTAGGTCGTCTGCATACCCTATTGTATAGTCCCTGTTTTTGTTCAGCCTTGTAATCAGGTCATCTATAACTAGATTCCATAGGAGGGGAGATATAACTCCCCCCTGGGGGCAGCCCTTGACTATCAGGGCCCTCTGATTTTTATCCCCAAGGCGTACTACTCTTTTGCTGAGCATGTTTGTTATCCACTCTGCTAGTACTGGTTCCGCTCCGAATGCATGATGCTGATTTATCATAATTATTAAATCTGTGATTTCAATTTTATTTAATTACGAAGAAAATCTAAACACGTTCTAGTACTCTGTATCCTTTAGGTAGGTACCAAAAAAAAACTTCCTACATTTTCAAAGGATTTATAGAACCAAGATAATCGCTCATAGTTTACCGCGTTTTCAGTTAGATGTTTAATTTTTAATTTTGTTAGTTTTCTTAGGTTTAAAATCACAAATTTTAAAAACAATAATTTTACTGAATCGAACTCCTGGCTGGAGGATCCTCCACTTTGTGTCGGAGAAACTCTTACACCGTACCTCTACAGTGACGGTGCCGACTCGAATATTACTCGTAACTAAAACTAGACTAAGATAATGATTTTCTGGTCGGAATAGTTAGCATGCAATTGCTTTAAAATTTCATTCAAATGGACTAAGATAATTTCCATATCTTTACGATTTGTAGTTTTTGTGGCGAATTGGTTAATTATTCGTTACAAAATGATTGGTCGCAATAAAAAATAGTTTATTACTGTATAAACAATATACTTAATAAATAACTAGGTAGGTACCTAATACTTTCTACTTTATCCAGTGTTTAGATATAGTTTTAGAAAAGATTTAAATAAATCAGTGCGTTTCAATGGGCTCCAGAAGGATTTTTCTTTGTTCTGTGGGCTCCAGGTATCAGAATATTCTATACTAGCTGTTGCCCGCGGCGCCGCTCGCGTGTAAGGTTATTGCGTCCACTCCCACTCCCACCCCCGCTCTCGCTCCCACTCCCACTCCCACGCACACTCCCACTCCCACGCACACTCCCACACCCACTTCCACTCCCACCCCCGCTCCCACTCCCACTCCCACTCCCACGCACACTCCCACTCCCACGCACACTCCCACCCCCGCTTCATCTCCCACCCCCACTCCCACTCCTGCTCCCACTCCCACTCCCACTCCCACTCCCACCCCCACTCCCACCCCCACTCCCACTCCCACCCCCACTCCCACTCCCACTCCCACTCCCACTCCCACTCCCACTCCCACTCCCACTCCCATAAACCTATTTCTGATGAAAACTAAACTTAACTCAAAATGTAATACTTTTGTTAAAGAATACAAAAAAAAAACTCAAAATCCCTAAAAACTAATAACACCACTATCCACTTAATTAATTACTTGAACACCACTGCGGGCGGGTGACGTACCTACGACAAACTTATTATTTGCGGTTGGTACAGTAATCGGGTCTAGGAATTGAACCGCAAAATTAAATTTGTCTTTTATTGTATGTACTTTTCCGGGATAAAAAGTATCCAGTGTGCTGCCCAGGATATGGAAGAATAATTATACCAAGTTTCACCGTAATCGAACCGGTAGTTTTTGCGTGATGCTTGAACAAACAGACAGACAGACAGACAGACAGACAGACAGACAGACAGACAGACAGACAGACAGACAGACAGACAGACAAAAATTTTTTTAATCACATATTTGGGTTCGGTGTCGGTCTAGTAACACCACCTGCTATTTATTTTTTTTTTATTTTCAATGTACAGAATTTTCACTTCTACAGATTTATTATAAGTATAGATTATATGTATATATAATGTTTAAAATATTCACGCTTCATTTTCAATATTCGCTGCAATCGGGTGTTGCCAATATTATAATTTTTTGTTAAGAGAATTTTCCCATGTACCTGAAGCTGGGACGTGATGTTAGCTTATTAAAATGCCAAAAAAAAGACAATTAGGATTGCCAAATTTCACAGTATGTACCAACAAGTTAGATATCAAATATGAATATCAAATTATTTGGTAATTTATTATCCCATGGGTGTTTCTGCGTGTTCATTTATTTTCCTACTAAGGCACTGTACGATACATGTAGCTACTTACTGAAGATTACTTGGCAGATTCCTACCGTGTATATTATACTATATGTAGGTACCTAATTATCAGGAAATGAAAATATAAAGAAACTCGACAGGTGTTGTTTTTGGATTGAGCCAAAGTAAGACTCAAAGCGACTAATGATTAGTAGGTACCTAACACTTTCATTCATATATCTACTATATGCTCTGACTTTACTTGTTTTGAGTTGATATTGTAAATTATAATGTTGAAAATAATGGGATTAAATACAATTACTTATATAAAATTTGGCGTTAGGTGTATTTATATTAATAAAAGAGCATGTCTACGCAAATCACAAAATACACCAAAAATTCATCTGCAGTTCTAGAATAACATACAATAACAAAAATTTAGTAAAAAGAAGGACCTGGAGAGGAAGGGGTTCCTTTAAACACTCTTTAACCGAATAACAAACCTTTTTGACCGTGCGGAAAACTTTGTCACTTTATACCTACCTACCTACCTCGCTCATGCGCGAAGGTTATAAATATTAAGTAGGTACCTATAGATAGCCTGGACCCTGAAATGCTGCAATCAAATTATACAATTTTGTCGTGTAAAACCCGGATAGTTTAGTTAATTATATGTAAATATTAGCTTTCTACAACCACTCTCTCTGTACACACTGACATTAAGTAGCACCTTCATAATTAGTTGAAAATAGTTGATGACTCTGAAGGACCTTTCTCCATCATTTAAAGAAGCAGAAAAAATAATGGATGAACAAAACAAGCAATACAATAAAATTGTGTATGTATAAATCGAGTACTGACTACCATAAAAAGTAAGATATCACTTTTGTTGCTGAATCATTGACAAATATCTCATACTTTCTGGGTACCTACACATTTTTTGCTCAACTTCGTCTGAGAGCGACTTAACAGGTGACATTATAATTCTACTGTTGAGGTCGTTACTATAATGATCTTCAGAATTACATTCTATTTACAGTTCAAAATTTTACTGAAATGGTCTTTAATATGCAGAGATTTCTTAATTGAATTATATTTACTTTACGACTGAAGCTAACCTGCCGAAATACGGGTTCCTCTAGATCTCTTCTATTCTATATTATTTCTTTTTTTGTATAGCTTATCCAAGACGGCGGGATTACTTAGATATTCAGATACTGACGTTGGGGTACAAAGTGACCCTCATACTCCCATTACACTCACACCCCAGTGGACTCTGAGCTTTCCAGATGCCTACTCCTCCTTGACGTGGATCTACTTACTCCTAACATATGTAATTCAGCTTAGATGGAGGTGTTAGGGGGAATAGCAGGTAGTAGGTAATTTCGATTACTATGTGTAAGTATTTCGATGGTAATGCTAATAAGTGCCCAGGGCCAATGGTTATCACATCATTAGACTATCACATCATTAGACTATCACAACACACTAAGGGCCGTAGTACCTACTTAAACTAAGCCTTTTTAATTATTACAACCTTCTGATACGTTATCTAATGCCTCTATTAAAATGCTACCAAATTAATCCAAGGTAGCTCAGAATTTCATTCATTGTAATGTAAGAATGCTGACAAAATAATTTACCAAATTAGATATACATAAGTTGTTACGTAGGTAGGTACTCTATCAGTTTACATATAATAGCGGCTCCGCCCGCGCATAGGTCGGTAATCGTTTTTGGTCATATCTCCAGTTCTAAGTACTTAACCAATTGCAGTCAAACATACGGCAGAATTTAGAATAGAATAGAAAGAAACTTTATTATGCACCAATAAAAAAATTACATACCTACAAGGAAAGCACATCTAAAAACGTTTAGAAAAATAAAGTAAACCTTTCTAATGTAAAAACCGCATCAAATACTACTGAACGGACAACGCTACAAAAAGTCAACATTTCCAAAATTTTTTTTACGTTAATCGTAACCTTTACCTGCGATGGTTTAAAACTGGAGGTAGGTTCAAACCATCGCGGGTCAAGGTCAGGTCGCAGGCACCCCCTCGTTTGCAGCTGCACTATTTAGAAAACTTCTACAAAATAGTCAGCATGTCAGTTATACTGTTCCTTGTTCCGGTGGCGTTTAGTCCGGTGTAGGTGTAGTCATGGCCCGTCATAGATCTCAATTCAGCGAACCTGTAAACAACTCAAATCGGAAACAAACAGTAATTCCCAGAGTCCACCCCCACCCAATCATTTATCTTCGCTTCTCAAGATAACTACTTAATTAGGTATGTGTTTTTCCCCTAAATGTAAATCAATATTGTTCTTGAATAAGTTACATATAATTATAACTTATCTACAGTTTGTACTTTGGTACCTACTTTCCTTTATTTTATGTAGCTGTTTCATATCTATCTTCTATACAAATGTTATAGAGCTGAAGAGTTTGTTCGTTTCATTGATTGAACGCGCTAATCTCAGGATATTGTTCGAATTGAAAAATAAATTATTTTTGTGTTAGATAACCTGTTCATCAACAAAGACTGCATCATTATTCTACTACCTAGAGGAGCGGAGCAGTAATCCTATTAGTCAGCTAATGGGGACAAATTCTATGGAATATTGCAAATCTATTAAATTAAGGGGCATGTAACATAACATAAACTCACGCCTATATCCCCGAAAGGGTAGGCAGAGGTGCTAGCACCCACATTTCGCCAGTTTATGTTTAGGTCCCAATGTAATAGCCTATTGCCATTAACCGGGCACTTGTAAACCTGCGATTTGTATGTATAAGGGTTAAATAAGTGTCACACGGGGACGAAGTGTGTTACGGGCTATAAAACCATGTTCATTCAAAAGCACTTAATATTGAAGAGCTAGAAATTTTTAATTAATTTTGCTTTGAATTATTTAAATCCCTTCACGGGGAAAGAAGCATTTCATCCTAATGATGCTAATAAACTTAATACAAACGATTAAATTGTAACAATCTGTGAGATTTATTATGCTTACTCAGGTCAATTGTGTGGAATAAAGTTCTAAGAATATAATCAGTAATACTGTAATACAAAACAAAACAGTAAATAGGAGTGGAACGTCATAATATATGTTACACTAGCTGTTGCCTGCGGATTCGCCCGCGAGACTTTTAAAGGGTAGGTTCCTACCCATTCGCGGTATAATGTTCTGTCTTTTTTTTATAAATTGTCTACCACCTAAATTGTATAAAAAGTCTTGTGTTATTCCAGACTATAAATCTATCCCTGTACGAAATTTCAGCCTGATCCGCTCAGTGTTCAAAATTCACAGAAAGGTATATTATTTATTTTGGTTACAAGGATCCCTTTTTTGACATTCGGAAGATCGATAATGTGGTCGAGACTCGACTGAGACTGAATTTTGAACATATTTTTTAAGAGAATCGGCCCTCGGGTTGCAACTGTTGCAATTTCATAAGGACTACCTCTTCCTTTAAGATTTTTCTTTCTATAGCAAAACGATATAACGTAGGTAATGATAGTCTCTTGCTCATAGTAAAGAGCAGTTTTTTTACCCCAAGGACTGGTTATTTTTGTAGCGTAGAAATATTTCATGCTTCGTGCTTTGTGTTAGGTATATTTACGATATTATAAAGATAATAAGTATTAGAGTAGTGATGTGTTTTGTCGGATTCCATAAGCACTTAAAAGATAATATAACGCCTTTTTTACCCGACTGCCAAAAAGGGTTATGTTTTTCGCGCGTATCTTGTATGTAGGTATGTATGCATATGTATGTATGTAAGATTCTTTATTACCTCATATCTTCCAAACCACTGGACGGATTTCTTTAATTAACATATCGTTAGATCGATCTCGGTAACCCAAGTGTTCTTAGATAGGTGATGCGAAAAAATACCCAACATGGCCGCTGCAATGCAAATTATATAGGTACTGCAATATGGATACCAAATTAAAGGGCTTATCACGAGGATTTCAAAAGGGTATATCATGACCAAATTTTAATTTAAAAAAAAGTAATTATATTACATTTAATTAAATGTAATAAAATTTCAAAAAAAATCTATATACAAGTTACACGCGGATTGAGGTTTGTGAACTTAGTGATGAATGTACACGAAAACTAAAAAGTATAAAATAAAATAAAAAATTAAATAAACAAAAAACCCGACTGCGTAAAAACCAAAAAGAAAAAAACAAGCACTTAGATAACCTGTGGTCTTGAAACATCACAAATGAACAGTCGGGATTACTCGGGATTCATTATTCGACAGCCAATCTAATTTTTCAATGGAGCCCGACTGTTAAATTTATTTACTTAGATATATAAATACATAGATGTTCAAATAGGGTATGACAGTTTGCATGAAAGTTTGTAGGTATTAAGTATTTTAGACTCTTGATAATAATGAATTAATATGCTACGGAGCGTTTTTGAAATTTCGACCTGTGATTTGCCTTTACTTTCATCTAGTACAGTCCTTACATTAGATTATTTACTGAAATAGGTATACGAGTACCTAACGTGTTGAGTTTTTTTGCAGAACGCACGAAATTCCGATCCGTAATGTTGTGAGTTCCAACGGGAAAGCCAATTATGATAAACAAATTAGCTTTAAATTTTAAGCTAATGGTACCTATATAAATAAAACATTAATGTTTATCTGCAATGAGTATGTAAATAAACAGATACGCTAAATTAGTTGGAAGCAGTGCTGCGGTCACAGGTTCAAAAATCGACGAGTCTCAGAGGGAGTGTCGAGTCGAGCGGTTGTGCAGTGGTCGGCCGTTGAATCGCCCGCTTCCATAGCTTAAAACACTAGCTATCCACAGGTACTTACCCGCTCTATTAAACTACCTACTAAGCGAGGCACAGGCCAGCGATTGTAAAGTTTCTTGGGGTCAAGACAGTTCACTGCTGGTTCAGTTCAGCGTTTAACTAACGTAGGTCATTGCCGTCGTACGAGTCCCACGATTGTGAGACAGCCAGTCATACGTCTGTAATGCATGGTCGGCATGCCAACGAAGTTTGACACCGTCACTCCTAAGGAAGCACATATTTGTATGAATGATTGATTGATATTATCGTGTGAAGGTTGCTTTAAATGCTTGCGGTAACGAAGTTCATCTCGTGGTGCTAAGGTTAATTTCAATCCCATTGTAAAAAAATGTAGGTTACCTATTTATTTCTTCATTTGTACGCGTTATCTTTATTCACATTAAAAATAATGATATTGACGTAGTGTAGCGTAGTAACATATTTTAATAATAAGTATACATTTGATAGGTAAGGAAAATATAAAAAAAAATAACAACGGCTGATTAGTAGATAGTATTACTAGTAGTACTATCAAATGAATTGTCATGTTGTTGGTGCCATTTCACATACTATTAAACAGATTTAATTTGTTTTTAACTCATGTATGTCCATGGTTTACATCTTTTATTGTGAGATCGTGCTATAAATATAACATAAAAGGTGATTAAAATAAAAATTAATTAATAATAACTACGTTAACTTTGAGAGCGGCAAAAACATTGCCTTGGTGGTACCTACCTACACTTTGTTATTAAAAGGTTTTCCTCATAGTTAATAAAATATGTACAAAACCTGATATTATCGGCAGTTGATTCCATATTATTACGATTTATTTGTTGTTATTTTATTTTTTACACTAATCTCTATGTAGCTTTTCAGTAGTCACAGAGAGACTAGTAACTCAAAATAAATATTGATCCGTTTAAAATAGTTTGTACAAACAAGCGTCAGCAGTTTAGTGGTTAAGGAGTCGGCATTACGGTCAAAATGTCCCGGGTTCAAATAGGGCCAGTATTACACAAACAATATAGCATTGCAGGAGAGGTTAGCGGGAATACTAGTTAGTCATTTCAGTTAAATACCGTACTTAATGCCGTAATTTTGTTCTGCTACGTTAGTTCTAGGTACATACTCACATAATATGAATAATATCATTTTTGCATCGTCTTCATTATTTTTAGTTTAAACTTTCATGGTCACCGACGGGATACAGTAGAGGTCGACTAATAAATGCACTTCATGTTGACCGCAGAATAGTTTTGTGGGTATAATATATAAATTTTTGCATGCTATCGTAGTATGCAATATGTTGTAGTGGATTGCGAATTGTTTATTAGACATTTCAACTTTTACTTCAGTTGTGGCAAGAGTCGTCCAATCAAGGTAAAAGTTTTATGAGGTTATTTTAGACAGAAATCGTCATTTATGGAGTAAAATGTATGACATTTTTAAGCTCTTAGATGGCAAGCTGACTTCCTACTAATATTAAAAACTACCTGCGCCCATGACTTTATCCGTGTAGACTTTGATATGGGTTTAATTTTTTTATTCGCGAGACCCTAGTAGTCATGCCATTAGAACTTTTGTTATGAGGTATTTCAAATGTTATACACCCAGAAGAAGAAACAAAGAACAGACGTAAATATGAAATAAATGTTTTCCTTATGGTGTTAACAAAACCGCGGTAGCCTAGTGGTATGGGTAATGGACTGCTGAGACGAGGACTCGGGTTCGATCCCAGGTTGCCATGGCACACACCAATGACTTTTAGATACTTTTCGAATTTATGTGTGTATTTATCGCAGGTTTATAAGTGCTTGGTTAATGGCAATAGGCTCGCCACCTATTACATTGGGAACTAAACATAAACTGGCGACATGTGGGTGCTAGCACCTCTGCCTACCCCTTCGGGGATATAGGCGTGAGTTTATGTTATGTATGTATGTAAGTTTATGTTAACAAAATACTTAGGTACTCGTGTACGAAACCTGAATATTCGTTTAGGAACGTAGGTACTTAAATTAAATAATACAAAGTTAATAAAATACTTTTAAAACAGCTATATGTGAAAGTAAGTGCAGTACTATAACATTTATGGTTAACTCACATTTTATCTGTACTTATTGCTTTTAAAGGTACAAATATTCATAGATAGCGACATTAATATAATAGTAGACGCTGGCTGTAGGTCCGTAGATAAATTTACTAATTAATATCTCGAGTTGAATTGAAACTCATAGAATAGTAATCAATTTAAGTAAATATCAGAAACTAACAGTTGCCTGACTTGCTAGTGACTGCACCCGCATGACATAGGTTATACCATACCTACTGTTTTCGTTCCCGTGTCCTTTACGCTATTTCAGAGCGTAGCTAATTTATAGATAATATTGGTGCCAAAACTTCATCCAGATCCTTTCAGATATGGTGTGATTGAGTATATAACTAATATTCATTCATCCATCGAAACTTTGGCAGTTAGTATATAAGTATTAGTAAGTAATAGTATTTTGTCTCTTGCTCTGTCCGCGGCAGAAAGTATCAACTCATTTCCGCAACCCACAGGAACATATTCCTGTAAATCCTGTAATAAATTGCAGTCACATAAAACGTTAGCATTTTCATATATTTTTAGTAAAGAAACAAAACTTTGAAAATACCAGTGCAGTCAGTGGCCAATATCAGCAACAAGCATTGCCTTAATACGGTTGCCCTAATAACAATTGGTAACACATGGGTAACACCATACCATTAAGCATTATATTGGCAGTTTAATAGTTAAACTAAATTACCTACCAACTATTTGTTATTCTTTAAATACCACCGTAAAACCGATAACTGCAATTTCTGAATAACACTATCCTCAATATATAGGCACAGTTGCATTGTGAGTTCATTAGGTTAAGTGCCTACGACTAGGTGCCAGGCAAACTACACACAACCGATAAAGGATTTCATTCATTTGGGTAATTCATTTATCAGATTCAATAAACGTTTTGTGCTTGTGTGTGTTAGAAACATGTAAGGATTTTTGTTAACCGAACCTTACAACCTGAGCTCCAAAATTATCTATAGACATTATGTACATGACTATTCAGCCTCAGTGTACTCTTTATAAGTCAGTGCAATTAGCTATAAAAATAACAAAAAAGGGAATAAATTTATAACAGCATAAGAACCTGTTCGAAATGTAGAGAAAACAACAAAACAATAGAAAAAACATTACCCTCCTTTCTTCGGGACTCGGGTAAAAATAAATTAAACCCGATTAGAAGTACGGGAGTGCAATGAGGTGCATTTTAGGATGAAAAATGTTTTTTCACGATTTGCAGCGAAACTATAAGTACTTCCTATCGATTTTTTTTAAGGGATTTAAGTGGATCTATAGAACTTTATGGTCAAATTTTATACAACGAAGACCAATCTATATTATTTTTTACTTACGTTATACCTACTCTATCATTAGAATTAACCATAGGTGCTTCTGAAGATTTTATTTTTTAGCCATCACCGAGTACCTACCATGTGTGCCAATCTAAATAGCTATGAAATTAATAATTCGTCTAAATGTATGAGAAAGTTACACTTTCTCATATAACTTTTTTGTTATTGATTCAAATAACGGATGTATAAAATAGAAAATCTTATAAAAAGAATTTTTAAAAGTCATGTTAGTGTTATCAATCAAGTGATCATTCCTAATGTGCTCTTTTTACTGTATGCTAATAGTTAGTCGGATATTACTATTGAACGTGCAAAAAGTACCTAGACATTAAAATCTCTATACTTGCTTGACGTAATATAAAAATGAATCGCCGATTGTATGGTAGAAAATTATTGGGAAGTCCTCGTGTAAGGTGTTTAAATGTAAGGCGCACAGTTATAGAAACGCGATCACGGCAGTAAGACCCTTTATAGAGCAATGACTAGAGAGGCACTACGAAAACCTCATCTACTAGTGGATGCAGAAACAAGCAGAAAATTACCGGGCATGGGTGCTTTGGTGCGTTCCTGCAATGTATAGGCCGAGAGCCGACGCCTGTGTGCCACCATAGCTGCGATAGATAGCGGATAGATAAGTACGGAACTTAACTAAACACTCAAATGATATGTTCTTGATAATAATAATTAGATGATATGTCATAATAACGATGTTTAACCAAGATTAATAGGCTAACTATGGAAATACATTGTAATTATTTCGTGAAAGTAAGATTTAACTTTACTTCTTGAAACTATGGAGCGGAACCATGAACCGCAACTATACCTACTTAATTTATTAGGGAAATGAATATTATGCATAGCACGTATGTAGGTAGGTACCTACCTATAAATATTTTTGTTGATCATTGAGTAAATAGAATATGACTAATGTATAAAGCGGCAGTAGATAAAGTATAAAGCAGCGCTGGGTGCCAACCCAAAAAAAATCTTTCATATTCAATAAGGAAGAATTTTTGTAATTTTTGCTTACAACTGCCATAGTTTCTGCTCTGCGTTGATGAAACAGTCAGTCCGGATAAGTTATTACAAATGTATCAACATAGAAAACAGATATAATGCTCATGACGAAAATAACTTTAAAAAAATATTTTTTTATTAAAATTACGCAAGAGCGATAATAGCATTAAGCACGTAGCATGTAGGTATAGAAAGTGCCTTTAAAAGCACATAAGTCAATAGCGATGCTCCCAATTATGAAAAAAAAACTATTAAAGCTCCTAACGTACTTAGTAGATGACATCGCACCCTAAGTCACTTGAGCTGAACTAGAGGTGGCGGTGTGCGGTGTCACAGTTCAAAGCTAAGACACCACCTGAGGGTATTCTAGGCCAAGCGTTGATCCTAACTCTAGCTAGAGGCTCTTCGACTGTGCCAAGGGTACTTAGTACCTATACCTCTTATGATAAAAAAATAATAACATAACATAAACTCACGCCTATATCCCCGAAGGGGTAGGCAGAGGTGCTAGCACCCACATTTCGCCAGTTTATGTTTAGGTCCCAATGTAATAGGTGGCGAGCCTATTGCCATTAACCGGGCACTTATAAACCTGCGATAAATAATATGGTTTAAGTTTAAAATATTTAATTATTAAAAAGAAAAAAAAATGGTTTAAGTTTAAAATAAATCATATAGGTATAGCGAAGAGAGAGCAAGTCGCTTGTTACCTATGTATAATCATAATCAATTACGATACTAGAGTTCGTGATATATTACGTGAGTACCTAGATATTTATTTAAATATTCGATAATGAGCAATTTCACCAAAAACAATTTTCTCCGCTACAGCTCTATAGTTTTACCACAAACTTACCATACTGTTTTATTTTCAGGACGAAAATGGCGTTACAATGGAGGATTTTCGTATTAGTTGCACTATGGACTATACTGAATAATCCATCAATAGAAGCGGAGGCATCTCAGGACTTCATTCCCACGGTAATTCAAGTTGGTAATACGGGACCCAAGAGCCATTCTAGGCCGATAAATAAGGTAACTAGTTATTGCTTCCAATAAAATATTAGTCAAAGGATCCAGTAAAAATTTGAGGTAAATAATTCCATAGGAAAAAAGATCTTTTCTCTTGAATCCATCGGCAGTTCGAGTGTTACGCCCCTGGTTTTGTACACGTCCATAGGCCATGGTGACCCATTCCCATCAGGTGGGTCGTGTTGTGAAAAAAAAAGCTTAATTGTTTATCATCAACATCCAGTGAACTCTGGTTACCCCACCTACCGCCACCGGGAACACAACACAATGATTATTATGGCCGCGGTCCTTTGTAGGGCGGAAGTACTACCCCAGTCGGACTGGGCCTCGATTCTGCTAAAGACAAACCACTGAAATACCACTGATACTCTAAAAAATGCCATTTAATTGTGGACTTTATTGTTTTCAGGTTAAAGTCTAAAGTCAAATGATATTTTGTAGAGCGAATGAAAAAGTTAAATAAATTCTTTTCATTTGATTTTAGACTTTAACTGTATAACTGTAAAGTCTACAATTATTTGAGTGTCAGTAGTATTACAGTGTTATGCCTTTAGCAGAATCGAGGCCCTGCTCAATTCAGACAGGAAATACGGGAGACCTCCTGTTCGTGTCCTACCTCGTCTTCCTCCTCATCCTAGATAGTCTTTCATTAATTCATTAGTAGTTTTTAAATGTATAAGTAACTTGTTTATTACCTCAAACATTTTCATGTTAAGAAACGTTTGTCATAAATCATACATCATGCGTACACACACATCTTAAGTCGTAAAAAGTGCGTTTTCACGTCGCTACAAACTATTATGAGAAGGGCAATTAAAGAAGTAAAAATATACCCAATTAGTTAAGCTGTAGAATATATTATTTTATATGTATGTAATTCTATGGTATAACTGCTAAATGGAAAATTCTAAAAATATTTTAACCTGCATCAAGTAAAGATAAAACTGCACAATAGCATTATAACTGAATTGTTCCTTTTGAATCTAGAACTTTAAGTTCATTATATCTAAATTTGACTTTATTTTGGTACTTTTTAAGAAAATAGTCCTTTCTTCTCCTCCTAGTTTTCAAACGGCTAGTAATTCACCCAGTTGTGGTTTTAGTCAAGCTCAATATTTATGTCACCTGCAATTATCTAGCGTATAACGTACACGACAGCACTACCACACTGGCCCGCCATAATAAAATTGTCTTTTATTTTCTGAGCGGTTTTAGTACCTCTTATTTGTCTGTGGTTCAGTAACACATTTATTAATAGGGTAGTCTGTTAAATAAATGCACTTCCAATAATACAAAACGGTAAATTCTTTATTAAAGCTAATCAAAATAACTACCTATAACGTCATGACCGCAATTAAAGATCTTATAGTGAAAATAGACGGAGCGTAAGGAGTTGAAGTAAAACATTATCATGCTCATTATGTCGATGGAGCCTCGCTCAGCAGAGCTCCTGTTTCTTCGTGCAGTATCACAAGTAATCTAACTCGAAGGGTATGGTGCCCCTACCCTTCTATAATATATAATATTATAATCTATTATGAAGGCATATGGGGCCGCGAGCCGCGACGCAGTAGCAGGCGACGTCGAATCTCTATAGATAGTACCTACCAGATTACTGACATTAAACTAAAATGTTAACGGGGATTAACATGATCATGGTATAGGTATATACATACCTTTGGAGTCAGCCTGTGACTCCAAGGTATGTAATGTATATATAAGTAAGGTACCATGATCGCGTTAACTCCCTATAACATTATAGTATACCATGGAACTTGAAAGTTTAATAGTTATTACTGAAATTAAGTCTGACGTGTAGAGAACTGTGCCTCATCATGGTCACCAATTACAAACATCGTCATAATATAAAACTGACGATATCGTATGTAAACAACAACGGAATCATACAAATGGCCTTCGACATAATACACCATCGCGATGTGGTGGCATTGCCGTGTTCATAAGATTGCGGACCGGCGACGATTCCCTTGATTCCGTGTAGGTACACACACACTTCTTATTATATGATCAATGGGAAAATTTGTAAAATATTCATACTGCTTTTGTATACGTAAAATAGTCGTTGAAAATTGATCTTCACCCATCTGATAAGCAAATGGAATATATTTTATAACAAAATATTATTCGCTGATTAACATGCCTAATGCCTATGCTGACTTTCCTATCAAAAAGTGTTTGATGGCTATTTTTTATTTTTCATGGCTATTTTATGAGTGGTTTTTTCCAGGCAAGCCTATACCATTGATTTTGTAATCGAATTATCTTTCTCATGATACCACGTTCGATTAGTTATTAGATTGGTGTAGTTCCCTAAAGCGTCTCTCCTGCAATTATATAAATGCCGACCGGATTGCCAGATAGTCTGAGCAAAAATAAATAGGTAAGCTTACTGAGGCATATTCTCAACTTTAAAAACTATCAATTCGAATAAAAATTCTCCGGTAATCAAAAGAAGGAATAGGTTATGAAAAACTAAAAATATTTGATAAAAAAATATAGGTACACCATCTAGTTACCAGAGGGGTGATTGGTCGATCTTCACCGGCTCTTAACCTATACTCCGATTTTTAATTCTAGGCAAGAAAATGACATTTGCAGTGTTGCAGGTTTTTTGTATCAAATAAATAGTGATGTGGTTGAATCGAGTTTTCCAATTATAAGTTAGTCGTGAGTCGAGATTATAATTCTTTTATTAAATATATAAATATTTTTTTATACAAATAAAAATATGTAATTTACGGTAACTAAACAGAAAACATACACAGTAAGTACAGTCATTTTGGGTAACTTTGAACATTTTTAACGGATTATTAATGTATACTCTCTGATTATATTTATTACATCTTTATTTTATAGAATAAATAGTGTTCTTTTGAGTTGGTTTATGTTTCTAAACCCACAAATTTATGGAAAAAACACAAAGACTGCCCAAAATTTGCCCCAAAACACACATTCAAAGTTAGCACGAGTTTTGGGTAACTTTGAATATATATTTTTTTGGATTTTAAAACCTTTATTATCCAAACATTTTAAGATTTAGATAAAATTGAATGATGTATTCTTGTAAAAAAAAGTCCAATCTATGAAAATCATGACTAACTTGACGTAACTACCTGTGAAAAATAGCGAGGTCTTGCCATATGAAACAAGGCGGACAAATTTGGTGGAAAAAAAACATTGTTATTTTTATATTTTCTAATAAAGTAAGATAAGTAGGAACGTAGTGCACAACATAATAAATTATATGTTTATTTGGTTATCAGATGAGATCAAAATCGTAATGACTGCTAATAATTTTTCTGGACATTTTATTTTTTAAAGAAAACTAATCACCCCTTTCCATGAACAAAATGTCATCGTAAATACGAATTTTTCCACCTTTTTAGGCCCAAATGGCAAAAAACAGAACCCTTATAGATTCGTCATGTCTGTCTGTCTGTTTGTCCGTCCGTCCGTCCATCCGTCCGTCCGTCTGTCGGTCCGTATGTAACACACCCACTATTATCCGAAACTATAAGGCCTATGCGGTTGAAACTTGGTAAGTAGACGTATTCTGTGAACCACATTAAGAATTTCACACAAAAATAGAAAAAAGCAATCAATTTTAGGGGTCCTCATACTTAGAATTGAAACTTTTTATAAGACACGAATAACTTTGAACCATTCAATGTTACCCAAATCACTTCGATTTTGATCGTCGTTACCACTTTATCAGTTTTAGACAATTTATGTAACACCATGTACGGACAGCGATTTAAAAATAATAAGTTTTTTAGTAGATTTTGAAGATAAACACTAAACATACCTGTTTACAGCAAGTTTTGTACAAATAATTCCGATATTAAATTCAACTAACAAACACTGCTAAAAACTTCACTCGAAAAAGGCGGTTAAATTACAAAATACTGACTTTGAAAGCTTAATGTTTTACGTTACGTTTGTTAAAAAACATTATGGCGATCCGTTTAGGCAGTTATAATATTAAAACAATAAAACATTTGCATCAAAGAAATTTTTAAATCTTTTTCACAACTTTATTCAAAGTTACACTGCGATTCAATGTTACCCAAAATGACCGTAATTAAATCTATATATTATATAAAATCAATTGCTGTTCGTTAGTCTCGCTAAAACTAGAGAACGGCTGGACCGATTTGGCTGAAAATTGATGGGGAGGTAGCTTGGAACTAGAAGAAGGACATAGGATTTTTATCCTGCCACGAGGACAAAGTTATGCCACGGGCGAAGCTGCGGGACACAGCTAGTATTCTATAAAAAAATATTTCCATCGTGTAATGTACTAGGCGAGCATAAACTGCAAAGAGGTTCATTCACTGATAAAAATAAAGAATGACTAAAGTATCTAGTCTATTGATTGCCGAACATCACTATTGTAGCGGGTCACCCTTTTTTGTATCAGTGACAGTTGCAGTTGTCATTTTCTTGCCTAGAATTAAAAATCGGAGTATATATAAAAGTGTTTATTGACAGATATTTGTCACAGTGACAGATATGACTAAAGCATCATTCATTGAGTTGTCAGTCTCAAGGTAGAATTTATCATAGCTGATTTTTTTATTTGAAACTAGCTGTGCTCCGCGGCTTCACTCGTGGCATACTTCGTCCCGGTGGCAGGATAAAAGTATCCTATGTACGTCTCCTAGTTCTAAGCTACCTCCCCTTCAATTTTCAGCCAAATCGGTCCACCCTACCCATTCCTCCCCCACCCTTTCCTTCCCATCCCTTCATTCGTTATACTTTGGAGTTTATAGGTACTCGTCTATTCATTATAGTGAACGAACCTCTTTGCATATTATACTCGCCTAGTAGACACATTACACGACGAAAATATTTTTTTTAGAATTTTATCAGTTAAAGAACCTCTTCACAGTTTTATTTATCTTGCAATTTTGCCATATTTTCTCAACGTATAAACCTTCCTTGGACTTCCACGAATATTTCAAGACTAAAATTAGCCAAATCGGTTTAGCCGTTCACGAATTTTAGCGAGACTAACGAACAGCTATTGATTTTTATTATATAAATAGAATATTGAAAACTACTCAATTAAATTTGCAACTTACCTGACTATGTTTAGGAACTATGACGCAAATTGTAGATATTTTAAATTGATCCTAATTGAAAAAATTAGATACGGTAGTAGGTCATAGGTTAGTTTGGATTATTCCAACTAGTCCTACTAACAGTTCGATCATCGGACAGTTTGGACAATTATTTGTGTACGAAACTCTACTGGAACAAAATTACACACTCCGTGAACGATCAAGATTCCAAAAAAGGTAATTTTAAAGAAATTAAATCAACTTCAAAAATAAATTAAGTATCACAAAATTATGAAATAAGTCAATTAACGGCCTAGAACGATTTTTTGGAGTTAGCAACATGCGTTAGTGAGTTAATTAATTTTTAAAGTCTTCAAAAATTAATTATATTTTAATTCGAAATAAAATTTATATAGGTGCACTAACTTGCACAAACTATAACTCCGTACTCTGTATCTACTCTGCTGATTGATGGACGAGGCTCTGTGGTAGTCTTTCTTCTCTCCCTCGGATGCAACCGGACACACCATGGTAATGGTGATCAGAAATAAATTATATCTGAATGAGTGATTCTATGTTTGAAGTGTTAAACTTAACTAACCAAACCATTTAAAAATAAACCTCATAAAAATGAAAGTTGTGTTCATAAAGAGGTTAACATAGTGCCATCGACAGAAGTTTAGTTGCCTACAATATAATAATCCATCCAATCTAACATCCAAAGACATCAGCTATGCAATAAGTTGCGGGCTAATGCAAGTGCCGTAAAATGAGTTCACAGAAAGCAAAATACTAATTAGAAACGTGAGCTAAATAGGGTAACCGCCATGTGGCGTGATTATATTTTAATCAAAATGTTTGTGTTGGTCAGCTCTGCTGCAATATTAGGTATACGGATAATATTACGTAGATATCTAAAAATAAACATTAAAATAAATCAAAACTTTACGAATTGTAATTTTTAATTGATTGTTATTAAGTTAATATTTAATATTTTATATGCATGATATTGTATCATGCGCATTAGGTGGTACATAGATTTATAACTTTTGTTTTATGGCATAGATTAGATTTCATAATAACCCATACCATTTTCATCTTCATAAAATAAATTGTTTTGTAGGTAGGTATAGATGGTATAGATGTGTATGATCGGTCAAAAGCAGTGTTAGAGTTTATCAACTTCATAAGTACAGTCAGTCAGTAGATAATCATTTTTCAGATTTAAAACTTGAAAAGCTGCATGAAAATGATTAATTATATTTTAATCAAAATTTTAAAATATTGAAAAAAAGTCCACTGATTAGCTGCTACTTAAACAGCATTTTTACTAAGAAATATAGGTAAATTACTTTGCTGAAAATCTTGAAAATCTGAAAATGATCATCACTTAATCACTTTTGACTCTGAGTATACCTACCTACCTAATAGCACCTATAGTATCCTTTTCATCCATAATTATAATTAGATATGTGAAGAATTTCTAAATATTCTTATGCTGCTTCTTAAATCATTTGTTTATCGTCAATCAATCATTCGAAATTATACACCTATCTTAACTCAATTTTTCTACAATGGTTGCTAATCACACGAGGTATTAAGCACTAACTGTACCATAAAAAATCAAACTTTCTTATCAACGAAAAGACTTCAGTGCAAACGTAAAAGTTTTGATACATGCCAATGTGGTATGAGTAGGCAGCGCGTGTGTGACTACCTTAGTGTTGCACACGTTCATAGGCCACGGTGACCGCTTCTCATCAGGTGGGCCGTGTGCCTGTCTGCCACTTACGTAGTATAATAAAAAAATACGAGGACTAAACATATTTTTTCTTTTTATATAACTAGACGTGTAATATGTTAATGTCTAGCTTTCTATTTATCATTGTTTGAAACATAGAGTAGGTACAACGCTTTCTCGGATTCAGAAAATCTGTAATATATTTCTCAGAAACCGCCACACGTAGAGAGGAGCAGCAACACTCACAACATCAGTATCGTGGGAGATGACTTTGTGTTGGATGGAAAGCCGCTGCATATTATCGCTGGATCCATGCATTACTTCCGACTACCCGCAGCATATTGGAGAGACCGACTTCGTAAGCTAAAGGCAGCTGGCCTTAACGCCGTTACCACGTAAGCATGCATTAATATCACCTTATAATAATTTAAGTAAATTAACTAAATACAGAAAGAACTAAATTGGAGAAATAATTTTCCAGTCTCAGAATTAATTGTTATACTTTATTATATTTGACTACGAACATGTCAAAGGTTAACCCATCGGTTTACTCATTGTCTCGTCAAGTGGTTATTCTAAATCAAATATTGTTGAAGATTTATGTTTGGACTAATGTAACTAAAGACTATTAATAACTACTGAGCTTAATACAAACTAAGACTAGTTTAAGTTAGTTAAGGCTCCGCCCACGTGGACGTCGGTTTTCGCATTTTTTTCACTCTGGTTCTACTCAAACAATAAAATTGTGACCAAACATGCATAAGTAGGTAACCAAGCCTTTTAAACAAAAAAAAAACAATTCAAAATTCGTTATGTACTTTTTGCATCCATCGCAAACAAATAGACAATAAGTAAAAAATATATATTTTTCTGTTCGTATCGTTTATAATAATATAACCCAACTATTTTATTTATACATCTCCATTGTACAGACACAGCTACTTTACAATTTTATAATAGTAACTACTCGCATATTTGAGATGGTCTCATCATAAAATTTATTAAAAAAGTTTATTCTGTATCTCAAGTATGTAGGATGAAAACATAGGTATTTTTTTTTTGTAAAAAATGTTTATACCTAATAAAATTTATTAGCTACCCAGAGTGGAGCTTCCACGAGCCAGAGGAGCGGCAGTATACGTTCGAGGGTGATGCTGATATCGCCAAATTCATTGAAACTGCTGCCGAAGAAGGCCTATACGTACTACTGCGAGTCGGCCCCTACATCTGCGCTGAAAGGGACCTGGTTTGTAATTATAACTCTTGGTCGGCTTAATCAGATCTTTGAATTCATTTTTACCATTATTTTTACAACTTATATGTGAATGGGCGCTATTTCAACACTTATCACAATAAACTTATTGTTGTAGAGCCATTTTATATAGAAGTATAATTTAATTTGCTCAAAACTAACTATTTAAATATGGAAATGATATTCTACTTTTGACGCAGATATTACCTACCTACCCTTAATAACAACAGTCTACTGCAATTCGGCGGTTCTGATTTATTAAAATTGGGTTCCTATGATAGGAACTTGCTTGTATAAAGAATCATTTTAGCATTTTGGTTATAATTTATTATGATCACCACTGAATCAATTCTAACTTTCACTTTTTTCAGGGTGGATATCCTTACTGGTTACTTGGCAAATACCCCAACATAAAATTGAGAACAACGGATAAAAGTAAGTTACCTATCTAATACTGAAATTATCTAATAGTAAATTATCTATAATGAAATTTCATATTAATTATTCGAGGCTTTGAGTTACCTACAAATGTTTTTAAAATTACAGATTATCAAACGGAGGCCAAAATCTGGATAGATAAGCTATTCTCACAAGTATCACATCTATTGTATGGAAATGGTGGACCAATCATCTTAGTCCAGGTAATTTATATGGTGATAGCAAATAAGGAGCCGATGGAGTTAGGACCACAACCAGATGCTGCTAGATTCTGTATTTGCGGCCTACTAACAGCAATACAGTTAAGCTGACGGAGAGCGATGCAGCTATGCACCGTGTATAGCTCTACCTCTCTCCCCTTCAGCTGAACTGTATTAGCTTCGTGGTAAGGCCACTCTCGTTTTTTTAATTAAGGAACATTTTCAATTGACACTAGACATAACTATAAAAAAACTTTTATGTGGGACAGCTTCTTCTACCATAGGTACCTTTATTTTTTGCCAATTTTGTACACAGGTCTTAAAAGAAATCATATTTCATTTTGACATGTAAAGCACTGAAAAAAATTAGGTAACCATTTCTTAAATGGTGGCAACCTTTTTTACCAAACATATTGACTTTTTATCTTATGCAAGATAATAAAGTCGGTATGCCGTTAAATTCATATCGACCCCGGAAATTTCAATTGTCGTAAAGGACATTTTGACGAAAATGAGTTATATATATATTCGGAATCAGCGTCGCGAGCTCTATCGAATGGTATACTTAAAGTCGTCCTATCTTCAAAAAAAAGTTCTTTACTACCTAGATTTTCAACGAGCTCTGACTTGATTTTTCTTAATAATTGGGGTGTATCGTAAAAGTAATTTACATCAGGGAGCGTAAAGTCATATTTTTATTATTTATAAGGTCGTAAATGTTTTATTTGATAATCGATACCCTTACGACCTAATCTACGCTTTGCTTTATTTTCTGTAATTACGGCGTAAAGGTCACACGGAGGTGCGCGGAAGCACGAAGCCTAGGGCACGAGGGGTGTAAGTAACGGGTACGGGAGGATCGTGACTCGCACGATCCATTTCGCGGTGCCATTCTGCAGGATTTCGTTGAAAGTACTGCTGCGGTCACCGGTGAGATCAGTTTAGGTATGGAATATTATATCCCCTACACTGATGTCACCGGTACCTGCATGGCGCGTCCCTGGTTTGGGCGCGAGTGCGCAGAGGCTGTTCACCAGAGCATCCGCGCAACGCGATCCTAACGTAGGCCAGTTTAAAACAGCGACCAACAAAGCCACAAAGGTATGCAAGAGGGCTTACATCAGAGCGGATGCCCAGCGCATTGCACGGCTTGGGCAGGAGCTTGTGGCGTATCTCACGGACAGCCGTGGCTACTGGCGTCTGGTCAAGGCCGTGCAATCAAACTTCTGCCAGCTTTCGCTGCCCCCGTTGCGAAACCCCGATGGATCACTGGCTCATGAGCCGCAAGAGAAAGCCGACTTGCTGGCTAATTTCTTTGTGGCTAATTCCGGGATCGATGATTGCTGTATGCAACTGTGACCACGCAATGCCTGATATCCGTATCAGGCGACGCCATGTTCGTGCAGTGCTGCAATCACTCAATGTCCGAAAAGCCAGTTGTCCCGATGGAATTCAAGCGGTGGTTCTACGTAAATGTGCAGCGGAGTTGTCTCCCATGCTTACGCATCTGTTCCGCATCTCATACACCTCGGGTACAAAGCCGCCAGCTTGGAAGGAAACGGATGTGCAGCCGATCCCCAAGAAAGGATATTGGTCAGACCCGGGCAATTATCGACCCATAGCCGTCACCTCAATGCTGTGCAAGGTTTTTGAGCATATCATTAACGCACAGTTCACCCGTCACCTAGAGGATCACTCCCTAATTAATGATCGGCAATATGGCTTCAGGCCGAAACGGTCAACGGGTGATCTACTAGCATACGTTACCCATCTATGGGGTGAGGCTATGAACAAGCATGGCAGCGAGTCATTGGCTATCAGTCTTGACATTGCCAAAGCTTTCGATAGGGTCTGGCACAAGTCGCTCCATTCCAAGCTGCCTGCTTTTGGTCTACCTCCCCTATTATGCAGTTGGATTGAGAACTTCCTGCAAGAGCGCCGCATTTGAGTGCTCTGTGATGGGCGGAGATCGGCGTTCTTGCAGATCAATGTTGGTGTACCGCAGGGGTCCGTTTGGTCGCCTACTCTTTTTCTTCTGCATATCAATGACATGCTGTCAGTAAGCAGCATTTATTGCTATGCAGATGATAGCACCATACACGGACGATATCACGATCACCCTGCGGACAAGCAGGCTGACGTAGGGGGAAAATGATAGCTTCTTGTGTTCACTGAGCTTGATCGGGTCCTGAATCACATTTCGCAATGGGGCTCTGAGAACCTGGTCGAGTTCAATGCCAAGAAGACGCAAGCTTATGCGTTTACAGCAAAACTATCTCCTTTCCTTCCCCTCCTTACTCTTCGGGACACTCCACCACCACTTCAGGATAACCAAGAGATACTCGGCATGGATGTTCGCTGCAAACTGAATAATAAAAACTACATCGAGAGCATAATCAAAACGGCCTCTCGGAAACTCGGAGTCCTGAACAAGGTGAGGTGGTTTTTCACGCCGGAGCAGCGGTGTCTATACAAGACACATCCGTTCCGGTGTGGAATATTGTTCTCATCTCTGGGATGGCTCTGCACAGTACCTCCTAGATGCTCTCGACAGGTTGCAGCGACGTGCAGGCCGTATTATTGGGAGTCCTGAAGTTACCAACGCTCTCAAACCGTTACAATTACGGCGAGACATGGCCTCTTTGGCAGTTTTTTACAACCTCTACCATGGTGATGATGAGTGTTCCGATGAGCTCCCCCAACTAGTTTCACCCTCTCCTTTCCTATATACAGAACAACACGTGCAAGGCTGAGATACCACCCTCATACCGTGCAAACAATTCCATCAAGAACTAAGCGCTTCGGTGCCTCTTTTTTTTGCCGCACCATAAAGATCTGGAATTCTTTGCCAGCCCACGTATTTCGTTACTCCTACAGTCCCGGGCCTTACAAGCGGGGCGTGAAAAAGCATTTGATAAGACCGTCAAGTTACAAAAATGTAAAATTTTTGTAACGTTTTTGACTGAATTTTTTGATTAAAAAATGCAAAGTATTAAAAATCCCTTTTATTTCACTTAGTTTTTTATTTCTTAACTAGATCTTTAGCTTCTTTTGTTCCTTGTACCCCTTAGTCTCCGATTTAATTGACTCGTACGACCCATTGTTGATCAAGATTAGTTCTTTACTACATATATAATTTATAACAACCAATTTTTTGTGGCTGTAAAGTACTTCAGTTCAAATTTTATGGGTCGTAACGGACACTCATTTTCGTCAATTATTAAGTTTGGTTTATTTTCTTAATTGCAACGGATAGAACACAAAAAAATAGTTAGGGTCTCCTTTGACATCGTGAATATAGCACTTTCTTTAAAAAAGTTATAAGGAAAATAAAAATTTTTTTTTCGTTTTTTGGCTCTCCTGAAAAGTCGTGTTTTGTCCTTTACGACAATTGAAATTTCCGGTATCGATATACATGTTCATTACGTATCTCTATCAAATCAACATATTTTTTACCACCGAGTAGAGAAACCGCAAACGGTTTTGTTTGAAAAAAATCGCATATTCAGAACTAAAAAGGTTTGAAAAAGGTAAAAAGGTCACGCCTCTTTCCCATCGGGGTAGGCAGAGACAACATCATTCCACTTGCTACGATCCTGGAATTCGCTTCTTCTACTTTCATACATTCACGTGGGATTTCACCATTGAGTAAACTAAACTAGATTCTCACGGTTTAATTTAAACTGATCGCATATTCTGTCATTAATTAAATCTTTTGTTACTTACGATTTATTAATTTTTTTACTTGGTTTTTTTGCATCGATCCACACACGAGTATTAAAAGTACTCATCCGCACTACATAGTATTTATGTATCACCTTGTAGGTGAAAGAGTTATGCCTTTCCCACGAATAAACCGGCTCTCAGTTTTTTTATTTAGGAGATTTTGGTTAAAAAGTTAACGTTGGAATATTGTAACAACGCGAGAATAGTTCCAAAGTATCCAGGGTCCATCGTAGAAATTCATATGACACAGAGTAACTAATAGTACCTACTACTAATGATTAAAGTAGTGTAGAACGTCTTCAAGAAACGAGATGAATGGATACTTTCACTATCTCTCATGTATTTTTGGTCGATGATTGATGATCGATTAATTTTATACGAATCTAGCGGTCATGGTCAGGCACAGAACTCAACTCCGTGAACTTTTATTAACCCATATAGGCCCGACCGTCATACATATCAGCGTTATTCGGAGCTACGGCAAATATTAATAATTGTCAACTGGCATTTTTTTTTTACCCCACATACCTACCTACTTACATGAGGATTTCCGCACAATAAGAAATTTAATTAAATGTGTAATACATGATTTTTTCGTATAGTAAATCGCATTTTTTCACTGCTTAGGCGGCAGACAAGCACACGGCCCACCCGATAGGAAGCGGTCACCGTGACCTTTTCAACCGTTTGCAATTTTTGTTTGGCACCGCAGTATATACCTAACAGAAAAAGTCGTGTAAATCGTAGTAGAGGTCAAAACGATTCGAGGGGAGGTTAAGGAGTATAGGGGGTTTGGAGGAGGGGATTGGATGAATACTTACCGCGTGGAATACGACATGATGGTTATTATGGCCACGGTCTTCTGTACGGTGGAGGTACACGACGGGAGACCATCGTGTCCAACCTCCGTCTAAAAGATTTCGCATTTCTTTAATTTATCCAATCGTATTTAACGAAAGTTGCGAGGTTAAATTAATTTATGCTCACCAAGAAAATGCTTGAACATTAACAATAGATACCTTAAGCAAATATTAAAAAAGCACTGTAATAACTTAACGAACGTGCCTTAGGGGAAAGTATCGTTGACCTATTCGTATTTTACAATTGACATGGGGTTATCGGTATTTGAATCGATTAAAACTACAAGTACTCGTATCGTATTAGAGAATAATTGTTTTTTACCTACCATGGATTCAATATTATATCTCACAAGTTTACGTGTTTATTTTTAGGTTGAAAATGAATATGGTAGTTACGCCAGTGATATGGTGTACAAACTACAAGTGCGTGACATGATACACGAACATGTTGGTGATAAGGCACTCCTGTTCACAACAGACGGATTTCCGCGTAGCATGTTCACGGCGGGCGCTATTCCTAATACCCTGACTACTATAGACTTCGCTTCTGGTTCGGGTGAGTACGATTTTCGTTTACGTGTGCATGGAACTGCAACTACGGATCTTTTTTTAATTTGGCTGGAGAATATAATAAGAACCTCTTTTTCGTGTGTCATCGGGTGAGAGGAGCTGTCGTCTCTGTTGCTCAGGGTGCAATATATATTGTCTAGTACCTTTTTATTTATCGTGCGGAAATCGCCACAAATACCACCCCTATCGGCCATCTGGGGTGGTTATGTCGGGATCGAACCGACTAAAACCGCACGCCGTCTCGAGTCTTAATTACCGGGGTGTAAGGCACCCAATCGTCGGCGCGCGGATAATCAGCTCGCCCCCCGCTCGCTCCTCACTGTGCTCTCTGCTAGTCAGAGGGACACGTGGAGAGCCTCGGAGCAGCCCTCTAGAGGGCCATCCCATCCCGGCCGGATTGGCCGCAGGCAGCAACGTCTCCCGTGTCGAGTGGGAGGCGCTACTCGCCTCCGTTGCCCGGGTGCACCGCGTGGGGGTTCCGGCCCGCACTCAGTGTGACGCCCCTGGTGTTGCACATGTCCATAGACCAAGGCGATCGTCTTATGCTTGACTGCCACCCAAGTGGTATAAAAAATGAAACCACTGTAAAATAATAGTCCATTTGAACAAAAAAAATAAATGGGAAAACTGGATGAAGAAATCGGCTTTCACCTTTGCTGCGAGGGATTAACCTTGTATTTGCCGAGTCAGTTGCCTGTTAAATACTCAATCACCCATTGTATAACATCGAAAACGGAAAAAAGGCCTGGATGTGATTATCTGCACAGTATTGTTTGTGGGTAAATTTTGAACGTGGCAGATGAGACATAATGGCGGAAAACAGGTATAGTCATTGAAAAACACTTGTGAAGTTAAATTATCTAATGATCTGATTTTTATTTGTTCACAGATCCACGTGATGTATTCGATACCTTACGTACATTTATGCCTCACGGTCCGCTGATGAACTCAGAGTACTACACAGGTTGGCTCACGCACTGGGGTGAGGCATTCCAAACAGCTCCAACAGATTTAGTTGTCGACAAGATAGAAAGAATGCTGAACCACAATGCTCATATTAACTTCTACATGTTCTTCGGAGGCTCTAACTTTGGATACACCGCAGGTATAAATTTCCTTTTCATCCCACCACCTCGGAAAGAGTAATTTTGCTCTTCGGTTTTGAGTGCCTATAATAAGACGTAATGTGATGTGATAATGACATTCCAAAGTAATGTTTTGCGCATGTCTAACGCTCAGGGTTCGTTTTTTTTTGAACTGAGCACGCGGTTAAAAAGTAACTTGGCACTCTTGTATAAAAAATAATTATTTTAATGCTTGTACCACTAATGAAATTTTTGTAAATCTAAATCTTGAGTGGTAAATATAGTATGTTTTATTGAGTAACAAGCATTCCCAGACGTATATAGGGTCATGAATGTATGAAACATATAGAAGGAACGCGTTGAAGAATACAACGAGAGTCGGCCCACTTGCTTATACAATTAAGAAGTCGGCTCGCATACAGTGGCACACTTCATTCGATTCAGTCAGTTTAAGTCAGTAGCGAAAAAAACAGCATTATCATGTACAGTAAAATGGTATAACAACCGTAGTGATAGCAATAAAAAATATGCAGGAATCACATTTCAATCAATTTGGATAATACGTTGCAACCCAAAATATTGTGACGCAGTCTCGTCTTCAACGTCGTCTATGCGTAGATATTATACGTTCATGTACAGGGTGTCTTTTCCACGACTTGATTATGTCAACTTTTAAGGAAGCCACTAACGTCTGACCTTCTAACTTTGAAGAGAAAGCCTGCACCAAAGGCATATCCGCCAATCAGTAGGTGCACCGGTTGCTGGTGAGATTGGCTCTGGGCCTATATAAATGTACCTACATCCAAGTGTTAACAGTAGGTAACGGGACTAATTCCACCCTCATTCCCACTCCTGTACACCAGGATCAACAGTATAGTGACCCACGAACACACCACATGTTTAAACTGTCTTAGAACTCGTATAGGAATTAATCAGAAGTAAATTGAAGAAATCCAGAGGTACCTATATAGTAAGTCCCGTTAGCATGTTTATATCATCGCACGTGAAAGTTAAGTAAGTATAAATTAGAAAAGCTAGAAAAAGCAAACGGGAGACAATAGACACATATTAGCAAACTTCCATAAGATAATCATCACGGACACAGTATTATGGGTCCTGAGTGTTATAGGGGTAATATAGTTGTAATATAATGAGTAATAACTAATGATAATATTTACAGGGGCAAATTATGGTTTCTCCTACGTGCCAGACATCACATCCTACGACTACGATTCTCCACTGAGCGAAGCTGGTGACCCCACACCGAAATATTTCGCTATAAGAGACGCGTTGAAAAAGGTTCGACAAACTTAGATTCTTAACTTACTAACATTATTTGCACTTAATATTATTCTTTCATCATCCTCCGAGGCTTTACTCAACCCAGTTGGGGTGGGCTTTCAGTGTAACTATGAAACGGCTTAACTACAATGTTTTCATGAAACGACTGCCATTTGACCTTCACAATCCACTTTCTAGGGCTCTACTCTAACGACCCATAACGAAAACTGTGACCAACGCTTATAACATACCGAGTCATGGAAAGATTTCACTGTGTTAAAAATGATCACTTATGCTAAGATGTGTTTTTTTTTTTAATTTCAGCATAATTTTATGGACGAGAGCCTAGGACCCATAGAACCAAGTCCCAAAGGAAATTATGGACCTGTTAACTTCACTTTTCAATTCAGTCTTCTAAGCAAGAAGGGCCAAGACTTCTTAGGCAAGAAATATCCTGACGTAAATGGAGCTGAGTTACCTACGTTTGAGAAGTTACGTCAGAAAGCGGGGCTGGTACTATATGAGACCACACTGACTGATAAACGCGGCATGCTTGAAATATATCAACCACGAGATTTGATATTAGTGTTCATAAATCACGTAAGTTTTATATTGCCTTAGTAAAAGTTACCAGTTAAAGGTTTACATTTACTTACTTATAACTTATAAGTTATAACACACAGTAATTTTACAAGGTATAGGTACATGGCAATACCAACATCCTTAGGTTAGGAGGTGCCTTTGAGTGTTCACCTCTCCAGTGACATTGTCATTAAAGCCAGCTCCTGCAATAATATTTCACGCAATAAGTTTCATACTGAAGTATTCTCATTTTTAACGGGCCTTGGCTAGAACAAGTTAAGCCCTTTCTGTGATGGTCCATACTAATGCTCAATATTATCTATATTCATCATAATCTTTTCATAAAATTGAATACTTATATTACTTTTCGTAAGCTAAAAGTAAATTAAAGTAAAAGTAAAGTAAAGTGTAATGTCTTTTAAAGTCAATTTAAGTGATTTTCTTTCAATTTGCTTATTCGGCGAGCTAGGTCAGTTCATCAACCAACCAACTTATATTTGTGTTGCAAATATTATAATAACTCGGTTCATTTACGAGTTTATATACTGATTGGCGATTGTCGAACAGGGATTGGCAATAGGTACCTACTTCATTTTAAGTTATTATAATTATTTTGACATGTATGTATAAATTACAGTAAAATGGTGAATTAATTCCGACAGGTATACCAAGGTCGCATCAGCAGAATGCGTAAAATCTATGGCATACCGCTTTTGATCGAGAAGCCTGGAGCAGTACTATCATTGCTTGTTGAAAACCAAGGGCGTATCAACTATGGACATAAATTACACGATTTCAAGGTACGTACCTACCTACATACGGATATAACTAAACTTTATCATCATTTGAAAGACATTCCCATTCTAAGTTGTTGCCAAAGTTTGCACTTAAGAGTTCGGGGTCCGTACTCTTCCATTATTGGCTTATGTTAGCTTTTATCGGAGCCACTCCCACCTATAGTTGATGATTGAATCAAAATGATGATGATGATACCAAGCTCCTTTGGTTCATATTTATTGCGATCGGCTTGGTAATTTGTATAAATCGCCCTACGAGTAGTTTCACCTAACAATCACCTTCTTCTTTCATATATTATACTCACGCGGCTCTTGAGGTAGACATAGATGATACAATATGTCCTTACACACTAAACAAACTTCCTCCAATGTATTAAACCTTTCATTCAAACCCATTGATCAGTGTCCAATCCATGGTTGATCGGTGCATGTGCGGTGAGCTTGCCTGCTTAGAGCGCCTTCACACTGGCGTTTGTCCAGCGTAGGCGTTCGATGAACGTATACGCAGCGCAGACGCGACGCGCGCGTCGCGTTGTCGCGGCGTGTCTGCTGGAATACATAAGCACGCTGCATTAGCGTCGCGTGTGCGCGACGCATGCGCCGCGTTACTGCGGCGTCATGTACAATCCTGTTAGCATCCGACCTCGCCTCCCGCGCCCCTGTGCACGCGTTGATTCTTTCATTCGTAGACAAGCGAATCCATTTTGGTAATGATAATACCGAAACGACAACGAAATTGTGTAACGTCTGCGCCGCGCTACATGATTGTACATGACGCCGCAGTAACGCGGCGCATGCGTCGCGCACGCGCGACGCTAATGCAGCGTGCTTATGTATTCCAGCAGACACGCCGCGACAACGCGACGCGCGCGTCGCGTCTGCGCTACGCATAAGTTGATCGAACGCCTACGCTGGAAAAACGCTAGTGTGAAGGCGCTCCACGTGCCGTTGTGTGTTATTCGCTCAGTACTGATTCGTTATACGTACCCAAACGGTGTTGTCAATCGTTAGTATTTTATGATAACGTCAAGTCAAACACTAGACGTTATCAAATTTATTTCACAGACGCGTAGCGGGAAACTTTTGATAACCCATATGGTGTGCGGTTGGTATCACATTGCATGTCGATAAAGGTTTAAATGGAAGAACGTCGGTCAACCATATTGACCACATAATATATGAGACTCTAGATTCTACACACTGTCAAGAATTCTTTGTCATCAATTTGTTTGTTTCGCCTTTTATGACGACTGTCGTCTGTGCTCCCTATCTGAGAGGAAAGCCTGCGCCGAGCCTCGTCCATCTATCAACCGCTGTTACCGGCCTGTCTTGGCCTTAAAGATCTTAGTGGGCCCGTACTCTGTAATCTATAAGTGTAGAATAAAAATTAAATTAGACTAACACTGTGATGAGGATGACTTTTTTAACCGAAAGGGCAGAAGTCACTCACAGACCTCACAGTTAGGTACCATTCATTTATATTACAGTTCTTGAGTAAGTTTAACTTTAAATAAAAATACAAGTCTATTTGTAGTTTATATCCAATTCGTCATGACAACCGGAAATGATTACAGAGACATACTGTAAGTAGATTTTTTAGGTAGATATTTATTACATAGACCGTACCAATGACCGTCGAAAACTATTTATAGCAATGAATGTTTAATCTAGTGTCTATGTTATTACCTACTAAAACTGTCCTTAGTGTCATCGTAAGTTCGCCGGCTACTGCAGCAAATAGCGTAAATACCTACTATCGCTATCAAAATGTCACTTGCGATTTTTTAAGTTCCAATAATTTCTGTCTGTTAAATTTTGCTTAACAGATTACCGATAAAAACACTAACACTGTTAGGAATATCAAAAAATATTTTTTACCGTTGAGTTACCTCATGTAAATTCAAAAATGTAAGCTTAATCAACTAGCTTTTTGCACTCTACTGCTAGTAATCGCCTAATGTGTGACAGCTCACGATACTCCGCCTTTCATATTCATTCTATCCGTGATTCTATCCCAACCCAATTACATTGAACTGCAATAAGCTAGATGATTAAAATGGATTGATTGAAGTGTAATAATACAGTATACTTTGTGTTAATAATTATACCTTATATTTGTTAATACGTATAATAATTTAGAACTTTAGAACTAAACAAGATAAACTAATCAAGTTTAGGCAATTTTTACTGTCTTGGCAAATACTCTGTTGCTACATAATAGCCAGGTTCTGAAGATGGAGGCGGTAAGCGGTCATATGAACTTCTGTACTAAACAGAATGAGCAAGTCTTTTTTTTTATCAGTCCGTCAATTGACTTAACCCCGCTGGATGGTAAGAAGCTAGGGTAAAGTCCAGAGGGTACGGGCCGCCATTCTAGACACTATTCATCCCAAAACGACGGTCCCTACCTTGACGGCCTAGACAGATGCCTTTTCACGCCCCCTTAAAGAACCCGGGATTGTAGGAAGAAGAGTCATGTTTGGACTCATTTGATTGCACTTACTAGAAAGCTTGTTACTTTAAACTAGCCGTTGCCCGCGGTTCTAATCGCGTAAAATTCTGTTCCCGCTATCGTGATCCACGGGAACCTGTTCCCAGGATAAGCAGAATATCTTATTCCAGACTATAATTTATCTCTGTCAAATTTCAGCCAGATCCATTCAGTCGTTTTTGCGTGAAAGAGTAACAAACATAGATCCAGACATACCTACACTCTTACAAGCTCTCGCGTTTATGTAGGTATTTGAAATGAGTAATGGAGAATGATACTATTATTGCAGGGTATACTGAGTCCGGTAAAATACAACAACAAAGTTCTAAACGGCACATGGACGGTGACTGGATATCCACTTGAAACGTTAAAGTATGATCCAAGACAAGTAAACCAAGACTCTACAGTCTCTATCTTCAAACAAGCATCTACAGTATTTGAGGGTCGGTTTACAATTCCGGCAAATGAGACCCCACGGGATACATTCCTCGATACTACTGGCTGGGGAAAGGTTTGTATCTTATACTAAAGGTATACACTTATACTAAAAGTTAATAGAAGACGAAATACCTGTGGTTTTAGTAGGTTCGAGCCCGGACCGAAGCCCGAGAATGTAATCCACACACAAAAAAGGGCTGTACCATTATACCCCAGTTGCGATGTTCCTTGAAAAATTAAATTATGAAATAAAATAAAAATTAGTAATAATATTTGATTTTGAACTAAAATGAGATAAAATTTTGTTTCAAGAAAACAAGTTTTGACATTTTGTTAGATCGAGACCGCTATTATTTAACAACTTCAAAGTAAGTTCAGTTTTTGTGTACCTGTTAACCTTAGTGGTAGGTACACAAATAATCTAATAATTACTTATAGTAAATATTATTATTATTGAAGCGTTATTTATGCGTATAAAACGTCGGTAGCTTAATGCTTAAGGTCGATCGTAAGATCGACTATCTTACGATCAAGAGATCCCGGATTCGAATCCTGGCCTATTTAATTACACTGCCGACCAACGACGTGACCACTCCTAACACAAACAATTTAGCTTAGGTAGAGGGGTTGGCGAGAAATTAATAAATAAACTCTTTCGGGTTAGGTTGGTTATCTAACCTGGGATTGAATTTTTAGCACTGTGATTTTATCATTATCCTATTTTTTGACTGATTCACCCCAAGTTAATTCGCAGAAAAAAAGCACAGAAATTCCATTGTTTTAAAGTACTATTATTATACGGGCAACAACGGTTCACAACTGGGGAATAATGCCACTAACCCGCAAAGTCCTCTAGATACACATAAAAAACTTGAGAGGTGTCAAGGGAAACCCGGATGGAATGAAGTTCCTTTCAATTAATTATTTATAGGTATACAAAGTGTTGATTTGCACACGCGCTGCCTACCCTGAAAGGAAGGGAGAGGGCTAGGATGGGGGGGAGTCTAGGAATGGGTGTGGGGAGGAGGGGTACAGTGAGCTCTGGCTACCCTAATTATCGGCGGGAACACAACACGATGGTTATTATCGTCGCGGTCTTCTGTAGAGCGGAGGTACTTCCCCAGTCGGACAGCTCATTTCGGACGGGAGATACCGTCGTGTCTTCGTCCTTCACCTTAATTTTATTCAAACGGACGTTTTTTTTTTCAGGGCTTGGTTTGGGTGAATGGACATAACTTGGGTCGATACTGGCCAAGAATTGGACCCCAAGTGACTCTATACGTACCGGGTGTGTGGCTAAAAGCAGCACCAGAAGAAAATGTTATTCAGATCGTAGAACTGTTTTACCCCTCAGAGTCATTCACAATGACTTTCATCGACTATCCTATTCTAAACAGAACTGGAAATATTAATTTTGCTTGAATTACTTAAATTTTATCCAAAATTAAGTTAAGAAATCTCTAAACTAAGTATTTTTTTTTAATATTCGTCAGAGGTATCACGGAAAGCTTTGCCCCCGTAGACAAGTGGCACAGCGTAATACGCTAACGAAACGAATAGAATAAGTAGATCGATCGATTGGTCGACCTATTCAGATGGATTCAGATGGAGCTTGGGTGTGATTACACCCAAGCTCGTGATCCTGCCACGGCGCACGCGTCGTACGCCGGCGACGATGTGATTTGTCGACCTATTCTAATCGTTTCGTTAGCGATTCGATCGCTGTGCCACTTGTCTACGGGGGCTTTTGTTTTAATATCACTAATCTAAAGTGGCAAACTAGCATTCACCGCCTGCTAATACGATCAAATTCGATTGCCTCTCGCGAGTGCGCGCACATGTGCAAAAAATACATACGATTTGTATGAAGTTGTATGAAGTTTAAGCGCCCGCCCGTGCGTGACACGGTAAACTTTGTAAGAAAAGTATTAAGTATTTTTCCTAAAATAGCTAAGGCTAAAAATGTAACTTTATTTTTCAGATTTAAAATTGGTGTGATTTTTTGCAAAGAATGTGTATATACCTATTTACGAAATTCAATTTTCTTTAAAAGAATTTTTACGTTGACTGTCTAATTGTTTTTTAAATAAGTCGATGTAAATAATTATGCTATAGGTAGATACATAATTATAATTGAAATCATAATAATAAAAAAAAAATATTTTCAATCTGAATTTTATTTTGCTACTAGATTTCGCCCACAGCTTCGCCCGCATGTAAGTCGGTATCGCCACCAATAAAACGACTCTCCACTCGACTCTCTACTCCACTTCCACTCTCCACTCCACTCTCCACTCCAGTCTCCACTCCACTCTCCATTCCACTCTCCACTCTCCACTCTCCACTCTCCACTCTCCACTCTCCACTCTCTACTCTCCACTCTCCACTCTCCACTTCACTCTCCAATCCACCCTCTACTCCACTCTCTACTCTCCACTCCACTCTCCACTCAACTCTCTACTCCACTCTCTACTCCACTTCCCTCTCGACTCCTCTCCACTAAAACCAATGATAAAAGTATCCTATGTCCGTCTCCTAGTTCTAATCTACCTCCTGGCCAATTTTCAGCCAAATCGGTTCAATTGTTCTTGAGTTATAAATAGTGTAAATAACACGACTTTCTTTTATATTATATAAAGATTGTCATAATTTTATCCACAATACAATCTTCTCATCATAAACCACAAAAGGACAGTCTACCCTTCGTTCTGGAAAGGATAGACTGTCTTAGTAGATTCAAATAGTTTTTTCATTGTCTCAGATTTTATCAGTTTGAGTTTGAACACAAAAGAGTAGAAGGAACCTATTTCCTTAACTTCACCCTAACCCACTTGTGTTTTAAAAAGTACCACGTGTCAAACCTACCCCAAATGTACCTGTGGCTCAGGTAAAAGTTGATTGTTTAATAACTTGTTTGGGGATAGCGTTTATCTCGTCACTTACCAATAAAAAACAACATTCAGCACAGAATTGACAATAGTCAATGAACGATATATTTACCTGAGTGACTTGTCAATTCTATGCTGAACGTTTTAATGGTAAGTGTAGAGATAAACGCTATCCCCAAGCAAGTTTGTTTTGACGTGACAACGTCTTATAAATTGGTTTGCCGGGTGACACTTCAAGAAACTGCGTTACGCTCCGCTCACGTTATGCGCTCACAATGAGAGCGAGTGAGAGGCACGCGTCCCTTCCACTCGGACATGGTTAGCCCGCCTAAGAGCGAGAGAGACAGACATAAAAATTATTTTACCACTCAAAGTCGTTGTCACGTAAAACTTTCGCCCGTATACCGACTTTACAGGCAACCAATTTTTTTTAAACAATCAACTTTTACCTGAGCCACAGGTACATCTGGGTGAGATTTAACACGTGATACTTATACTAAATTTAAACTGTTTTGTACCTGTTGTCACGAATCAGAACTATCTATGATCGAAATTACAAATACTGTACAAATCATAGAATAATTGCACTATTATTCTAAGGTGTTAGGTAGATGTAGAAATTTTACCAACAGACACAACACAATTTTCAGGTTTCTTTTTTCTATAGTCGATAGGCTCGCGTTTGACCACTATCTCACCTGATGGTAAGTGTGGTCGACGATGGAGCACGCTTGCCTAGAAGCAGCCTGATCAGACTTAAAGACTCCCAGGTTATGGCTTTCCGGAAATACAGACTCGGGCCGGGCATTCCACTCCTTAGCTGTACGCATAATGAACGTATTGCTGAAGCGCTTTGTACGTATTAGCGGAATGTCCACCATATCACGATGGCGCATCGCCGTACGTCTGGTCGTTCGGTGATGAAAAGGGCTTGGAGGAATCAGGTTATGCAACCCCAGAGCACATACACCGAAGTACAACCGGTTAAAAATGGAGAGGCTAGCAATTCAAAGCCGATGCTCCAGACTTTGGAGTCTAGCCTTGACCAGCGCATCATTATTGAAGAGTCTCTTGGCTCAGGTGGTATTTAGCTGAGCAGTCACAGAGATGCGAACAGTACTCCATGCACGACCGTACTTGCGCTTGATTTAATTTAAACTACGAGTATTTACCATTATATGGAGATACCCTGAAAACTTACACTAATAAATTCTAAACCTGAGATGAGATCCAATTCTCAGAATTCCATGGATTCACCGTGTGATCGCCGGGTCCATGGGGTAGTATGTTACAGATAGGAACCCCGTGACGGTGCCTGAGATTTGTGACCCAGAAATATGTTTCGTTTAGGGTGGCCACACATACATACTCCAGTCTTCAGTCAGTACTACTAGTTATTCTGTACTTCACTGTCACGAATTCAGGTAAATATGGAAGGGAATAGTAAACAACTGATATCGTCGATCATCCTTATCTGATACAAAAAAAAACAATCAAATCTTTCCTCTTTATAATCTTAGTGTAGAGTACCTAAGCCTAGGTAACCTTAACCCATGAACGTAACTTTGTTGGGGATGAATGGGGATTAAATCTATAGGTATCCTACAAATAAACTAATTGAAAAGTCTTTTATTAAAATATTATGAGTTTATATTATGTAGGTACGATATATTAATTAAAAACGCACTTTTTAATTTTTTTTGTTTACTTAGATTTGAATTAGGTAGGTAACCTCAGGAAGGTCTAGGACGATTTTGACGGGACTTTCACTGGAAGATAGGTTTAAGGTGTAACATTACTTAACTAATTTTCTTAAAAAATACTGCAAACATTTAATTAAATTCACGCCGACAAAGTTGTACATAAATGTCTTGCTGCTTAGGCTCATCTATTAGGATTACTTAGGCATTTCAATAGCAACTTTGAGTCCTCATGTTCAAAGCGTGATGAGACGCGTTGAACGCGCGGATAACTTAAATCTACGATATACCTATTCTCGACTTGCGAAGAAGACTATTCGAGACGTAAGTTTTCAATATAAAATGACACCGGTAGCACTTTATAGCCATAACAAAATTTGTTCTAATATACATATATGCGTAGAAGAATTCTGAACACAGAAACACACTAAACAATGAACCAGCTACAAGTGCTTAGAAAGAGACGAATATAGCAATACAGCTAAGTGGGAACGAATCCAATGCAGGTAGAAACCATTGTGTGAGTGAGTATGATAACGAGCCGGTCTGTATAGGGTATAACGAGTGAATAGCGACTACAGCGAGCCTGTCGTCGTGGAGACTGCGACAGCAACGGACCGTTTTGCGGACCTTGAGAATAAACCACGTGGCCGGCAAACAGAACCTAAAAAGTGAGTACAACTACGGTTGATTGACCCAGACTTGAGGTTAATTAACCATTACTTAACTCTTAACATATAAATTTTGACAGTGTTCATTGATGTTAATACTGATATTGAGATTAATAGATTTTAGCGGTGTGTAATATAGTTACTTGTCAGTTGTGGTTTAGTTTTCAAAACTAAGTATAATAGATATCTATCGTGTTTTTATAGATTTCTAGAGTATTTTCAATTTCGTTTATATGTTTATTTTTTCTTAGGTATTAGGTATATTATGTACTTACATATTTCATTTTTATCATTTTTAACTCAACTCAAAATTAATACCGTGTTTTTAAATCCGTTCCCAGCAGTTTCCGGATACATATAAGTATCGCAAGTTCATTAATTTTCTTTTTTTTCCTTTTGAATGCGTTTCTACCCAGACGCTGGAAAATGAAAAAGAAAACCAAGGATCAGATTTTTATATGGTTTTGTTTAATATTAAATCTATTAGTAGCACAGTTAGTAAATTTACTAAAATTACTAGCGTACGCCCGCGGCTCCACCCGCGTGGATGTCCGTTTTCTACTATATCTCCGGTTCTACTCAACCTATGGTAATGAAACATACTTAAGATCTAAAGTTTGACCAAGACCTTATAAACAAAAAAAATCGCATCAAAATCCGCACAGTAGTTTTTGCTTCCATCGCACACAAACAGACAAACCGACAAGAATCCAAAAATTTGTTACCTTACAAAAGTGCAAAGTTGCTTTTTAACCGCTTGCTCAGGAAGCGAAGGATTCTAAATAGAGCACAAGATGAAAAAACTCGAATTACTCATTTTAGGTTTTTCACTTGTTTTCAAGTTTATCGTTTAGTGACCTAAGGTTTTAACAGGAGCCCCTTGTTTCGCAGACAGTAATTCCATAGAATTTCGTTTCTCAGAAAATGTTTCATATAATATAATATTTGATCCTGGTATTTTTATTTCGAATATTATTGTTTCAAAGACAATTTACTAGAATGAAACCTATTTCACAGAAACACAATTTAATAATAATAATAATAACAACTACAAGAAGTACATTCTGAAAGATGGTACGGTTGACATATGTCGGGCATGCCACCGTCCCGGGGAATCTATCAGACACATTATTTCCGGTTGTTCTCGTCTTGCCAACGGCGAATATTTGCACAGACACAATCAAGTGACCAAGATTGTACATCAGCAACTTGCCCTTAAATACAATCTTGTATCTGCAGAGGTGCCATACTACAAGTATGCGCCCGACCCAGTTCTCGAAAATGGTCGTGTCACATTATACTGGGATCGATCTGTTATCACTGATAGGACTATTGTCGCCAATAAGCCTGACATAGTGGTAATAGATCGATTAGAGAGGCTTGCAATGATTGTCGACATCACCATCCCTCATGACGAGAACCTCATAAAAGCTGAAAAAGATAAACAAATTAAGTATTTGGATTTAGCTCATGAGGTTGTTGACATGTGGGATGTGGATTCGGCGATCATTGTCCCGATAGTTGTATCAGTCCACGGACTGATTGCCAAGAGCCTCGACCAACACCTAAAGAGGCTCACGTTGGGTGGCTGGGTTAAGGGACTGATGCAGAAGGCAGTACTCCTCGACACGGCACGTATTGTGAGGAGGTTCCTTTCTCTAGAGCCCTAACCACCGGTAGCTTGGTCCCTGTACCCGATGCCGGTGGGGTACTATTTTTTATATTTTTAAATGTAATTTATATGTCTATATTTAAAATAAAGTGAATAATAATAATAAATACTCTACGACATTCCAATGAATTTTTAATCACATTTTTGTTTTGTTTTCTTTAAAAAACTTATCAAAAAGTTTTTTTTTTTATAGTCGATAGGCTCGCGTTTCACCACTATCTCACCTGATGGTAAGTGACGATGTGGTCGACGATCGTATAATATAATGTAAAAAAATGTCATTAGGATAGTTAACACCGCCGGCCGTTACCGTCACATAGTTTTTTTAAAACCACCCAGAAATAGGTTCCGTCAAATTACCTATTAAAATAAACAATATAATGATAAAGAATATTTGATTTGTTACTTTAAGATTACCTGTTCTAACAATAAACTTTATGTGACACGAAATTCTATAAAACAACGTACACCCGATTTTAACAATATTTTGTGAAAAGAAAATGTTTTCCGCAAAGCAAATTAAAAAAAAAGGTACACCAAGGAGGCTCCGAGCCTGATATTTAAGAATAAAAAAAAAGTTGTGTTATAAAAAATGTTGATAATCAATCTATTACTTACCCATAGAGATATTATTAGAATGAGAGACGGTTTTAATATGATTATTTGTATCCCTAGATGACAGATCAGGAGTTAACTTGTGAGGTGGGGCCACCATGCAGCTTGGTACTGTCAGACGGGTCCATTTTTACCGGCAAGAGTTTTGGAGCCCGATTACCTGTAGAAGGAGAAGTTGGTTAGTACCTATATATTTTTTGTAGTTAGGGCATCCGCAGTGTCACGTATAGTGTGGCACCTACTTGTCCTACTTGTCACGCAAATCGTAGTTAAGAAATTTTCTGTCAGAATCGAACCGACTAAAAGTCTCAATTACATGTGTGTCAGGTTACCCAATAGGCATATCCCTCGTACGTTTTAAAATGGCCCCCTCGAATCCCCAAAAGGGAGGATGGGGCGAGCATCGCACCGCCTCGTTGACCGTGGAATGCAGGGTGACAGACGGCCGTTCAGGTCACCCCCTTTCTGCACTTGGCAAACCAGCTCGCCCCCGGTCTGCCCCCGACTGTGCCCTTTGCTAGTCAGACGGACACGTGGAGAGTCTCTGAGCAGAGGGCCACTCCGCCTCGACTTCTGCCGTGATGAGTGGAGAGCGCTGCTCGCCTCCATTTCGGGTGCACGGCGTGGGGGTTCCAGCCCGCACGTACATAAATTTATTAGCCGTCATTTATGTAACGCGCACACTTTATTTTACACAAATTTCTCTGTTTTTATCGACGACGTCCCCATTTTTTATTCACTTACAACACATAGGTAGGTACTAATAAAGTGTTCATAGCTTGAGATCCATATTTAAAAAAAGGAAGAGGTTCTCAGTCTGAATACAAAATTTGTTTTGTTTGTTTGGGCATAACTCTTGATTTGCAGATAGATTTGCAATTTTTTTTTAAATAGATATTATTTAGTTTTTTTTGTAGCATTTGCAATAGATCGGAGTGACTGACGGAGCATCGTGTGGTTTTTGTTAATTGTACCCGAGGAGGCACCTACACCTTATTTTGCTATACCTACTTATAGTATACTATTTACTAATATCATTAAGTTAAGATTATTAAATATTCTAGTTCAAAGTATTTACCGCATTTAAGATACGCTTAATCAGTACCTACCAGTTATAATGATATACTAAAATGTTAGGACATAATGAGGCAACCTCACAAAAATAATTTGAAAACTATTATTATTCTCGTGATGATAATCTTATATTCGTATTCGTAATACAGTATTCCAGACGGGCATGGTCGGATACCCAGAGTCCTTGACCGACCCATCTTATCACGCACAATTACTGGTGCTCACATATCCGCTGGTTGGCAACTACGGAGTACCTGATGAAGATGAAGTTGACGAACATGGAATAACGAAGTAAGATTATGTTCTAGACTACTTATTCAATAATTTTATTGCAAATATATATATAAAGTATATATAAAGTATATACCCCTAAAAGTAATAAATAGATATTTGCACTGGATTTTTACAAGCTTTATTTAACTTGGTCTGTTGTTCGTTATCAAATCTTGTGATCCTAATTGGATTCAAGGGAGTCCAGATTGGGCGCAAATCTGGTATCCCTTGAAGCTGGTCTGATGATGAAGCCAGAAGGAACTTTTGAACTAAATAAGATAAGTCAATCGAGTTTAGGCTCATTTGTTATATCTTGATAAATACTCTGATGCTAACATTATATCCTGGATCTGAAGATGGCGACGGATCTGAACTTCCGCATTATTGTAATGCGCATTATACCTCTAGTAGGTACTTAGTTCTTAAGTAGTCTCTATTGCTATTGCTAGTTTTTTACCGTCTCTACCATGGCGAGTGTTCCGACGAGCTCTTCCAATTAATCCCACCCTCTCCTTTCCTACACAGAACTACACGTGCCAGACTGAGGTATCACCCGCACACGGTGGCATCAATTCCATCAAGAACCAAGCGGTTCGGTGCCTCTTTTATTTGCCGCACCATAAAGGCTTGGAATTCTTTACCAGCGCATGTGTTTCCTTCCTCCTTTAGTCCCGGGGCCTTTAAGCGGGGCGTGAAAAAGCATTTGATGAGGCCGTCAAGCTGAGGGCCGCCACTGTAGCACTATCGGTGTATGTGGTGGTGGCCCCAGTCCTGAGACTCTGCCTTTCGCTTACCATCAGGTGAGGTGGAGTCATTTTGACGTGTCCTATATATAAAAAAAAAAAAAATTGCGTACCTAATAAATTTCATGCTGTTTCAGATGGTTTGAATCTAACCGTATATGGGCAGCTGGACTGATTGTCAGTGAGGTTAGCACTCGAGCGTGTCACTGGCGTGCCAAACGCTCCCTAGGATCATGGCTGGCAGCCCATGGCGTACCAGGCCTATGTGAAATAGATACCAGAGCTTTAACCTTTCGTCTCCGTGAGGGCGTAACTCTAGGGCGAATTGTAGAGGGTATACCGCCTTTTGGTCCTATGCCATCTATAAAGGATCCAAATTCAAGAAATCTGGTCGCTGAAGTGTCTATAAAGGTAAGCATATATTTTTAATGCATTGATTTTCAAGTTTAGTGTAGATTCAACGTGGCCATGTTAAACTAGCAATTTTATACCTTATTACATGTAGCTATATATTAATTTTCAGGAACCGAAAATATACAATCCCGAAGGTATAGTGACGATAATGGCCGTGGATTGTGGTTTAAAATACAATCAGATCCGATGTTTGATTAAAAGGAATGCTAAGGTTATTTTGGTTCCATGGGACCACGACTTGAACCCAAATGAGTATGATGGATTATTCGTGAGCAATGGTCCCGGTGACCCTGTTATGTGCAAAAAAGTAGTAGACAATTTACGTACTATTCTTGAAAATAAAAGAATAGTAAAACCAATATTCGGTATATGTCTCGGACATCAGTTACTTTCCACTGCAGCGGGCTGCAAAACTTATAAAACTAGGTAAGTGTAAAACTAAGCAGCTTCTCATGTTATTAATTTTCACTTATTATTTATTTCTTATCTGACTTTTTATTTTTAGTTACGGTAATCGAGGACACAATTTGCCGTGTACCCATAGCGGTACCGGGCGATGTTTTATGACATCACAGAATCACGGATATGCCGTTGATACAAATACGTTACCAGAAGACTGGCAAATTTTGTTCACCAATGAGAACGACAAAACTAACGAAGGTATCATTCATAAAACCGCCCCATTCTTCAGTGTACAGTTCCATCCCGAGCACACAGCTGGACCTACAGATTTAGAATGCCTTTTTGATGTTTTTGTTGATACGGTGAAATCTTACAAAACCAACAATACTTTTAACATTGGGGAAATTATCACACAAAAACTTAAATTCAACCCTACTGTACACGAAAGACCAAAGAAAGTGCTTATTTTGGGTTCCGGTGGTTTATCTATTGGCCAAGCGGGTGAATTTGATTACTCAGGATCTCAAGCTGTCAAAGCCTTACAAGAAGAAAAAATTCAAACAGTCCTTATTAATCCCAATATTGCCACTGTGCAAACTTCTAAAGGCTTGGCAGACAAAGTATATTTTCTGCCAATTACTCCGGAATATGTGGAGCAGGTTATAAAAGCAGAGCGTCCAACTGGGGTGTTACTAACATTTGGCGGCCAAACCGCGTTAAATTGTGGCGTCAAACTAGAAAAATCCAAAATATTCGAAAAATATAATGTAAATGTATTGGGGACTCCAATTCGGTCAATCGTTGATACAGAAGATCGAAAAATATTTGCTGAGAAAATAAACGCGATAGGAGAAAAGGTTGCGCCTAGTGCTGCTGTTGCATCTGTAGAAGAAGCGCTAAAGGCTGCCCAACAAATTGGTTATCCGGTAATGGCTCGATCTGCATTTTCATTGGGAGGATTAGGATCTGGGTTCGCAAATAACGAAGATGAACTTAAAACTCTCGCTCACCAAGCATTGTCACACTCTGATCAACTTATCATAGATAAATCTTTAAAGGGCTGGAAAGAGGTAGAATATGAGGTTGTTAGAGACGCATTTAATAATTGTATTACAGTTTGTAATATGGAAAACGTAGATCCTTTAGGAATCCATACTGGAGAATCCATTGTTGTTGCTCCAAGTCAAACTCTTTCAAATAGAGAGTATTACATGTTGCGAAACACAGCAATTAAAGTGATCCAACATTTTGGAATCGTGGGTGAGTGTAACATTCAATACGCTCTTAATCCGAATTCTGAAGAATTTTACATAATAGAAGTAAACGCCAGACTATCCAGGAGTTCCGCTTTAGCCAGTAAAGCTACGGGTTATCCATTGGCATATGTAGCTGCAAAATTGGCATTGGGTATTCCACTTCCTGTGATCAAAAACTCGGTGACTGGCGTCACTACCGCATGTTTTGAACCGAGTCTAGATTATTGCGTTGTCAAAATTCCAAGATGGGATTTGGCTAAGTTTACCAGAGTATGTAAAAAAATTGGTAGTTCGATGAAAAGTGTTGGCGAAGTCATGTCGATCGGCAGAAACTTTGAAGAAGCTTTTCAGAAAGCCTTGAGAATGGTCGATGAAAATGTGAATGGATTCGATCCAAACATTACAAATGTTAATGAAGATGAATTGAGTGAACCGACCGATAAGCGAATGTTTTTCTTAGCTGCAGCTTTAAAGGGAGGGTATACTGTAGAAAAACTATATGAATTGACAAAAATAGACAAATGGTTTTTGGAAAAGTTCAAAAATATAATAGAATATTATAAATCATTGGAAACAGTAAAAGGATCCATACCTTTTGATATTTTAAAGAAAGCTAAACAGATAGGATTTTCGGATAAACAAATTGCTGCTGCCGTGAAAAGCACTGAAGTTGCTATTAGAAAATTAAGAGAAGAGTATAAAATTACTCCATCCGTCAAGCAAATCGATACTGTTGCAGCGGAGTGGCCAGCATCTACTAACTATCTGTATCTTACTTATAACGGTAATACGCATGACATAGAATTTCCAGGTGGATTTGTCATGGTTTTGGGGTCTGGTGTATATCGCATAGGAAGTTCCGTTGAATTTGACTGGTGCGCAGTGGGTTGTCTAAGAGAGCTAAGAAATCAAGGTAAAAAGACAATTATGGTAAATTACAACCCTGAAACCGTCAGTACGGATTACGATATGAGTGACCGGCTATATTTTGAAGAAATATCCTTTGAGGTCGTTATGGATATCTATAACATTGAACATCCAGATGGTGTTATTTTATCTATGGGTGGACAACTACCAAATAATATTGCAATGGATTTACATAGACAGCAGGCTATTATTCTTGGCACTTCACCTGACATGATTGATAACGCTGAAAATAGATTCAAATTTTCAAGAATGCTGGACCGTAAAGGCATTATGCAGCCGAGATGGAAGGAGTTAACTGATTTAGACTCAGCTATTACGTTTTGTGATGAAGTTGGCTATCCGTGTTTGGTACGGCCGTCTTATGTTTTGAGTGGCGCAGCAATGAAAGTAGCAAATTCAAACCAAGAATTAGAGGCTTATTTGAAAACAGCCAGTCAAGTTAGTAAAGACTATCCCGTGGTTATATCCAAATTTATAATGGATGCCAAAGAGATCGATGTAGATGCAGTAGCTGCGGATGGCGTTCTTTATTGTTTGGCAGTTTCTGAACACGTTGAAAATGCAGGTGTTCATTCCGGTGACGCCACCTTAGTAACTCCACCACAAGATATTAATAATGAAACATTGGATAAAATAAAGGGAATCGCAAGTATTATAGCTGAGACTCTAGACGTAACTGGTCCGTTTAACATGCAATTGATAGCAAAAGATAACGATCTTAAAGTAATTGAATGTAATGTAAGAGTTTCAAGGTCCTTCCCATTCGTATCCAAGACCTTAGATCATGATTTCGTTGCAATGGCCACAAAGATAATATTAGGAATACCAGTAGAACCAGTTAATGTGATGACTGGTTGTGGAAAAGTAGGTGTGAAAGTACCACAGTTCTCATTCTCTAGACTGGCAGGTGCTGATGTCACCTTAGGAGTAGAAATGGCATCCACTGGAGAAGTTGCTTGTTTTGGCGAAAACCGTTACGAAGCCTATTTAAAATCATTGATGAGTACAGGCTTTAGAATACCTAAAAAAGCTATTCTATTATCTATAGGAACATTTAAGGTAAGATTCATACAGAAAAATTAGCCTCTTGTTAATTTTGGCGTTTTAAATACTTACGTACTAATTATATGAAATGTTGTTTCAGCATAAAATGGAGTTACTGCCCAGTGTAAGAGCATTACATAAAATGGGATTTAAACTGTATGCTAGTATGGGTACTGGAGACTTTTATGCCGAACATGGAGTAGATGTAAGTGTATAACTTATTGTACTAACTTGTTCATCGTTATCATCATCATCTTAGCGTTGAGTCCAGTCGCATCCCAGGTTTTTCCCTCTGAATCCGGAGTACATTGATCCGGATTATACTAACTTATTTTTTTACCAGGGGGTGAAATAAGGGTTGAAAGTTTATATGGGAAGTTCGTCAGTTTTCGAGATAGAAGCATAAAAGTTCATATAATTTGCTTCTGGTTAATTAATAAACGTACACGGGTTTTCATAATTTCACTTCTAAGGGGGCAAATAAGGGTAGAGCGATTTTATGGAAATCCGTTGTATGGAAAGTGCTTAAGTTTTGAAGTAAGAAACATGAAATTCAATGTTAAAGGTCCGGTGGGTATTGGTGCAATCGGGTCATAGAATTTTACCTAATTGCATTGGTCTAGGTGTTTCTATGTATAATAAGTATGTATTTGTTTCTTTTTGCTCAAATATAAAGAGAATATTATTTATTTTTAAATAAAATAAACACTGCTAATTTAATTTTCCTTGTAGATTGAAAGTGTTCAATGGACATTCGATCACATTGGTGACCTTGAGGACGTGAGGTCAGATGGTGAACTGATGCACCTAGCCGATTTTATGGCGAGACGTGAATTAGATTTAGTGATCAATCTCCCGATGCGTGGTGGATCACGCCGTGTGTCAGCATTTAGTACACATGGATACCGCACCCGCCGTCTTGCTGTGGATTATGCTGTACCTTTAGTTACTGATGTCAAATGTGCCAAGCTCTTAGTTCAGGTATGTATTACCTTAATGTTTAAGAATGTAGAGTTACATGAGGTAGTTGTATATTTACAATTTATGTATATTTTCTTCTTAGTTTAAAGTGCTCTCTAAGTATAGTTCAGATTTTACATGATATTTCTTATCTTTATTTACTGATATCGATTACTTTATTCACAGGCTATGACACTTTGTGATGGCGTGCCATTGATGAAAACACATACAGACTGTATGACTTCTCGTAATATTATAAAATTGCCTGGCTTTATAGATGTACATGTACATGTCCGGGAGCCTGGTGCTACTTATAAAGAAGATTTTTCATCTTGTACCGCGGCAGCCCTTGCTGGTGGCATCACAATGATATTAGCTATGCCTAACACAAACCCTCCAGTAATAGACCGCACGTCATACGAATATGCAGCTGCTTTGGCACGTGTTAGCGCTAGATGTGACTACGCTTTATTCATGGGAGCTGGAACATGTAACAGTGAGACTGTTTCTGAAATGGCTCCACAAGCAGCTGCTCTAAAAATGTACCTTAACCAAACGTTTACGACTTTAACATTAGAGGACATGACAGTTTGGCAAAAACATCTCCAAAACTGGCCAAAGAAAATGCCGGTATGTGCACATGCTGAACGAGAAAAAACTGGAGCTATTATTTTGATGGCATCCTTACTCGATAGATCTATACATATTTGCCATGTGGCCAGAAAAGAAGAAATTCTTATCATTAAATCTGCCAAGGAAAGAGGTTTAAAAGTAACTTGTGAAGTATGCCCTCACCATTTATTTTTGAGTACTGCTGATATACCTCGATTAGGTGAAAGTAGAGCTGACGTACGACCAGTATTATGCAGCCCAGAAGATCAAGCTGAATTGTGGAAAAACATTGATATTATAGACGTGTTTGCTACTGATCATGCTCCTCATAGTGTAGAAGAAAAAAATTCTGAAAAGCCGCCACCTGGTTTTCCTGGATTAGAAACAATTTTACCACTACTTTTAAATGCTGTCCATGAAGGACGATTGACCATAGAGGATATTAAAAACAAATTTCATCGAAATCCCAGAAAGATTTTTAATCTACCTGAACAACCAAATACATATGTGGAAGTAGATATGGACTATGAATGGACAATCCCACAAGCTATGGAATTTTCTAAGTCAAAATGGACTCCTTTTGCGGGCATGCAAGTATGCGGAGCCGTACACCGAGTTACACTACGCGGTGAAATCGCTTACGTCGAAGGTCAAATTCTAGTACCGCCAGGTTTTGGTCAAAATGTTCGTGACTGGCCAGTTCCCAAGAAACCCACAATCTCTCTTATCGAGAAAACTGAAAAAGAATACAGTAGGCCAAATTCTGCTCTTGACGTTCATTTGCCTGGTGATTTAAGCAGGCTTAGTGACCTTGATATTGAACAAATGGATAATAAACCTGAAAGCCAGATAAAGCCAAACGTTCATTTCAACGAAATTGCTGCCATGAGGTGTTTGTCACCATTGCCACCTCAGTATACTAGACAAAGATGTGATAGTACATCCAATAATCCACCTGCCAGTACAGTCTCTCATCGTCAACGAAGTGATATTTATGGCAAGAGTATATTATCCGTAGACACCTTCAACAAAGACACTCTCAATGACATATTTAACCTAGCTCAGTTTATGAAAACAAGTGTTAGTAAAGGCCGATATTTAGATGACATTTTACGAGGTAAATTAATGGCTTCTATATTTTACGAAGTTAGTACACGAACGAGTTGTAGTTTTGCAGCAGCCATGCAAAGATTAGGTGGTTCAGTGATTCACACAGATGCGACAAGCTCATCTGCTAAAAAAGGCGAGACTTTGGAAGATAGTGTTTCAGTTATGGCTAGCTATGCTGATGTCGTAGTACTTCGACATCCAGAACCTGGAGCTGTTACCGTAAGTATTAAAATCTGTTTCATAATATTTACTTTATAAAAAAACTATATCTACCATTAGTGTGCGTCCGGAGTGGCAACGAATGGAGCTATAATACAGAAGGATTTTTTACAAGCCGATGAGTTCGATACATAGTTAGGAGCATTGATTTTTGGAAAATCTAATGACGTAGTGTTAGTTTTCATCAATATCGGGCTCGAGATTCCTGTGTTCATTTTTCGACATTCTTCATTGTATAGGATATGTCCATCCACGCCCAGTTTAAACATTTACTCTCGGCACTCCGAACGCAGCCTTACTGTATATTAGGATATAAATTCAAAATGAACTTTTTTTTTTCAGCGTGTTGCTCGAGTGAGTCGCAAGCCAATTATAAATGCAGGCGATGGTATAGGTGAACACCCTACACAGGCGTTACTCGATGTTTTCACAATTCGGGAGGAAATTGGTACAGTAAATGGACTGACCATTACAATGGTCGGTGATCTAAAGAATGGGCGTACTGTACACTCATTAGCACGTATTCTTACTCTGTACCAAGTTCAACTTCAGTACGTAAGTCCGCCAGGTTTGGGTATGCCAAAGCACATCACAGATTTCGTAGCCTCTAAAGGAATCACTCAAAGAGTATATGAACGACTCGAAGATGTTTTAACTGACACGCATGTCTTGTATATGACAAGAATACAACGCGAAAGATTTAAAAGCGAAGAGGAATATGAAAAGGTAAGAGGCAAAGATGCAAGATCCTACATAATTATATTTAAAACTAGCTGTTGCCCGCGGCTCGCACGGATTTTGAATTCCGTTTCAAATTCCTATTTTCGTGCGGAAGTTCCTTCGAATACCACCCCTGTCAGCCATCAGGAGTGGTTAAGTCTGACTCGGACCTAATAAAAACCGCACGCCATCTTAATTCTTCAGTTGTAAGATTGCTTTGAGCATATCCCGCACTCCCCAGTTGACTCTGGGTCATCTACAGTTTTAAGATATGGCCCCCTCAGGAGTTGGAAGCATTATGTCCCAACCGAACCCCGGAAAGGAGGGGGATGGGGTGAAGGGATAATAAGCGGACGCACCCTATTATCCCTTCACCCTTTAGTGCCTCGGAGAGCACGTTAAGCCGTCGGTCCCGGTTGCCATACAACCATCTATGGCAGTAGTTACGGGTAGTTGGAGCCCACAAAAGTCCAACCAGTCTAACTTGGAATCTCAATATCGCCATTGGTCATAACGACCATTGGTTGTGGTGGTCAGATGGCAGTCGCTCCACGGAAAATATCGAAGTTCGGCCGCATCACAGTTAGACTGGAAAGCCGACCCCAACTGAGTTGGGAAAAAGGTTCAGAGAATGATGATGAATGATGATGCACCCCGTGCTATCCTCAAAAGACACCCAAGAAACCTGCACTGTGTGTAGGTATAGGGCACATCGCCCCTTAGTAAACTCCACTGCGGGTGACATAACCTACGACAAACTAAGTTTGTTTTTTATTGTAAGTACATAATACTTTTCCGGGATAAAAGTACCCAGTGTGGTGCCCAAGATATTAATGCCCGGCTGCCATGCAAACAAGCGCGTTGTATTGGCTGACGCAGCCGGGAATTCGTTGAACTGCCTAGTGCGCGGGCTCCTAATACAATGTCATCATGTTTTACAGGCTGCCGCAGCCAGGTTCCTAATGCGCGGGGGCTCTAAGTATCTATGGCACTCTGGTACGTAATGTACCAGAGTGCCATACTTTTGTTTATTTTTATTTGTACAGACAGGGCATCATATTTTACCTATTGGAATAAAAAAATAAAGGACGAAAATGACGCTACCCGGTTTAATTTAGTTTGTAACTACCTACATAATTATGTAATTCTAATCATATTTTACATCGTTTACAGTCTCGAGGATTATTAGTGGTGACGCCCCAGTTGATGACACGTGCCCGAAGACGCATGGTGGTCATGCACCCACTACCACGTGTGGATGAAATATCGCCGGACTTCGATTCCGATCCTCGAGCGGCTTATTTCCGACAGGCCGAGTACGGAATGTACGTGAGAATGGCGTTACTGTCCATGGTGGCTGGAGTGAATCCACTTAAGTAAATAATAATTATTTACTTAAGTGGATTACTTAATTTAAAGAGCAGTAAGTCGAAAAATACGTTTTTGAGATAATCGCGTTCAAAGTTGCCGATTGAATTTTTGCTTACTACTACCCTTAGGTTACCCTTAGGTTATAACTTTTGGTAGGTTTGATTTTTTCAATATGTAGGTTAAGTGGAGTTCTTTCATGATATATACTTATTAATTGCTATTTATTTGTTTTACTATATTTAATTGACGAAAACTCCTGTTATGTTTAGTATGAGTTTAAGCTATATGTACTGATTGCTTAGAATAACGATATTAAGTACCTTAGTCACTGCTTTAATGCTAAGCATTCCATACATACGATACTAGTAATTTGTATGAAATGATGTGTCACTTAATGGTTAAAAAAAACTGAAATGTTAGGGAAATAGTATTAAAAATAATATATCATTTGGAAGATCGTATAGTTAGGAATCTATATATACCTTAAAATATAGTAAATTACGTATAGGTTTTTTTCTACAAGACTCTGAAAATATAAGTAATTAAAATGAATACCGTATATTTCTCAGGAATTTTTATTTAAGAGTGATGAATAAAACTGAAGAAAAGGTGTGGGATGTGTAAGCAGGATTTAGGAAAGGAAGAGGATGTATGGATCAGGTCTTTTCCTTACGAAGCATAGCCAAAAATTCTTGGCTTAGAGGCAAAAGGTCTACTGCATATTCGTAGACTTGGAAAAGGCCTATGACAGAGTGGTAAGGAATGAATTGTGGTCAACATTCTCTATGAAGGAGGTGAGCAGCAGCTTGATACGAGCACTGAGATCTCTCTATGAGGGTTCCAGTGCTTGTGTCAGGATAAACGGAGCCTGCACAGACTGGTTGAACATCGAAAAAGGTGTTCGACAGGGATGTGTAGCTTCGCCAAGGCTGTTCAACTTATTCATAGATGATTGCTTGAAAGAACTGCAAGAGAGTGCGTATGGATTAAGAATGAATGACTTAACCGTCAAATGCCTCCTGTACGCCGATGATCAAGTTTAGTAATATTGGCATCGTCGGAGCAGGAGCTGCAGGCGATGGTTAACATAATGCATGGTGCCCTTAAAAGCAAAGGAATGAAAGTGAATGTAAGTAAGACGAAAGTAATGGTTTTCGAAAGAGAAGAAAGCATGACCAATTGCACAATTTTGATTGAGGGAGAAAAAGTGGAACAAGTTTGTATACTTGTATACTAACTAAAGTTTACGAGAGATGGAAAACTTGATTGAGGGAGAAAAAGTGGAACAAGTTTGTATACTTGTATACTAACTAAAGTTTACGAGAGATGGAAAACTTGATTGAGGGAGAAAAAGTGGAACAAGTTTGTATACTTGTATACTAACTAAAGTTTACGAGAGATGGAAAACATAACTGCGATTTTGAGCGAAGAGTTTTGGCAGGTAATCAAGTGAATGGGGCGCTGCATAATTTTATGAGCAGTCAAAACGTGTCTAAATAGGCACGTCTGGCTGTACATGGAGGAGTTCTCGTTCCCACACTTATGTAGTAATGAATGTTGGATGTGGCAGAAAAAGTATGAAAATAGATTGAATGCTGTAGAAATGAGAAGTGAAGCATAGCTAGAGAGAAGCATAGCTAGAGTAAAGTTGATGAACCGAGTGAGGAACAGTGTGATAAGGGAACATTGCAGTATGGTTCAAGATGTAGTGACTAAGAGAAAGGGATGCTAAGATGGTTCGGTCATGTAGAGAGGATGGATGAGAGAAGATTGACGAAACAGATATATAAGGCGAGGGAGAATGGGCAACCCGGTAGAGGCCGACCTAGGCGTACATATTAATCAGATCCAGGACATTTTGGAGAAAGGTCAGGTTAAGAGTACTCGCAACTGGCAAAACAGCTATGAAAGTTGAAGAAGCGAAAGGAGTATGCCAAGATCGTAGCAAGTGGAAAGCTGTTGTCTCTGCCTACCCCAATAGGAAAAAGGCGTGATTTGTATATGTATATATTTTTATTTTGGTGTTTTGTATTTAACTCACTATATTTTATACCTGATTCTATTTATTTATTATTTCTGTTTGAAATGACGTGAAACTGTCTGAGTTAGTTAGTGGTATGTTTATAAGGTACTACTTGTTTTGAAATAATAGCGAAGAGTAATAAATAAAAGAAAATATAATTACAAAGATCAAACTCACCCTCACTAGGTTTCACCGCACTGACTAGCTTTAAAGCGATACGTGCGCGAGCGCCATTCCTCTCTATCCCAGACCACACCCGAACGTCTATTTTCTTTGTAAAAATGAATATTGAGCTTAACTTACCGTAGATATTTATTGATATGAGCGCAGCAGAATCAGTTCTTAGTATTATGGTAATGTCAATTAATGAAATAATTAACTATCTTTGCTTGTACACTAGATACCTGCTGCTCATATTATTAGTGAGATCGTGAAAAACTAGTATGAATATGCTTATGATAATAGCAGTACGTCGGACTGTTGCTTATATACTTAGCCATAAGGTAGATAAGCTTGCAAAATATGATTGACAAAAAAGCAGAAAGTGTGATTACTGCTGACATTGTAAGTATCCAATTGTCAAAAGTTTTTGATTAAGCTCATTTACACAGCAGTATGTATACGTACGGTTTTTATTATTAGCAAAATAGAATAAAGATGTCAGAGGTATACTAATTACCACGATGTAAGTATACTTCCTCCTTTTGTGCTAATAAAAAAAAATAATTTCATTGACTTGTTGCTGTTATGCTTAATTATATCTCAGGTTCTATTGAAGCTAGAGAAACGGGAGTAAGATCAGATTATAGAGCATTACATGGCGATTCAGGAATGGTACTGAACTCATTTTTGAAAAAATACGGCTTACTGCTCTTAACGTTAGCGCGGCAGAAATTGTTGGTGTTATTTATAACAAAAATATCTCATTTATGTATACAATCATGGGTTTCATTCTTCAGATTCATGCTGCAATTCGTGCAATTGTGATTGTGTTAGCAGATAAGTAATCAGGGTGTTTTAATCATTTAAGAAAACGTTAAAAGCCAAGATTTATTCTAAAATAAATTTGAAATTTCAAATTTCATGTCACCGGATTAAATATCGGTTGCAGCCGTAGCCGTTACAAAAATTCTTAATTTTAAGATTTAATTTCGTAGGTACCTAATGTTATACTCGTATGAAAATCCAATTTATCGAAAAGAGTTATTATATTATGGTATCCATAAAATAACAAATCATCATCCCATGGTATTATGTATAACTATATATAATATAGTATATCTATAAATATAAAATATATATCTTATAAATTCTAAATGTGATATATATTTATTTTATCTATGAAGTACCAAAACTGAAATTGAAAAAGTAAGTTTGTAATATACATTAATAATAGGTAGGTATATACAGTAATAACATTTTCCTTCGAATATCAGTTCACTATTTTTTGGTATTTTCATATATTATAATGTACTTATCTAACTCATTCTATTATTGAAATATTATTCAAAAAATGTTGCAATACAATACAATTCATGGATTTTTTTAAATAGTAAATAGTAAAAATAGTTTACTTATTTATTTTACATTATTTATGTTAGAAATTTGCTGTGAACCGCAGTTTTAACGACGAATTTGAATATTAAATAGGTACGATAACTTATTCAATCCGGTAAAGATAGTTACAAACACTCTTAGTTTTAAGATGTACCTAACTACGTAATGTAATATGAAATGATACATGGGAATCCAATTATTGATAAGACTTATTATTATTTTGCCATAGATTAAGTATAAGATATAATCTTATGTAAACCATTTAATCTTGAAAATTCTTGATGTGATAAATATGTTAAGTATATTTTTTAATATTCTCATATATTTTAATAAGTAGCTCATAAATGTAATACTGAAATATTACAATACAATGAATGAATTTATTAAAATAATATAATATGAAACAGAGAAGTTATTATTTTACACCATTTATGATAAAAATTAGCTAGACCTCAAATCCATTCTTACACATTTACTCTCGGTTCAGCTGATTTCCCCTGTTTTCTCGTGGTCCTCCCACTCTCCTCATTGCTCCTACGTTTGAGTAGCTTTACATTAATTACTGTTAGTTATTGTACTTTACATAATTATATGTATAATATAATTTTCGGTCATTTTTAACTCAAGCGAGCGAAGAGAATTGGCAGGTTATCAAGTTAATGAGGCACTGCATAATTTTATGAGCAGCCAGAACGTATCTAAGGAGGCATGTCTGTACATAGAGTTCTCGTCCACACTGAAGTATGCCAGTGAATGTTGGGTGTGGTTGAAGAAACATGAAAGTAGATTGAATGCTGGGGAAATGAGAAGTCTGAGAAGTATAGCTGGAGTTAGGTTGATGGACCGAGTGAGGAATAGCGTGATAAGGGCACGTTGTGGCATGGTTGAAGATTTAGTGGCCAAGATAGAGAAAGGGATGCTTGGATGGTTCGGACATGTAGAGAGGATGGAATGATGGATGAAAGAAGATTCAAAAACAGATATATGAGGCGAAGGTGAATTGGGCATCCCGATAAAGGGCAACCTAGGCGTATGTAGGTACAACATCAATCAGATCCTACTTGCATGTATGAAAACAATTATGAAAGTTGAAGAAGCGAGAGGCGTATGCCAAGATCGTAGCAAGTGGAAAGATGTTGTTTCTGTCTACCCCAATGGGAAAAAGGCTTGGTTTGTATGTATGTATGTATGTATGTTCCAACTCAGTATTTCGTATGTTTACGTAATAAGATCTCTACTCTAGGTCTAAAAACGCCTCGCATTTTAATATACTTACTTCCCTGCTCTATCCTCGTTGTCTTACTGAATGCCGACGCATTATGTAACCACGCTGGCATAGGTGACTCTCCCGATTTTATTCGCGATGTTACAAACTAGAAGACTGCCACGAATGCGAGAGTTCCTCATAATTTATGATCCCTACGCGTGACTCCACACAGCCACCGCAGCATATTATCATATATATAGCATCTCCGTGATACGCAGCTCCTGCTTGTGTTGAAACCAGTACCTAATACAAATATACCATTTGCTCATAGCGAGAATCGAACCGCGGCTCGCTTTAACTTAGCAGTCGAATGCACTACCGCTACGCCACACAGCTCGACATCGGCTTAAAACGTCTTTTTCTACTCTCAGAAGATTTTCGTCATAGCGACCGTGATATTGTTCTTTATTAATAAACTTGACACGTTTACATTCTCAGTTATCTCTACAGATTGATTCATGCAACTGTGATTACAAATATTAACAGATAAGTAATTATCAAGGCGATCTAATCAGTGGCAATATGTATCTAATCTATAGTAACAATTTAATGTACCTAAGTATAAAGTAGTGCCGATGTTTCATGTCACCGGATCGTATTGTAAAGTAATTTGGTATCGTACAATCTTGACAATTTTGAATATTATTTTATTAATTTCAACATCCGGCCGATAACTATAATGAACTACGTCGTGTACCTATACCTACCTTATACCCAGAAATAGGAACACGGATGAATGTCATTGCATCGGAGTTCACAATGTTACGATCAGAGTTTCAAACAAGATCAAACAGGGTTTTAACAGAGTCGTTTACTTGCAAATTATGCGAGATCTCTATCGATCGCGAGATTATCAATATTTCGATAAGTTATAATCTGTCACGTTATAGGATGTATCATCAAATACCTACGGAGCAACTGGGAACAATGCTGTGATGATGATATAATTATAGTATATATTAGATATTTGATGGATGGGCTCTTACCGTTTTTGTTGTCGCGTGTCACAGAAACAGATTGACTTATAGAAAAGGAAAGGAAAGAAGCAGAAACTTATTAATAAGCCAAATTAGCAGCTAATTGCAGTTCGACTAAAATAAGAATTAATAAGAATATTTATTTCTATACAAACTCATACTAAAGATAAAGTTATATAAATTAAAGTATTTATATACCCCAAAAAATGGGGAGTGAGTAGGTACAAAATAAAAAGTGCAGATGTCGCAAATTCCTCCCCATCGATGTCGACTGGTAACGCACCCAAAAGGCTGACGGCATTGCCACGTTAGAAGACAATGCTGATTCTTTGTGCAAAAAAAGAAGCCAGCCCTTTGGTCACATTACGCGAAGCGTCGACCAGACGCTTTGCGATTTCATTATAAAGCGACCGTGCACTCGGACCCCACGAGCCTAATGTTTCGACCCCAAACGGCTCAAAAATATAACTGCTTTATTACGATGTGATAAGAATTAAGGGTGACAAGGTGGTCGTTCCAGTTATCAGGGCACGAAATTAAGAAGCACCGCGCGCCGACGAGACATACGTATGTACAATATGTACTTAGTCAACAAGAAAAATTGCCTTAAACCTTCTATCCCACTATCCCTCGCGAATGTTTTTTTTTATAGTTGATAGGATTAAAATTTGACTATCTCACTTCATGGTAAGCGATGATGTGGTCGACGATGGAGCACACTTGCCTAGAAGCAACCTATTCACTCTTGACTTAAAGACTTCCAGGTTATAACTTTCCGGAAACACAGACACAGGCAGGGCATTTCACTCCTTAGCACTTACGTATTGCTGAAGCGATTCGTGCGTATGAGCGGAATGTCCATCATAAATAACGATAGCGCATCGCCGTACATCTGGGCCTCGATTCTGCTAAAGGCAAACCACTGTAAAACCACTGACACTCTTAAAATGCTATTTAATTTTAGACTTTACCGTTATACAGTTTAAGTCTAAAATCAAATGAAAAGAATTCGTTTAACTTTTTCATTCGCTCTACAAAATATCATTTGACTTTAGACTTTAACCTGATAACAGTAAAGTCTACAATTAAATGGCATTTTTTAGAGTGTCAGTGGTAAATCAGTGGTTTGTCTTTAGCAGAATCAAGGCCCTGGTCGTTCGGTGATGGAGAGGGCTTTGAAGAATCACGTTGTGCAACTCCGGCGCACACTCCCCGAAATGTATCCAATAGAAAACAGAAAGGCTAGTAACTCAAAAAAGTTCATGAAGATACTTGTAAGTTTGGATTTTTGTTATAATTGTATAATTACATTCTGTGACAAATTTCAGGCAAATCCATGCCTGAAATTTGTCCCAAGCATTAGGTAATAGTTTGTAATAACACAAGCTGTGACCCTTCCTGTAATGGGTTCCCATGGAAAACTGGAACGGGAACAGCTAGTATTTTGATTAACAAAATATGTATTAGGAAAATTTTTAATTGTGCGATAGGTGCAAGTTACTTGTAATACTGCATACAGAAATCTAAGTAGTTTAAAAAAAACCCCGAAAGTTAGGGCAGCAGAGACTTGTTCCTAAGCCTGTGTCTCATCCACCTGGGACGTGGGGGGCTAAGCCTGACACTCTTAAAGTAATTCAGTAAGATAGATGGTAGCTCTATCACTCTCTCCCTGAGTTGAACTACATCGCATTGAATTGCAAAGAGTGTATGGCCCCTGACCACCCTTGACCAATTATTTTTAACATAACAACTTCTGTGCCCTCGATAAAAGTACTCTAGCGTAGCATACATTTTGTATACGATAGTTTAATATACTTTTGTAATATAACAAGTACCTACCTATATATTAATAAACATAAATGCTATACAGTTGCTACCAGCATCAGGCGCCACCCACTTGGAATTTGTTTAGGGTCTCGTGAGATTGCCATTTTTCGCAATAATAGTATGCAAGTACTTACGTATATTTCTTGCTTATCTGTTTATAAAGAAAATACAAAGGCTACAAATAAAATAAAATATAAGTGAGCGATAATTAAAGTATTTATTATTTTACAAGATTTAAATCGAAATATACCTACCTGACATCATCAAATTCAGTAAATAACTACATTAAATAAAAAAGAGATTCCAATGAATAACAACGATAGGTAATTAATTATTAATTTCAAAGCTAAGTTTTTTATCTTTCTACAAATATCACAATCAATCGAATGACGTATATGGATGATTAAAACCATGACGACGAGTAATTACGCAACTCACAAAATATCTCATAACTACATAACATCCGTTTATAAAAGTTGCCGAGATCATCACTAACTACCTTATGAAGTTAAAGATATTCAGGATAATATATCTTAATACTATACGAATGCTAAATCACGGTTATCTTTACCTGAAGATTATTGGTTTTATATAGAATTGCGTCCACACTTGGACATTGTCACCTTTTTAACTAATATTATACCTGGGGACATAAAATATGACTATACTACTTAATTAAATCATAATTTTGATTCCTCCCCGCGCGCAGCATCATTCAGCCTCTTAAGGTCACTTGAGTTCTCGACATGAACATCCACAAACGAAAATGGTGATACACCATTGTTCCCTGAAGGTGCTTCTAAATTAACAAACTGCCCAAATTTGGAACGTTGCCTCCGAAAATTCTTTTTAACTGAACGATCCAGATAGCTTTCTCTGCGAGGTGGTAATTTAATTCCACCTTGTTGTACCAGTTTCCGTTGACAGTCCGACAATTTATCTCGAATAACGTCTAAATATTCGTTAGCCATCATATCCGCTCCAGGCTCGTCTAACAGTAGTAGGCACAGTCTATGAGCTTGTTCCAAATATATAATTGCTTGTCTGATAGCTTCGAACCGTTCACTCGATCGAGCCATGGCGATAAAATGTGGCACAAAGAATTCAAGGACCAAACGTCGACGTACTGATTCCATTCTGACTGGTAACGTAATCTGAAAACAAAAACAACCATTATAATCAAGCACCTAAACAACTTCTCAATTTTAATGAAGATAGGTAAGTTTTCAAACTGAAAATATTATTTAATCGAAAATAAAACTTCGAATCGATCAATTGCTTTGTATAAAATAATTATTTTTAGACTGAAGTGTGATTATTTAATCAGCCCTATTTATAAACTACCCCCATACTGTCTACCTAATGCGAATTGATGGATGTCACAATCCTTCTAGAACAACTTGCTTTAAGTTTACAGGTTTCATAAGATAATTAAACAAAATATTCAAAATATGAAAGGTAACTTACGCTTCTGATAATTTCTCGATCTTGCTTAATAGATGGTTTTTGTTTCTTTGCCTGCATTTGTGCTTTTCTCCTTTCTTGCATTTGACGCTGTCTTTCTTTCTTCCACTGATAATGTTTATCTTGAACTTTGGCCTTATCCCAAATATTTTTCTGAGCATCATCGTCACTATCCGAAGTAGTTTGATAATTTGCAACTGCGGATGGTATATTTGGATTCAAGATACGTAATGGGTTTTTACAAGTTAATATATCATATAGCCTTTGACTATTAAATGCTGGGTAAAAGTCTCTTTTCGTATATTTTAGTTTGTCAACGGCGCTAAGCACGTGCATCACAGGTGCCTCGATAATATCTGCAATTCGTCTTTGCACCTTTAGTAGAATGGGCTTGGGAATACTTCTGAATTCATTACAATTCTCCATGAAATAGTTACGCAATCTAGACTGTGCAAAATTAGTATAAAAACTACGCAAAAATAACCTCAGTGATTCTCCTAGCCTGTCTTCGGGCCACTTTGCGTAATTATCTTCACATTGCCAAAACAAATGATTTTTAATATGGCTAGCATCGATTCCAATTTTAGCAGTATCATTTTCCAAGAAAGACTTATGCAATGCTAAGGTAAATAAATAACATCGTATGTGAGAATGCGCTAAACAACTTTCAAGATAGCGCTCTGCCGCTGGATATATAAGTTTCCATTGTAGTGTCTGATCCGGGTTAAATCCTCTTTTTGGTCTAAATCCAACGGGTACTAGTAGACATCCGGCGCCAATAGCTTTGTTAACCATGTACTTTGTAGGCCACTGATAAGTGAAATTTGTTCTAGGATTTTGTATTATTTTTCTCTCACGAATAATCCATTGATTTGCTGCATTGGGCCAAGCCGCCACAAGTGCAGGGAATATTTCATAACTTGTTTTATTACCACATTTATAGCTATCACAATATATACTAGCTCCTTGTGTTAACGCTGAATTAATTTGATCAGAGGTGAGGCCTAATCCTGATCCCAAGTTAATAATAAAATGATCAATAAAATTGTTCATGAATCTTACAGAATTCAAGTAATATAATCTTTCAAATAGATTTCGTGGTAAAGATGATTTCGACCCATCATCATCAACCTCTTCATCATCTTCATCACTCCAGTCATTTAAAGCGCGTACTTCAACAGGTGTCCAAATCTCTTCAGGTAATACGCCCGACGTGACTGAATACATATTTTTCACACTAAGTTCGATCTTTTTCGGCGTAGCAGACGTTGTTAAAGTAGAATACCCGTAATCAGATTCTGTTTCACTGGACTCTGTATATCTACTGCTGGAATTTGATCTATAACCTGAGGTCTCTGTATCATCACCTAAGTTGGTATCTGAAGAAGCTTTTCGCAAGTCTATAATTTTAACAGGTTTGTTAGCTATAGGACCACTCATTCTTCTAGAGTTTTTCAAAATAGATTTTCTCGGTACATTTGTATAATCATCATATACAGAAACTGTGTTATTGTTATTTTCTTTTGATTTATCTTCTTCTATGAGCATACCAGTGTCATTTTTTATTTTATTAACGTCTGAAATATTATTTGCAACTTGTTTTACGGCGCTACCATATCTTCTACTACTTATTTCTTTTCCCTCAGAATTATTATTAGTATCGCTATTTGCATGAAGTTCTGCATTGTTTAACTTCATTCTTATTTGTTGTAATAGCTCTTCAGCTTTACTACCATTGTAGAGAGCATCATCTGAACCGTTGGATTCTTTTTCAGAGTCAGTGTATATACTGTCATCATAGTCTTCTTTTTTCGGATTGACTGATTCGATTTCTTTATGTAGAGTACTTTCCAAAACTTCTATTTTCTTTAGTTTTACGTAACCTGTAAATATAAACGTGTTCACGAAATTAGTGTAGCAGCTCAATAATAACAAAGTTAATTTAGCATTATAGTTATACGCAAAATATTATTTGATTGAAGATGATTCATACCTAGTTCTTTACCATCTTCAATCTGTAATTTATAGAAAGGTGCATCCAGAACAGCACTGTAGTCCGAAGTATCCCCTGGTTCACTGGCTTCTACGTTGTCGTAAATAACAAAGAGCCTGGGTGCCGACAATGGCTCTGATTGCCCTTTGCTTTTTTGATAGCAGACATGTTCATATACGCACTCTTGCAAGCGGTCGGCAAAAAATACGTGCTTATTCTCTCTCACCATAGCTTCATTGATTAGGTTTTCGCTTTCACAGGGATTATTTTTAATTTGATGTGTTTCTCTGAAAAAAAAATTCCAAATTGAAAATTATGATTATATATTTGAAGGATGGAGTAATTTATCAAAACTACATTAGTAATGATTAGTTAAGGTTATATAGTTGCTAGCAAATCTCAATATATAAAGAAAAAAGTCTGCTAATAAACACCCTAGAACACCAAGTAAATAGGTACGAGCCCTGATCGTTTATCGCTAAATCTTACGTCTTATTATTATGAGCTAAATTATAACTCTATTTTAACTCCTTAATGAACTTAAGAGAAAAAAATTAGCAATGAATAATACCAATAATGCGCTCAATATTGTTCTGTAAACAGGCTATTTTAACCTAGGCTTGCACTTTGTTTGAGTGTTTTTCATAAATTTCAAACATGGCGGTACACAGTGAGCAAAACTAAAAAAAAAAATAGGATAATCTACAACTAACTTGGTAGGTACCGAAATTCGGACAAACATACTCAGATTTTTTGTAAACAGGCAATACATATTAACAATATTTGCACTAAGAGGGAATCGAACCCACTTAGTCACGGACTTTGCGTTCTACCACTACGCCACATAGGTTGTATTATATATATGTGTATATATAGAGATCACGATTTAATAGTAGGACTGGTCTGGAATATTGGTCAGAGTCATCATTCCTAATTCATGATTCAACGGAGGAGAAAGATCCAAATAGTTCTCTATACTTAGAAAGTTAATATTCTAAGTAGGAAGTAGGTATCACTTTTGAAATGCAAATAGGTAGAGTCATCAAACAATAATTGGATTCAATTTAAAGACTTATATTTTTGATTTAAGTACACTATAGTAAAAAAAAACAATTCTCACAAGATGTAGATAAATAGAGATATTTTCACAAGGAACATTGTAATCATGTAACAATGGGCAGTAATTATTGAATAAATTACTTTTTAAACATATCTTGTAAAGAATCCTAATAAGGTAGGTTTTTATCACTTTTGCTGATGGAAGCAAATAATAATAATAATAATAATAAATCATTTATTGCTGACCAAAGGTATAAAATGCAAAGTCTTTACGTATTCTGAGTCTTTTATCTGGTTCTCGATCTATTGGTGTTCTAAAGATGGAAATGACAGATTAAAAATATAGGTATACAGTCGAATTGAGGAACCTTCTTCTTTTTTAAACTTGGTTAAAAAAGGATTCATATGCATGTGACTGACTGACGAATCTAAAGACAAAAATTTGGTGTTTACGCACTTGGCTCGGACTTTTTACTAGGTTTTTAATAATATATACCTATGCATTTTTAGATTATAGTTATAATTAAAGGAAGTTTTAAATGAACTTTTATAGGTATATCAGCCAATTTAGAATTTGAAAATGATCGATTGTCGTCGTTAAAATAATACAGCTCTGTGACATACAGATAGACTAAAAGATGGTGCAGGTACACAGTACCTAATGACATTTCCCAGGGGGCTAATCACGACGCGCTAATAGTAGTAGTAGTTAAAGATTTACCCTATAGGTGGTAAACAAGCACACGGTTCACCTAATGGAAAGCGATCACCGTGACCTATGAACATGTGCAATATCAGAGGCATCGCACTTGCGTTGCCGACCCTGCCGAGAGATGGAGTTTTACCAGATCTATAGAGAGCTCCGTCTGTCTCCCTCAGTGAAACTGAGGGAGACGGACGGAACTGCATTGCTTTTTAGCGTTGTGGCTAGGCCACTGTTCTCTTTGGATAGCCTTAACAAAAAACAAAAGGGGTTACAATCGTCAAATTGTGAATAGTCCACAATTAACTTCGATAATACCTACGTTGTAGAATTAAATAAACCAGCTGGCTTGTTGATGAGCACCGGTTTTGTTTTGTTTTATTTGTTTAGATTTAGATTAGAGAAAATATAGTTTAAAGACAAATACTTACAGATATTAAAGACTCATGGATTTTTTATTGACTTATGATCAATCATAAAATCTTTAATAGAACGATGTGATTTGTATGCGAGTTAAGGTAGTACCTACAGATGAGCTGCTTTATTTAGGATATACGAGTATGTATTTAAATTAAGCATAGTGTATGCTGTATGCAGTTTCTGTTTAAATGAAATAAAAAAAATTAAACAAGTCCCCAATGATACAAAAAATAGTCAATATTATTTATTAATTTATTTAAATTACCGTAATATTTATCTTTACATTTTAATATTGAATAACTTTGATATTGAAAGGAATTTTGATTTTGATGATAAATTGATGATTGAAACCTTATTGAAACTGTGAGACTTTCATAATTATTGTTTCCTGCTCTGATTATATTAATGATAAGAATATACCTAAGTAATTGGCATCCATTCGGTAATTACAATAACTTTAGAGATAAGTGTACAAGACCGAACCGATGTGACGTTAAATTAAAAAGGAAGATAAGACATTGGATCTAGAATCAACTTTTAGTTGTTTGTACCTAACCGACACTATAAAATAATAGTTCTAAATTGATCTAATAAAACTAATAATTTATCTAAATATCTTGAGTCTCTCCGTGACCATGGCTGCAGGACACCAACCGAAACGTCGGAAACAGTATAAATAATAAAATAACGCGATATGAATCGCGATAACATTTAATAATATTAATTAATATTTAAAATATAAATTGAAGAACTGATATAAGTAAGAGTATCTAGAATTGTTAAAATAACATCTTATCCCTTGAATTCGATAGATTTCACCGAATTCTAATAATTAAATGGAATTAAAACTTCGGAAAACGACATACACGAAAATATGGTTAATGCAAACGCTATGAGTATCTACTCACCGTTCATAATTTTCAAAGAATTGAACAGAAAGGAGAATGTTATTTAGCAGAAAGGCATCAGAATCATTCTGGAGCTGCCAGCGCATTCGAGCCAAAGCCTCATCATCGTAGGACTGCACATGCGCCGGTGTTGGAACTGGACTTGGTCCCGGCGGAACCACTAACACATCCGGCGTGACGGGAGGCTCCCTTGCTGCCGCTCTTCTACTCACATGTTCTCGGATAATTCTCTTCCTATTATCCTCTCGTTTCTGCTCCTTCCATCTCTCTCTATCGAAAAATTTATCAGGCTCCTTCTGGCTTTTCTTTGATTTAGAATTTCCCATAGTTACAGAACGTTCGCGTAAATACTCCAATATCCAAGGCAAACCAATTAAAACGAATAGGTATTCACGCACATTTTAATCTATACTATTTATTATGATTGCAACTAAAATAATTTAAAAAATAAATGAACTTGAGGTAGAGGATACCGTGGCCGTGTGAGCACGAGTAAACAATCCCCTTAGCACTGACAAAGTGATTATTTTTACAAACGAAGCGATAAACATTCTTTTGTTATCAGACTTATCGGCTACCAATAATTATTAGCGTAGTTATCATGTTCAATAGATTAGTGCTGCAGTGTGCAGGAAACTTATCAATGTCGCGATACAGAATGGTCTACGTTGATTGCCATAGTGCTTTGAATTGAAAACCCCAGCCGAATGCTGCGGTCTGATAGCGTACGCTGCGTGCGTGTCACTGAAAAATCATGAAGCGATACAAGCAGCATTCCGTTTCCTCGAGGCATGTTATTACGTAAAAATAACATGCGGAACCAATAGCCTATTCCAATTTACAACAACTCGTGTATTAATGTAGTCAATCTCCTAATGCGATGGTATCTTTTTAGTTTTTTTGTGTTTCGTACCTACTCAGCTAGTCTGAGGTTTCGTACCTTTTTTTTCGTGCAGTAATCCTCATGTAATACCCCATCCCAACCCCCGTGCTAGCCAGCGGGTTGGTTATTTCGGACTTGAACCGACTAAAACCTCACGCCGTTTGAGTTTATAGACGCCCGGGTATAAGGTGGCCCAGAAGCCAATTCCCTTCACCCAGACTGACCCCGGGCCAGCTACGGAAAATACGGAACCTTTATAGAAATACTTATAGAAAGACTTTTTTTACTGAAACGTATGGAGGTATCAAGTTGAAATAATAATATCAAACTCTCAAGTCTGCAACCTCTCGAAGCTGTGAAAAAATCATCACCAATAAAATCTTATTTTATTTTATTTAAATCAAACTTCATTTGTTATTATTCATTTTTATACATCGATTATACAAAACTCGTATTACAAAATATATACATATTTTTTTATTTAATCTATTCATATAGGTACTTACAAATATAGACGTAAATTGACACAAACATTTGACATCAAAACATGCATAAATTAAAATTAAAATTACAATTATATCACATCATATTGTATTTTACAAAAATAAGATAAAAGAAATTGGTCATTGCTATATTTAATTGCAGTACGCTTAAGTTTGTTTTAATTATTTTAATTTACCTAATTAAAATTACTATGTACATGAAATTATACTTTGGTCTACAGGACAATAATTAATATTAAATAAGTAAAAGCTGATTTTAGAATATGCCTGCCTATTCACAATATTAAGTATTTCAGTCACAATAAGTTTGAGTGGAAAACTTTATTTGATTATGCACCAAGAAGAAGAAAATAGATACGAAACATTCAGCAAGTATGTTTAATTCCACCAATTTTTCCACGATTATTATTTTTAGTAGGTACTTATAATAGCTGCCTATATTGTCAAAGTAATAGTAGGTATACACGGGTCGACATTAATCTTTTGTTGTAGGTGTTATTCATACAAGTTGGTTATAAATAGGAAAGTTCTCCATCCAAGCGTAAATATAGAAAAAAAACCCATGCTAAAGGGCCTAGTTGACGACTGGAGTGTTGCGAAGAAGTTGCGCTCGCCCCCCATTACGTGAATATAGTTGAAAGACTGACCCGAGCCTAGCGCTTCGGGAATTTAACTTAAAACTTTGTAAAAAATAATTTGTATCTATGTGAGTTATATAGGTATTAATATATGAATTACTTGAATTATATATTATGTACATTGGCCAAATAATAAGGAACTAGAGCTCGTTGGGGTTAATACCATTGTGTTTTATATCTTTGATACGAATTGTGTATTTTTGTGTGTACCTACAAATAATAGAAGGTAGATTTTGAGGATATACCTACTGCCACCATTGCCAAGAATAATAAATTCAAGTCAAATACTGATAGCGCAAGCTATGAAAGAAGTTTCATTGTCCACATTTTTAAAAAAAGAGTAATAGTTATCTCACTATAGGTACGCGTAGTAAATACAAATTCTAGTGATATTAAGATTGCCAAAAAATCATGTACTTCGGCATATCAACATGAATTTGAGTTTTGAAAAATTCCTAAACGGTTTATGGTACATGAGTAATGACTTCGGTAGGAGGCGCACTCATCCCTGGCTGCTCCATATTGTTGGCTATACTAGTGTTGTCATCTTCGGACGTATTCACTCGCCGCTGCGTCTTCAGACGTTTGACTTTGTCCATTTTATTCGCCATCAACCGCCTGTGAAAAATAACAATGTATTTTTATTGCACTCGTAAATTGAGAAATCCAATCGCATGATAAAAACAGAAAATTGGATATTTATAAGATCTTTTGCCCTTCCTTCATCTATTGTTATTAATTGGGAAAATATATTAATGTAAACATACCATGACCTCTATCATAATGTAGTGTAGGGTAAGTTATATGGAGATGAATTGAATTCGATAAAATTAAATTGATAGTTAAATATCGGAGTCAGTCGTTAAGTACCTATGTGCTTTACGATCTAGAGGTCACAGATTCGAATCCTGCCCGTTGTTACACTACCAACGTGAACCCACTCCTAACTTAAACAACTTTGCTTAGCTTATATATGTAGCAGTCAAAACTCTTAACCAGTCAAAAGTACTTTTAAGTTTTAAGAGTTTTGACTGCAAGCTTACGGTTAAAAGTACTTTTGACTGATTTTGCTGGTTAAAAGTACTTTTGACTGGTTAAGAGTTTTGACTGCAACGTATATAACGTTTCGATTCCACTTGCCTACCTAAAATCCTCGCAGGATGATTATTCGCAGTGTTCAGATCGGCTGGGGTAGGGGTCTCCTGATCATTATAATACCTACATATATTGTAGATTCGTCATTGTGTTAACTTTAATGCGAATGTGGCTTTGATGTTACCTAGTTATAAAATTTCAGTTGAGTGGAACAAAACGATGATTTGTGATTGCACTATCTAACATCAGGCATATACCTAGATATCGTTGCTATTATAATCAAAAATGGCCGTGTTATACAGATTCAAAATATTTATTAGTAGGACAATCCTCACCAAAACAACAAATTTTAGAACACATTCTTTTGTAAAAGGTAGACGATTCTAATCAAATATTAGTGCCAATTATAATATTGTCGGCAGGATGACAAATAAATCTAATCGTACCGATTGCCGATTCTAGGACAATTTCAAACGTGATATCATAATCGTCGATACGATACCGTCTAAAATTAGACTTTTAGAAGTTCTATAAATTATTTTTGAGGTACCTAATAGATACGTTTACATTCAGTAGTTGGTTAATTTTTCAGACATTCTAAAATTGTGACGAAGTTAAAAAAATTATATCTCAAAACTTTCATAGATATAATTTGAACGGATCTAAATTGTTACGGTTGTTAATAATTTTATTAATGTTATCGTATTTAATATAATATTAATAAAAACGAAACCTTTCCGCTTGTGATACTTAATCTAGTTATTCTCAAACTGTCGGAATAGAACCGACTAAAACCGCACGTCGTCTCGGGTCTTAATAACCGGGGTGTAAGGTTACCTAATCCCTCGCACCCCAGCTGACCCTGGGCTATCTACGGCTTGAAGATGGCCCCCTCGACCCCCCCGAAGGGGGTGAGGCGAGCATCCACTCCACCTGTCTGACGGTGGGGTGTAGGGCGACAGGCGGCCGTCCTGCCTCCCAAACGTCCACGGTGGAGCATCAGCCCGCCCCCACCTGCTCCCTACTGTGCCCTCTGCTAGTCAGAGGGACACGTGGAGAGCCTCGGAGCAGCCCTCTAGAGGGCCACTCCCATCCCGGCCGAATTTGCTGCAGTCAGCAGCGTCTCCCGTGGTGAGTGGGAGGCGCTGCTCGCCTCCGTTGCCCGGATGCACCAAGTGGAGGTCCCAGCCCGCACCGTGTCATGACCTCTAACATTAGTTAGCCTTACGTTGATACCTTTCATTTATGTACTAGTTAGATGATTTAGACGACACCAGCGCAGTTCGGCGCTCCGACAATTACGTGTAGCTTCAAATTGCGGCGTGTGTACGATGTGTGTTGAGTCGGTTCTCATAAATTACGTAATCACTTTCACTGTGTTTTGTTTTTAAATTCACCCAAATAGCGAACGGTACAGTCTACCATTAATAGACTCAACTTACGTGCCCACATTTATCTCCTTCCAATTCAGATTTTCATTCATTCATCCTGTTCCTTCGTTTGTTCATCTGACATTCTTTTACACTTATCCCGTTTGTTGTACCCTGAAGCATTTGCCCGCCCTTGTCTTAATCAAGTAGGTACGCATATGAAGACTAGTAGATTAAAAGGCAAGTTATCGATCATTATCTTGTAAAACAATTCACAATATTATTTGGTGCCAACATCACCTCAATAACTATATAACAAACACTTTAAGGATATTTTTTACCCCGTGAAGGTTAAATACGCGGATGTTTGTCATCTTTCGAACTATTTGATCATCATCGTCCTTATAGCGATTTCCCAGTTGCGTCTAACGTTTTTATTTTGAGGCTTGGGGTCCGCTCATAGTTCTTGATTGATATGTCCGCTTTTCGGGAACTGACTGGTGTCAGACCTCCCAACCCCGTGAGATAAGCCTGCGCCAGACCCCATTCTATTGTTTAGCAGGTAAATCTACCAGCAGTTGCTGAATTATTTGATAGTCATACAATATATTTCGCAAGGATACTGATATATATAAGTCTGTATATCTGTAAAAGATTTAACTTAGGTCCTGTGATATGCAGTAAGGGTGGGAACCCCACTTATATCTTCGCGGACCAAGCTTACCTCATCTACGAATTGATACATCTACTGATTAATGGATGAAACTCTAGCGTGGACTTTTCTCTCGAGGTTGCTGGGTAAGACAGTATACTTCCCAATAAGATACGCCACATAATAAAAAGAAAGCGTAAGGAAAATGAATCCCGGGATACAAAGTGCAAGTTTTGGATGTTACAGAATAATGATAGGATGAAAATTATTTAACTTACTGTTGTCTGCAGTCTATGAGGACACCTAGCAGGAAGACGGCACCAATAGCAACGATCATGATCACTATTAAGCCCACAATTGTGGTCACCGTAAGCGTCTGTGCGTCCTCTGCAATCATGGACACCGTGAGGTTGGGATCCGAGGTCGACTCTGGAAGATTAAGAAATATTTTTACTTATTTATTATTTATGATGAAGAGTCTATTCACGTAGCCGAATTAGTAACAAGATGGTAACGAGAGAGTTAACTTTGCGTTTGTTTGCACGTCAATACCATCAATATTATTGACCGGATCGCGATGTAGGAATATCGACTGTATCCTGTCTCTCGTTACGAACACTCTAATACGCTTAACGTACTAACTTTTTTTTGTTAATTTATAGGTAGGTATAACAAAAAGAAATTTTACAATAAATAAATAGCCGGTTAACAAAATACCTAAGTACCAACCATCACAAACAGTGATTCCTCATCAAAGGAGTGTACCGCCAAATCCTTCTTTTAACGCGAAATGCTAGTTTGAAATAGATCCAAGTGTGGTTCAAGACATCAATGTGTTGAAACATCCAGTCACCCGTATCAAACAATAGTTTTGTCCATAGGTCTCATCCTCTTGAAAACAATGTGGACAGGTTCTTTCCCGGTTCGTATAAAAATGTTAATATCTGGTTCTTTTATTAAGTAAATAATGTGAGTAGGTACCTAGTACTTATTTGAATACACAATTTGCATTTTAAAATACTAGTACTAAATTAATATTATAATGAATGTATTTAATTTACCTGATGCTGACCAACTGATAATACTTCTTTCTCCATTGGTAGAGTCCATTCTTGTGTTATTTTGAGGTTATGTATCAACTGTTAACAAAGAAAACAATACATGAAATAACTATGAACGCACCTATAGGAATATATATATATATATGATATTTAAAATGTTGATAGTAGAAACCCCAAACGTTAAAACCCAGTAACACAAAGGAAGGAAAATATAGCATTGCCATAGACTTGCTAATATGCACAAGAACAAACTATAAAGATTTCGGGCTATTGTGAATAAAATAGAAATAGAATAACAACCAAGGTGTGTCAGTAAACCTATTAAGATTATCATAATCTCATTTACATCTGCCTTCGTATAGCGCCGCGTTAACATTTGAGGTAGGTACTTACTTATCACAACTTCATATTTTATAGGTATCTACTGTAAGTAAACGCCTTGTACCTACATGTTACATAGCTACATTGATCTCTCCACGCATCTAACATTACGCATTTTAGGATACGTATTAACCTCTCCAATTATGTTAATTTGCTGTATGAATACTATCAGCTGTACATAAAACTAGTAAACTCTCAGTTCCACTTTAGTTATTACATCGCCACCACTTGAACATTAGAATATTAATTTACTGGCTATTTATTGATCACGGCCCCGTCAACGAACATTGATCCCGTTCCCGAGGCCCCGTGGGTTGTGCCCACGGGAACCTAATCCCAGAACACCTAATTAGTAGCCTACCTATGTCTTATTGCCGGTATTGGACGCAGGCGGCAACTTCGTCCCTGTGAGTGAGAGACGCTGCCATTTTTTTTCTCCACGCGTGGAGATTCCGGACCACGCACCCCAACCCGTAATCATGAAGATAATGTATTTAATCCAGTAATCGGGTACTAACTATTTAAGACATTGATGGGGAGGAATTCTTCGACACCTAAAGTTTTGTCCAGTCGATACTAATCATATATCAATCAAGCAAATAGTTATATACTTTAACCGATGATAACTAAAAATAAAATTAAGTGGCGTTTTATTTTCTCTCTTGTTAGGGTAAATTGACATTTCACGTTTTGTATTGTTTTTTTAATGTCGTGTGAAATGTATTGACGTAGTTTAAATTAAATCAAACTGAATCAAACGCATCTGTGCTCATCGGTGAAATCCAGTCTTCGCGTTTTATTTCATTATTTTAGCTATGACCTATGGTAGCGCGCAAGTATACATCGGAGCACAAGATCGTTTCCCATTTTGTGTTTCACAAATTTTGTCTGTTACTTAGTACTTAAATAATAAAAAAATGGCCAACTTCTCTATACTTACGTACGTATATGAAGGTATATGAAAGTAACATGACCATGTATTTTTACATAATAATTGAGACGATTGTCATTCATAAGAATTTTGTTTCATAAGAAGTTCATCTGATTAGTGATTACCTTTATACCTCAAGTCCAAGAAACTCTCATGACGTAAATCAATTATGATCAAAGATTAAATGAATATAGACATTTTGGCCCTAAATGTTACACAATTGCGGATAGTAGCACTGATTGTTAATCAAATAAGTAAATTCGCTATCAGATATATAATAAACTTTGATTAATATTATATTGAAGAGCCGCCTCAACTAACATCTGCTCGGTCATGTATAGAACTCAAATGCTGCATACCTACATTTATACCTAGTCTAGCTGTGCCCGTGACTTCGTCCGTGTAAACTTTTAACTTTATTAAGTGCCGTAATTTTTTCGTTAAAATTAAAAAAAGAACTATCATGTTCATTATCGTTCATATAATATAATTGAAGTACTTATTTTTTATTATTTTCAATGTACAGACACAGCTCATTTACAATGTTATAATAGTATCTAATACTTAGTCTAAGTCACGGAAGTCATATCTTTCATTTCCTATTTCAACCAGCCGTTGCTTCCTCATTCAAGAACTCAATTCACTAAACCTTTTTTTTTTCATTTGACACCGATTTCATCATTGCATAATACATTGAAAGGAATAACAACAATGAGTAATAATGATTTCATAGAGAAGCTGAGTTGCTCTGAAACAAATGTAGCAGATCAATATTAAGTAATTGATCTTACAGCTGCTGCAGCAGCTATAGTATTTTATTTGGAAAGTATAATTCGATCGTATACGTCCACAGAACAAAGAAAAATCCTTAGGACTATAGGTACGTCACATAGGTACGTGCTTCCTCTAAAATCTACCAAATAAATGATTTCCATTGAACAGTTTCCGTGTTAAGTACCTACCTAAGCACAGGGACGGATTTAACAGTGGAGGCCCCCCGGTCCTAATTTATTTTTCCAATGAAAAGAACATTTTTCTTCAACAAAAAAATAATCTGATGTTTTTACTCTTTCGCCTCTATTGTGGGGGCCACTCTTTGTGGAAAAAAGAGGACTACTATTGAAGCAACTATTTCATCTAAATAGGGGATGATAGTTCGTAGGGACGTCCAAGCGCGATAACCAACATTAACGCGGGCGTAGCCGCGGGCAACAGTTAGTACATTATATTCCCGTCTCTATCAGCTTGTGGGATGTGATCGACCATAATATTATAATTATGTTAACTAGTTCATTGATTACTAGACTATCATTACATATTAGATTATATTAATTTTAATAATAATGTAATATACGAGTAATATCTACAGTTCATTACTATTTCAAGGTTTTATCAAAACAATTTTAATCCCTTAGTATTTTAATCTTTAGTCGAGAAAGAATAGCTGATGATGAGTCATTTTCTATATAATATTCAATAACAAACATATACAATACTAGAAACTCAGATATGGTGTCTTTATTCTGTTAACAAAATCACACTATCTCACATATCCTGAAGAATAGTCTGATTATGTTTACCGCAATTGATCATACGAATATTCTTTTTGCCTAAAAGTACCTATCTATACTTGTATGTATGATCCAAATTGCGTTTAGGTGGAATTGATCTTTTACTTGTTCCGAACTAACAAACTACCAATGTTTCATATCTATTCATAATATCAATCTCGTTCAAATTGTTATTGTTCAAAATGTTAAACTATAGACACTAAATTTAGTTAATTTCGCTAACTATAAAAACCAAAACTATTATACGTAAACGGGAATTAACGCGATACATTGTATCGCGTTAATGCCCGTTTACGTATAATACGTATAATGATATAAAAACCAACTACATAATTAAATCACTTAACATAAAAATAACCATTGTACTTAATTCTAATTCAACATCTACCCGTAGGTATATTGTATTACCACGGAATAAAGAATACCTGTGTGTATTACCCTTCAATGATGTACTAAATGAGATAGATATGTATTATGATATCTTAATACTATCGCTCTACCAAAATCGTACCGTATTGTACGAAAGACTTTGTGACTGACTCGCTGATAGTGATGAGTGCAGTAGGTACTTGTAGCATTCGTGCTTGCGTTGAGTTTAATGCAGACTAATTACCCTAGTTTTCAGTGACTATTTTTAAGCAACTCTATTAGACCATTGGTAGTATTAACATCGTCACACTTTGTTGCACTTCGATCCACTAAAGTAAGTTCACCCGATTGGACAGCCATGTTTTTATCTAAATGTATTGTTAGTACAAGTACCACGAAACCCTTATAAACACCCGTCATAATGGTTTGCGTATACGTCATCTTCATGAATCCAAAACCAGTGTTACTTTCGATGCACGTGCTTAAGTATATATAAGCAAAAAACGGAAACCAAAAAGTTTGTTGGATAGTGCTTCACCAAGCAATATTACTCTAGGACAAGTGACACTCACCTTTCAAACGCGTCATACAACATGAAGTTCTTATATTCAGTTGATGGTTACACTCGTAGAAGCTATACTTAACGACGCCTTTGTACGTCAGTTTCCTACTGATAATAAATGAATAGAAATTCCCCCTTGAGTTCACCACAAAAGATATTTACATGTCTGACGTCAAAACTGGTTTCCTATTATCGAAGCTGGGATTAAGTTGTCTCAGCAATTAATCGCTACGTTTGATTCGGCGAGATTACACCATGTGAAATGGACAAGTATCGCGAAACATTAAATTTGTTAGCAAACTTACTACTCTTGAAGTACAATGAATAATTTAAAAATATTAGGCTTAAAATTGTTTATTCAAATACGTTCACATTTACAATCTACGAAGAGGTAAACTAGGGTGTACCTTCAAATATATTTTTTCTGTGATTGCTCATCTAGATAAAGAAATAACTCTTGAAATCTTTTGTCTTTTTTAAAGGTACTGTCACTTCAGTAGTCTATACTAAGTCTTTACTTTGATCACATTTTGATGTTGCCTGCATATCAATTAATCAATTAGTATATTGCAGTTGACTGCGGGTCATTCGCCTCTCCCACTTAGCCATCATAGTACGAGTACCCCGGTGTTCCGCGATGCGCATCTAGTCTGTCTGTCTCATCCGTCCATCTGGCTGGGGAACTTCTCAAGTTCCGTTTGAAGATTCGCGACATATTAGGTAGGTATAACATGAAAATTCTTTTTTATAAAACCTCTAAAATGATAAATCTTGATGAAAGCACAATACAACGGAGTCATGATTGAGTTTAAACAGGAAGAGAAGAGATAATTACTTATTATCGACATCACGTAATATAAATTGGCATCTAAAAATATTTAATAGATAAATATACGTACCTACCGATAATACTATTTTTATATTATTGCTGATATCGAATTTTTTGCTTTACTTTTTTTAAGTATCATTTTATCAATTGCAGATCAAGCGAGGCATCCAAATGCTATATTTTTATTTTATTTTGAAAACAGACAATAAAATGTATGACAAATAGTTTACTGTTATATAAAACATCCCATTCATTTTGTTGTGATTGGGTCCCATCCATCATTGATACTTGCTTAATGCTACGACAGTTAATTTTGTCCTTTGGGTGTATTGGTGTAAGCTAAAGCTCCCAAAAGCTAAGATAAATCAAACCATGAAGTAAACCGTCTTGCCTAAGAAAATCGGTTTTTAGCTAGGCTTAGGTTAGTAGCTTATGCCAATGGGTTATGAACACTAAGGTACGCTCCTGGGACTGAGTATTCAAAGAAAATATAGGCAATGCATTTAAGCCTATTAATACCACAATGTTTTGTGAAGCTGATAAAGAAAATTAATCCATGCAATTTCAAACCTACTATGGATTTATTTATTTTTTGTTTTGACTTAGCGCATACATAGGTACTTTATGGTCTGTATTTGCGATTGTAATATTTGTAATACTGATTACGTTAATAAAATGTTAAGTCGGATGTGGAAGTGCTTAACTTAGTATTAAGGTTTTGAGAATAATTTCTTTATCAACTAATAATCATTATATATATTATCAGTTATGTATACTTTGCTTCTGTTTATCTGGTATTTTATCGACGTAATGAGAAAGACTTGTTTTGTATTCCAAGAAACGATGAATATGTTTACGGCAAATATTTCCTTTTTGCTTAATACAAAACGCTTAGGCGCATATAACTATACATTCAAGGTCATCTTAATCATCTCGAAGATCAGTTAGATGCCACCCCTACGTAAATATGTGAGATGTGAACAATCTAGGCGTGTTTGCCCACTAATGAAATATATGGACGCGTATAGCGTATTCATGGGCACTGAAATAGTTTTTTTTTACATGACTCTTTTTCAGTTTCAGTTGTGCTTCCTTGTAGGTATTACGTAAGAATTAAAATAACACGAATGCAGTGTAACTAACAATTATCAATAAGTAATAATATATAATGTATGTCAGAGTAAGTTTATCGTAATTTGATAATGGGTTATTAACGATCGAATAGTCAATTATTATAAAATTATTATTCTAATATGAATTTACTTGTTAGTAATACCTAATATACGGTTCATTGCAACACTGTCACGCCGGTTTAACATTCAAGGCAAAGTACAAAATCTAGAAAGATACTTCAAATGAAAATAGGTAGGTATGCCTAGCGTATTTGCCACATTACATAATAACTGTTTCGTAAAATAAATAATGTTAATTATTTGTACGGGCCACTTCCGTTTACGAAAATATATTATTATGTACCTACTTAATTTTAATTTAAATAAATTGCTTATTCACACGCACCACTTCAAGCTCTTTAATTTAATAATTAGGTAAGTAGGTACTTACATTTTACTACGAATAATAAAATAATTGATTTATTCTATATTAATAATAATAGTTTGAGCCACTATCAAAATCATAATGAAATCTCCATTAAAGCCTGTAATTCAGATAAAGAAATAAAATTGATACTATCATAATCAATAAGCTGTTATTGATCGACTTCTTATTAAAGAGGAAGAAAGATTTTCAAGTCATGACGTAGTACGAGTAATTGTATTGGAACTATATTCGCATGTCAAACCTACTAGGGCTTGCAAACAAATATAGGTAGCTGAACATTTTTATAGGTTTACTTAGGTTTGATGACAGTAGGGGAAGCTCATGACTGTAGTGTGGTAATGTGACAGATAACAGTAAAAAAGCGCGAAAGGTATATTCGAATACCAAACAGTGCTTATAGTACGGGAGGTACCGTTAATTTTTTTTGGCAAGCGATAGCGAGTTGATATTCTCCACGATAATAGATCTTTATTGATACATACCAGAATTGACCGTCAGAACCCGCACCCGCGGAGCAGTCGAAGGTGACACCATGGTAAAGTTGTCAAAAAAAATTACGCTCCGAGCAATCATTTGACACGTGAAACTTTATATGGTGATTCCTGAGGTCATTTTCAACTGAGAAATAACCGTCAGATGTGGTGTAGAGTAGTGGTTATACGTCAGTCGCGTATATATTAGACCAGTGCCGATAGTCTTTGAGACAAAATAAATTTATAGTAGGATGAAACCTGTTGGAAAAGGATCAGAATATAACAAAAATGAAAGGAAAAATAAATTACGGGTGATCTGAGGTCGGGAAGTGGGGAGGGGGGTGAGTTTTAAGGGTAAAAACGGTTTATCTCGATTTCTGGCAAAACTACAAGTCCTATGGAAAAAAGTTAAATGACAAAGTTGTAGGTAATAAAGAGACCTACAACTTTTCATTTACACTTTTTTCACATAACCTCAAAATGTATGTGAAAAATTCAAATAATCAAGTTTTTGGTTTTTTATTTTTATCTTAAGCAAAACAAATTTGTTTTCCACGAAATTTGGTGAAAACTTAGCTTTTTATGTCCTACAGACACTGTATTTTTTTTTATTTGAAATACTCTTTTTTTCAGCTTATTTTGACTAAATATCGAAAAACCACCCCAATTTTCAATCGAAAATGCTCACGTCAAAATATCAGCTTTTTAAAAAAAGTCAAAAATTTTTTTGTTCTTTGAAATCTCTTCTTTCTGATGATGTAAAAATATATATACATTGCTATGGTAAATTTTCTCAGGAAATGACTAAATACAAAAATATTAATTTCGAATTCGAGTTTTTCTTCTTTGCATTTTCTGAGAAAATTTACCATGGCAATGTATATGTATTTTTACATTATCAGAAAGAAGAGATTTCAGAGAACAAAAAACTCTCTGACTTTTTTTAAAAAGCTGATATTTTGGCGTGAGAATTTTCGATTGAAAATTAGGGTGGTTTTTCGATATTTAGTCAAAATAAGCTGAAAAAAAGAGTATTTCAAATCAAAAAAAATACAGTGTCTGTAGGACATAAAAAGCTAAGTTTTCACCAAATTTCGTGGAAAACAAATTTGTTTTGCTTAAGATAAAAATAAAAAACCAAAAACTTGATTATTTGAATTTTTCACATACATTTTGAGGTTATGTGAAAAAAGTGTAAATGAAAAGTTGTAGGTCTCTTTATTACCTACAACTTTGTCATTTAACTTTTTTCCATAGGACTTGTAGTTTTGCCAGAAATCGAGATAAACCGTTTTTACCCTTAAAACTCACCCCCCTCCCCACTTCCCGACCTCAGATCACCCGTAATTTATTTTTCCTTTCATTTTTGTTATATTCTGATCCTTTTCCAACAGGTTTCATCCTACTATAAATTTATTTTGTCTCAAAGACTATCGGCACTGGTCTAATAATATATATACGCGACTGACGTATAACCACTACTCTACACCACATCTGACGGTTATTTCTCAGTTGAAAATGACCTCAGGAATCACCATATAAAGTTTCACGTGTCAAGTGATTGCTCGGAGCGTAATTTTTTTTGACAACTTTACCATGGTGTCACCTTCGACTAGACCGCTACCAGACCGGTTGACGGTCAACTCTGTTATGTATTAATAAAGCTCTATTATCGTGGAGAATATCAACTGGCTATCGATTGCTTGTTAGAATTAACGCTACCTCCCGTACTATTATGTATGTTTGTAGGTTTATAAGTTTGTTAGTATATGTGTTATTTGTCTACGCATTCAAAACTATCAATATAAACTTTTAACTTTAATTTTACCAAGGTTCTTTTTTTCATCAATATCGATTCAGGTTTGTAAAATTTATGTATGTGATGCACTTTACATTATTACCAACTAAAAATAATAGCTTTTTTTAATGTAAGAACTAGTAAGAACCAACTTCACGCCCTTCACAGTGCATAGGTCAGCAGGGTTCTTCCGCCGACCGATTATTTACAAAATTAAGAGAATCAACGGATATTCATCATAAGTTAGTAGGTACGTGCACGATATCTTCAAATTAGCTGGTAATTTTAGATTGTACCGTAAACTGTTATCGATATTTTATAGTTCTTGAGCATTGCTATGAAAAAATAACATTATTATATTATCAACAGCCTTGTACCTAGGTGTGTTAGATATAGCCTTTGGCGTTATTTTACAAGTTGAGTAGGCATACCAATGAGCATTTAATCTCAACTTCTCCTTTCTTATCCGAAGTAACACTAGCTGGGATGAGACTTCACTCGCATTTGGTGCAACGAATTAACCATCTAGGACTAAATAAGTTCCAGCCTCTTTTCTTTGCCATAAAGATTTACACACGTGTTTCCTTCTTCCCACAAAGGCCGTAAAAAAAATAATGTCAACCTAAGGGCCTACAGTGACGTTGAACCCTCTTTCCTTCTTCTGTACTTATATCTTTTTTATTATCAGTTTGTCAATTGACCGCATCCCGCTGTAGGTTAAGAAGCTAGAACGAAGCCCCTGAGATACTTCAATAAATGATGGTACCCTGACGGTATCGACAAAATGTCTATTTTCGCTCAGCTAAACCAGGATTATAAGAAGAAGGACACACGTGTACCGGTAGAACCTTCTAATTCTTTATCGTACGACGTTATAAAAAGGAAATCCCGAATCGCTTAAGATTAACGTCAGTCCCATACATTAAAAAAATCTAAACTTGAGTGGAACCGGCTCAGCTGTTTTAAACTAAACTTATCAGTCTAAGATAACGATATGGCGTAGATATTATACAATTCAGTCCCCGTCTATCTGGGAATTTTACAGTCACAGCTGGGATTGGTAAACAGCTGGGCATTGTTCTTAACATTTCACAGCTTACATACCGAAACCTTATGCACTAAATATTTTGTAAACAATTTACGTAGTTCGATAAACACTTCAATACAATCATGAAATTTAGTTAGCTTATCATATTATCACTTCCGTTGGACGTAATGAATGACAATGTACCTAATAACCCAATGATTAAGCACAGTCTAATATTAAATGTAATACTTATGTACATATGCTATCCTTCAATGTTATAAGGAATGTGAAAATATATGCGGATGGATGTAAGTGTATGTTTGTGTGTATGTGTGTGTGTGTGTGTGTGTGTGTGTGTGTGTGTGTGTGTGTGTGTGTGTGTGTGTGTGTGTGTGTGCGTGTGTATGTGTGTGTTTTTTGTTAATCCAGGGGTTTGGAAAATACTTTTTAGGTACAACCTCGCCTGACGTCGACCTCACTTGTCTGTCATGTGTGTGTTCACGGGAGTGAAACTATAGGCTAAAACTTGCGGCGTCCCCACGTCTACTCGTACTACGATTACCCACTGTAAACTCAATTGCTATATGACCGAAGGTTGTCAACTTATTGTGATGAATCAGATGACTCTGCTCTCGTATGGCACTCAAGCTTGGACTATCTTCCGCTAGCCCCAGTGGTCTAGGATGTATTCGTACTTAGCTAGTCCTGAAGATGCGGGTTGGAGTTGGAGTCTGGGATTGCGGTAGAGTAGGTGATGTGTTGCTGCTGAGTACTTAGACGACAGAGATATTCTCTATTTGTTTAGATCGAATGTGGAGTGTTCTATGCGCATACGCCGATGTGGCTGTAAGGGTAAACCGGGTTGGAGCCATCGCCGCAGATGCGATATCCCTGTTGTTACCGAGAATGGCGATGACTCTATGTATACCTAATACTAGACAAGCTGTTCAGATCAAAAACGGTTCAGCAATATATATGACAGCTGATGGGGACTACAAAAACATATTTCAATAGTTAAATAAGTCAGTCAGTTCAGCTGTATTATATGCAATACAATTTAATATCGTACTCGCAATTATGTGTTTTGCCAGAAAATTTAACGCTGTTTAATTTATTTGATGATCTCACTAAGCAGTAACATTTTATTAGTAGGAGATAATGATAGTACGTACACAATGTAAATAATGTTAAAGTAATCATTGCAATAAAGTAAGAGTGGACCTATTTGTTCGCCCGTTAAAATTGTCAAGTAAATTACATTTGACTATCATAATGGTATCGCATACTTACTATAAATTTTAATGACACTGTTTTTGATTTAACGAATGAAGTTAAGTTCAAAAGATATATTTTAGAGTTGGGTCTTCTTCTTTTCGTATCGATGGCATTTTTTAAAGCATTAGATGTGCTCAGCCCAAAACTTGGCGACATTGATCGCTTCCTCGCTTGCTCCGTTCAGATCTGCAACTGTGCAGGTGTTGGGGCACAGTGGGCACACAATGGCAATAAACAATTAGAGTTGGGTAAATATCTAGTATATGAAAATATACCTGTATATAGTCGCTCACTCATACGCACGAACCGCTTTGCCAACACATTCATTACGCGTATAATGTAATGAGTAGAATTCCCTGCCTGAGTCTATGTTTCCGGAAAGCCAAGAAGGAAAAAGAAAGGAAGGTTTTCCAGGCTGGAAAATCTTCCTTTCTAGGCAAACATGATTCATCGTAGACCATAAATCATCAGTTACCACCAGGTTAAATAGAGGTCAAGCGTAAGCCTATCATCAGTTTTTAAAAAATAACAAATTTTGAACTAGTGCACTGGCGCTTAAGTTGAATAACTCCTTTTTTTTCATGCGAAAACTCCCACGGATACGACCTCCTTGCACAGGCAAGGGCGGTTATGTCGGCATCGATGCGACTAAAACCCCATGCCGTCTCGTGTCTTTAGCGCCGGGGTGTAAGTGGCCCAAAAGGCATTTTCTTCGCACCCCAGCTGACCCGGGCCATCTCCGGCTTCAAGATGAACCCTTTGGGTTTGCGAATACGGTGTCAATGTCAGCAGTGGTCCAATTTAAGCGCCGCCAGTTCAGTATTGGTTGCTTAGGTACCTACTCTCCCTTATTAAGATACTAGCTGTTGCCCGCGGCTCCGCTCGCGTGGAAGTCGCTTATTGCATCCACTCCCACTCCTGCTCCCACTCCTGCTCCAGCTCCTACTCTCACTCCCACTCCCACCCCCGCTCCCGCTCCCACTCACACTCCCACCCCAACTCCCACGCCCACCCCCACGCACACTGCTCCCACTCCCACTGCCACGCACACTCCCACTCCACGCACACTTCCATCCACACTCCCACTCCCACCCACACTCCCACTCCCACTCGCACCCCTGCTCACGCTTCCACTCACACTTCCACCCCCACTCCCAATCAAACTCCCACCCCCACGCACACCCCCACTACCACTCCCACTCCCACTCCTACCCACGCTCCCGCTCCCACTCACACTCCCACCCCCACTCTCACTCCTACTCACACTCCCACCCCTACTCTCACTCACACTCCCGCCCCCACGCACACTCCCACTCCCACGCATACTCCCACTCCCACGCACACTCCTACTCCCACTCCCACCCCCGCTCCCGCTCCCGCTCCTACTCCCACCCCACCCCCACTCCCACTCCCAATCCCACGCACACTCCCACTCCCATTCCCATAAACCTATTTCTGATGATAACTAATCTAAACAAAAAAAATATAATTTTTTCTTAATACTTAAATACAAAAAAAAAACTCAAAATCCCTAAAAACTAATAACACCAGTATCCACTAATCTTACTTGAACGCCACTCATAATTAACCTACTCATAAAAAAAACATAATTTCATCTAAATTTATTTATTTAATATTTATGCACACACAATGTTAATTAGTAAAGAAAATGGAAGGTGGAAAGAATAGTAGGTACAATTATTATTATATTTCGCAATTTAATTTGTACCTAGGGTGATGTGGTTCATATGATTATACTATTGTATAACACGTGCGCTATAAGTTGAGACCTGACCGCACTATGTTTTATGAGAGCCATTTTTCGGACATCCCACTTTTATTCAATAATATGATAGATATAATCATTTTAATGTTATATTTTGAATCCCTGTTTAGATACCATGTCTGGTTTTTTTTTTTTAAATATCCAAAGTTCTCAATATTTTCAACTCAAAATTTATAAAAACATTAATTGAAGTCAAAGTATATACAATTCGTGAAAATGATGTTAGAAGCATTAATAGGGAATCTAGCACCGCATATTTTAAAGTTATTTTGAACAACGTATCGCTACCAGATCCGGATTTATACGTGATTTTAGGTTTTTCGTTATTCCTATTTTTCTCGATAGTTACGTCTCGTAAGTGCCCATTATCTTTACCAATATAAAGCTTTGTACTTCTACTACACACCATATGAATTTCAGAATCCAATGTCATGGAACTTTGAATCTAAAGTTTTTTAAAAATTTACCCGGATTTTCACCATTAGGGTCGACGGTTTCCTAACGGGTTCATTGTTAAAAACGAGGTCAAGACATGTCTGACGCATCACCCGTCATGCACTGAACCTGCGATACAATAAGGATATAAAGGATAACGGATCGGAACGTATCGAAACAAGTTTATCATCCGCTCAGGTGTACGATTAAATTAAACGATCATTGATAGTCCTTCTCGCTCACACCTTCTAATAACGCATTTGTAAGATAAAGGCAAAGTTCTAATCTTTTACTGTTTGCAATAGCATACCAAACATTTACAACCTTCGATTTCTGTGTATTTCTGGTGAGTATCAGCTAATGTTTGTAGCAATTTAAAATGTTGTAAAATCAACAGGTACGATTCTACTTACGTAAATAACAAGGTCGGTGCAATCCTTTAAGTTGAAAAATAATTAGCTTAAAAATAATGTTTCCACTAGAAGTTTAGTCACTGTTTCCGATTATCATGTAGAGTTTGTTAAAATCACGGTGGATTGTACGCGCCGGTGTTTAACAGCCGCATGCGCAGCGCTCAACGACGCGGCTCTCACTGCTGACCGCAACTGCGAGATCACTTCACTATTCTGTCTTGTGACAAAACCTTTGGCAACTTAACCAAACAATGACTTGACTACGGTTACATTCAGTTTATTCTATTGTCCAGGCCACTATTGTGTCACTAGGCTACGTTTATGAAAACGAAAAAATATGGGCGGCATTTAAAATAATTCAACGTGCGCAGATCTGAGAACCGCCCCCTTACTATTGTTAAACCAGACAGTTAAAACAGACGTTCAACGGACAGATAAGTTATCTTTTATTGTAAAAACTACATTATTTTAAGTAATTTCCTAAATGACTTTAACAACATCTTTAGTTAAAATGTTTGCAACAAATTTACTTTCTAGAAATCTCTACGTATCTATCAGTATATTTCCTAAGTGGTTTTAATGTGTGCCGCAATAAAAATCGGATTTGCCCTTCACATAATATGATAATATTATACCAAGTAATACATGCAGGTGCTATTATTACGAATTTACGTAAACGTAATCATCTGCATGCATAATTATAATCAAGCCACTGCGAATAGATTTACTAAATATTCAACTTTAAGTACAAACATACGCAAATATGAGACGCATTGTAACATTATAATTCTAAGAATAACTGTCAGCTAAAGGAAAATTACTTCGTGCGAATCGAAAACTAAAAATAGGTATTAATATTAATAAATTTTAAGGAGGAATTTAATGTCAAGATAATATGAATTATTGACCATTATTAAGGTAACTCTGTTAGGTAAATGAGATAAGGCAGTGGACTTATAGTCATCAGGTCGCGGGTTCGAACTCTACACCGCACAGGTACGCACTGCACCTGCATGCTAACAACAACGTAACTCCACTATGCCTAACACAAAATAATTTAATTTAATTTATTAGAAAGATCAACGACAGTACTACTAACGTACCCACCACTTTACTAATAGTCTTGTAAAACTCGCGTGTAATGTTTATGTGTCCTAATTAGTCAAAATATACGGAATTGAATTTTAATAACTTGAAAAATAATTAGGTAACTCCTAACGAAATTCAAAGCCAAATTGTATATTTTATCTGTAGTTAACAACATGTATAGCAGCAAATTATCATAATCTGAATGTCAAACGAAATCGTTTCGCTAATTATTCGCAGCAAATTGATCATGTGTCTAGTGTTTGTATTCGTATGGAAGGAAGATACAGATGCTGGTATGTACTAAAATCGTACCTACCTAGAGAGTGTAATAGAGGAGATTCATGAACCTACTTCTGCTCTACTGTTGGATTTGCAATTGTGCACTGTGTGATCCACCATAGCTTTTAAATGCCTGGGACGGGACGTACAGTCATACAGTCATCGTTATTCGTCTCGAATAACAACGGCTAATTTTTAAAAGCAATTCAGTATATCAGTACCTACTTACTATTTAGGTAATCTGTAGTAGGTTTAGCTTCATTCTATATGTGATTAATTTGGTGTGTAGAGCAGTCTAATTTTTTATTAATATAATTTCTACTGAGTGAATGAAGAATTTTATTTATATATAGTTAACATATTTCTTTAACAATGCTGATAAATCAGATAGTTGAGTACAATAGTTTATTCAAAAATTTATTTTATTCAAAACATCATAAAAGACAACAATAAAATTATACCCGCACTGTCACCAGCGAAATGTAGCATTTAGTCACGTTGGGTCGTATGCCGCGTGCCTCTAGAATGCGTCATCACAAATAATTACTAAAATTGCAAAACGTAACTGATTTTGTAACGCATCCTATTAAATATTTTAACACTTAAATATTATTTTTTTGTTTTATCATTAAAAACTTTAACTTCGACGCAATCGGCCAAGACCAAGAGCTGACCTTGACTGAGAAGGAAAGAAATGTATCTACATACACGACCAAAACTACGTGCAAACAATATCAGACATTTCCTTGTTTACGCGACCCATGAATAATAATTATTAGTTAGCGATTTCAGTAAATTAACAATTGGTATAAAAAACATTATTGACTTCTTTGTCATCATCCGAACTCTAATCCCGGTTGCATATTATATAAAGCTTTAGGGTCTGAAGTTCACTCTCCTATTCGAGTCTGCACCAGAGTCTCGGTCGGCCATCGTTTTGAGAATATTTCTTGCCGTCAAAAGATGCGCCTAAAGACTTGTAACAGAAAGTTTCACTAACACTTGGTCCGATCCGGTAATTCGGCACTGTTACTCTTGTCTATACTATATTGTACTAACTAATTGGAAAGTTTGGGATTCTTTATAATACACGTGTTTTTGTACCTAAATTGTAGTTGAAACTACATACATTTTAAAGTATGAATCAGATCAGCACGAGACTACGTTTACCTGGCCTTCACAGGTCGCGTGCATCACAGTTAACAAGCACAAACAATATTCCGAATGAGCATCTCAGCCAAACACAAACGCCAACAAGGTTAATATTTAGCTTAACCGGCATGAGAACAAAATTGTCGCTTAACTCAAGGTAGGTTAATTGGTTTTATTCTGTAGGCTGTATAATTAGGTAGATATATTTTTTGTAAATCCAGTGATAGCAGCTAATACCTAGTGAAAAGCGGGTATTAATAATAATATTAGTAGTAGAGTAGTTTAATGGTTAGCATGCATCGACGCGGCGACGGTATTTTTATTTTATTTTATCACTCGCGTTAATGGTGCAAAAACGTACCGCACACATTGATTTAGTAGGTACCATATTTTTCAATTTCAATTTCTTTATTTTTCAAAATAGTGCAACGTAATTACATCTTTTTGACGTCAAAAAGACGTCATATCACATAGAGTATAAGTAGTGAAAGTAAGGTTAAGGGCGTTATTAATCTGAACACAAGGATTACGCGTTGATGTTACGTTGAAAAGAAACCCGCTTTTTTATACCACATAAGTGGCAGACAAGCAAACGGCTCACCTGATGGGAAGCGGTTACCGCTGCCCATCGACGTGTGCACACTCATATCAACCAATTCTTCTGAACACACACCAGTTTTGTTGCAGATTGAAAATAAGCTTTATGTGCCGCACTTGCCTACTTATGTAGACCAATAGAGTTCAATGCCACATCATAAATAGTAATAAAGAATAATAAATAAATTGTTTGTTGCTTATTATCTTAATCTAATATCATCGTTCTAGATATAGGTACATCTAGATCACACATAATCAGACCAATCATAACAATAGCTTGCCCTCAATACCAAGATTTATTATCATCTTTACTTAAAAGGTGACCTCAACAACATAAAATAACTTACTATCCTAGATACTTAATTGAAAATAAACATGTTTAAAAAACATGTTTATTACCTACCTACCTACTAACAAATAGAAATAAATGTTGATAAACTTCCTTTATACGTTCCATATAGTTTACGTACACGGTACAGTGTTATTAAGAATTACGTTACTTGTTTACTTTAGATCTATATAGCGCTGTACAGTATGTTATAATTATAGATACTAATATTATGTTCAGAAACAGATTTCTGAATGACTACGGGTATAGTCGGAGTAAGGTAAACGAGTAAAGACCTTAATTAATGACTGTATAAAAAGGATAACTTCACTACATATTTGATTAAAGTTGTCAATTGCACAGTAGTGGCTAATTTGAAATAGTAAGACTGAAAAGCATTATATATCTACTTGAATATCTCTCGGTTCTAAATATCTCACTATAAGAACCATACCATAAACTCATAGCAAATACTATGCGATTAAATATTATTGTTTGCTGTTTTGTAGACTCGAGGTACTTCCCCGCCGAATCTCTCTATTGCATTGTTCTTATTATCGTGCATTGTTATCAACAGGCAAGTTATTGACCATAAAGATTAAGTGTTGATTTCAAGGATGCGCGATAATTAAATCAATTTTTACTGTATGCTTACCTAAATGCTTATCATTAAATTAAGGACACGTTTATTTAGCACGGATTTCATCGAGGCCACCTTCCTCTCTCCTGCCGCCGAGTAGTCACGGTACACCAAACGTGTATGGATAGGTACTCATCTAAGTATGTGGATAGGCATATATATTGGTCATCCTACCAACGGCATAGCTACCAAGGCCATACCATTATCAAGCCATTGTTGTGAAAGGATTGGTCAGTCTAGACTCGGAATTACCGAGTCCAGCTGCTTCCAGCTGCGCTGACTCCTTCATGTAACCTGGCTATCAATGCTGATGGATGGATGGTTGGCCCAAAGACCTTGTTAGTGCATATACCTATCCAAATTGGCACGATACAACCAAAGCACAATATTCAATCATGGATTAACCTTCACCTAGTTTTACTTTAATACCTGAGGCTACAGATAAAAGAAATTAGTACCTACCTACTTACCTTTAAGAATTTCTGATTAACTATACAATTATTACGATACTAAACAACTAAAGCGAAATATTCAGTCACGGCTTCACATCTTCACCTTGATTTGTCACGTATACACAATTGACCATCGCAATAGATAAGGAGAATTATTTTTTTCTGACAAACTCGTAGGTACAACAATGAAAATAATTATGTTATCTCCTTGTATTAAATAGATGATAGTTACTCAGCAAATTGAATCTGGTTAGACTAGTAGCTGATACAGGAACAATAAGCCAATTATAAAAGGTACAATAAGCACATGAATAGACAACCGTACAATAAAGCTAAAGAGAACAAAAGGATCAAACGAATTACGAAATCCTACTTCATGAAATAAAACTGAAAAGACGATGCATAGTCTTTATGATATCACACACCGAACTTATAGTTTTTTTATATTGGACACGTCAAAATAACTTCACCTCGCCTGATGGTAAGCTAAAGGTAAAATCTCAGGACTGGGGTCACCACTACATACGCCGATAGTGCTACAGTGGCGGCCCTCAGCTTGACGGCCTCATCAAATGCTTTTTCACGCCCCGATTAAAGGCCCCAGGAGTAAAGGAGGAAGGAAACACATACGCTGGTAAAGAATTTCAAGTCTATGTGGTGCAGCATATAAAAGAGGCACCTTTTTTTGTTTGGTACCTTTACTACAAGTAGGTACCTACTGAGTTAAATCATTGTAAGTTTTGAACTGTGTCTGTTTATTAACTTTAAAATTATTTTTTTTGGTTTTAACTAGGTACAATCACTATCACTACATAGTATAAAACAAAGTCGCCTTTTCTGTCCCTATATCCCTATGTGCGCTTAAATCTTTAAAACTACGCAACGGATTTTGATGCGGTTTTTTCCAATAGATAGAGTGATTCAAGAGGAAGGTTTATATGTATAATACATGCATCATATACTAAGGCTAATTTAGTATCAGCATTGCACCCGTGCGAAGCCGGGGCGGGTCGCTAGTAAGATATAAATATCAATCTGTACATAGATATGCGCTTTGCGATATAGAGAACACTTTACAAAACCAAAGTAGGCTGGTCTTAGTGACGCTCACTATTTGTCCCATATTTCACAGTTTTGCCCGACGCAATGTAACAAATTATAATCTATAGGTACCTAACGGTACATACTCGTTTTATCTGCAACTGCATTCAAAACACAAGAATACGAAATCTATATAATTTTTTGTTTAATATTTTATACCTGATACCTATCTAAAAGGAAAAAGATCCGACTGATCTATCCAACATTCATATAATATTTTACTTTGATAAAAGACATATTACTTAATTAGTTACGTACGTAGTAGTTCGTGAATTGCAGAATTCTTTCCTGCCAATCATTATTACTTGCACAGTTATTCTTCTATTTCCTTCCTTTATTTAATAACCAAGTAGGTCCTAAGCCCAAGTAGGATAGGATCCCTGAGACCCTAACCGGCCGGTCAACGTGTTGGATTTCAAATCTACCAAGTAAGCAAGCAAAACGGTGGTTCCTTTGTGTGTCTGACCATTGACCAGTTAATCGCCGTATGTATTTACGAAAAAGAGGTACATAATAATCTATACATATAATAAATCTGTAACTGATCGGTGTCTGTCAAGAACATTAGATTGGTGTCTGTACATGGAAGATATATGAGAAAAAAATTATCAGGGGACTTTATGAATGTAATAGATGCCAAAACTATGATTTTTAGAATTTTTGTCTGTTTGTCTGTTTGTCTGTTTGTCTGTTTGTCTGTTTGTCTGTTTGTCTGTTTGTCTGTTTGTCTGTTTGTCTGGTTGTCTGTTTGTCTGTTTGTCTGTTTGTCTGTTTGTCTGTTTGTCTGTTTGTCTGTTTGTCTGTTTGTCTGTTTGTCTGTTTGTCTGTTTGTCTGTTTGTCTGTTTGTCTGTTTGTCTGTTTGTCTGTTTGTCTGTTTGTCTGTTTGTCTGTTTGTCTGTTTGTCTGTTTGTCTGTTTGTCTGTTTGTCTGTTTGTCTGTTTGTCTGTTTGTCTGTTTGTCTGTTTGTCTGTTTGTCTGTTTGTCTGTTTGTCTGTTTGTCTGTTTGTCTGTTTGTCTGTTTGTCTGTTTGTCTGTTTGTCTGTTTGTCTGTTTGTCTGTTTGTCTGTTTGTCTGTTTGTCTGTTTGTCTGTTTGTCTGTTTGTCTGTTTGTCTGTTTGTCTGTTTGTCTGTTTGTCTGTTTGTCTGTTTGTCTGTTTGTCTGTTTGTCTGTTTGTCTGTTTGTCTGTTTGTCTGTTTGTCTGTTTGTCTGTTTGTCTGTTTGTCTGTTTGTCTGTTTGTCTGTTTGTCTGTTTGTCTGTTTGTCTGTTTGTCTGTTTGTCTGTTTGTCTGTTTGTCTGTTTGTCTGTTTGTCTGTTTGTCTGTTTGTCTGTTTGTCTGTTTGTCTGTTTGTCTGTTTGTCTGTTTGTCTGTTTGTCTGTTTGTCTGTTTGTCTGTTTGTCTGTTTGTCTGTTTGTCTGTTTGTCTGTTTGTCTGTTTGTCTGTTTGTCTGTTTGTCTGTTTGTCTGTTTGTCTGTTTGTCTGTGTCTCTGTTTGTCCGCACTAAAATTTTGTTTACGCTAAAATCAGAAACTACTGGAGGGATTTTGATCAAACTTGGTACGATTATAGTTCATAGTTCTGGGTAACATATAGGCTAATTTTTATACAAGCTGATACCCGTGGCTTCGCCCGCGCTTCGTTTTTAGGTCATTTTTGGCCATATCTCCGGTTCTACTTAACCAATTACAACCAAACATACGGTAAATTTTTAGTCTAAGCAAGACCTTTCTAATAAAAAAAACCGCATCAAAATCAAAAATACTGAACGGGTTTTGATGCGGTATCTAAATATGTTATCCGCATGTTAATCTGCCTATGCTTCATTTTGGTTTGTAAAGTAAAAAGCCTAAAAGTAAAAAGGGTGTCAAATTGATTGTCTATTTGTAATAAGTAAACAAAAGATTTCAAACAATTCATATCTAAATACAGAAAATAATTTACGAGTGTGGGATTATTTGATGCCCTGACCTAGGACTCCTCAGCCCAAGGTGACTAATTAAAATAGTTTTGTTGTGTCCACTACGCCTTGCTTAATAGCGTCACAATTCTTAGTATACCTATCGTTTTGATAATCACGAAATGATATCTGATTAGATACATTACTTAAAGGTACACATACTCTATGATATTCTAGTCATATATTTTTGTAGCACGTTTCTAACATGTGTCAACAACTCCTTTGACTGATCATCAATTCCATTCTTTGATGGTTAGTAATCATTTAGAACATGGTCTGTTCTAAATGATTACTAACCATACCATCACCATAGCTTACACCAACTCTGCGAATTCAACTAAGTAGGAAGGAAAATTTAGACACTGTATAGAACAAAGCCATCATTCAATTTTATTTTAAACGAACCAAATAGTTCATTATCTTACACATCACTAGGAATGCGTGTATGGGACCACACCATAATCTTTGGGATCCAATCCAACTGAACCTGCCTGTACGCCTGCTAATAGGTGAGCTCTTGCGCTACTAAACCGTACAAGCCAAACGAAAAGGAAGAGAAAGAAAGAACAGACCCTGGGCTCCGACGTTACACCCTCAGAAGCAACCAGGAACAACGTTAAGATGATGATGACACTAGCGTATTGCTGAGAACCGCATTCAGCAGGGATACAGAGTAGGTATTCTATAGCATACATTGCCGGTAACATGTAAGACCTCTATTATATAGATGTCATGTATTGATTTGCTATTCGCTGATCGCTATCATACAAAACATGGGAAGCGTTTCAGTAATAAAAATAGATATGATCAAACTAAATATTTTCAATCAGATTCTTCAGTTCGAACTACCGCCGCAAAAAATTTCATGATCAATGTCGTAGATATTTATCGTTGATTACCTATAATATTAAATAGTATTACACTCACCTTAAACCTGTTTTAAAACTACTAATGATTTCTATGTATGTATGATGTATGATTTCTATGTATACCAACTACTAGACTTGTTGTACTGAACAAAAAAAATTGGTATCGCGAACATGTCAATGTCGCGAACGATCCTTACTTGACTAGGAAAGGAACGATGCGCTGCTTTTGGTAGCAGTCAAACTGATGACATTGCATAAATTCAATAAAGGCCAAAACTGTTAAAACAAGTCAGTGTTTAGGGTCTGCGTTGATAAATCAGTCGGTCAATCAAGATTTGTAGCTTCATACTGTCAAAAAAACTAGCACAATCTGCCAAATTTTCAAGTTTGTGCGTTTATAGATCAGTCGGGCAAATAAAGACAAGCTATTGTATATTATATACAATAGCATAATAGAGAGAGAGATATTGATATAGAAGTAAACTAAGATGAAATGGTCACCTAGTGACCTCGCTAGGGACCAGTGAGTATAGGTTGCACCTACGTGATAAATGGTAAACATCTACTAACAGTTCTTTAGAATTTTGTGTTCGACGTAGGGAAGCCTGTCTTTGTGCCCCACTTTCTCATTACCAACGCACACCGGATGTCGAAAGCTGTGAATGTCGACTCGATAGCCACTTCCATTTTCGAGCATGGCCTTGTGTGGATGATTTTCTTTCCGATTACTGGCATGATAACTATAATGATAAGTAAAGAGACCCGCAAAGCGTGATCTTGTTTTTTTTTATGAATTTTAAATCGATTATTCGATGAGGGTAAACAACGTTGACGCGGTCAGTTCTCTGGCTTGGGTGGCCTCTCCCACGAAAATCATAGAAAATCAAGGTTCAAACAAACGTGAAATTAATTTCTGTTACTATTTGTGATATACTTTTTCAAATCGTTTCGTTCGTTTTATTCCCAAGATATTTTACCATAATATTATACATCCATATAGTTATTGAAGATTTTATTCAGATAGATAAGTAATTAACGCTTTTACGTATTTTTCTTTTTACTTATCCATTTTTATCACTTCGCCCCCGCACCCACCCTCGAACCGCGCTTCAATGCTTTTTTTTCTGAATTTAACTGCGTGCCTTTCTGAATTACCTAACTTCATAACAAGCATTTATGACTTCAAATCACTTATGTTTCGTATTGGCGATTGTTAACATCAAAGAGTACGACCATTGATAGCAAAACTATTGAAATGTGAAACATAAGCGTATTATACCTATATCAAGTAACAATGAATTAGTAATGGTGATAAAATTAATCTTTGTTATTAATAGATTCTATGAATAGTAAAAAATAATCGTAACCAACATCAAACGGAATGATTTAGCTTTCGTAGAATTTAGATCGAGTCAAGTCAAATTAATTTTAAATAATTTATAAAAACTAATTATTTGAGAAATGTAGTGCCAATGCATCAACAAAATCTTTTAATATGTATCTTAGTATAGAATCCGCCTTGGTGTTGTGTTTGCATTTTTTATTTATCCAGGTAGATGATATCTATTTTATAAACCCTATTAGGTATCTTGCCGTACGCTGGGAATTCATTATTATATATACTCATTAATTCATGATCAAAGCTAACTTTTGACGATTGATCACGTGAGAGCCTTTTAACACAATAAATATCTATACATTGCAATTAATTTTATTATCGCAGCATGCTGTCCTATCCACGATGACGCGCGACGCTCGTACCAGGTACGGTAAACAATCGCTGAATATCACAGTTGTTAGCTTTGTAAATCGCATGAGAAGTATAAGCATTGTTAAACGGTAACGTATTATAGTATAGCATGACTAATACCTACACTGCTTTTGTGACTTTCGTCATATTACATTCATCAACCATCAACAAGTTATATTATTATCCTACAAGCAGTCTTCCACGGCTTCACCTATGTGTAATCCTGCTTCTGTTCACGTTCCCTTTCGTTAACACAAAGTGTTTTATCCTAAATTGTTTTGGCATAGGTACCTAATGATTTTGGCATAATTATACTTGGCATAATTTTACTATGTAATTATGTCAAAAAAATTATGCCAAAAGATCATTAGTCTAAATTACCCAAAATTACCATAATATGCCAAAATAGGTTATGGTTATTTTTTATGCAAATGGATAGTGAACCGTTCTAGTTACCCATGAGAATAATATATATTCTCGGGATAGGTAGAGCCTATGTTTTGAATTCCTGTCCTGAAAATTAACTTTATCAGATTCAAATTCAAAGGTTTTTAAATATAAATTTATCACATTTCAAGGAAAAACCTGCTAAGAATCATTATGTATATTTAGTTGAAAAACCGATAAACTCTTTATTGGGTAGGTACCTATGTTATTTTATTACACAAACAGAAATATTGCTTTGTTTGTTTTTAAAGCTTTCGAAACCAGTTCCACGAAGTCGGTTTCTTTTAACACCTACCTAGCGAGGTATATAAACAATAACAAAACTAGTGTCCAATCCGTGAGGGTGTATATAGGAGATCCGATTATCAGCATTCCATGGATTCACCGTGCGGTCGCCGGGTCCATGGCATGGTATGTACAGAGAGGAGCCCCGTGACGGTGACTGGGACTTGCGATCTAGAACTAGGTTTAGGGTGGCCACCTTGCGACTCTACCTATCCAGATTTGGTAAGATCCTATCAATACCGTTTTGGATATTCGATTTAATAAAGAGCTTGCTGAAGCTCTTGGTAATCTGAGGTCTTTAAACAAATTGTACAGGAATTTAGCTGAACTTACCCTTGCTCCTACTTTTACGGTGTAGAGTTTAACCAGATAGCCATTTTTGGTTAATTCGTTGGTCAAGTCAAAGCATTTGTTTGTTTTTATAGCCTGGTCTTCAGCATGTTAATAATATTAGGTTCTATTTTATGTAATTTTTTTTATGTAATCTTCTTTAGAAAATAAATATAAAAACAACTACCTACATACAATTGCAATAAAATTTAGGTCAATGAGGAAACTAACATGGCAACACAGGAACTGGTGAATAAACCCTTTCATAAAATAAAAAAAGACAAGAGGGCACTGCGGTGCTGTGAGCCGCCGCTAAATGTTATTTAATATCTACTTTATGCTGTTGTCGCATTTTTAAAATTAACAGAGTCTATCATCTCGAGGTTGGGGGTCAGACGGCAGTCAATCCCATAAAAACCAAATTGTACCAATCGCCATCTTGTTCGAATAATACTTTAAAAGTTTTACTGCCTGGCATCCCAAGGAGTTACCATTCTTATCCGTGACCGGTAAGACCTTTTAGGACTAACCCGTACCTAATATTTACTTATAATTATATATAATAAAAAATAATAAAAAATAGAACTTAAACAAACCTTTCAAAAATAAATGATGCTTTATTGTTTTTACAGTTAGATAACTCTTACAGTTAACGTTAATAATGTTGATTAAACACGTTAGTCCTAAAAGACAAAAAAAAAACATGGAATGAAGTGTTACACAATATTAGTACATACAACAGAGTAATACTTAGTATATTTTATGCTACAATAATATTTTGAAGGGTGTAAACTGTGTAGAGTAACATTAGAGCGTAATTTATTCTTTAGACACTGCACAGTGAAGGCATGGGGCAGGCACGCTCCAACTGCAAGTACTTATTCTTTTTTAAGTTTGTTACTTACCTCAAAACTATTTAATGGGCGAACCGATTTTGATAATTATTTTTATTTGAAAGCTATTGCTTTCAACTGGACCAAACTGAAATGGAATTACACGGAGTCCCATTTCAATTGTACGAATAATATCTGCATCGCGCCGACGACGCGCGTCTACGCAGTCCTTAACCTTACACCACTTCCTGTTTCAATATTTAACATTTAGGTATATCACGAAGACTTGTTAGTATTTTTAATACATTTCTTGGACAATTGGTACCTTAAATTCGTAATACCTAGGTACATTTATTTAAAAAAATATTACATAAGGACATCTCCAAACATAATTTTAGATTTACATATAAAAACTCGTTTACTATGACTGTCAGCTAGACTAGTTGATCGCAGTCATGTAAAATGAGGTGTTCAATCATTAGTTTAACCTGTTTAAGCTAGATGCATACAGACTCAGTTAGTTGATGATGCCATTCGCAACACAACGCATCATTGATAGATTGATAGTTTAAAAAAAAACTTCAAAATACAACAAGACACGTGCACTTGAGCATGTTTAGTCGTAAGGCCTTAATAGGAAAATAAGTAAAAATTTCGACTACCTATTTAGACAAACATAATATTTATAGATAAACTATTTACTCGATAATTCGATCATATCGCAGCGCTAGTGAAATCGTAGGTAATTGAAAAATAAATAATTTTTTATATAAGTACTTATACAGGTGGAATTTTTAAACCCCACCCGAAGGGAACGTACATACCTATCTACTCTCAATTTAATAAAATTTGATAAACCGAATTTGCAGCCGATTCGATTACCGTAGGTAAGTATGTGGCAACGAGTTTTTAAATCGTTGAATGCAGATTTATGATGTTTTAAATTTTCCAGTTAAGTAGGTAAGGTAACAATTTCCGTCTGGACGGAATTAAAAATACCATTCTGTATACAATATCGACTTCCCAAATTTCAAAAAAGGTATTCTTTATAAATGATTTTTTTTTACATGTGATCGACATTGTGAGAATTAGCCCTCAGATCTTGAAATACCCCACGGATATTACAAGATGTTGATAATATTTCCGTTTCAACTTGGAGAACCTCGTAAGTGTGGGTATAGGTATAACGCGTGCGCTATAAGTTGAGACCTGGGCTCTCCGCCTAATTCCTCCTGCACTGCCCCTAAGTCGCCCGTGATGTACTAAAAATAGGTAGACAGGTACGTAACGACTCGGGCAGAAGCTTTTTACGATATTTTTTTGTGCGCTGTAAAAACACGCGCCGGTGACGTCTAGCGGTCAGGTCTCAACTTATAGCGCACGAGTACGCGTGCGCTATAAGTTGAGACCTGGGCTCTCCGCCTAATTCCTCCTGCACTGCCCCTAAGTCGCCCGTGATGTACTGTTCGCAAAAAAATAGGTAGACAGGTACGTAACGACTCGGGCAGAAGCTTTTTACGATATTTTTTTGTGCGCTGTAGAAACACGCGCCGGTGACGTCTAGCGGTCAGGTCTCAACTTATAGCGCACGAGTTATACTCATATATTTCGTTGTAATTTCTCCGTATGCTATCCTGACATCTCCAAACATAATTTTAGATTTACATATAAAAACTCGTTTACTATGACTGTCAGCTAGACTAGTTTATCGCAGTCATGTAAAATGAGGTGTTCAATCATTAGTTTAACCTGTTTAAGCTAGATGCATACAGACTCAGTTAGGGCCCTTTTCCTGTCATGCGTGTTTTCGTCCGCACGCGGATCTGGTCCGCATGCGTGCTGCCCGCAACCTATCATTTCATACATGTTTTTCCTATCATGCGGGTGGCACGCGAGCGATATGCGGATCGGCAGCGGGCGCGCAGCCCGCGCGCGTTCTACCCGGATGCGGGTGGCGTCCTTCTACTCTCAGTGTTGTTTTTAGTGTGACGCGGATCGCACGCATGGTCATAGTACGCATGCAATTCTAAAAAAAAATGAAAATTGACACAGAGAGAGTAATTTTTGAAGTGCACTTTCGCCCCGCATTGTGGGACAAACAGAATGCGGTAATTACTTTTTTATTCATCTTTGGCACGAGTTTACTACTGGCGACCAGTCTGTGCTGGCGACACGCACAACACTGCTGCAAAAATGAAATCTTTGTCCTGTGCGTGTGACCAGTAGCGTGCTATCACCCGCATGCGGACCAGATCCGCGTGCGGACGAAAACACGCATGACAGGAAAAGGGCCCTTAGTTGATGATGCCATTCGCAACACAACGCATCATTGATAGATTGATAGTTTAAAAAAAAAACTTCAAAATACAACAAGACACGTGCACTTGAGCATGTTTAGTCGTAAGGCCTTAATAGGAAAATAAGTAAAAATTTCGACTACCTATTTAGACAAACATAATATTTATAGATAAACTATTTACTCGATAATTCGATCATATCGCAGCGCTAGTGAAATCGTAGGTAATTGAAAAATAAATAATTTTTTATATAAGTAAGTACTTATACAGGTGGAATTTTTAAACCCCACCCGAAGGGAACGTACATACATATCTACTCTCAATTTAATAAAATTTGATAAACCGAATTTGCAGCCGATTCGATTACCGTAGGTAAGTAGGGTAAGTTCGCCTGTTCGCGTCCATCGCCCTATTCGCGTCCATTTTACGGACCTCTCTTTGAAAACTCTCGAAATTAAGTATACTAACACATCAATTAGTCGAAAAGTCATTACCAACAATACCTCATTGTATAAGAGCCACGTACGCATAGGTAAAAGTTCTGTGCGCCCAACCAATCCTGTGTAAAAAAATAGTTAGTGACGGCTGTTCAACGAGAGAGCGCGAATCCGCGAAATTTTAAGAAAAAAGGTAGTGGACAGCGGTGCATTTGAAGGCAAGTCTTTTATTGTTTTATGTGTATTTTGAATACATAGCTGTTTCTAGACGTCGATAATGATAAAAGGAATTATATTCATTATGAATTTGCAATTTTTTTTTATAATTACCAATTAAAATAAGGTGGACGCGAATTACTACACTGAATTTATAGAACTTCCAGATTGCGTCCGCAATGGACGCAAACTATACCTGCAGGGAATAATGACAAGAACAAATCGCGTCCATTATTAAAATTAATTTCCTACTGCTAATATAAGAAAGAAGGATAAAGAACATACACAGAAGACGATTTAAGGAAAGTATTGAGTGAAATTCGAGAGAAGCAGAAATCGGTAAGACAAATATGCTATTCCCAAAACGACAATATGGACAAGACAAAATCAGTGGGCGCAGACCAGATGGAGTAAAGAAACCGGGCATAGAACCTGCGCTAGGTTTAGTAGGTGACCATCATAAGGACTGGCTAGAGAGCCCATACGGGAGCCTCTCGTTACACCTGACGCAGGTGATCTCCATGAACACATACTTCGGGGATCACTTGTGTCTGATCAGGAAGCCGTTGGCTTCTGCCAACGGCTGAATGTCATCACTGTGATGCAAGTTAGAACTTAGGGATGCACACACTGGCAGAATGCAGGGCGTAGGAGGTGTCTAGGCGAGCCCTCGTGGTGGCCCTCGAAGTGCGAGTCCTCTCACTGAGAGTCTGACTCACAGCGATGCTGCAGAGCGGGCGGGCGATGCCGCTGCCTCACTTTGCGAGTAAGTCATGCTCGAGAAGGAGGCGACGGAAAAGGTCTGGGAGAGGCGACCACAACAGGTGCAGGCGACTCAGGCGTCAGAGGTCGTTCAACGAACTTTGTCCTCCATGAGTGCAGGGTTGGGGATGACGCGTGGAGCCACCTGTCAACCTAGCAGAAGCAGGCTGAGGTGGCGGTGGCGACACCCTGGCGTTAGAAAACCCGAGATGGCGTACGGTTTTAATCAGTTCGATTCCAACATAACGCCCCCACTGGTGGGTGGTAACCGTAGAGATTTCCGCGTGAAAAATAGGAGTAGATGGTAAAAAACAAGGTTGTTAAATGGCTTCTTAACATTTTCAAATGTGAATTTCCAGTGAAAAATTCAAATTTCCTGTGAAAAATTCAAATTTCCAGTGGACGCAAACTGGTCCAGCAGGTGGACGCAAATTGGATTTTATGGACGCGAACTGGGTAAATCGCCTATTTCTGAAGTTTGTATTTTTAGAAAAAAAACTACAAGATATTTCGAATAAAACTAAAGGTTACCTTAAACTAGACTAATATTATGAACAGATTAAATAAACTTTTAATTGAAATTAGTACTGGTACATTTTTATTTTCTCCGTCAAACTTGCCAACTGCGCTAAGTGGACGCGAACAGGCGAAATGACCCTATGTGGCAACGAGTTTTTAAATCGTTGAATGCAGATTTATGACGTTTTAAATTTTCCAGTTAAGTAGGTAAGGTAACAATTTCCGTCTGGACGGAATTAAAAATACCATTCTGTATACAATATCGACTTCCCAAATTTCAAAAAAGGTATTCTTTATAAATGATTTTTTTTTACATGTGATCGACATTGTGAGAATTAGCCCTCAGATCTTGAAATACCCCACGGATATTACAAGATGTTGATAATATTTCCGTTTCAACTTGGAGAACCTCGTAAGTGTGGGTATAGGTATAACGCGTGCGCTATAAGTTGAGACCTGGGCTCTCCGCCTAATTCCTCCTGCACTGCCCCTAAGTCGCCCGTGATGTACTGTTCGCAAAAAAATAGGTAGACAGGTACGTAACGACTCGGGCAGAAGCTTTTTACGATATTTTTTTGTGCGCTGTAGAAACACGCGCCGGTGACGTCTAGCGGTCAGGTCTCAACTTATAGCGCACGAGTTATACTCATATATTTCGTTGTCATTTCTTCGTATGCTATCGCTGTCCTTTATGATACTTGTATGACAAATATGCGTCCACACCGTGTAGAATACCCACCACTGTTCCAATGTACTGAAAAATAAAATCATATTGTAACTACCTACAATAGAAATACAGGATGGTATATAAATATCCAGCTTTGTAAAGTACCCTCAGTATGCGAGTACTCACGCTCAGGTACCTACAACTCACAAGTTTTCTTTTAAGGCCGAATGCATTCTATCATAATCAAAGCAGACATATTATCGTTATCTTAATTTTTTTTTAGAATGATTACATTAAACACTAAGTATGTACATTAAGTCCGAATTAGTCCGAATCAATTGAACTTTGATTTGGCTAAATTAAACAGCATAAGTAGATTTTTGTCTTTTCAAACTGCTAAGATACTGTTTTCGAACTGCCAACTAATCGCACTTCCATTTGTCGAACTCACGTAGTTCACTCCCAACACCAAAGCGTTGTCGTAGGTATGTTAATTATCTTGGTTTTGAGCATCTTTTTTTAAAGTCCAGTGCTTTAGTTACCTCTTTGAGCGTTCCCCTTGAAACTGGCATTTCGTTTTATTTTTTAACAAAATTATGACGAGATGCCAGTTTCAAGATTTTTTAATCAATCTTGCAAGTTTATCTAATTGGCATCCATGGTCATCGTCACTCTAACGAGAATTTTGGATCAGATGTCTATCAAGTCTACTAGGGACAACCGAACAATATTTTGTCTGGATATAATTAGTTAGTGTCGGTTAGTTGAACAAACAAAAACAAAGTTGTAACAAGTTAATGTACACTCAAATCGATACGAGTACTTAGTAACTATTCAAGATGACTGGGGTACCTATATTAACTACTTACAACTTTTTTCTAGTTACTGTTAAACTGGCGGTTACTTGCTTACATAGGATATACGGAACCCCACCAAGACCCCTCTTGGACTTATACTAAGCTCATACAGCGGCTGGTTGATGGACGAGGTTTTGGCGCAAGATTACCACTCGGAGTTGGGCGATCAGACGGTAGTCGCACCCAGTTCCGGGGTAAAAGACTCGTATGCAGCCACGAACAATGCTAAGATGATGAGGCGGTTACTTACATAAACAGCAGTCATGGCGGGATACGCAGAATACATGTTAATGACTAAATACTTCGGGTACAGGTTGAAGTTCACCACAACGGCCATGTACGATGACGCTGACAAATACATGAAGCAGGACACCGCATTGAACATACATTCCTGGAATATTACATCATTGCAGTTCATTATAACAGAAATCAGGAGCACAATGCAGTAACGTCACATTTAAAAAACGCAAATAAATCGGTATTCTCTCTCTTTGATATTATGATCTGTTAAAACAAAACCTAAGTACATACCTACGTTTTCGTGGGGTTATTAATGTTATCATACCTTCAGAATTACTCATAGTTTGATTCTCATTCATTTGGACTATGAAATTGAGTTTATAAACTATTTAACTTACGAAACTACACGTTTTAGGTAAAACTTCAGTTCAGGCATTTCAAAGAAATTCCTAACATAAAATTATATAAATTTTTATTTTTGTACATTATCTTCTATTCTTTGTAGACGAAATTGTATATTTTGTACTTTAATCATTTGGTGTACTATCTATACATTTAAAAAAATGCTTTTAACGGAGTTTAGTCTCTTCGTTTTTTGAAATTGTTAAAGTACTTATTTCACAATGTGACTATGTTGAAATATAAGTTGCAGGATCTCGACGTGCCTACGTGATAATCTATTTTTATTAATACCTATCATATTATCAGTACGATCTAAGAGATATGCACAAAAAATACATTTCCATATACCTAATGTTTACCGAGGTCTGACAACATACGTAATTACGTAGAAAGTTCAGACCATGATGCTGATGGTGCAGTATATGTACAGTACCTATGTACAATGTCTAAAAGTATTCATCATTACGCCCCGTCCTACTCTTAATTTTGGTTTATCGTGGATTTTATGAGAGGGCCCCTTAACGGTAAGAAAGCCTATATGCCAATCAGTAATACTGTGCCTGTGTGCATTGCAGGTGAGGTTGGTTCACTGATGTTATATATAGCTTTGTTGTTGACCGCCTGGAAAAAATATTATTTCAGGCAGTCAACCATAATGTTTATAATGCTACGATTTGGGGAAGTGGTAAAATGGGGAACACCCCACTTTTCCACCTTCTCGTGGAGTTTACTCTACTTTAGGTATCGCTTCTCCAAAACATGCATTATTCTGAACTGAGAAAAAAAAACTGAAATTAATGGACTTCGTACTTACAAATATGGATTGACGTACAAGTTGTTCCGTGTTGGATGATAAGATGTAGCAAGCGATGAGAAGTGAAGTGGTTAGCAAACAAGCCGAGGCTGTCGTTAGGAAGCTGTGGAACGCAGATCCCATGGTACTTGCTTCTGACATTCCGTACTTCACCAAGAGGCTTTGGCATAAAGCACCCAACATCTGTATATGATACATAGGTTTCATGAAAAATAAAATATCATTCAAACTACGATGACATTATCTCATGAACATTATGTTCCATAACCCATTAGCTAGGAGAGCAGGCTGTGCGACTTGAGTGTAAGGGCGGGGACCTATACGTCTCTCTGGATTGAAGCTTCCTTCCGGGGTTAGCCGATCAGAAGGCAGTCGCTCCTGAAAAAGTCGACATACCATCAAACACAGTAAACGACCCCAGGCTCCAAACTGCAATCTATGGACACAACTGCCTTATAACAAAAAACCTAATCACCTAGAGATCAGCTAAGAATATTATTTGTTTTCACTTCTCAACCAAGCTCCCAGAACCGGCTGAAAAAAATATAATTAGTTTAGTATCCCTAACAATCCACCGAGTCCATTCGCCCTAAAATATTTGCATTCGCATTCCTCGGGCTAATCGACCCTTTTTAAAATAAATATTTCTTTAGCTGTCGATTCGCAATTTTCTAAATTTTATTAGTTTATAAGTGTTATTGGAACCTTATTAATAATTATATTAAGAATAGTACGACTTCCTGCAAAGATTCATACCATTGCATGAAAGTCATTGCAACCGATTTCTAGCAATAACTAATAAGTAAGTAGATATGAGGTTTTCAAAAGGCAATTCCAATTATTCTAGAATGAAATTGAATTTAATATAAAACATATCAGCAAGGTATTGTTGCAAATTGCAAACTATTTCGTCAGACATTCACACATTTTTTTAGGTCAATGACCTCTTAGAATTCTAGCTTTGAACTAATAGAAATATGGTACATTTATGTAAGTAGCAATAAATAAAAAGTATCTACTTGCTAGACTGTTGCGATCCCATTGTATAGATAACTGTAAGTTATATTTATATCACTTTAATAATATTATATCAAAACAAATCAAGCATACAGAATGACGATACCTTTTACAACTCGTGTTATTGATTTTTTGTCTTTATTATCTGTAACTTATATCTTGTCTGTTAGTTTGCTGTGCCTATATCGATATAATTGTTGTTCCTTTTGTGAGTATGACGTAGGTATAGTGATGAAACTACTCAACACTTTTTGTATTGGCAATACATGTCATATCATAATCTCTATAACGATGCATTTTTAATATATTATTGGTCCCATCACCACAAAACCAGGAATAAATGGTTCCTCACCTCTTTTATATTCCGTCCCATTAGACTTGAATTCATCTAAACCTTATGTCTGTAGCTATAACGAGTTGTAGAGGGTAACAAGAATACTTACAGCTTCAGCTAGCTTTATAACCCCGTGGTGAGACGTCAGGTATCCAAGATTGAGGCATTCGCAGCATCGACAGCAGCAGCACTTAATGCCCTTACTGCTTCCGCCACGACTCGGCGCCACTCGCACTATTGTTGGTCCACGAGTCATCGAAACTTTTGCTACACGGTACACCCAAAACACGAACGAAACCACCAAGAATTTGATCAGTACGTCCACTACTACACTCTACACAGGAAATAAGGGAGAGTTCAATCCTCTTACACGGTCAGTATTACTCATAATAAATATATTTAGACGTCTGCGTAGTTTTTAGTTGTTTTTGTAGCGCGTACAACGAACTCTGGCCTAAAAATTGAATTGTTAGAAATTAGGTCAGTGCAAAAATTTCTTTCAGTTTTGAATTATAAGTTTAAGCTTGGTTTACACAAGGTTATGTCTGACTGAGAGTAAAGCTGGAATGAGAAGCATGTTTTGAATGAGTCGCGGGCACGCGCTGCGTGTGCGCCTAATTACAAAAATAGAGCGACGCACTCGCGACGGGAGGGTTGATTTCTATTTTAGGATGTTATTCATATTAATTACCTTCTAACTAAAAGGATGTCGTATTATCTCTTAAATTAATGTCAAAAATCATGTACATACTGTACTATCTAACGCACGTATTAGACATAGGTATTATACCTACTCCCACATTTTCTATGCCCACGTAACAGAGAGTGAACCAAATCCTCGAAATGGATTATTCAAATTCAAATTCATTATATTTCGAATGACTAACAGATTTGCACGATACAAGTAAACGATAATATCAATTGTAGTATATAAACTGTGACGTCGATACCAATTACGCCCCTTCCCAATAACATGATACATGAACATTCTAATTCAAACGCAATCTGAAAACATGAGAAAGTTAATATTAATAACATGTGAGGATGTATTGTGTAATGTATGTATATTGTGTGTTTGTGTGTGCATGTAATTGTTCAGCAGTCTAAGTAGGTCTAAGCAACTAGCTATTCAGGAGATATTTCAGGGTCATATCATAGAGTAAGCTGCCAGTCTCTACATAATGTTATAGTGGATATTATATTCAACTAGAGCCCGTTCCCAACGATCCAAGGGGAACGGGTTCCTTGGATCATTGGGATCAGTAGGTATCTATCTATTCCCCAATTCATATAATCCTTCTCATTTATAATATAGTCATCTAAGGTTACTTATTTTGATTTATGTACAGTTTTGGGTTAAGAAAGTGATAATTTCATTTCTTATTATTATTTCTTACATAAATGGAGTTGAAAGGGTAAAGCGATAGTTCTGGAAATGAGAGTTGCATCGGTATAACTCATACTAGCTGCTCCTGATAAAGAACACAGCATAATCCACGGCCGCTGTACAAAGTAAACTAATATAATACTTACAGTAGATAGCTATCTATCTGTAGGCAGATAGAAGAGAAAGACGATATAAGATAGTCACGCCAATGTAGCGGTTGTTATCCCTCGTATCGGATTAAGTCCTCCCAAGATATTCGGGGTATACAATCTTACCTACAAGTCAATACTTCTGCTGATTGACGAACAAGGCTCTGACGCAGGCATTGCTCTCCGGGTTGAAAGCTGAGACGGCAGTCCCTCCCGCAAAAGTCAAACTGAACCAATGTAATGAAAAGGAGACTGGAAATTTGGATGCAACCGGGATTAGAGCTCGTATGAAGGGATATCGTACTCTATCTCTTAATCCGGTTGGCGGTATAATTGCGATCCATATTTACTTACACGGAAATAAAAATGTATCTAGGTATCTACTCAGGTGTCAGTACACCTACAAATAAAATAATGTAGGTAGGTATAGATATTCTATCTCACGAAGGCGGGTGAATAATTAAATAGTACTTATCTGTGTCTTGCAGACACGCGTATGTAGGTACATGTGTGTGAGCGAAAGTTCATGTCACGTCAAAAGAAATTCATGTAGCAGTTAGTAGAACAATTATTGCATTGCAAGTAAATCCTTTTTAAAAGCAATGTGTATTAAATGTTTTACTGCAATGAAAGCTAAACCGCCTACGTGAAATAGAACATCTTGTAGGTACTTGTACTTACAATAAAATAACACAAAAAATTATTAATGTAATATGGGTATAATAATAATTATTAACATATTAAGAGAGATTATCATCTATCATCACATCACTTAGGATCCGCAGAAACCCGCGTTGATTCTAGTCGCCTGTTTATTTTACTTAGACATCGCTGTAGGTACAGTGCGAAGGCCCTTGCTGCTTCTAATTCAGTAGGCGCCAGGGTACACTTTGCAAAGCCATATTGGATCTCGTGTTGGGATGACCAGTGACGGGTAGGGTGCCAGTCGCCTATAGGTCAGTAAGCCGAAATTATGAGCACGATACAAAGAACATACTTTGGTCCTCACGGCTCACACCGTGGTGGTTGAATTCAATATCACAAGACAAGTTGACACGCTGAAGAAGAAGCCCCATTCAGCGTTGGTACGCCACAAACTTTTGTAGCAGTATTATTTCATTTCAATACTAAGTACTTAACTTTCATAGTGTAAATTGCCATCGACGTCGACGGATAATAGTGTTATGTGGTCTAGCAATTCTAGCATTCTATGACTTTTATGGTTTGTTGTGGATATATTTATTTCATTAAATTTGTTATTATCATAATATTCATTAGATTTACAAGATACAGAACACTTATATAATAACGGACGTTTGAATGAGTCCGATTCAGACTATAAAAGTTAAGTAATATTGAAATAATACTGTTTTAAGAGTTTGTGATAAGGCCCCCGTCAAAGCCTGGTCTAGTTCGTTTTTCTTTACTACAAAGCTTTTTCCATAACTTTCTGGACTAAATTACTAGAAATATCATAAAAATTTAAGTATTTGTCATTCCTACTAATTTCGTAGGTACATAATTTAAAATACTGTTTATAATGTTACTAATATTAAAATATCTACTTTTTTATAATTTGCAGGTCAATAGTGTAAGTTTAGGATATATTATAATACCATCTAATATTATCTTATGATTTACTAGGAAACTGATGCCGATACCAACGCAACGAGTAAATAAATACAAACTATTTGAAGATTTTGTTTTTGTGAGAAATGGCTTAAAATGTGAATGGTAACCCATGTTTAAGGTGAGTTTAGATGCAATGTAAAGCTAACTAACTTTGTAATGATGATGATAGAAATAAAACACCATGGTTTAATTAAAAGTAAAAACATTTATTCTTATGACAAATAGGATATAAGTACTAAAATGCTTCAAAAATAGTATGTATTATATAAACAGGCATTCATTTACACAAAATATACAATTAAATGTAGGTTAACTCGTATAGTATCCTTTGTTTCATACATAACATATTAGTAAACTATTGTAAAATAAAAATGGGTGTAGGTATGATCACAACTTTGAGATTCTAATATCTATATATACGTAAGTATTATATGCACGCACCTATTCATAACATGACTGGTGCCACATAGTTAAATTACAAAACTATGGAAGTTATAAATTTAATAAGTATAAGTATTAAAAATATGTACTTATATAAAAATGGGGCAACAAACTACAAAGTTGTCGCCGCAAATATTCATCGTAAAGAGGGCAGCAGATATAAGTATAAAAATATCGCATTTTCAGTCAAAGAGTAAATTAAGACATCTTTGCTTAAATATAAAAACAATGGTTATACTCATATTAAATATTTTTATTAACACATAGCCTGTTTATAAGTTTTAATTACTCCAAACTTCACTCGTCTTCAATTGCTGAACACAGTATTTGTTATGTAGGTACCTAGCACCTAGGTACACTCATGAAAATAATTTGCGTAATGAGATAACGTAGACATTCATCCACACAGATAGGTACTCCTAGATTTCTTGGCAAAAGCATGCAGGCGTGACTTTATACAAATACATTTCAGTAGTTGTATTTTAAGGTATACCTTACTTTAAATGCAACAGAAAAAAATAATGTACATTAGGTACCTAGGTACTCATACTTTGATCTGTATTATTACACTGTAGTCTACCTATAACAAGCAATTCAGTAACCAGCCTAACAACGCAACAAAAATTCCAAGAATATACCTACTTACCCTGAAAGAAATTGACTAGTTCAAAAAACATAATTACATTGTATTAGATCCATACCGGCTATATGGCTATATTTAAAATCGCATTTATAACACATTCATGTCATAATATAAATATTGCATTTTCAATAATTCTGTAAATGTATAACTTTTATTTTTTCTATTTAATACTAAAACGTGGCATTAAACCTATGTAGGTACTTAGGTACGAAATATAAAGCACAGATATAAATAACGTCGCAATAGAGTCTAGAGAATAGTTAGTTAATTAAATGCCACGGTATGTACGGTTTGCCAAAAACGTGCTCAGTAAATATAGACCAGCCATCACCAGCCCCATTATCTGAAACAATGAAATAACAATATAATAATATTAAAAAAAAACCTTTGTAGAAAAAAACAAAGAAAACGAGGCAAGACCAGATTCCGCGTTTATTTATAATGTATTTAAACACATTGCGGCTTTGCCCGCTTGTAATTCTCCCATTCTTGCTTCCCATGGGAGCCTATGTATACTCCAGACTATAATCTATCCCTGTACCCAATTTCAGTCAGATCCGTTCAGCCGTTTTCGCGTGAAAGAGTAACTAACATCCATACATCCATACATCCATCCATACTCACAAACTTTCACTTTCAAGTAGGATTTACTCATACACATACTCGTGCGTGCGCACAAACTCACGCACGCACATACATACGAACGCACGCACGCACATACGAATATCCGCACGCACAAATGTATAAGTAACGCCAAGAGTATAAGTAACGCTCGTGCTTCTTCGCACGACATAAGATTTACATCATCCTGATTATTATTTCATTCCTATCTTTTGGAAACTACAAAATCACATCTACAATTTATTAACTATACGATTATATTCGTAATATTGGTACGTAGTCAGTTAATAGGTAAAATTTTCCTGTTTGTGTGACTGCTGTTCTACCAGTAAATAGATTAGCTAAATACCGCCATACCTACTAATAATAAGAGTTACGTATTCCTCTTAACATTAATTTTGTGGTAAACATTAAACAGCCACATTAACATAAAGTATAAATCAATATTTTCAATTAAAATAACAATATTGGAATAGGTAGTTCGACCTTAGTAGGTACCATAATACAAATACTATAAAGCATTTGCAACAGATAGGTACAATATTTACTAAAAGGGTCTCGTGGCCAGTCGTGGCTAAGTGGTAGGTTAGTTTTAAGATGGATAGCCAATCTTAAGACTTTGAGAACCTTTCGTGCCTCGGAGGGCACATTAAAAGTCAAATGAATTAAGGATAACTATAGTACATTCTATAATTTGTTTTGTCATTAATAAAGTTATGATTACTCGTACATACCGCAGCGGCTAAATACGCATCATATTCCTTTCCGTAAGAATTCTTCCGATGGTTAACTTCTATGAGTAGTGTGAGACCGGCGCTCAGGTACAAAATAAATGCAAGGCCATGATATATCACCTCCTGGAACACGTAATACGTTATTATTAGACAATGAACATACCAGTATGTAGATGTAAGTAGTTCACAACCACAACCTGCAACCTAACTATCAAATAAATAGGTGTCATCAAACTCAAACAACTGACCTGCCCACCTAAGTACCTATTGTAGGGCTCTTTTGATTCATCATTATCATCTCAGCGTGCTTCCTGGGGCATCAGCAAATCTTAACAATTCATTATAGGTAGGTATATTTTATGACTTGGTTCCTGAGATTTATCTTAGGTATAACCTAAGATAAATCTCAGGAACCAAGATAATCTTTTCCTGTTCATTCTAACGTTGCTTGGAAGAAATCTGTATATTACTGCTGGTGATACAACGTTTTATCGATAGGTACATTAGATACTTACATAAACTGTTTTTGTTATCATAGAAGCTGTAGCTAAGGAGACAAGATACGACGTTATGAGACAGAAGGTGCCTATGAGGAAAGCGACAGCCACTAGTAAGTAGAACAACTCGGCCTTTTGATTGAACCTCCAGTAGCCATTGTCTATGTAGTAGCCGACGACACCGACACATGCTGCTCCCAGTAACTGAAAATTACGGAAAGCTTCGATAAATTCTATTGTACTATATAATCGCAAATGGAGTCTCATAACCATCAAGATCTTAGGAACCCAAGCTATTAACAGAATCGAATTCTGTTAAAACAAGCCACTGTCATGCCACTGACACTCCAAAAAAATGCCATTTAATTTTGGACTTCATTGTTATCAAGTTAAAGTCATTAAATGATATTTCATAGAGCGAATGAAACATTTTAATGAATTCTTTTCATTTGGTTTTAGACTTTAACTCTACAGGGGTAAAGTCCACAATTAAATAGCATTTTTAGAGAGTCAGTGGAATAAAAATGGTTTGCCTTTAGCAGAATAGATACCCTGCTTGCTGATTAACGGACGAGGCGAAGGCTTTCCTCTCAAGATTGGGGGTAGACGGCCACACAACATGGTATATAGCGCTGCCAGTCTTCTGGGAATAATATCACAAGAAGCCTGCGATGCGAGGAAATTTTCTTAACGATGTTTTGAGTGAACTCACACCACATGTCATTATCTGAATATATTATTTCGTTTCTATATAAAAATTAAAATATTGGTAACCATGATTACTAATTAGTCCCTAACTTCACCTAATAAGCCGAATTGCTTGTGTTAGGACTGTGAAGCTCAGTTAAGTCAAATCGCTAAGCGCAAGTGAACACACTTCACTTGCGCTTAGCGATTTGACTTGATTTGAATACCAATAAATATGAGGACGTGTTTCCGTTGGAACGGAGACAAACGGAACAGCGACCACACGTGCGGAAATAGCCCCATGACTTAATTGAAAATGAGACGTGGCTTACAACCAATACAATACATCCTAAGAAATGGTTGTTATTTGACCTCTAAAACCCAAATCGTTGACAAAATACCCATACTGACATTGAAATAAACCTTGAAAATGAGTAATACAGCGCTGTGTGAAATTTACACACAATACATATTAAGTAGAGGTACTTAGAAGGATTTTTCCTGTAGGTATTGATTTTATCAACGAGCTGTGATGATGCACAGAAGATGCAAACTATCGTGTCGACGTATTTTCGCCTTTCGCGCTGTAAATCACCAATCGTTTGTTTATTCTCGTCGCGGTCGCTCCGAAAATATCCCGCGTATATGAAGTCATGATTTTATCATAAAACTCGAGGTATTTTTGTTTGTAAAGGAGAAAATATATTGCATCTACTTTATGTTAACTACAAGGAACATAAACACTTTACTCGAAGTTATTTAAGGTATTGGGTTTAAAGATTTTGCTGTGAGACACCCAGGGCAAGGCTCTCTCTAACTTTCGTGAAAAATTACCTATGGGGTCGAATGCGTTCGCTATATGGAAATTCAGAGGCCGTAGATACGATTTTGATTGGCATATCTATTCAGTGAATAGGTATAATAACTACCGAGATCTCTTCGGGGTTACTGGTACACATAGGCGACGATTTTCTAAGTTTACTTATCGAGATGACGGATTACACTTAGGTACACAATAGTCGCTTCCGCACAAGCGAAAAAGAGTACCTAACTAGGAGAGACGCTCGCTTTCTTTGGCTTGGATATAGCCGGGATTTAGTAACAATTTCTGTAAAATGCATTTCTGGACCACATTTGTTCTCTTAAGTCGTAACAGCTCTAATTGTAATAACAAGCGTTAATTGAACGCGATACATTTGCTTCTATTACATTTGATTCTGACTCACGCAACTTCGTAAAGATAGGCCGTTTAATTGTAAGGTAGGTATTTATTCCAATATTCTTCGGATAACTCAATAACGCACGCTGACGCCATTCGTCTGTAATTTCATGGTTAGCGAATTCTAAGTAGGTAACCCGGACGGAAAACCATGAATATGCTTTTAACATAAAGTAATAATGTTTATAGCCTACTATTTGCTATGAGGGTCCTAACCATGAAGGGCAAATTAATTAACAATGTTCTTTTCTATAAAAAAAAATAGAGAATAATCTTACAAACCGGTATTAATGTTAAAGGCTACAATGCAAAAAGATAGAAAATGTTGATAGAGAAACCAGAGCCCAAAAATGCAAGTTTCTAAAGAAAAAGTAAATTAAGAAATAAAAAAAAACTTCTTTCTCCAGAATAATTATAATAATTACGATATGAATATTCATTATAAGGATATGCGCATTTTTAAGATGTTTTATTATTTATGCCTAGCGGTACCGCGGACCGCGTTAGCCTAGTAGTATGGGTAATGGACTGCTAAGACGAGGTCTTGGGTTCGATCCCACGTTAACATGGCACACACCAATGACTTTTCGATGCTTTTCGAAGTTATGTGTGTATTTATCGCAGGTTTATAAGTGCTCGGTTAATGGCAATAGGCTTGCCACCTATTACATTGGGATCTAAACATAAACTGGCAAAATGTGGGTGCTAGCACCTCTGCCTACCCCTTTGGGGATATAGGCGTGAGTTTATGTTATGTTATGTTTATTATGTAATGAAGTTTTGTTTTATATTTAGCACTCGTCACATTTTATTTTTTACGTTATGTTTTGTATTTATGTATATGTGCCTTTAGTTGCTTATTATTATCTAAACTCGTCTTCTCTCTAGGTATTTAAACAATTCTATCAGTACTTATTATCCTTTTATTTATTTCTACTTCTTGCCCTCTTCCCCTTTGAATTCACTCGTAGATACGATACACTTTGATATTTATTTTGTGAAAAGTATCCTACTGAAACTATTCCATTTCAAAAGAATATTCCGTGAATAAAGAAATTTAAGAAAATTATGTATTTACTTATAATTCACACACACAGTTCTATATTATTCAAAATGAATACGGCGGACTTCCCGAGTTCATCAGCCACTTGGGGTTAATTAATTTTTCTATCAAATTTACCGAGGCATCCGTTCGTCGACGTTGGATGTTCAATGAAACAGTTTACGAGTTGCACAACCGCGATATTTACGTAACAGAAACTAGGTTACACTCTGTATCAAAATATCTGGAGAATTCAGGAGATAGATTAATTCTCAATGCTACCATTAAAACCGCTATAATACTAATACGCTATTATTTATATTCAATAGTTAGATATTGTAATAGGCCAACCTGATGGGAAGCGGTCACCGTGGCCTATGGACGTGTGCAACACCAAAGGTGTCGTACGTACACGCGCTGCCTACCCTGAAGGGAAGGGGTGTGGGCTAGGATGGGGTGGGGAGTCTAGGAAGGGGTGTGGGGAGGAGGGGTACATTGAGCTCTGGCTACCCTAATAACCGGCGGGAACACAACACGAGGATTATTATGGCCGCGGTCTTCTGTAGAGCGTAGGTACTTCCCCAGTCGGACAGCTCATTTCGGACGGGATATACCGTCGCGTTCTACCTCCGTCATCTCGAAATTACAAGCTTTTTTTAACTTGCTCTGGTGTTTGTTAGCTTATGTTTGTAAGCATGGGACAAATCTTGGAAGCATCATTTTTTCCGATCAGAAAATCATTGGGAATAGTTAGCATGCAATTGCTTAAAAAATTCATTCAATGGAGTACCTTATTCATAGTACCTAGTGAATCTGGTCTGATGATGGAATCAGATGTGTCCATAGAATTATCTAAACATTATAAACCCATATAGATTTAGGCTCAATTGATTTTTCTGGTTATAGTTAAACTAAATCTTTTTTATTTAATAACATAATTTATATTCTTTCCATTTGAAGATAAAATGAGTACCTACTTACCAACTGTGCCAATTTCAGTAAGCCTGGCAAGCTACACAAGTAGTTGCTATTGATGAAGACTGGCGTGCCGCTCGTAGACACCATCGTCCTGGTAATCGTCACCGAGTGCGACATCTTGACTCACTGCAAAATACCGGACAAAGATATTTTTTTTATTTATTTAATCAAGAGTTTTTTCCTAATTTCTTCGAAATTATGGATATTTATGACGCTAAATTAGCCACATATTCGCGTTTTTAAGGAAAGATTACAAATCTTAAAATTTCTGGTGTGCCGTCCAGATTGCTGGAAAACCTTATAAACAAAGTGCTAAAAATACATCTTATAAGAGGTGATTGGGGCATAGAATCAAACGACTTTGGTAATACATTCGTCCTACAAAAATTACAGTTTAATCGCAAGTACTTATTGCATTTTTACTCGTGACTTGGATCGCTGGTCAGGAGATGGGTAACCTTCAACCTTTGTTTGGCACCGCAGTGTATAACAGAAAAAGTTATGTAGATCTCAATAGAGTTCATCGGAAAAATTTTTATACCACTTAGGTGGCAGACAAGCACACGGCCCACCTGATGGGAAGCGGTCACCGTGGCCTAGGGACGTGTGCAACACCAGGGGCATTACACTCGCATTTATAGCTTGATTTTCAAGGCGAAAATTAAGCTATAGATAACAGCTTTCTAAGAAATGAATTAGATATAGATACATTTGTTTATTTATGGGTATTTTGTGTGCATAGTCACAAGTATATTTTATCAACGTAGACTTATAACTTCTGGTGAAATTCAGACATACAGTTTAGCAGCTCTATACAATACTATCTTTTAAGATTACTTCATCCACGCTTATGTGTTCAATAAATAATGTGACATCGATAGGTATGCTTAAATTATGTCATCTCCAAAAAAGGGTAAGTTAGGTCAGCATGTAGGCGAGTCATAACGACCGTGAGTTAGTGTGCCGAGGTCGCCCACTCGCGTATAAATAATATATAACCACATGCATAATGTTATGACTGCATCCATGCATGTCAGTACCGGTGTGAATATAGCGATCACTGCCGCAGTTGCTGTATGTTTCGTAAATCAAAAAAATTGAATCAGAATAACCACCAATGTTCCAAAGTTACTCTCTCGACTCTACTTAGGTTTAACTTCAGTTCTGACAATATATCTTAGTCAATGTTGAGTCACCGTTGCAAACAGTCAAAAGATAAGTATACCGTATCTACATCATTAATAAAATCAAGTATTTAATAAACATTAACTGGGATGTACTTTGTACAGTCGCTATCAGTATAAGCATAACACAATCCAAGTTACTGACAACTTCTTTTCTTAAATCTCTTTGCTTAAATTTAAATCGTACAAAAATAATAATTATACACTAATTTACTTATAGATTTATTGCAAAATTTCTATGTGTTCAGCAACTTCTGAGGGCGACTGTACTTATCTTTTGTAAACAATACGTTGTAATAAATGGTAAATATACTGTTGCTCAGAAATTTAAAAAAAATATCTAATAGCTTTTGGATAATTTGGTACTTACCGTTTTGTATTCCAGGAACTCCGGAAAATTTTATTTAAAAATACGAAAAGCGTACGTTTGCACAAGCGAGGTGTGTAGGAATGACTGTGAAGTGTGCACCAGACTGCCAGCCATGACTCACGCTCCGCCATATCGACATTGCGCACCACTATAAACACCAGACGTACTGTTCAGCGCATCGAGGATTTTCTTATACTTACATTTATACCTTCGATGACTAAGAAGTTCACAGACACACTTCATCCCTTGTTTTCGTACACAAGGGATGAAGACAATCAATAATATGCTTGCCAGACGTGTCTGATATATACGGTACATACTTAGTATACTCACGACTTTCTCCCTGCGTAGTAAGCAGAAACAAGACCGCCACCCGCTTCCTAACACTTCACGACCTTCCTCTATTGTCATTAAACCTTTTAAGCCCGCCGGAGATGTCAAATATAACGCTTGTCAAATTATGTAACGATGATTGGTTAACAAAAGAGGAATTCGTTATAGTATTTTTCCATTTCAAATTAATACTTCAAATAGAATACAAAATAATTCCGTCAAACAGAAACTAAACGAATGGAACTAATTCCAAAGCATTGTTTTGTCTAAAAACTATCTATAGAGTATATAGTAGGTATATTCGTTAGTCTGGAGTCCAGAATATGGGGTAGGTACTAGGTATAAATAAAAAGGATTAAAGTATCCAACGAGCAGTTACAAGACTTACAAGACAGTTTGCACACACTTTGCCCGGTAAGTAGGTATCTCACATCTGAAACACACTTTATCCGTGCTGCAATATCCAAGATCTGGTGTTCTGTCACAAACTTCTCAACGCCGGTATAAACAACAAGCATGTCAGGTCAGGTTGACTTAGGCCCCAAAGGTAATTAATAGCGCCCTGTACCCTGTTATAATATTGATCGTTGTTGCTAAAGTTGTCTTATTTTGATTTTATAATCTAATTAAAATTAAATCAATTGAAAGATTTTTATAATTGAACCAATTTTGATATAAATAAAAACTTGTAATAAGAGCCTTGTCAACAGATTTTTGAAATCGTAATTATCATCAAGATTTAAACGAAATTCTAGTTTGCTTCGATATCTCCAGTGAGTTGTGATGGAAATCAAAATGATGGTAGTCGCTTCACGACAAAGGCTACCCGAACTCAGTTGTGAAAACCCTCAGGGCATAACTTACAATATGTATAGGTATTTATTTTATTATGAGATATAAGATCAGTATCAATTAATTTAGTAGCATAAATGGCTCAAGCATAAACTACCAACGTCCATCCCTTTGGATTCCTCCCCAAGCCCCAAGTGAACCTCACCAACCTATAGGTATACCTGATGGTTGACGGATGAGGCACTGATGCAGACTTTTCTCTCGTGGTTGAACAGCAGTCGCTCCCGGCAAAACCGCCACAGTCACATTCATAGTTTAGCAGGTACACCCGACTAGCAGGTGAGGTTGATAAGGCTCTGTCGAGATGAAGAGCGATCTCTTCATCGCACGGCGCATGTTTACAGCGTGATACCTTTTTAGAGTAGATAAACTAGAAAGCTAAAGTATGAATGGTTTAACTACTCTGTAAACGTAACAAATTGTGAGATCGACGTACAGTCAGTGACAAAAGTAGATGATGATTGTACAGATTACAAACGTAATAATCTTAATGAAAAGTGTTCATTATATTGTAATTAAAGTTTGAAAATATTTCAATAGAGCCCACTAAGTAGTTAAACAGTATTTTCATTGAGAAATATAAACTACTTTGCTCAAACACAAATTTTTGAAACCTGAGAATGATTATCTACTTTTGACGCTGACAATGCCTTCGATAAGAGAGATCGCTCTACAAACCCGAAGTAAACCGATCTTAGTAGAACAATCACTTTTCTTCCTCACATGTGCTAAATCGTTTACTGTAGTTTTTTTTCTTTTATTTATTTTACTATCGATTAATTTTCTTAGCAAGAAGACTTATTGAACAAAGATTGAAATGAAAAATGGAAATTATTATGTTAAAATATATTTATTAACTTTTTACAAATTAGTTTAATAAAATTAACTACTGTTTAAAAACTTCACATAACACCTGACATTCAACATAACTTAAATATTTCAGTACTTAACAAAAACATCAAATGTATCTTTAAAAAGTATTAGATATTAAAATATGTGTAGATATTGGTACAAAAATAGATACTAAGTGTAATAAAAGTGCTTGAACCCTTACAACACTAAATAGACAATAAATAGGTAAGGCATGTTATTCATATTTATCAAACATTGGTAGCTGTCAGATGTTGCGGTTCGCTAATATAATACGACTTATTAGATATATTCTTACCGAGACATAGTGTTGTCCAGAATACAAGGATTTATCATAAAAACAAAAATACTTGATCGATAGTTATAACGGATACACAAAATTAAAATGTATCAGGTACGTTAAAAGAGCGCAAAGTGCTCGTCATTGTAACCCTTTACAAAATATCTTAATACGTTAACATTACATTCTATCATTTATTTTATATTATATTGTATATTTTAATTCGTTTTACCCCTTTGATTGATCTTACCTTAATGATCATGTAATAGACTAGTCTAACAAAAGTAATTTATAACAAGAAAAGAAAAATGGTGTGTGTTATTCATCGTATATTAAATACACGAGTTGTAACACACTTTACAATTGCAAGAAAGTTATAGAACAGATTATATAACTTATAAACAGTTATAATAATATACTTAATATTTTGTTTGGATACCGAATAATCCTATTGTACAAATGTATGGCCTTGCATTATAAATTTTAGATAAAAGTCTTTTGAGACAGAACAATCATAGGTAGGTACATACTTGAATCAAGAAATCCACATCAGATGAGTAATTTAGAAATATTTTAGTCAATATAAATTGTCGAAATCTTATGGCTAAATAAATGTTAAGGTGATGAATTGGTTCATCTAATCATTCAAACATCGAACCTTGAACTTCTATATACATTTCTCCGTAACAGAACATTTGTCAAATATTATCAATGAAATAAATGAAATATACATTTTACTTAATAACATAGGTACATATTGATATTATGTATTAAACGTGGCCTGGCAGTAATTATCACATTCATAATGCCTTCGATTTTATAATAACTTACCTTTTTCATGTAACATTGAATACGAGTGTAATTAAGTAGAAATTAAAAATTATAAATATTTTACCCCTTTAAATTACAGGTACCGTAAAGATAGAGATACCTTTATAAAAACTTGAGGTGAACATAGAAAAAACGTGCTCAATACCCTAACACAAGTTTTCACACTACAAAGCAAACAGTGTTCCAGAGCGCGCTCGGTTTCAATAATATAAATATTGACTTCCTTTTTTTCTTTAACACCTAATCTAGTCAAGGTTCTCACATGATTTTTATATTTGAACCAAAATTCTTATAAATAGTAATCATCTCAGTACCTTTTAAACTAATAGTAAGGGTACAGAATCGAAAGCGAAACGAATGTGAACAGTAGGTATAATAAATAAAATTCCGTTGTAGTTACGCTACTGGCCGCGCGCACCTGAAGGACTCTTCACGCAGCTGGCACTGAGACTGCTGAACCTCGGTGTTCCTTGTATAGCAGGAACGAGCTGGCACCATACGCGGCCGTGTTGAAAATACCGAACACCTGTATAAAATAAACAGTACGTTTTAATTGAAGGTTTATTAGTCTAATTCTTTAATATTATAAAGAGGAAAGATTTTTGAAGTGAAAACTTCTTTAGCGGCGCTGAGCACTTTTTTTGTATGGGTAAAAACTTTCAAACTCGCGTCAGGGTCACGTGATGCTGATCGAAAAAGCGTAAGATCGAGGGGAAGGGAGAGGAACTAGTATCTCCCACTCTTTCTACCGTGCCTGAGTGTGCTGCTCTGTTTAGGCGGCACAGGGCGCTTGCGCGAATGACCGTGTGTGTTTATGTACAGCGTCCCACGCGTATCCAAGGATGGTGACAGCTGATTGCTTGACTGTTGTGTAGTAAATACACTGTTGTGTATTCGTAAATGTGAATAAATAACAACATATAAATTGTCATATTTGTGTACGATAGCGCAATAAATAAACATTGTATTCTACCTCATAAATGATAGTACTTTTATACTTATAATTAAACACAACGTTAATATTGAAGTTTTCACTTCTGCCGGCACTCCCGGAGTGCTATTTTTTTGTATGTAATCGATAAACTTAAAAATAAAGAGTAATTTGTACAATATGCAAAGCCCTACTAACATCCTTGAGCCCTAAGTCAAGCACACCTATTGGTATGTCAGAGCACCTGGTAAACAACAGGGCATTCTACACAGCGCTATCTAAACCTAACCTAAAGTAAGTATGTATAGCTGAATCGAAACCGCGACCTCCAATGTAGCAGTCGCAATTTTAACGATGTTAAAAAAGAAATTGACGTAATATATATGCCAGTACAGGACAGTACTTTATGTCCTTGCGCACAAGGTAGGTACTTACTAAAGTACCAGGGTATATGAGAGGACAAAGCCTAGATTAAACATTTCGTATGTCAAAATAACACTCGTACTTTATTTTTATTTATTTTTTTATATACTTTTCTTTTTTTCTTTTTTTTCTTTTTTTTTCAGAGTAATAGGTGACTTTATTACACTGCAGTACTGACATACTCATAGGGCATATCGAAACGTTTGCGTCATGACACAGTCACTTGTATCGTTTAGTTTAAACACTTGCATAGTTATTGAATGCGGCCATGGCTATAATACAGTCATTAATAATAATAAATCAGTACCGAGTATCAGTCAGATACTTAAATGTTTATTTAAATACTGTGGTGATGGTGAACGCACGGAGGGTGAACGTCAGTTGCATGCTATTTTTATAAGGCGTTTGCTGTAATCCATCAAAGGACTTTGCCTCTCCTTTTGAATTTGTTATATGTTTTAGGAAACGACCGAGTGTCCAATGGTTATTTATAGAGCGTTAGTATAATACATAGCTCAGGTTTCTAAACGTAGATGGCAACTTGCTAACTGAAACTGAAAATGTTAGTGGTCCTGAGTACACCGCACTGCCATAAACCATTTGACAATTCACTTCGGAGCGGTTCCACTGGTATAATGTGACTTTAGAAGTCTGTAAAAGTCTGTAGTAGATTAGATGATTTATTTTGTCTAGTTCTTTTATTTAAATTTATTAAATTATTATAATTGGTATTTTATCGGTCAACCTACGATTATGGGCAAATCGAAACATTTGGCCTCTGCTTATCCTATTTGGATAGAAGCGTGACTTTATTTATGTTAGTTAGATAGATATATACATAAACAAATATTACTTATAATTGTAATACCTACTTCTGTGTACAGGCTGAGTAGCATGGTTCTCGATAATTCGAGTTAAATATGCGAGATCTTATCACTAAGAGCGATTTCTTCCAGGCAACCTTAAGAATTCGTTATTGGAATACACTAAAACAACATAGAAATCTACAGATATTCATGCCACTCACCAAATAAAGTAGGTACGAATTGATATGCAAATTAAAAATAGAAAGTCGAAGTTGACCCATTGACGTGCGAGTACTTCGGTCCACAGATCATAGTTAAGCTGTTTGATTTTAACTCTTGTTAATTAATTCAAGACTACTCTAGCTGATCATAAATTAAACAGAATGAGCGCCAATCCCTGTTGCACCCAAAGCTTGCACTTTACATTCCACCTCCTTTTTATTTTTTCTTAGGAGCGGCTGTCCTCTGGTCACCCAATCCAAGAGGTAACCCTGCACCTCGTCCTTTAATCAGCAGCAGCTTATAAGTTAGGTTAGCTTGGACTCCATTGATCTTGGTCGGACCCCACACGTTCAATATTATATTACATGGATTCAACTAGTAACTACCATCAAAAATAGCTTTTGGTTCCTTAAGGCTGTCCGTACGGGATAAACCCGTACGGATTACGCCCGCAGCGCTCTGAAACGTGGGTTTATTCAGTACGATATTTTACTGATACGGTAGATATTTTACTGATTTCAAAGTTATTACAATGTACGGTCTTGAGCAAAGCTATCTATACTATTATAAAATTGTAAATTAGCTGTGTCATTGGAAATATTTTAAAAAAGTACTTGGGTTATGTTATACGAAGGATTCAGAACACAAAAATAAAATAAAAAAAATTGTCAGTTTGAGATATGATCAAAAGTAGCAATAACCGAGATTCATGCGGGTGGAGTCGCGGGTGTTGGTAAGTTTCTAATAATTTAACTCTTTAGTCGTTTTGAATATTTATGAGTTCATCACTTCGAACTAGTACCGGATGCGGCTACGACTGCGCTACTTAAGAATTCTTAACTAGCTAGAGTCGGCTTTACGGTCTAGAGGTCCAGGTGTATCCTGACATTCCTGACCTGTGTAGTCTTTTTTTAATTGGTCACGTCAATATGACTTCACCGGCATCTATATAGGTACCTATATATATAACATAAACAATTTAACACAGCTGGAAGAGGAGGAATACTATTATTTTGGGTTGTGGCGTGGGTATGTGCTAGTCTTAATGACTGTTGCAGTTAGAGGTAGTTTAATTGATATTAGTATTCACTTATGTATGAGTTTCCGTGTAATAGACTTAATCTTAAGTAAGGAAAATAATTTAATGCCTATTAAAAGATACTTACAGCAGCTGCAACATTGGCTCCATAACCATAATAGTTGTGATAGCCAGCCGTCGACGCGAATAACACAATAAACGCAATCAGGTACAAAAACGTCTCCAGACCCGTACTGATCAATTCCTGAAAAATAAAAATTTGCCCATTGTATAATCGGTCCCAATCACTGCAATGTAGGTATATAGTATCATTTTAAATTAGGTCCCTCAATAGGCACGCTCACATTTTCAGAAGGAATTCAAATAATCTCTTGTGAAAAATGCTGTGTATCGAGTATCGATAGCTTTGTGGCAGACAATTGATACTGCAAAGCCGTTCGAAGTCCGTTTTAAGTCACAATTATGGTAAAAATTAAATTAAAAATTAAAAAACCCCCTGACTCAAAAAAGAATCTACCCTAAGTATTGAACCTTTATTATTATTATAGGTAGCTATATTATTTACGTATTCATATTTTTAACTAACAGTTTGTCTCGTCGGGGACCGCTCACCTAATTGTACGTCTGTCTCGCAAGATGCTCAATTGTTTAGGCATAGAGCGGTCCCCCACCCCGTTCGGGTTTTCGTCGGGGGTTAAAAAGGACTAATAGTACGGGAGGTAGCGTTAATTCTAACAAGCAATCGATAGCCAGTTGATATTCTCCACGATAATAGAGCTTTATTAATACATAACAGAGTTGACCGTCAACCGGTCTGGTAGCGGTCTAGTCGAAGGTGACACCATGGTAAAGTTGTCAAAAAAAATTACGCTCCGAGCAATCATTTGACACGTGAAACTTTATATGGTGATTCCTGAGGTCATTTTCAACTGAGAAATAACCGTCAGATGTGGTGTAGAGTAGTGGTTATACGTCAGTCGCGTATATATTAGACCAGTGCCGATAGTCTTTGAGACAAAATAAATTTATAGTAGGATGAAACCTGTTGGAAAAGGATCAGAATATAACAAAAATGAAAGGAAAAATAAATTACAGGTGATCTGAGGTCGGGAAGTGGGGAGGGGGGTGAGTTTTAAGGGTAAAAACGGTTTATCTCGATTTCTGGCAAAACTACAAGTCCTATGGAAAAAAGTTAAATGACAAAGTTGTAGGTAATAAAGAGACCTACAACTTTTCATTTACACTTTTTTCACATAACCTCAAAATGTATGTGAAAAATTCAAATAATCAAGTTTTTGGTTTTTTATTTTTATCTTAAGCAAAACAAATTTGTTTTCCACGAAATTTGGTGAAAACTTAGCTTTTTATGTCCTACAGACACTGTATTTTTTTTGATTTGAAATACTCTTTTTTTCAGCTTATTTTGACTAAATATCGAAAAACCACCCTAATTTTCAATCGAAAATTCTCACGCCAAAATATCAGCTTTTTAAAAAAAGTCAGAGAGTTTTTTGTTCTCTGAAATCTCTTCTTTCTGATAATGTAAAAATACATATACATTGCTATGGTAAATTTTCTCAGAAAATGCAAAGAAGAAAAACTCGAATTCGAAATTAATATTTTTGTATTTAGTCATTTCCTGAGAAAATTTACCATAGCAATGTATATATATTTTTACATCATCAGAAAGAAGAGATTTCAAAGAACAAAAAAATTTTTGACTTTTTTTAAAAAGCTGATATTTTGACGTGAGAATTTTCGATTGAAAATTAGGGTGGTTTTTCGATATTTAGTCAAAATAAGCTGAAAAAAAGAGTATTTCAAATAAAAAAAAATACAGTGTCTGTAGGACATAAAAAGCTAAGTTTTCACCAAATTTCGTGGAAAACAAATTTGTTTTGCTTAAGATAAAAATAAAAAACCAAAAACTTGATTATTTGAATTTTTCACATACATTTTGAGGTTATGTGAAAAAAGTGTAAATGAAAAGTTGTAGGTCTCTTTATTACCTACAACTTTGTCATTTAACTTTTTTCCATAGGACTTGTAGTTTTGCCAGAAATCGAGATAAACCGTTTTTACCCTTAAAACTCACCCCCCTCCCCACTTCCCGACCTCAGATCACCCGTAATTTATTTTTCCTTTCATTTTTGTTATATTCTGATCCTTTTCCAACAGGTTTCATCCTACTATAAATTTATTTTGTCTCAAAGACTATCGGCACTGGTCTAATATATACGCGACTGACGTATAACCACTACTCTACACCACATCTGACGGTTATTTCTCAGTTGAAAATGACCTCAGGAATCACCATATAAAGTTTCACGTGTCAAATGATTGCTCGGAGCGTAATTTTTTTTGACAACTTTACCATGGTGTCACCTTCGACTGCTCCGCGGGTGCGGGTTCTGACGGTCAATTCTGGTATGTATCAATAAAGATCTATTATCGTGGAGAATATCAACTCGCTATCGCTTGCCAAAAAAAATTAACGCTACCTCCCGTACTATAAGTATAACTGGCGCTGTGCTGTCACCGTAGAACTAGATCACCAATCACTAGTGATGTGCGGATATCCGAGGGAGAAGAAAATCCGTGTTGCATGGATTTTTACCTTATTAATTTTCAGTACGTAGGTACTTGCAATTCTATATGTATACCTAATGGTATAATGGATGATTAGATAGTAATGACAAAATATTTAATTCCATTATTATGTTTTATTTCTCAAAATCAAATATCCTGTCAGGCAACAGTCCTTTCAAGGTCACGGGCACCGACACTGATTGATTCAAAAAGTTAAGATTTATACCCGCGGATTTTGACACCAAATATCCGTGTTTGAATCTGTAACTATCCCGCACAACACTAAATAGCACGGTGCAGTGCGTCCATAGTGCAGCAGTGCGCCGTGTGACAATACCATGCCGTGCAAATGGACTGCTAAGGTGACGCAAGCACATACCTACTTGAAGTTATATTCTTAAACAATTGACATGTATTTTGCTTGTGATTGTAAGTAATGTAAAGATAGCGCACGTCATAAAACGAGTCAAGGTACGACTCCGTAGCGTTTGACGGAGACGCTACCGCATCGGTTGTGATGTGAGTGCAATAAAGCCGAATCCTCACCGAAACTTTAAAATACTTAATAATGCGCGTTGATTTATGTCATCATCTCAGTGGCTATGCCATTTGCACCCAAAGCTTGCACTTCGGAGCCTGTGCATCCGTTCTCCTACTCTGCTGACTAGAGCTTCGTCTGAGTAGAGTTTAATCGGCAGAGGCTCGCGGGTGTAGTAGTTGCCTCGTGCGCAATATACACCCAACTTATTGACTTAAGTGTCTTCGACTTAATACTTCACAACAACATAATGATATTCAAGTTAAAATCAATGCAAAACTCATAATACTTACCGATAAAACCCAATTGATTGGAAATTTGAGTGCGTCTTTAATACTCAGGAAGAACACGAGGCTCCACATGAGAGTCGTAATGAAGCTGACGACTGCGACGAAAACGAACCACGTCGAAAAATATGGCGATGCGAGAGCCATACACAGGATACCAAGTATCTGGAATTAAAGAATTCACACCGTTAGTTGAAATTGAAACCACGTTGTCGGTAAAAAGAGTGGGAGTCTGGCTAAGATAGACGTTTTCGGTTTTGTAGAGCGTTATCTCTATCTTACCAAACTCTCACTTGTACCGAAGTTTGAATGGATGTTTAAGGGATGTTTATAATGCATTTATACCAGAACGACTAAATCATTCTGAGTGAAATTTGGCGCAGGTTATAGGTTTCGAAAAGGACATGAAATTCTTTTATACCGCGAATAGCTTCCTATTGGTCTCGGGAACGGGCCCAGTAGATATTTACGCAGATGGAACAGAAACTTATCAATAGGCGAAGGTAGAAATGTGCATCTAGTGGGCGAAGAGTGGGTGTTAATATTAATATATCGTTCGCCCACTATATCACTACTCTCTATGTTACTAGTTTCTAGTCCTACGTGATAAAGGGCTACTCTATGGATTTCTATTGGACACTTATGCCAGAATCCGTGGTGCTACAAGTTTTAACATTTTTTGCCACCTCATAATTTGTCCAAGGTACCTATGTAGTTTTATTGTAATTTTACACCTGTACGTAAAGTGTGTCTTTATGTAAAATGCAATTTAGATAAATAGGCTCGTAAGAGAGATAACATACGTAATCTAGTATGTAATTACCTGAAATGTATTTTTAATTACTACTCACATCAATAAACCTGAGCTCAACTAAAATTCCGTTACCGAAATACGACATTTGTTGTAAATTCATCTAGAAAGAATATGGATTTCTGCTCAAGTTTGACGCTGACAAACAGGAAGTATTAATCCCAAATAACAACACTTCCATACACCGCACTTACCATGCTTATATGGTAAACAAACATATTGCTTGCCATGCTTGTGTGGTAAATGTTATCTGCTCGTTGAATAAATGTTACCTACCAGTCCTAATATTTAAAAAATCAAGGTACGATTGTGTCTTAGATACGGTCGGGGGCCCTTCTTCAAACGATCTTTACACTACCTAATATTGTTGTATAAATATTTAGTCATTTTCAGAGGACAACAATTATAAATGTTAGTTATTTTATATAAAGTTTTAGAACTAAAATGGTCTGTAACTTGGAATGTGTTAAGCTAACACCGATGGCAACGTAACAGCGGTGCCCTTAACCTCCTTCTTCATTTAAGTTCAATGTGGCTTTTACACCAAACCTTTAGAAGTTTCAGGATTTCCCTGTGCCTTTCACTAAGAAAGCAAAAACGACGTAGATACTCAGATCAAAACACATACTACTTATAATTTCCTGTCGGAACAAAGAATATAGCGTTAGACCGATATAAAACCCACACAAAGTTTTACGCAGAAAAAATTAAGAACGCTGTATAGGTAATAGATAAACTAGCGGTATACGCCAGTACCACTAGGACAACGGTGTTAGATAAACGTGTGCCATTAGCGTCCAGCCAAGAGCAAGCGCAGGTAACGCGCCAACACCACTCCGCGCGCTTTACAGACCTAACCGGTTTGGTATCGCAAACACGATAGGGTATCGTGTCGCAACACTAACAGGTGTTGTTTGTAGAAATTCCAACCGAAAACTTAACACATCTTTCAATACAACACGATTCTGTTAACATAGCATTGTAGTTAAAAAAACAATGACGTCTATGTACTTATACTGGGTACTCGACGAACTGTACGGAACAAAAATAATTATTGTATCTATCGCAAAAGCAACTATCAACTACTCGTAACTTTTTGAAGCTATCATGCAAATGTACAAAAAAGTACGCTAATAAAAAATATTTCCAAAATTCAACCTCAGTCTAGACTAGTCTCGATCTCATGTAGATCTCCCAAATGACAAAAACGGTGTTCTTTTCGTTACAAGAATATATTTTTTTACATTTAGGATATCGATATGGGATCATAAATATGTATAAGTACTCATGTAAAATTCAGTCTGATACTGAATTTGGAATATATTTTTATTACGAGAATTCGCCCTCAGAATTAATTAATTCACTTATTATATCGTATCCGCCTTACTCCCGGAACCGTCATATAATTTTTGTTCCAAACAGCTAGTGTTCATACGTTGAAAAACTATCTAAAAGTTAGAGAACAAAACAATGTAAATCTGTGTTCCTTGTCGAAGAGGGTTTTAAATGTGTGTCAGATCGGGCACGTGCACGGTTGCACATAAAATGGAGAAAGTGCGTCGTTGGGCGCTGCGAGGAAACGTTTCGTGTATAGACGTCATGTGTATGCATGTGATGCGACCGCCATACCGAGGCACCAAGCCTTTGTCAATGGGTTCACAGACCATCGTCGCTTTTACACGTTGCAGTCGCGCTCCAAATAACAAAAGGTAGACCGGATTTCCGATCCCACTGTATTCGGTATCTACATCTATTGATGAAAGTGTTACGATTATTGGAACACACCCACGGAGCTTAATATGGAAGCATGACATACACAACTGTTTGTATTACACGACTATTAGGTTAATTAAAAATCGACGTTTAAACAAAGTGTTCAGTACAAGAAAACAAGATATTTACAACAACAAGCGCTATAATATATATTTTTTATTAGATGTTTAGTGCGATCAGTAATTCATTCTGTCAGAATTTAGACTGTCTAACTATCGTGGTTTACGCCGGGCACCGAACTCTAACCCTTTTTATTTATTCTATAATCTTCTTCGATAAATCAAATCTTCATTTATCTGGTGAACAATTGAACTTTAGATAGGTACATAACTTTATATTTTAACTTTCATATTCCGTCTCTTAATAAAACGAATCTATGAATTAAATATATTTATTTGTACCTTTTACTTCTGCAACTGTCATCGTAGGTATACAATAACTACGCATTGACCTACATATTCGACTCTCAGCTGCCCAATGTCGTTAACTTTTCCCCTTTGAATATTTCTCCCTGTCTACGATCACGTTGTCCATTATCCTTATTTTAGGAACCATATTTTAATTTAACACGCCACAGCGGCAGAGCCTAAATGTGAATAATAATCCTATTTAATAATTATGCTTGTGCACCCCTATATACTTCCATGGCATGTAAGTGAAGGCATAGAATGAGCAATTGTAGATTATAGTAGATACGACTTTTTATTTTACATATATTCAAAAGAGTGAGAATTTGGTTAAGATCGGCTTTGTTTGTTTTGTAGTGTTTTCTCTATCGCACAACACAGACAGCTCACGAACGCGATGCCTGGATTTTGATAACAGCAAAAAATAATCCTTTAATAGGTATTATGACTTCATGAATTCTATCATATTCCAGACAATTGATGATTCATTCCTTAGATCATTCCATATTTAAGTTTACTGCGTTTAATAAATTAATGAGTAATAATTTCAATGTATCATCTTATGAGCAGTACTTGCTCAATAGCTCGTGTCGTATATTTGTGTCGTTACTCTACTCCCATGTGTAAATACAATAGCAATTGTCCTTGAAATAAATACAATTCCACAATGGCGCCCCATTAACTGCTTCCATCGATCGATACATAGAATTAGCCACATTATAATGCTCGTAGTGAAATTATGAGTAGAAAATAGGTTGAAATTATAAACTAAAGATTTCTATTATACCTACCTAGTAACTACCAACGTGAAGTTACAATACGCGATTTTAAAATCAGTTGAAAGTACATAAAATAGTGATTTATATATTTACCGGACACAGTTCTGAAAGTGGCCTTTAGGTATCAAACTTAATCCAACAACGCAACGGTTGCGAAGTGAAAATGCAATCAAGCAACATAACATTCGGGTCAATGGGTGCGTGCCGTAGCAGCGCGGGTACAGCGCGGGGCCAACTTGCCTAAACAGTCTAGTCGGTTCATTGACCACAATATTTCCGCATAAAGTTAACTATTACAATCGTTACTAGAATCACTACGACTGTAGTGAAGTTTTGTCAACTGTCATCTTCATTCAGGTAGTATCCCTATACTCGTATAGATCGGCAATGGGAAAGTAAGATGACGCGCGACGGATAGAAGAGAACAAGGCCGTTTGTGGCATGCTGCAAAATAAGAATGAATTCGAAGAAGTTTGGAAGTTGTGTACAAATAGTGAGTCCATATAGTACTATATCTTTAGTTGTAATTGCAAAGTTGCAAGAAGTTGCCCGTCCCTTTATTTAGGGTAACCAAACCAAGTTATAGAAAGGAGTGGGAGAGGGGATTCCGGTTTCCAAAGCTCTAGGTTTGGGTGCCACTGGTATTGCCACTTCGATGAAAAAGAAAGTTATAATGTGGAATTAACTACATATATTTGAAAAAAATAGTTGATACCTACTTACTTCTGCCAAACTGTATAGGGCAGTTTACTTGAGAGCGTTACTTTGTTTACTACGTATACGACCCTGGTCCTACCATTAGTCCGATTATGATTAAAATTGGTAGAGATTTGGCTTATCAGATATTAGGTATGCATCACCTGTCAGTTATAATAGAGATACGATTAGCAACCGCCCGTGGACGTGGAATCCCTTTATCGCGGCAAATGGCTCTACATTGTCCTTAAATGAGAAGTATTCTAGGTATTTATGTTACAAGTTATATTTATGCTTTAACCTCAGTTCACCGGTCAATCAGAAAAGTTAACACAGACTGTGTTTAAACGATAACTTCGGTATTATATGGACTGCTAGAGTGATCAAATTGACGAATTAATATTTTTTCTCTAGTTTTCTTACTATACCTAATTCATTAGTAATAATTCAGTGCTCCATTTTATACGCTTCTGTAAATTATTCCGTGATAAAATCTATTTAATTTCTATATTACATAGGTACCTATATACATATATGAAAGTAAATATTTCATGGAGGCATTAGGTAAATAACCGGTTTAATAGCATAAGTAAGTTAACTTAGCCATGAAAAACCAGTGGTCAAAATTTATTGGAGACACACGTTCATCATCGTACCTTATATATTATATAATCACTATCCATTTAAAACATGATATTGACCTTGACAATAATTATTTATAAAATAATAATAAATACTCAGACACCAACAACTAGCCAATCGTCTCTCATTTAATGTTGTGGCTGAATTTTAATTTGGTACTCGCTCGGGCTTAAAAGAATGACGCAATCCCCAGATCTATTCGAGTTACCAATATGTGGACCAACAAGCTACCCAATTATTCGCATATCTTTATCGTCGTCTCAACAACATTCGACTCGTTTACCAAGTACCTACTACCTACCGAGTTAGCAGGCACATAGTAACATGCGAGGGCGCCCTCCGCATTCTTATCTGTGATTTTATGGATACAGCATTAAATATTCAATATCCTCATTCATAACCTTGATACCTTCGATCGAATACTCGAAGCGAATAATCATTAAAAGAAAGTTATTTCAATTTCATTGACCTTGATGTTGGTGCCGTGACCGTACGACAACGTCGACAACACAGTAGATGTTTACAAACAGTACCGACGGCGACGTAATCCTACCTCTAGGTACAAAAGAAAACTTTTTACTGTTACAGTTTATCAGAAACTGTGACGCGGTGATCACTGATGAGTTTAAATACCCTGTCACTTTCGGGTATTTATTCAATCGGCCCGATTAATGACGAACGGCATAAATAGTAAATGGCCGATGAATTCCCGAAGCGTCACATGGGCTTGTGCCCGGCATTAATCACAATATGATTTTAATTATATTTTGAGGTAAGAAATATGTTATTCGCCCTAGAATTCATTTCGTATTAACGGCCCTATCAAATGTTATGATAACCTCATTGGATGAGCTTTTTTTTCAAAATCAATCAGTTCCTGCCAGGGTTGACTTTTAAGAAATCCAATGATGGATATTTTATTTATTTATTTTTATTTATTCACCCTGACTTAAAGCTACCATTAAATTATATTGAATGAAATCACTTGTATATCATTGGTGTAGAAAAGTATGAGTGATTTCATTCTATATGTGTAGAAGGTTCCAGCAAGTGCCATCAATCAACAGTCCAATGATGGAAATTTAGTTTTCATAACATTAGGGCCAAGACTCCTGTTAGCATTTTATGGTTTACTTCTCATAGTTCAGGACATGGCCATCCACGCCCAGTATAAGTGCAGGCATAAAGTTTTACAATGAGTTAGAAGTTACATAAACAAAAACCCTTATCTTGGTCAAATAAAGGGTGAAATAGCAAAGCACTTTATGATCAAGATAATATAATTATGTTTAGTAGAGTCACGGCTGAAAGAGCTTGGCCTTGTGGAGTTAGGGGTTTGGTTGATACATGACATCTGATAATTTTTGAACAGTGAATACGTTACTAACATTCAAATTTTCGCGTTTCATGATATAAATAAATCATTAACGGGCACCTAAGTAATCATAATATTAAAGGGATTTAACGCGATCGTGGTATTATAAAGGCAGGCATATAAATTTATATACATACCTGACACCAGATTCAGTGGCGAAGATGATGATGATGATATATCTTGACGTTTTATAAGTTCCGCTTTAATGGTCTATACCGAATAAATGAATTTTGACTTTTCAACTGCCTGTCGGTGGTGCACCGTGCACGTACCTGACTTGACCTTATCTTACTTTACTTACTTCATAACTACTTACAAATTTAATATTTTGCATTGAATCTGGTTGTAAGTGTAGAAACATTGATCTTGATGTTTTTATAACGTAGGTAATTAAGTTCTTAATTTTTCCGGGTTGTATTTTAGTTATTTAGTTTTTATAATACAATTTTCTGCTAATGCTTCTTCTCCTTGTTGGTTTATTTATATGCAATATATTATTAACGCAACTAAAATTGTTAAATATAAATTTATCATCGTTATCACGTTGCACTCTACATTTGTTCAGCAAAACTTGATAAAGCAGTTTAGTTTTATTTGATTTCAGTGCCTGTCACGGGAGCAATCTACCCCATATGATTTTTTAAATCCTTATGTAGGTGCTTTTGGCCTAAGTAGTCATGCCAATTCCATCATACTCTGAGCTTACGAAAACTACATTGGTACGATTATTTTATCTACCTTTGCTAACATTTACTACTAATTTTATAGACTGGAAGTGCAGCTTGAGGCTTGTCCAGCAAAGATTCAAAGATTCTATACTATTTGTATTCTATACTCGTACATTCTCAAAAATGCTGTGCTTTATATGATGTGAAAGAATAATTTGGTATTAAAAAGAGTAGGTATAGATATTCATAACAAGAACTCTGTAATAGAAATGCCTAATACCCAATATTAAAATACACAGAAATCATAATACATAGTATTATTACAGTGGAGCCGTTTAATTGGCATGTTAATGATGTTATGTTTTCACAGCAGAATTACGTAACTAGATATAATATAATACAAGTTTCACAAGTAACTTTAGCACAGAGGCCTCTCTCTAAGTATTGGGCACCTAATTGGTTTTTATATTAATTCTCCTGGCAACAAGGCTGGGATTCACCAGTGAAAAACTAATCTCACGTCTCACTCAATGAAGTTTATTCAAGTTTATTCATTCATTCATTTCCTATCGAGGTGAAATCCGCTCAGTCTGTAGTAGGAATGACAGATTATATTATGTCGATAATCCCACATGATAGCGTTTGCCACTGTTTCCATACAGAAAAAGTACAATTAATAGCAAAACAATAAAAGAGAGTTTCGGAAGAATTTGAAATCCCCACTTTTATTACATAATAGAATATTCAAATGGAAATTCTAAAGTCATGATCATCATCATCCGAGCGCTATACCCCTGCTTGCATCCAAAGCTTGTACTTTAGAGTTCGGGGTCAGCTCTTCTCCTCCTTTTCTTAGGGTCTGGTTAATCTTGTAAATTACGGGAGCTACTGCCTCTAACATCTTGATAGGACCCCATACATCACATAAATCTAGATTCTAGTACAAAATAGTTTCATAAATTTCTCTAAATTTATCACACTTGTCAATCCCTGCAATCATCCCAACATAACTAACAGTGATTGAAGAGTTTGATAAAAAAAACCTACCAATTTAATATTTTGAGCAGATAAAGTGAAGAGTTCTTATATAATCACACTTTCTGTTTTATAATATGAATAATTTCAACAAACTTTCACTGCAGAGTCGATGTAGTTTAAATATGTAGATAGTGAATGTATTTTATACGCAGTTGATTTATTACTAACGTAATACAACTACTGTGCTGTGCATGAGCTCCCAGAGCCGTCACCCCCTATATTAGATATACTTCGGTCCGACAAAACAATTGGCTAATAGTGAGAAAAAAAATCTATTACTACAATACTAGTACTAGTTACTATCATCTAATCTGCGGTAGACTCTATTCGTCATTTTTTACTCAACAGTTCTCACATCCATTTTCTTCACCTACTCGTATTTTCACTTTATACCTTCTTGTATTTGTCCAACGGAACTCTATTGGCAAAGTAATTACTACGCATAACTGATTTTACATTGTATAAATTCCAACTGAATCGAACGAAATCACTATCACAATGACTTCAGATATTTACGAGCTCTTCACAAAACTATAGGAAAATAAAATGTTAAATTTGAAGGGAACTGCGCTGTGTGAATAGTGTTGCGGTTGGTTGACATCATGAATTCACACAATCTGCAGGCCCCCATGCTCTTAAATAAAGTACATACAACTGTAAAAATGTATTTGGGGTACCTCATCGTATTCATTTTAAATTCACCTCCGCTACTAACAGCGACTCTAGCTAGCTGTTTGCAGTGTACGCTTTGTTTTTTATTTAGAAATATTATCATTAAATAAATAATTTTAGTTTGTAAGTATATGAGGATATACTTAAGTAAGTTTAGTCAAGTCAGTATTATATATTTAATTTGATGGCAGCCAGTTTCTGCACACAATCTCTACCCCTTATAGACACCGTTGAAGTTTGTCGAAGCATCATCGGTTTATTTTTAACATATTTTTTGTTGGAGCCGGGGTTCGTATCTGGAATACGACACAGAGACTCTTGCACCAAAACCCTTTTTTTTGTTAATCTTTGTCGATCCTTAAAAAAAACAATTTAGTTTCAAACTCACATAAAAAGAGCTAGTCGAATGTATAGGTATACCTACCAAAAAAATGCCTTTTTGTGTTCCGCGTAATATTTCACCACTCTGCAGTAACTTAGCTTACACTACCATATTACAAACGTCCATCGTGTAATTAACAACATTCTTAGTAATTTAAAAATTAACTCAAGGCTGAGAGGTTCAGTAACTTAATAGAGACGATTTGAGAGGTGTCGGATGTCAAAAGGCAAAGGTCAACTAACGAATGCAAGAGACCAATTGGTAGAAGTGGATAGTAGGTATACCTCCTAGATTGTGCAACTGGGTTGCCAGCTTCCTGCATTGAAAGTTTGACGAACATACTCCTGAGATCTGTTTTACAGTTCACTCTCCATCACGTACAATTCTGAATCAGAGCAATTATGAAAACCTAGTCATCCTGATTTAATGCCATAGGAGAATAAAACATTGGCGTGCACTTCTACTTCTAAGATGTTTTCCTTTATTTCTCTCCTAATCTTTAGAATACACTACACTGTAATCTTCAACTTGTCTTGCTAATGTGTGTTTCATTAAAATGTGTACATAAACACAACTTCCATAGAGCTTTACACTATCATGTAAATATGTCTATTGTGGTTATTCTCTAAATGTCATACGTATTATGGTTGTTAGAACGCGTTAGAAAAAGATATGATTGACCTAGCTGCAGATAGAATAGGGTCCAATTTAAAATTGCAGCTCAATAGCGATTTTATGAAAAAGTTTCTACTTATATTATTCTAATACTTCTCTATGATCCTAATGATGTAACTACGTGACCTGTTTTCTTGTATACAGCTAACTGGGTAAATAAGAGAACAACAGATGGACGCTCTCCCGAAATAAACGTCCGCTCCACAACGATATTACAGGGTATATATAAACCGATGTAGACGCGATTAATCGTCACAAAATGAAAGATAATAAGAATGATGGCTCTTGTCGTCATCTTAACTTCTACATTCAAAAAACCTTGATAGAAATTGCTGTATTAAATGTCAATGTTAAATTAGTGGTCAATCAACATTTTTCGATCTAAGGCCTTGGTTTTGCACGTTATCAGTAACGTGTTTCATTCTTATATCTGTCTGTACTTTACATATTGGTTTATAGCGTCACAATTAAGAACTTTCCCTAGTTGAGCTCATTCAGTATTGATAGTAGATTTCAACTGTCACAGTTCTAAATATTTAGCATCTACAGTCAGTATCTTGTCACCCAGATTTTTGTATTGAAGAGTGAGGAGTTCCGCTTAGATCGGTTTGCTTTGTTTTTGTAGAGTTGTCTAATACTTCAAATCAAAAGCAAGTAGGTACCTATGTAACTATAATAGTAGAAATACAAATTAAGTACCCACATGTAACGTAAGTGAAAAACGGTGGTTGACAGCTAACTGCTTTATTAAGGAAAAATACCTACCCACATTATACGTATCCTAAAACCCTACACCACCTACATACTGACAATCAATCAATCAATCAATCAATCAATCAATAAGTCTATTGCAGTCCACTTCTGAACATAGACTTCTCCCAATGTGTGCCATGGCACTAATAGTACATGTATTGTATGATTCTATTTTTAGGTATTGATTGATCCACTTATTTCTTCTGTTTGGATAAGGTTTAGTTTTGCGAGAGGAATATTGGAGTGCCAGGGTTATGAATATTTTATTAAATAACATTTTAGGTAAAAATTTTATCTACAGTTATATTTTTTACACTCATGAATGGGTTTCAGACATTTTGAAGATGTGGTCGAATTTGAGTTTATACCTTTTTAACCACTATTTATTCATATTGTGACTACATACCATTGAAGTACTTAATTATGTGAATGGCAGCGAATACGTAACTGGGCTCTCCTACTTATTCTATTTACGTTTACATGTGCAACAAAGCGTTGAGATGGCGTTAAAAGAGGTGTGGTGTGTCGCAAGTTTGGAACGTAACATAACAATGCTAACATTTTGAAACACATTTTTTGTACTCAAATGAGTAGGTACTTTATGAGTACCTACGTCTTTGTGGCGGTGTAAAAAGCATGACGTCATGGATATTTAAGTACTTGCCTATAACAAAAAGAAATTAATATCCTAATCAGTATGAAATACTTATGTGACGTGAAAAAATAACAGCATAGGCTGGGTATTTTATTGAATACCTACTCCATTGTTATGAAACGCTCGCGTAGAGGCAGTAACCTCTCATAAATGTAAAAGGAGATAGGTATACAGTTACATGAAAATAAAGCTTTTTTTTCACACGGGCTCATAAAGTGAGCGGAGTCACACAGTATCGAATAATCGAATACAAATAAAGAGCATATTAACAGATGATTAAAATTTCGCATTCGTAGCTTATTCGAGAGCGACATCAGGTGAAAGTTGGCTTCAAAATGAAAGTAGTTGTGTCAACATGTGGTCCGCCGTGGTCGGCCATAGCCAGCGGTGGTACGGCGCGTCTTTGAAACCCGGCGCGGCGGGGCCGGTGTGACTGCTTGTCGTTTCCCCATCATTTCTCTCGCTCAATAATTTTGTATCACCTCATCTTGTCATCGTTTTCACTATGCGTTTATAATTTTTTACAGATTTTCTTTCCTGAGAGGTGTACTTGCGGTTAAAAGGTTAATGAACTGAGTACTTACTTATGTTAATGAGTTTAACTAGGAGGTTTGGTTTAAGATTTACCTATCTTACGACTATTATAAACATGAAAGGTTGGAGAGATGGAAGGATGGATGTTTGTTTGTTACACAATCACATCAGAATGGCTAAACATATATTATGTAGTGTGAATGGGATGTGGTACAGAGATCGATTATAGTCTAGAATAATAGCACTTGGCTAATTTTTATCCCGGGAATATATTTCTGTCGTAATAATTCCTACATAGCTGTTGCACGTAGTCGGAGTTGCAGACAACAGCCATAATTTGTAAATACATAAATGCAATCGCCATCTTGTTTCACTATCATTGTTCCAGTCCACTCTTTTTAACTGACTTTTGAAATAGACGCGGTTTTCTATTCGGGTTTTATTAATGGTGGTCTGTGCTGTGTCTGACCATATCCGCAGAAACACACAAAAGAAATACATACACCTAGTTGTTCAAATCATTGTACTCTCTGCTAATAAATCAGAGAAACACGTGGAGTAATTGAAACGTGAGCCACAACCGCTTCAGCAAAACTTTTCAGCGCAACACACTACTCCTAAGGAAGAAAAGAAGCAAGGTATTATCACTTCTGTTGATGTTTAGGATACACCACTAAGATGATTTCACTACAGCGATATCTTTTTGACAACTTCAGTATGAAATGAGCGGCAAGAAGTTCCTCTGAAACATCTCAGTGACTGAGAATACCTTTGAAAATGACCTAATCGGTGCTCGCCGGTGGCGAGTTATGCGATATATAAAGTGTATCATTATTCTTGCACATAACAGCAATTCATCAATAATACACATTATCATTATCTTATGGTAAAAAATTAGGTAGTAAGCGAATGGGCTAGGTCGGGCAATACCGCACAAATTTATCTGACGACTTGTGTTATGGCGTTTTGTCTTGAAGCGACCATAACAGCTCGATAATAGTGATAAGTTATAATCTCCTTAACTTTATCAGTCTTGTCAACTATCTGCGTATGAATTATCATAAACTTCCCTTGGATTGCTATTTCTGTAAAATTTATCTGTTGTTGTCTTAAGTGTTCTTCGTAAATGCACAGTTCTAACTGAATTTTTTCTTTCTATGTAGATGACGAGGTAACTGCATATTCGTTACGTTTAAAGAGCATAATATAGGCACCTAACAGATCTCATTACGCAAAATATTATCAACTTATTAATATAGTGATAATAGGCGTAATGACAACCATTTTGAGTTAATCCATCTCCTTATATATGTATATGCAAGGTCATTTATTTGTTACTGAATAAATTTTATCAAAATATTAATTTTAAGACTTCAGGTTTTTAATGCCAATGAATGATTTAATTGTAAAGATAGTTCGATAAATACTATTTAAATATACGAGTAGATCCACCTGTGAGTAGAAAATATAACAAATAGATACAATAGCTCAGTAACAATCACACTTTTCGCACATTTACTCTCTAGACGTTAGTAGGTACTATTACCTATCTATTCTGTGACTCTCTAGGTAGGTATATAAGCTCAAGAATCAAAATAAATGTGAATTAGGTAGGTACCTCTCTTTATATTCGACACGATGAAATATTATGGGACCTTCCATCGTCTATGATACCCAGATGTTACCTTATAGGACGTAAGCCCTAATTTTGAATTAAGATTTTAAAACAGATGAAAACAAACATTCATTTTTGGTTCGCCAAAAGACATGTAAGTATAGTGCGCGGCATTTAACGTGGCCACGTTTTGGAGTAGTGTGGGCCCCACTACTCCAAAACCTTGTCAAGTTAGATGCTGTAAACTATACTTGTTTGTGACAAAATGCGTCACCTAGAAACAAGTATAGTGTACAGCATCTAATTTTGCAAGGTTTTGGAGTAGTGGGGTCCACATTACTCCAAAATGTGGCCACGTTAGATGCCGCGCACTATACCTAGTTGAAGTTTTGATAACCACCCACTCTACGTTTCACTAGTAGGTATCGTACTTACTCCTTGTGACGTTTATATTTTAAAAAATACGAAGTACCTGCTACACCTGTCGAAAGAAATCAACAATCAATACCGTCAATCACACTCGCCGACAACTTAGACAAAATGCTAGAAAAAGGATTATTCGATTTATCAATTTGCTTTTTATTATTAAGGTACTGGCTTTCGAGCGGCCGCGCCCGCTTGGATCGCCACCAAGTCTATTTTAATAAATTGACTCTCCACTCTAATCACTACTCCACTCTCCACTCCACTCACCACTCCACTCCCCACTCCACTGATCTTCACTCGTCTAACCAAAATCTTTCTAATAAAAAAACCGCATCAAAACTACTGAACGGATTTTAACACGGCTTTTTTATTAGAAAGGTCTTGCTTAGACTTCAAATTACCGTATGTTTGGTTGTAACTGGTTAAGTAGACCCGGAGATGATTGTGACCAAAACAAGATATCCGACCTAAAATTGAAGTGCGGGCGGAGCTGCGGGTGTCAGCTTGCATATAGCCCATAAATATGTTGTAAGAGTATGAACTATTATCATACCAAGCTCGATCAAAATCCCTCCAGTAGTTTTTGATCCATACGTGCACATATAGACAGTCAGAGACAGATAGACAGACAGACAGACAGAAAGACAAAAAATAATGATAGCATTTTTCGCATTAGTAGTATCGATCACTAATCATCCCCTAATAGTTATTTTGTAAATATATTCAATGTACAGAATTGACCTCTCTACAGTACCTACTCTACTCAATAAATAGATTAATAATCGATTTATTGTAGAGTACTATAGAATATGTCACCTCCTAGAATAAGTCAGTCAATCAATTAGCCTACTGCAGTCCACTAACTGCTAGACATATTAGCTTTTTTTTTATCGTGCGGAAATCCCCATGGATACCACCCCCGTCGACCATCGGGGGTGGTTATGTCGAGATCGAACCGACTAAAACCGCACGCCGTCTCGGGTCTAATTACCGGGGTGTAAGGTTACCCAATAGGCATATCCCTCGCACCCCAGTTGAACCCGGGCCATCTACGGATTAAAGATGGCCCCTCGACCCTCCCAAATGGGGATTGGGGCGAGCATCGCGCCACTTCGCCGAAGCGACGGTGGGGTGTAGGGTGACAGGCGGCCGTCCCAACCGTCGGCGCGTGGACAATCAGCTCGCCCCCGCTCGCTCTCCACTGTGCCCTCTGCTAGTCAGAGGGACACGTGGAGAGCCTCAGAGCAGCCCTCTAGAGGGCCACTCCCACCCCGGCCGAATTGGCTGCAGGCAGCAGCGTCTCCCGTGGCGAGTGGGAGATGCTGCTCACCTCCGTTCGGTTGCCCGGGTGCACCGCGTGGAGGTTCCGGCCCGCACCCAGACATAGTAGCCTCGCCGAATATGCGCCATTGCACCCCCAATGGCTACATTAATATTATTAAGCAATTTAAAAGTAAAGTGATTGAATAATCTTTTTTTTTTTGAGTTTCATTTATTTTTCTTTGGCTGTTGTCTACAATTGCTTTTTGTAAAGTGTTCACCTTGGTAGATTTTACTTACAAAATATTCTTATTTTCAACTTTTTGTGTAACTTTTGTTCTGTCTTTGTTAGTTTAACATGTCGAATTGAAAATGTCAGGTCTCGGTGTAGTGTAGGTGAACTCTCGAAATATATTATAACGACCTTGATTACAAGTATGGCAGAAAAATTACTCGAATCTTGCATGTTTCTTTTGCTTTTCGTGACTGGACTGGACAGTAGGTATACAAGCCATAGCGGATAATGTCGTAATCCAGTAACTAATAACTTGAGTTTAGGTATTTGGATGACAAATACCTAAGTGAGAAATCTCACTTTGACTTCTAGTCTAGTCTCTACCTTAACAAAATACCTAAAATAAAATTTAAGTTTAAACGAATCGGGTACTCATAACCCAATCACCTGCTTAAAATGATTAGTGATGTTTCACATATTTTATTTGAATCAAGAAGGAATCAAGTCTCTTACAAATGAAGCACTATCATCTTGAACAAAACACTTCTGTTAAATATGTTGACGACGTCTTCATGCTTTTTATTTTAGGTACGTTTTTTTAAATAGCATTTTATTAATTTGACTTTTACGGAAATATAGTAATCTTTTGTATCAGTTTCAAGGCTGTTGATAGTAGCAGAACACGTATAGTTACATGTACCACATTACATACGAAGTTTGCGTAATCCTCTATGAATATCTGTGAATAAGCATCCGATGACACGTTCATATATACAATCTTTATGTTTAAGATGAATACCAGCACTAACATAATTCATAATATTTGGAACATTATAATGATTTCCTTCGTTATATCTACCTAGTATACTCGTATAGGTTTTTCTCTAGCATTGCGTCTCTTGCATAAACAACAAAGCAGAATATATAACCCATATTATAGTATTTTAGTAAATTTACTTTGATGTAACAAACTTATAATATAACTTACCAATAATTTATTAGGATTCTTCAGATTAATAACGTTACGTCAACATCGCAGACTACCATTTAGGGAAGCTTAGAAATGTTCAGCCTAGAGACTAAAGATGAGACGACTCAAAACTGAATGGGTTTGACTGTTATTAGAATTGGGATAGGTATTGAAGTTACCTACAGATAACATAATATTAAGTTTCAATGCGGATACAAAGCTGGCATTGTATCCGCAGTAGGTATAACCGTCTGGGTAGACGATCAAAAAAATCGTAACGTGCAAGAAATTGTTACATCCTAAGTAAAAAATACATATCTAATACATCTGCGTTTTATTTCTTACTAGCGACCCGCCCCGGCTTCGCACGGGTGCAATGCTGATACTAAATTAGCCTTAGTATATGATGCATGTATTATACATATAAACCTTCCTCTTGAATCACTCTATCTATTGAAAAAAACCGAATCAAAATCCGTTGCGTAGTTTTAAAGATTTAAGCGCACATAGGGATATAGGGACAGAAAAGGCGACTTTGTTTTATACTATGTAGTGATAGTGACTAAGAAGGCAAAGGCAAAGGTATACCACAGTTTACCATTTCCGTGATAGGGCCGACATAAACATTTATAAAAACTAGCTGACCCACCCTGGCTTCGCCCGTGGCGTATTTAGAACCCCGATGCACCCTTTTTAACTCACATAATATGCTTATAATTTATCAGTTTTCCTAAAATGTATGGGAATCTACCGGAAATGTTCACATTTATGATTATTGCTCCGCTCCCTTGGGCAGTAGCGTGATGATATTCAGCCTATGACATTCACGGATAATGTGGCTTTCTATTGGTGAAAGAATTTTTAAAATCGGTTCAGTAGATCCCGAGATTACCCCTTACAATTTAACAAATATACAAACACACAAACTTCTTTATAATATTAGTATAGAATAAGCCAATAATATTGGTCCTCAGGATTTGCTTGATAGCGTTTGTACTTACTTATTTAAACTGCGTTTTATTTAAAGTGGCAGTACGCCAGTACAATCAGCTTATTCTGTCCCATTAATTGTACAACTTCCTAGCGCGGAAGTTTTGGGTTTTAAATATTATACCTACCTAGTAAATTTTCGAAATTTGTATAAAGGAAATTCAGATAATGCCTGATATTTTTTATGATATTAATCTGTGCCACGACATACCTACCTGCAGTTTAGTGTTTCGTAATAAAGAAAGTGAAAGCCATATTCTACACGTGTGTTTACTTTCGCAAGACCTACAGCTACAATTTATTTTTATTTTAATAATTTTGTGTAGGTAGGTATACCTACTATATCGGATTTCCTCAGGATAAAATATTTTTAAACTATGTACCTACCTATGTAGGTATTCTATTTCAGAAAAACTACTACTACTATATATTTAAGTATAAAGTCCCATTTTGGTATGAGATAAGGTAGGTACCAAACCGCCTGTCTTGGTTTCCGGGAACGTACACACAATCAATTACCTACTAAACCTTTCAATAGGTACGTCTTCTTAGTAGCGAGTGTTATGTTTACCAGCCCACCGAAACAGTCAATACTTAACTATAATTAATAATTAAAGAATAACGACACGTCATGGAGACAGTACTTAGTTATCATATACCTAGTAATTTTGGAGCACGCCATTGAGCGCACCAATTAAAATCGTAGCAAAATTATCACGTAGCTGTATGGAATAATAAAATTTTGATGCAACCCAAAATTGGTGCGCTAAAGAGCCCATATGCCCCATAAGTTATAATATGAAAGAAGTACAGGGAGAATCAGAGAAAGCTAAGTAATCGGCATCTATATATTTAATGCCTATAGATTTCATGATGCTCGAGCCAAAATTATTTGAGCTAATTTAAAAACCCAAGAATTTGATGTAGCCGATCTACCACACTTCCCTATCATGGAAAATTTGACACAAACACTTCGTTCATTCTTGAAGAGTATCAAGTAGGTATAATTGGATTTAAACCAAGCGTAGTCCCTAATCACTAGTTGCCACATGAATAGATAATCCGCTAGTTGCACCCTATTACATTTTTTTATTGCGTATGTAACGCATGCAGCATAGCTTACCTCACTGATTATTTTATATTATAATATGTACTGACTTACGTTGATTGAGAACTGTGAATACATTCATTAGCAAAACAAGGAACAAACAGGATTCAGCAGTACCTCTTAGTAAGCCTATTACAGGATAAATTAGTAAGGCTAGTAATTAGATCAATTAATCTAATTAAAGCTAAAGTGTCACTAGCATTTGAAGTGCTGTGCAGAGTGTGCAGCTCTCGTTAACGCTTAAAGTGATTCATTGTAGAGACTCATTTACAATAGGTCGTGCAGCTTGCAAGATTAGCCTTTAAGGAGGTACGTAGAATAACTAGTAGGTAGGTACTAATCCAGACTTCAATGAGAAAAAAAAACAATCAAGAGAGATGAACTACAACGGCGAACATACCTAATACTGTACTTTGTAGCGCTACCATCGATTACCCCGTATTAGATGAAAATTCACCAAGCTCATATAAATTAAGGAAGTCCATCAATGCTGTAAAAAAGACCAAGGACGCACTGATAATGTCAAATTCCAAAATATCTAAAAATTAGGAAGAAATACATGACTGTTTCCCAACATGTAGGTATAGAGTTTCCTAGCCTACCCTCCCGTTTAATATGTTCCTTTCCTTCGTTTTTGTGTAATTTGTATATGATTGTGTCCTTCTACATTTCGGGAAATAATAATTATTGGTATAGTTATCGAAGTGGTCTCATTTGCAATAATTCTGCAGATAAATCAGAAACTTTTGTTATGACCTAGGGTTAGACAAGTCGAAAGTTTCAAAATATGAAAAATTGGCGCATTACTATTTCTAGGTTTCAGGTAGGAATTTATACTTTCCAGTGACACCAAAATCTACTAACACAACTGCAACTATTGTTGTGATTTTAATATATATAAATGTATAGTATAGGTACCTAAGTATTGAACCTTCCCAAATGGGCGTCACTCGTGTTATTAGAATAGAGGCAGGGAAGGACAAGCGATGATATCAGCAAACGTCGAGCTCGAGTAGGCGAGTACAGACATACACTTAGTCAAAATTGTGACGAATCGTGCTGATATTTATAAAAGGTATTCGTCCTTGAAGCCAAGCTAGTTTACCTACACATTTGACTTACACAGGTAAGTTCTTGTTCGGGGACTATCGTATGAGTCAAGTTGAAAGTCTATTATTATAATATTCGTAAACAATCCCCTAAGAAAATTACAAGATATTTTTTTTCAAATATTTATAGAAAGGTAATCTTAGGATAAATAAATGTGTTGATGATGAGATGACATAGTACATTATTATTAACTAGCTTCCGCCCGCAGCTTCACCCGCGTGGAGGTCGCTGTCGCCAACAAGTCTATTTTAATAATACGACTCTCCACTACACTCACTACTCCACTTTGCACTACACTCTCCACTCCGCTCACTCTCCGGGTATCAGCTTGTATAAAAAGTAGCCTATAATTATGTTGCCCAGAAGTATGTACTATAATCGTACCAAGTTCGATCAAAATCCCTCCAGTAATTTTTGATCACATACAGACAGACAGACAGAAAGACAATAATATTACTGATTGCATTTTTTGCATTATAGTATCGATCACCAATCATTCCCCAATAGTTATTTTGTAAATATATTCACTTTCATTATAAGTATTATTTTGTAAATATAATTCAATGTACAGAATTCACCTGTCTACAGTTTTATTATAAGTACTAGCTGTTGCCCGCGGCTCCGCCCGCGTAGACGTCGATATTCGCGTTTTTTACTATATCGCCGATTCTAATCAGCCGATTGTGATCAAATATGCGTAAGATTTCGAGTCTAACCAAGACCTTTCTAATAAAAAAACCGCATCAAAATCCGGATATTGATGCGGTTTTTTTTATAAGAAAGATCTTGCTTAGACAAAAATTTACCGTATGTTTGGTTGTAATTGGTTAAGTAGAACCGGAGATATGACCAAAAACGACTTAAACACGAAGCGCGGGCGAAGCCACGGGTATCAGCTTGTATGAAAAGTAGCCTATATGTTGCCCAGAACTATGAACTATAATCGTACCAAGTTTGATCAAAATCCCTCCAGTAGTTTTTGATTCATGCGTGCACATACAGACAGACAGACAGACAGAAAGACAAAAAAATTACTGATTGCATTTTTTGCATTAGTATCGATCACCAATCATCCCCCAATAGTTATTTTGTAAATAATAAATTCAATGTACAGAATTGACCTCTCTACAGTTTTATTATAAGTATAGATATACTGATATAGAAGATAGATTTGTATCTATTGACTTATGAGTTATGAACTACGAGGAAGTCATCAAAAATTGAATACTTGACACTAGAATCTGCACCAAAAGTATTTTATACTAGTAGGTTGTATATACTCGTATTACATGTAAGTTTTTAGTTAAAATTGTAATATGTAGAGTCAATAGAGTGATAAGATAGAGTTCTCTCTTTTGTAAAAAAAACTTGTTACACTACAGGTGCATTACAGGATTTCGTGAAATCCACATTCCTGCGCAACCGAACACACGAGCATCGCGTAAACGACATGATCCCCTCACTCTATACCGTATACTCTATACACTATATTGAACGGCGCAAGTCAAGGTATTTCCATTACGAAAATATCACAGATATAGGTCTACATGGCAAATAGATTTGAAATTAAGATCAGGGCAGGTATATAATTAGGATAAAATACCTACCTACTTAGGAACAATGGGACAGTTTTACTGCTAAATCAAATGTCGCAGCTTCGATTACCACTCCTTGCAAATACTTGTATGTATGAATACCTACTATGTAGGTAATACTAGCAGGTTAATACTACCTATATTTGCATTGGTCTAGGTGTTGCTATGTGTAATATTCAGTAATATCTATGTATTTACAAAACCAAAAAGTATCAAAATAATATTTATCTGCATTCTAGATTCCAGAACACCAGCTAGTTATTCTATACTTACATTGGGTCTAGATAGATTTAGAATGTCTTAAAATATATTCTTTATTTACCTATATAAATTTCAAACAAAAAGATCTAAGATTCCGTTCGGTGTTTGCTTACAACTTATAGGTGTTCTAGGTTGTAGATACCTACGCGGCTACGCGGCAGTCGGTGAATGGAGGAGTAAGTAAGTTCGCCCCCTCCGTACCTATATACCGGCTTGTCTACAACCTGCTGCGTCAGCCCCCGCGCCCCGACGCCTTCTCCCTCCTGCCTACTGACCTCCACACATTGATACCAAAAAGCATTCTCAGCGACAATATGCAACGTTTTAAGGCCTCGATTATTCATAAGCATAAAATACATTAAGCCAATGTTGAATGTACCCGCTCTCACAGTACTTAAGTCTATGCACTTGAGTGACATAGATTAAAAAAAAAAGAAGATAAAATACTCCATCCATAATAAAAGTTTTGAAATTCTAGGCACGATTTCCAGTTCGATAACTAACCCTAAGTTTTCGAATAAACTTTCTTATAGATACTCGTACTTAGCATTAATTCCATAATTAACTTATTACAAATGACCTTACCTTGCGTAGTTATTTTATGTTTGTAAGCTAAATACGTTGATGATCTAATAAAGTAGGTATAATAATACCGGTTAAAAGTTTTAACATTCTATTCATTTACTTCTTAGACATTGTTCTTGAGAATAAACCAAGGTATTAATTAACTGCGCATACTTAAATTATAAGAGTTAGCTTGACGTTTAAGTTAAAGCAATGCTCTGTCTTTTTCTCGCTAAACTATTTTTGTAACTGCCATACAATATCGAAATAGAAACAATACTCACTAGTTGGACGATTTTTAATAGGCCCGGCGGAGTTTTGAAGTAATTAACGTCCATTTTAAGCCAGTCCAATGCACCGCCCTGCTGCTGAGGAGGAGGTCCTTGGGGTTTGTTGTGTTCCGCAGTTACCACTGTCTCGGGAGCCATCATTATATGAGTCTATCGTCCGTATTACTTTATAAGTATTTTATATCAAGTGGGTAGATCACGATCACTAGCACAATAAACTTAAGTACACTGTGGACGCGACATACATTTTCGTCCGGTGACAGCGAGCGTAGTATCGTCCGTGCAGCGCACAACTGTCGAGCGGAACGGAAGAAAGAGTGGTGGGGAACAAGAATGGTGGTGATGGCGTTTGTGTGTGCGCCTCAGCTACGACCTGCCCGGTGACGGAATGCTACGCACATTATTATTAGTTGTTGTAGATCTATGCCCGTAATAGATATCTAAATTATCACTTAGGTAGGTATTGTTGAATTAAGTAGGTAGGTATCTACTCAGACTAGACTTCCGTGTTTATCTTCGATATGGTTCTTATTACGGTTACCTACCCCCTTAGATGAATTAATTCATCTAAGTCGACCCCTAAGTATTTATGCTATTGATTTATTGTTAGACTCACAACGCCGATTTAATAGATTTTTTATTAGATAGGGATATGCTTAGGTACCTACTCCGGCCTTGTTTTACAACCTAAGTCCAGTCACCGATTACCTGATACAACGCTTCTAATATTACAAATTTGAACACTGATTTACCCACCAGTTTACAGGGTGTATAAAAATGAATACCATACTTACTAAGCAACCCTACCTACATTGCTTGTGAAGGAGACATAGGTAGCTAACCCATGGCAAATCTTATTTAGATACCTACCTAATAATCTGAGATGCGTGATCTGGAACCTTCACGCGGTGCACCTGGACAACGGAGACAGCTGTGCCTCTCACCACCCTCTCACTCGCAGGAGAGACGCTGCCGCCTGCTGCCAATGGCCTATACAGGGTGTCCCACGGTGGTGTCACATGGGGGATAGACAATTTTACTGAAAGATCGCAATAACGTAAATTGATAAAAATTTATACATCTAATAGGTGGGTAAATTCATAAAAATTTATATAATAATTTAAATTTAGGATCAATTTTTTTAAACTTAAGATTTCATGAATTTCATTTTATTTTATTTACTTACCAAGGTTGAGATTTCATCCTTATGATTAACCCTATCAATTGATGCTAACAAATTACAGGGTGTTATTTTTTAGGACTTCAGCTATTACCGAGTGTTGCAAGTCGGTAAGTGCGGTACCTAATGTTGGCTATGTTTCAGGAATAGATGGGGAGGTGCACCGACACCGAACCAAAAAGTTTTTTGTGCTTAAAACCATACGAACTTTTAAATACAAAATACGCATTATATACAATACATTTATATATAATCAAAGAGTATAATAGGTATAAGTTCAATATTTCAAACAAACACCATCTATTATGTCAACTAGACAACTATGAATTATGAAAAATACACTGACCTGAATAAGTCAGGTCAGTGGAAAAATACCACGCAGTGGAAAAATTATACACATGTCTCTGATGATCTCCCCATTGCCTGTTGACCCTTCCTTTTTGGAGGAGCGTGCAAGCCGGATAGGATTTTCATCGCAGCCGTTCCTGTCGGTTAAGGTTAGGGCTATAATGCTGATCAAATCTGAAGATGAAGTCACCCTCTAAACAAATTTGTGAATGGAGCCATAATATTATCAGTAACAGCTCAGTCTCTGTCTCAGCTATTGCTTATAATGCTTATCCTATAGATACTTAATGACGAAATATCGATGATAGCCAGCAACCAGCGCTCTGTATTTGACAAAATTTGGATAACCCATTGCAAGATTTGCAAGTATTGCAACCCAAAATTCACACACAGATGGTTGGCCGCCGCCACGCGCCATTTTCGTGACACAACCTTGTCTTCAACGCGTGCCGTCCAATTTTTCTAGGTTCATGTACCTATCTTAATATATAAAAATCTCGTGTCACAATGTTTGTCCTCAATGGACTCCTAAACCACTTAACCGATTATAATAAAATTCGCACACCATGTGCAGTTCGATCCAACTTGAGAGATAGGATAGTTTTTGAAACGGATTTCGACAGCTAGTATTATATAAAAATCTATGCCCTGTGTATCAAAAAGTGGACCCTTATTATACCGTGTGGCAACAATAATTTTGTGACCAATTTGTGACTATTATGTACCATAAATATTTTATACAAATCCATCCATAATCTTAGCAAGCCAATTAGTGGACTGTTGTCTCCACCCACCTCAGTGTAAGGAAGGCGTTGGCATATTATACAGGTGTCCCACGGTGATGCTACATGGATGGGAAGTACCTTAAATGATGTAGATAGACAATTTTACTGTAAAAGGACTTCACTTTTGATTTCAAAAAAAAAACTGCATTCAATGATTTTTAAAAAATTCGCTTGCAACACTCGGTCATCGAACCTACTAAAATCTGTAAAAATAACATCCTGTACTTTAATGACATCAATCGATACAGTCAATCATAAGGATTAAGGCGCTGCGCAAACGTAGACACTTTTGTTTCTTGTGTCAGACACAAGCTACCGATGAATATTTGAATTCTATAGAACAAGCAACTCCCTGCGCATACGTGAGTCCAGTTGCTTCCACTTAACACTATATTCAGGACGATCAAAAAGTGTTCGGTATCGGTAACTGGAAACTAAAAGTCGTCAGTTGAAGACACAAGCAACATTCACAGACGTCCATCATGACTATCATGAGACTACGGAAAACAAGCAGATACAGCAACTACAGCTACAGTTTCTTGTGGTGTGCCGTGTCGGTGACATGGAACCCGATTGTCGATACGGGACACTGCAACTACGGTTTCCTGTGGCGGTGTGCCGTGTCGGCAACACGTTTGCGCAGCGTCTAAGTCTCTTAATTTAAGTAATTAATATTAATTTATAAAAACTCAAGTTTTTAAATATTGGTTCCTAACTTTTCGTCTATTTTCGTTAATCATTTTTGTTATCTTTGTTTCTATAATTAAAAGTGACAACAAAATTGTAGAAAATTAAATTTGCAACATGTTTTCTGTGCGTGGGCCAAACTATGTGTTGGCCGATATAGCATAATTTTATTATAAAACCCATCAGTTTACTGTATAAATCAAAATAATACACTATAAGCATCCATCTTTTCAAGATGGCGACCGTGGGACGTGGGTTGCAAACAGTTGGAAATCCACAAACATGAATTTCAATAAAATTATTACTTTACACCAATGACAATAAAACCATGCGATGCACCATGCTGAAATCTAACTTTCTCTTGAAATCCAACAAAAGAAAATCTCGTTCTCGCAATGTTTTTCGCTAAGCCTAAAAATACTGCATTAAAATCGTGATTAAAATGGACTAAAATGACGTCAAAGATTTTTGACAAAATAAATCTGTGTCATTGAACTTTAAAGTTTTCAAGGATTTCCCTTTATTTAAATTAGGTACCATGTTTACTTTAGAGATTTGATTCTTATGATTGACCTTATCCACTGATACCATATAAGTACAGGATGTTATTTTTTCGGTTTTTAGCAGGTTCGATTAGTGTTAATGTGAATTTTCTAACATCTTGAATGCAGTTTAAATTATTGTTAAACGGTTTTATTTCACTTGACCTGTTTGTTTGGGTCAAATCTCTCATCACCCCCTTCCAGTTCTGATTGGTCTGTTGGCAGAAATATTTTATTCAGATTTTATCAAAATGAAGTCTTCTTTCAGTAAAATTGTCTATCTAATGTTATATAAGATACTTTTCGTCTCATCGCCATGAGACGTCTGTATTATGTAGTTAGAACATTAAATAGGGACTGTGTACTGTTAATACGCTTTTGTCAAATTACTTGGTAGGTTACTAATTTAATCTTAAAAAAGGCCTGTCCTCTACACAGCGACACAAATAGGAGCTGCATGTCATGGCGATGAATACAGTTTTAATTGATTTTATATGTAAAGAATAAATCATAGGAAATAAAACCCCAGGAATACATTTTCATTTATATTGAGTAAACTTAGAAAAAGAAGCCTAAAATTTTCCCTCCAAGATGTTTCCTTCTGGCTTCTTCATGGTCCATAATGCCACCACTGGTTGTCAGAACAAGGTAACTGGAATTAGAAGAAAACTATATCAATATTCACACATTAATGCTTTAATATCCTATAGAACTATTTGAATATGTTCTACCACTACCTAACTAAATTAAATTTTGAAGATCTTCACTATGCAAGTACATTTTCTACCTGGATATACTAACCTAACCTAACACCATAAACAACTATGTGAAATTTAATTAATACTCTGAATTTGTATCATGTTTTTGCTTAGGAAAATAATAAATTTTTATCCCTTATTTTACCCCAATATGGATAGAAGTTCCAAAAATCCTTCCTTAATGGATGATTTTAACATAACAGGCATCAACTGCGAAAACTTTGAACTTGAGTCCCTAACAGTTTAAGCCCTGCATTGATAAATCAGTTAAGATAGTCAGGACAAGCATTATATAATTGTGTAGATTAAGCATGTATAAAACACCACTAACAATATCCTCTTATGTTGAAAAGATATCAAACTGTGATATTTTATTTTATATAGCACAGACTTTCAAATGACAACCAACAAGAACTATTGGTGATCCGCGGTAGTTGTGCGTGGTAGTACAATTACTGTTATGACCATAATGGTCAGGTATTCAATCAAGATGTTCGTCAAACTTGACAAACACGTAGATTGTTTGACTAACACTTCAAACATAGCTGCACACTATCAAATAATTTGACAAACATGTAAAATTGGTCAAACATTTTGATCGTTAATGGGGCCCTTAACAAAACAATGTTAAATATAATATCATTAAACCAAATTGCTTTTTAAATGATTCAAACATACTAAAAATGAATTCATAACTGTGTCCACATATAAAATTAATGCAGGAATTTGTACAGAGCTCAGCAAGTAATGGCTAGGTGAGTAATCACTCACAATCTCAAGGTGATTGAGAAGGAATAGGACGGGTAACCTCTTCCTGGCAATGTCAATAAACTTGAGTTAATAGAAAATAACACTAGGTAGGACAAGCTTATCTTTGTTTACTTTGAACCAAAAGAGCTTTCACTACGTTACATATTATCTATTTATGATTATTCGAAACAAGCTAACTTACCCGAACTGTCGTGATGGTAGCAGGTTAGTCCACCTCTCGATGTCATTGATTGGAACGTCGAAGCGGGGCGATATGACTCCACATTTGTTCAGTCTGCCGGTAAGATTGACAACAATCTTGCCAGCTCTGTGATCATCTACAATTTCGAACTCGCCGATATAGCCATGCTTCATCATCACAGTTAAAAACTTGACGATAACTTTGGAACAAGGCCTGATGAGCACTTGACGTTTACCGCGTTTCTCAGCATTGTGAATCGATTTCAGCGCATCACTCAATACATTCATTCGCACCATGGCTGGAATAATACAGATTTGAGTAAATTATCAACTTTATAATGCTCAATTTTAAAATTACAGCTGCACGAAGAAATGTCAAAACACCGTGAAACAATGGAGGTTATCACTGAATATTACTTCTAAACCAAAAAATAATATATAACACGGGTTGCACAGATACTGCTGTTCAACGTGAAATACTTTTCTCATAATTTACAGTGCTAAAAACAAAGATTACCTAGGATTTAACGCTCGCCTCAGCGAACCGAAATGACAAAACACTTCGAAAGAAATAAATTAGTGTTGTGCCACTAGGGCTGTGCCTATAATAATCGACTATCGTATCGACTGCAATCAATATAATGCAATCGAGTGGTCATTGACATACTCGATTGCATTAAGCACGAGTAATAATCCAGAACTCTGTCTAATGAAAGCTGAACCACGACATTTATTGATTTGCGACACCAGTTGACTATTATAAATGTTCACCTCCTGTCATTTCTCTGTGATTGGCGTGATTGCGCGTTAGGTACCGGTACATTATGATTTTGATACTTTGTATGTAGAGTTTGACTAATGAAAGCTGGACCAACAAAACCGCGGCAAATTTAAAAAATTTAGGGCAGGTATCACCCATTATAGTTGGATAAAAACATTTTGATCGTGAAATAAAAGTATGTACCTATTAAAGTTTAATTGGTATTTTTAAAGAATTTCATCGCGCTTTATTCGGTGTCATTATTATTTACATGTTGATTTCTTTATTAAATACTATCTATTGCCCATGACTTCGCCTCGGGAAGAGAGAGAAAAGGTAGCAGGTTTAATCGTGTAAAAATCCCCAACGAATACCTGTTGGCCATCGGGGGTGGTTATATCGGAATCGAACCGAGTAAAACCGCTGATGTAGTGGAGATATAGACAAGCTGTTAGTTGCCCACGTGAAATTCTGATCCCGTTCCCGCTATTTCTATTTTCAATTTTCAATTCCAATTTCTTTATTTTTCAAAATAGTGCAACGTATATAATTACATCTTTTTGACGTCAAAATTACTTAATACTAAGTTCACCAACGCTTCCTAGGCGCTAGTGGAGAAGAAACGGCGCAACAAACTCCACTGCTGCATTTTCAGACGTCCGGTTATACATAGATATCTTAAGACTAAATATGGACGAATGTACATTTTTGTCTCGTGTCAATATAAAGGTATATAAAAAAGATACAATAAATTTTAACCCAAGTTTAACAATAAAATAATTGAAAATGTCAAAATATAGTAATGTCAAAATATAGTAAAAAAAGAGGTCGCGTGCCTACCACAATATCATCATATTGTAGTAGGCAAATGTCACAACTACAGCATTCTGTAGTTGTAGCACTTTAGCAATCTAGCTACCCTTGGGTATATATTTTAGGGGCAAAATGTGGCCTATGACCGTGTGCAAGACATTTTGCCTGTGTTATTCCAGACTAAAAACTATCTTCAAGCGGGCTTATAGGAATCAGACGAAATTCATTCATTAGAAAAAAATATTATTAATTATAATCAAAATTAGATTCCAAATATTCTTCCCCATCATCCGAGCTGCTTGATCCATCATCAGTCACACTTATAAATTAATTACATTATTTTAATAAATATTGTTGAAAAGTACAAATATCTAATACAAAAGCGAATATTTTTGGATATCGCATCTGAATCTCGTTAATATTTGACGTTAATACAACAAAGTATCAAAATCATAATGTAAACGCGCAATCACAGAGAAATGACAGAAGGTGACATTTATAGTCTACTGGTGTTGCAAATCAATAAATGTCGTGGTTCAGCTTTCATTAGACAAACTCTATTCACATCAAATATTAACGAGTTTCAGATGCGATATACAAAAATATTCGCTTTTGTATTAGATATTTTTACTTTTCGATAGTTTTATTTGATTAATTTAATTTATTATAAGTGTGACTGATGATGGATCAAGCAGCTCGGATGATGGTGAAGAATATTTGGAATCTGTTTTTAGTCTGGAATAACACAGGCAAAATGTCTTGCACACGTTCATAGGCCACATTTTGTCCCTGAAATATATTCCCAAGGGTAGCGGTAACTGGATCATAATTCCACGCAGGCAACAGCTAGTCTTAGTCAATATTTCCACTACATCTGCGGTTTTAGTCGGTTCGATTCCAACATAACCATCCCCGATGGCCAACGGGGGTGGTATTCGTGGGGATTTCAACAAGAATAAACCTGCTACCTTTTCCCCCGATATTCCCACAGTATCAAACTCCCACGCAGGTGAAGTCGTGGACAAAGGATAGTTAGTATTTAATAAAAAAATCTGAATATAAATAAGAATAACACCAAATAAAGCGCAATGAAATTCTTTAAAAATACCAGTTAAACTATAGTAGGTACAGTTTGTCTATAAAGTCGTGAAAAGAATGTTTGAGGAACTAACATTAAACATGTGTGTCATGTGTGTGGCCAGCACCACAGACCTGTAATAATAATCAACACCTTTTTTTTTTTTTATCGTGCGGAAATCCCCATGGATACCACCCCCGTTGGCCATCGGGGGTGGTTATGTCGGGATCGAACCGACTAAAACCGCACACCGTCTCGGGCCTTAGTAACCGGGGTGTAAGGTTACCCAATGGGCATATCCCTCGCACCCCAGCTGACCCCGGGCCATCTACGGTTTTAAGATGGCCCCCTCGACCCCCCGAAAGGGGGGGTGGGGCGAGCATCGCGCCACTTCGCCGATGGTGGGGTGTAGGGTGACAGGAGGCCGTCCTGTCACCCAACCGTCGGCGCGCAGACAATCAGCTCGCCCCCCGCTCGCTCCCCACTGTGCCATCTGCTAGACAGAGGGACACGTGGAGAGCCTCGGAGCAGCCCTCTAGAGGGCCACTCCCACAGCAGCGTCTCCCGTGGCGAGTGGGAGGCGTTGCTTGCCTCCGTTGCCCAGGTGCACCACGTGGAGGTTCCGGCCCGCACCCATAATAATCAACACCTAACAATTTATTGGAATAGTTTTCTTCTCGTATTTTTTATTTTTTATTAAACTGCAATACATTGAGACCAAACTACGTATGAAAGTTTGAGAAATAAGTAAAGTAAATCAAAGTGGTGCGTGCTACTAAGCTCGACAATTTTATGGGATTTGGAGGACTTTTATGGCCGAACAGCATCTTTGATGGGTATGTAATCATGTTATTATTTGTTTTGAATCTGTCTGAACTTACAAATCTACTGAATTTACGACTTGGAGGCAAAATAGGCATTATTTACATTGCAAATTTTTAAGTTAGTTTACCACATTGTAAGTATAAAGTGGGTAATTTTTATAGTACGATCAACATTTTTGATATGATGGTACAAGTCGTTCAATCTGTTATTCTAACCATTTTTTTTTTATTTGAATTAATTGCTTCAAGTCAATAACTTGTTGCCATTCGGTAATTAATTATTAAATTATTATTTTTACTCTTTACAGGAAAATCAGAGAGTACAGTTGGCGGATAGTTAACGAAGGTTTAAAGAATGATGGAAAGTTTGAAACTCCTGGGAAACACATGAAAGGTCGGCCGAAGAAAGAAATGGATAACTTTAATATTTATGGTGACAGTGGTGACTGTACTGCTGAAAGTGGCGACGAAACACATTTCAATGATTTAATATTTGGAATTCGAAGTGATTAATCTTTGTAACTGATTAAATTTAATAAATGATTAAGTATGAGTTTGAACTAACTTTATTCTGGATCTGGTTCAAAAACTTCATTTTAGATCTGGTTCAAAACTTTATACTGCACCTGGTTTAATAAATAAAACAGAAACAAAATTTATGACTGCATAATGTGTTTTATTTTATGAACTCATTTTACTCGGAACGAACTTCTAGTATCAAGATCATTTTAGTCGCACTATATAGGGTTGCTACATGAATGGGGTTGGCAACTGTCAAAGTGGCGCTGGTGTAGATGGCTCCTAAAACATTGATCATTTGTATGGAGTTATTTACAAAATAATTTTTAAACACAAGATGACTAAATGTATAGTAGCGAAATGCTCAGAATTTGGAGTACACCATATCCCAAAAGATTACAAAATTCGTCGGCTTTGGTTGAAAGACATTTGCCTACAAAATTTTATTTCTAAAAATAGTTAGAGGTTATGTCGAAAACGTTTCGTGGAAAATGATTATAAAAAAATTGTGAATACACAGGTGAGTGTTGCTTATTCAACATTATTAGTAGTCTTAATACATATGTACTTGATATACCTACATAAAATAACATACAAATTGATTTACTCCTATAATCTTAATAATAACAGTCATTTCTATATTCTAGGAGTTGAACACCAACATAAATACATGAAGAAAAGTGCTGTACCATCTATATCTCCTTGAAACACTTAACCACTATCAGAAACAGCAAGAACAAGAAAAGATATATTGGGAGTCCGGAACCTGAGGAAATAGCTATTTGAAATGCCATCAACTTACCAATCCTGTGAAGGCATAGTGCCATTAAATATAGTGATAGTATATTATGATGATTTTGCAATGTATCTCAAGAGCATAAGATTGATAATGACACCAACAACTTGCCACACTCATCGAAGTACTCAAGCATCTAATATATAGTTCATGGCATCTAACTTAATAGTGTGGACGGTGGGCCCCACTACTCCAAAATCTTGCCAAGTTAGATGCTGTACACTATACTTAAGATTTTTTTCCACAGAGCTACTACTTGCAGATGATGCAGGTATTGTAAATTAAAAAACTAAGATGACATAAAGTGTTTTATTTTTAAAAGCTTCATGTGTCCTATTCACGTCCAAGTATTATGTATGTCCACTTCATATTGAACATTTTTCATTGATTTTCTGCAATATCCCTTTATATAGGTATTATTACCAACAACAGAAGATCTTACCATCAATAAATGACGGGTTTCATACAGGAGCATAGCAATATTGTTCTTTTTGTGTACTGAAAAGAAAAAATATAGTTGTGAATAAGTAATGGTGAAAATGGGCTAGGGTCTCAGTTAAAATTTCACTTTGGTTTATATCCTACCTCAATGCAGTTTCCTATTAGGTATAAATCTATACTTAGTTTAAACTACTTACTAGCATAGATAATGCCTTATGATTGTCTTATCAAGAGGTAGTAGAGCCGTGTTACTGTTAATATCACGATAGGTTTCTGGCAATGGTAACTATATTTCAGGATCTTCGTTATCAGCCCTTTATAGGTGTTCAAAATTGAAGTTTTGGTCATAAATCTCCAACCTGAAAGTAAAAGAATGTATATTATTATTATCCCCGTAGTTTAACTATATGCATAAGTATTGCAAGTCTGTTACATTTTAGGTAATGGTATCTTCAAAACAAAAATGTTTCTGAATACGAAAGTGAATATAGTGGTAATTTATTTAAAACAATATACCTTTCCACAAGATCTGCTTTTTTCCTCGTAAAGAAGCACCACGTTTTTTAAGTTAATCTTTAAGTTCCTTCACTCACCAGTTACAATACATGATGTATTAGTTCACAAACTACTAGTTAATACTGTTTTAGGTCCCTCTTTATGTTATGAAATGATAATAAATGCATGTTTTTTTTGTAAACAATAATGACACTGAATATGGCCGTCGTACACAAAGGAGCCAACTCGCTAGCGCCATCTGCGATTAGCTTTCACCGGCCAACCCCATTACAGAGAAATGACAGGAGGTATCGTAGTATAGTGGTGTTGCAAATTAATAAATGTCGTGGTTCAACTTTCGTTAGATAGAGTCTATCCGTGGGAAATTCCGCACGAAAAAAAACCTCATTGGTATAGGTATAAATGCGAATAGAGAAGTCCCACTAGAGTAGTTAGTGCCTCCACTCTATAGAAAACCACGGTCACACCGGCCACTGCTTAACCATTGCGTTCGTGTTGTATTCCCGGTGGTATGGTAAGTAGGGTAGCCAGAGTCCACTGGAGTGAATCTGCGCCGGCAACGGGGAGACCTAAGGCTTGAGTTATCGCCACTGACTTGTGTGGACGTAAAATGTTGGTGTGATGGTCAGGGAGACCCGGTGCCAGTGGGGGACGGGTAGCCCTTCCGTCCGCCGCACTAGTTACTAACATAACACATACAGTGGTGGCATGAAGAAATAATAAACGCCCGATTAATACCCAAAATGCCAAGACATAGGTAGACCCATCACTGTCTACACTACAGGTATTAAGTTTAAATAATGGCTTAAATATTGAATATTATAAATCCTACCAGATTTGTTTTTACAAACAATCAATTGGCAACCCTGTAAAATTTAGTTATTACAGATAAAACGCGTTACGCTCGTCGGAAGTTGTCGCGTCCTTCGAACGGTTGTGCAATGAAGTTCATGAAACTTTCGAAGTTTAACAAAACTTTCAAACTTGAATTTAGCTGGTAACAAATTTTTGACACAAGTAATTGCATGTAAATGCGAAAAAGGAGCAGTGTATTGGTGTAAAATCGGTGCAAAATTTATTTATACAAAGTTGAGTGAACTTACAAAATAGTTAGTAATCCGTACCTTGCCTGTTGCAAGGCGAGCAAATTCCACAGGTGTATGTATATCGTATGTTGTGGTAACTAGATCCTAGCAACAGTATTAAAAATGACGGCTTTCATGCACCTATTAGTAAGTGTAACTTGCTGAGATAATGAAGACGTAGAGTGCGAAATAAAACATGTACAAGAAGATTTAACGTGTCATGGAAGAATTAGAGCGGTGGTTCACAATGAGTAGCAAACAATATCGTGGAAGTTTTTTTATATTACTACTCCTTGTTTGTCACTCAACTTCATCCAGAAACAGTACAGGTAAGATCTTAATTTTTGTTTATCCAATGTAAGATCCAATGTAGCAGTGCTTTGAAGTCTTTTGTTTACATGAATGCATGAATACAAACATGTACATTCAACAGCAATATATATAGGTACTTATGTATAGTTTTATTTACTATTCATATTTCGTTTAATTCTTATTGAGTTTTAGAATAAATTTATAAAATAAGTTTATTTTAAATACTTAATACTAGTTTAGGTGTAGGTTGATACAGTTTATGGTGTATGCATGGTATTACATTTCTTTACTTATATTTCTTTTGACTGGCGGTCAAAGTATTCAAGAGGTTCCCTAACAAGCATACAAAACCATGATCCCTCTAAGGAATAAGAAAGTACCTATTTAATTTAAATGGCACATCAGCCAACATTTATGTAATTTATTTGTAACTTGACGTTTTTCAAGTGTAGAAAAAGCTTTTCAAATCAAATGTTATATCCATAGTATGCACCTATTATTGACCTGTTATTTAATACACACTCTTATTCACTTCTGACCATTCCATGCACAACACACTGCCACCTAGTGCAAATATTTGTAACATGCATGAATATGAATATTATCTATTTGCATTGGTCTGGGTGTCTCTGTGTATATCTTGTATGTATTCACAAAAAAAGCATCTAGAACACAAACTAGTTAAGCTATGCTTACTTCAATTTTGAGCAGAAGGTCCTCGAAGCTATACAGTCTTGATGTCATATTAACCGCTATATAAAATGCCCTAAGAGCAAAACGTACACAAGTGAAATAGTTAGCTAGTTTTCGAAGCAAGATGTTATTATTGCTTAATGTTCACAAAGTTAAACCTACTGAGAACAAAACAGCCTCCATTTTGTGTCGTTGGACTTTGAAATATGGGCTCGCAACAACTTGTTTTAACATGAGCCTAATTTAAAAAATCAGTGTCAAAATATTTCATTTATTGTAATTATTTTTTTATGCATACTTAATTTAAATTTACACTTGAGGTAATAGAGTAAAAGAGAGCTAGGACAGCTCATTATGCGTTATCCTCTATATGATTTCATGTTATTTTCCGTTAAAGACCGTTTGCACTAAGGACTATATGAATTGAGGATGAATTGCTCCTTGGCCATTTTCCCGTTGAGATCTAATTATACGATAGACGTTTTGACTAGAGGACTATCCCATTCAAAAGACATTCAGCTTCGAGGACCTTCTGCTCAAAATTGGCTTACTTTGGGTCTAGATTGTGCTGACTAGTATGTCGTAGAATATTTATTTAATATTATATTATAAGGCCTTAACGGGCCGCCGCCGCACCGGTTCACAACATTAGCCGCTATACCGGTATTGCGCTCTGTCGCCTGTATGACTTTCTTGCCTATGGTAGACACATAGGGGACCCATCTAGTGAGTTGGCGATTTCCCCCAGTTCACAACCGACCACCTCAGTTGTCCACCTGGTTGGTCAATTAGGAATAAATGTAAATAATTTTTATGCCTAACTGACCAACCAGGTGGACAAATCAGGTGGTTGGTTGAGTACGGGCCTGGGGAGCGATTTGCTGGCCTGTCAGAGCTATAAAATAATAATTCATATTGAAGGCAAGTTTCTGTTAGACCAGTTCATTTAACTCCTACCCTACAAACAAATTCTTTTTATTAGTGCTAGAATTATTCATTCCCTATTTTGATACCAACTTTGAAGAAATTTCATTTGTCTGAACATCAAACACATAGTGTGTTTGATGTTCAGACAAATGAAATTTCTTCACTAAGTTACAGTTAGAGGAGGGGGGAGGGACACATTTTTCCACAATAGAAGTGTCTCTCGCGCAAACTATTGTTTAGAAAAAAAATGATGTTAGAAACCTCAATAGCATTTTTGAAGACATCTATAGACCCCACACGTATTGCTATGATGGAAAAAAAAGTTTCAGTTTTAAGTATGGGAACCCCCAAAATTTATTGCTTTTTTGCTATTTTTGTGTGAAATTCTTAATGCGGTTCACATAATACGTCTACTAATACCTAGTTTACAGGTTACCAGCATAGGCCTTATATACGAGATAACCCTTCTTGGCAGTCGGGTGAAAAGTGACTGTGACATACGGACGGATAGACGGATGGACGGACAGACAGACAGACATAATGAATCTATAAGGGTTCCGTTTTTTGCCATTGGGGCTACGGCACCCTAAAAATGGCGTTTTAGTGACTCCTGTTTCATTGTAACTACATTTAAATCTAGGATTCTAAATAAACTTTACTTTAAATCGTTCTAAATAAACTTTACTAAAAAAGGAATTCTTGAAAGCAAATGAATACCTTTTTTAACATTTGGGAGATCAATACTAGATCGAGACTAGACTAAGACTGCATTTTGAACATATTTTTTACTCTCAGGTACACTTATCGTATAGGTATTTATATTCCCATTTTCGTCATTTTCCGCCTTCTAATCTAGTTCATTGTTTAGATTACTGTGGTTGGGCTTTTGACCCCCCTGTAGCTCAGTGCCTATTACAAGTACAGAGATAAAATTGTACCTAGGTACGTAATCATATATTATACCTACTAGTACTAAAGCAGTATGCCAAATTTCGTAGTAGGTATATAGCTTCAGTAGATCCTGAAATATGACCCTGTGAATATAGCTAATTTTGGCACTGACAGACTGACCGCTGACCGGTAATCAAAACCTTAAGGCCATTTCGAATTGTCCTAGCGTTATGAAATTTGGTACACAGGTAGTGTGTTATTTATGTAAATTAACAAGAAATTAAGAAATTTAAGAAACTGGTCAAGCGTGAGTAGGCTTAGGTATTATTATATATTATATACATAATATATAGTGTAATATTGTAACCAGTAGGTAATGCATTATGTACCCATACTACCATAGTAATTATTAGCGAGAATTCCGGAGCTCAGCTTGCTGTAGAACCTCTCAATCAAAGACTTAATGAACTTTGTCAAGTTAAAGTGGATCTAAAATATTCAGTGACGAATTAACGCCAGACCCCATAACTTGTTAATACTGAGGCAGGTAGTTAATTAAACGCCTGTTATTTATATATGAGAAATGTAGTTTGACAATGTTTGATTGTGGGAAATAACTCGAATAATATGTTAGAGCAGAACAACAATGCCGTTTCGGTGATAGGTTAAATGATTTAATAAACTACTGTAAAACATTGCGCGACATAGTGACAAGCTTACAATGTGAGTGAAAAACTTAACTCTTTGGTGAATCTAGGGGCAAGATGTTTGAGAAATGCATTCATAGGCACGCTCCCATAAGTGCGTCGCTGCTGTACAGACAGGGTATTAGGATGTGTAAGACATTAATTTCTTAATAAGTGGTGAAAATATCATAAGTAAAACACACCGGTTAAAACGGCATAGGTACAATAAAAATTAATAAATATTACGAGTCAGTAATGTCAGTATGTCTTCTTACATGAAGCAATACAATAAATACCTACACGTTTTATTTGATCTATTCTTCCTGTTCTCTTGATATGACAGAGGATTTCACACATTTTTACCTATAACTCTACCTACGTGTATAATTTATACTATAAAAACGTGAAATTAATTCATTTGGTGAGAATAGATTAGAGATAATAATACAGTCCTTTGTATTCTTCCTCGATTCGCAGATTTTAACATTCGGCATTTACTTATAGCATTTTAGTGAAGGTTTCACCAAAATAGGAAAAAAACTGAAGCGCGGTGAACTAAAGAGCTTAGGTACCTTACTGTAGAAATATCGACCCAGAGTTTACCAAATTCATCTACAAATACTGCTACCAAAAGAAAGTAAATATATTCATATAACACGTCGCATGAGTAATGTTTATGTATTATTTATATTTCGTACACAGAAACATAGAACATGTTAGTAATAAAAATATTATTAAAATTTGTACCCACCACTTGATGCTCAACTTGTTACTCATTACCATTACATGTCATAATTTATATCAAGGACCTGTCTTACAAAATATTATGTACAGTACATACCTCTTTAATAGCTTCGTGGTACATAACTACTTATCTAATGAAGAAGCTTCATTGGATAAGTTGGTATGTAGTTTGTTAAAATCAACCATTCGCACATTTTACAGATTACAGTGCTGACTTATCAGGTCTACTTTGTAGGGCATGTTGCCGGTAGATGTTTTAAAATTGATTAAACGCCCTAAAATAACACTGGGCAGTCAATAAATTACTCATTTTGATAGAACACTCCTCGTTGTAAATTACAGTACCTGACGTTTATTGTTAGTTAACGTCGAAAAGAATTTTCCACGTAAGAAAATTTACCTTTTGAAGTGAAGCCTGGGCGACGACATGGGGATTATAGGAGCAGGCGCGCGGTAAACATCATCATAAAAGCTGTACACATGCTAGCTAGGAAGTAGTAGCTATTGCAGGAACAACTTGTATGGGGGTTATTAATGTTAAAACACTGACTACGCCGCGAGTAAATACAGGCTAGGAAACCTGAAATACGAACGAGTTCAGTAGATTCATCTTGCCATGAATGATTACATAACGATTGATACAAAACGAACACGTAACAACAAACAGTGCTTAATGAGCTAATCATGAACTTACTCAATTTATAAATAGGTTAAAGGTCACGTGCTATGGCAGTAGTTTCATTGAACCTTGTTTATCGGAAGTGATACTGTAAACTTTCTTTAACATACATAATTATTTTATTATAACATGTTTAATTATGAGTAGTCACAATAGGGAAATGGCCAGTTTTTATCAGAATTAAATTATATATTATTATGTCTTGAATAACTTTATAAAATGACTGATGTAATGAAAACTGGCCAAGTCAAATCTAGCCTACTTTAAGATCTCACATTTTTAAATAACAGCAATTGTTATAGGTTCCAATAAAGCAAAGAAATAGAGTTTAATACTTGTTTATAATGTTATTTTGTTCCTATAAATACATATTTCGATATTGCATAGAACTTGGCACTCATTTAGATCTCCATTCTTTTTGCGGCGGAGCTCATAGCCAAGCATACTTTTTGTTTTGAACTTGGCTGTCCTTTTTTACATTTATGATTTTGGTGGGTTGTTAACTTAACGGGAATTGCGATAGGTGTTCTCAGTTAATATCGACTTTTCAATTTTTTATACGTGATTGAAACAATACTCATGTTTAATACGTGAGTCACAAAAGTTGTCGAGACAGTGACTGTGCCAGTCACAGAATTGAAATAGAAGTGAGATATTCCGTGAGAATTATTGCATTTTTACGGCCTCTGTAGCGTAACAGTAGTGCATTCGATTGCTACGACAGGGAGTGCGGGTTCGATTCCCACTCAGTGCAAATATTCTGATTGGTCTGGAGGTTTCTATGCATAATTATGTAAAAAAAGTATAAAAGCATATTAATCATTCTAGAACCCATAACACAGGCTAATTATACTGTGGTTACTTTGGATCTGGAGAGCTCTGTGTAGAATGTTGTAGAATATTTCATTTATTTATTTATATTTATTGCGTGGGAATCATGGAATACATACCGACATACACAATTTACATAATAGGCGTAAAGGTCGACCCTTGTAGCTAACCATCATTCTCTGTCAGTTATAAACATAACGACCAGTGTGACAAAATAGGCCGCGGTAGCCTAGTGGTTTGGGTAATGGACTGCTGAGACGAGGTCTCGGGTTCGATCCCAGGTTCACCATGGCACACACCAATGACTTTTCGATGCTTTCGAAGTTATGTGTGTATTTATCGCAGGTTTTTTAGTGCTTCGGAGAGCACGTTAAGCCGTCGGTCCCTGTTGCCATACAAACATCTATGGCAGTCGTTACGGGTAGTTGGAGCCCACAAAAGTCCAACCAGTCTAACTTGGAACTTCGATATATCGCCATTGGTCATAATGATCATTGGTTGTGGAGGTCAGATGGCAGTCGCTCCACGGAAAATATTGAAGTTCAGCAGCATCGCAGTTAGACTGGAAAGCCGAACCCAACTGAATTTGGGAAAAGGTTCAGAGAATGATGATGATGATGCAGTGTGATAAAATAAGAAAGTAGCTTACTACAATACATTAACGAAAGAAAATCATAAAGGATGGTGTTGCGCGATAGACACTCCAATCACATTTCAAAAGCGTAGGTTTTCATCATCCCAGTAATATTACTGGGATGATGAAAACCTACGCTTATCTTACTTAGCTTACCTTTACCCCAAAGTGTAGTTGGCATATGCCAACTACACTTTGGGGATATCTAAGCGCACGGTAGTGCTCAGACCAAGTTCATGCCGTGCACTACCCGTTTGACCCCCTGTAGCTCAGTGCCTATTTGCAAGTACAGAGATGAAATTGTATGTACCTATGTAGTCATATGTACTAAAGTATACTACTTGTCAAATTTCACAGATATAGCTTCAGTAGATCCTGAAATTATGACCCTGTGCATAGGTTATTATATACCTAATTTTGGCACTGACTGAATCACTGACCGGTAGTCAAAACTTTTAGACAACTTCCAATTATTGTCCTAGCGTTATGAAATTTGGCACACAGGTCGTGAGTTATGTAGATTAACAAAAAATTAAGAAATCGGTCGAGCGTGAGTTGGCTCAATCTTATCGAATTTTTCAATGAGAATACGAATAGGAGAGGGGGAAGGGGTATAAAATATTATGTCTTAAGAAATTTAAGAACTCGGTCAAGCGTGACTTGGCTTAATCGAATACTTGAAAAATCCTTGTAATTCTTGAAAAAAGTATTGAAATCCCACCAAAAACATACCTGTTAAAAAGGGGGTCAAGTTCCTATCGACTAATTGTTCGCCTAAAGAGGGTTGAAATCCAATCCAATGCCAGGTTTAAATGCACTTAATGCTTTTTGGGCCACCTTACACCCTGGCGTCAGAAGACCCTAGACGCCGTGCAGTTTTAGTTGGTAAGAGTCCGACATAACCTGCCCCGCTGGCCGTGGGTGTCCTTGAGAATTTCCGCACGGAAAAAAAAAAACGTAAATACTCGAAGACTGCCGCGGTAAAGCTATTGTACACCATTTCATTTTATTCAATACTAGCGACCCGCCCCGGCTACGCACGGGTGCAATGCTGATACTAAATTAGCCTTAGTATATGATGCATGTATTATACATATAAACCTTCCTCTTGAATCACTCTATCTATTGGAAAAAACCGCATCAAAATCCGTTGCGTAGTTATAAAGATTTAAGCGCACATAGGGATATAGGGACAGAAAAGGCGACTTTGTTTTATACTACTAGCTGTCTCGGCGAACTTCGTACCGCCATATTTTCCACCCGCGTGCAATTCCGTTCCCATTCCTGTTCCCGTTCCCATTCCCATTACTATTCCCATTCCTATTCCTATTCTCATTCCCATTCCCATTCCTACTACTACCTACTACTACTAAATACTAATCCCGTAACGTAAACATAAACTTCTCTCACATAATAGAAAAAGTTTGTATGAGAAAAAGAAAAGTTACTTTCTGTAATTTTCTGTACAACTGTTTTATTATTTTTTTTCGTAAGAACCTTCTCCCGATAATAACAAACACAACAAAAAAGAATTAGTGAAATCGGTAGAGCCGTTGGTGAGTTATGCGCTTACCAACACATTTTGCGATTCATTTTTATATTATAGATGTAGTGATGATGCATAGATTAACTGTTCAATACCTTTTTATTCTAAGTATCCAAATACTAACTATATATTTATTTGTAAACTTGTACGCGTACTTGATAGATGGCGTTGTGCCGATTTTTTTGCAAGGTGTGGTTTTGTTGCAGCAGCGACTTATAATGTAACTTCGATTGTTTCAGTAAATTGTTGACTAGTGTAGTGACACTACTCGCCGCTAACGCGTCGCAAGTGGTATGTTTGAGTGACTTTTTGAACGTGCCACATTTCCGTTCAATCATGCAAAAAGTCACTCAATTATGGTTGTTACTACACTTGAAATAAGGGTGAAACTTGGGCGAAAATGGGAGGTGTTAGGTTTTTATTTTCGTTACGGAATTTCTTGACTCAGTCCTCTCAAAGCCCGCGATAAAAGCTATACAATAGCTTTAAAAAAGGCGCCGAACTGCAGTAGGTACATATAAATTGACTGATATAAAATCTTCAAATCAGTTTACTGCGCCTGAAACCTGAAATAAAAAAAAAGGTTTAGATGCTCTTAAAAATCGATCATAATCATCTAAATTCTAAGTTTGAACTTGGCAGGTTAATCTTATACTATATAATTCAAAGTCCTGACAGGCTGATTGACTGATTGACTGACTGACTGACTGATTACAACGCACAGCCTAAACCGCTGGTCGTAGAGACTTGAAATTTGTAGGGAGTGTTTGTTTTGATGCGTAGAGGTGTACTAAGAAAGGATTTATTGATATTTAAAGTCGGTCAAAAGTGGTAAAACCGTACTTTTTTATAACTCAAGAACGGCTCAACAGATTTCCCTGCTCTTTGATTTTTTGTATTTGTCTCCGCCTTAAATAGCGTATTGCATAGTTAAAAGTACATGATTAATTCAAGATATAAAATAAAATTAAGAAATTTAGATTTTTTAGTCATCCCTAACGCCACCTATAATTGTTGTCATGGCAACAGTAACTAAAGTGACTTTGTCTAAATTTCCATAGAGTTTTTTATTGCTCAAGAACATTAGAAATTTCCTTGTACTTAGCTGGACGATTCATTTCGAACGAGCGGTTGTCTCCAGGATTTTTGAATCTCGGCCGGAGGTCATCTCTCTCGCACACTGCCTAAAATTGCCATGATACGTTAAAATTTCCCAATCCAAACCTGTCAAAGTCAAATTTACGCAAAGGCTGAGTTCTTCGGAGCTTCATTTTGATTCTAGTTGAGCTTTATGAAAATTCACAGAACACCGTACATATCAATTATTATTAATTGAGTAATATTTATAGAAATTAATAAAAAAATTGACACATATTCGCTTCTTAGATTGTGGGTGACAGCCATTTTAATAAAGAAGCAACACTGTTTACCAAAAATTCGTAAGGTGACCAACCATCCGTATTTTGCGGGATAGTCTCCTACTAGAAGCTCCTGCATTGCAATAAATACATAGCATAGTCCCACAAAACGTCAAATGCTTTCCGCACGTTTACAATATCCATCATAATATATTACAATATTAACTGTAGAGAGGTCAATTCTATACATCCATACTAAATTATTATAAATGCGAAAGTAACTCGGTCTGTCTGTCTGTTACGCTTTCACGCCTGAACCGCTAAACTGATTTTGATGAAACTTGGTATAGGAGTAGATTAGACCTAGATAATGAACATAGGCTATGTTTGGTTGCGATAACCGACATCCACGTGGGTGGAGCCGCGGGCAACAGCTAGTTGAATATATTTAAAAAATAACTACATATTGGGAAATAATTAGTGATCGATACTAATGCAAAAAATGCAATCAATATTTTTTTTGTCATTCTGTCTGTCTATCTGTATGTGCACGCATGGATCAAAAACTACTGGAGGGATTTTGATCAAACTTGATACGATTATAGTTCATACTTCTGGGCAACATATAGGCTACTTTTTATACAAGCTGATATACCCATGGCTTCACCCGCGCTGCGTTTTTAGGTCGTTTTTGGTCATATCTCCGGTTGTACTTAACCAATTGCAAGCAAACATACGATAAATTTTGAGTCTAAGTAAGACCTTTCTAATAAAAAAGCCGCATCAAAATTCGTTCAGTACTTTTTACGTCCATTGCTAGGAAGCTGGTCATAATAAGTATATAATTTCAACTTTGACGCTTATTATTTATTGCTTTCTAGACATAACCTATACCTACTCAAGTAGGTATTAAGTTATCGTTTCTAAAAACCACTACACTTTTTTATTTGTTCACGACTGTACATACTTAGACCACGGTAGTATAAACTTACTGTATACAGGTTGACTCAAAATATTATTATATATTTATTATTCTTCACATACAGACAGATAGAAAGACAAAAAATTTACTGTTTGCATTTTTTGCATTAGTATCGATCACCAATCATCCCCCAATAGTTATTTTGTAAATATATGCAATGAACAGAATTGACCTCTCTACAGTTTTATTATAAGTATAGATCATGTATTTGTCTTATTTTGTTCCTTAAATTTACGAAAGAAAGTATAATAATGGGACAGGGATTCACCTGACGATTTTTAAAATTCACATTATCTTTCAAGTCCGTATCGATTCATTCGTTTTAATCGACCTTTTTTAACAGGTCACCTCATTATGAATATAAAACTGACAAACGTCAAATGTTACCTATTAATGTGACGCTACTATAGGAAACACCCTTTTGTTGCTACTCTATCGCATTGGGTTTGCCTGTAATGACACCGTATGTATAAAATAAATAAATACATAATCCTTCATTTAATGTAAATAATTTATTTTGTTATTACATGCTTACATAAGTAAGTCTCAATTAATAAATAAATAAGTTACAAAATTACTGTTTTCATCTTTAATAGCTTTTAAATATATTATAGTAAAATAACCTTTTCAATGAATTTGACCTCTCTTTATAGTATTAGTAAATATGGAAACGTAGACTATACCATTTATTTTCATGAGCATAGACGTAAACTACATCATATATCCCAACCTTGCAATTAAACATGGTCACCGCAAAGAAAGGTACGCAACCCAACCAACTAGATGGAGACACTGCAATGTATGTCCTTGCAGTATCCATTGGTTCTAATATTCTTGTTATTGCTTAAAGCGGCATAAAGACAAAAAGAATTTATATATTTTTAGGGTTCTGTATCTTATTACGAAAAAACAACTCTTATAGGATCTCTTTGCTGTCGGTCAAGAACTCTTTTTCATAGGTATGCTTTCTGTAGGTATGCTAGAAGAAGATACTATGTAAAGGAATGAAATGCATCTAAAGAGTACTTTCGTTGAGGTAAAATCATTAAATTTGGTAAAAAGCAAGGTCTTATAGCACAAGTAAAGGAAAAATTCTAAAATCCCTCATTACCTATGTAGTTAGCCCCCACACAAAACCATATATTATTTTTATGTCTCTTTGTCAAGACCTTTTTCTCAGGAACACATGCAGATGTTAAGTCGAAACTAATATGAAATATTTAGGTCTGCATGTCTTGAAGCTATGAAAAAATCAAACGTCAATGCAAAAGATGCTGCCGTTTAGGCAATTTATTTAGACAATACCTCCAAGACATAAAGGTTTGAGGCCTGCCACAAGAGAAATCGGGGGAAAGCGCTCCTAATTCCGTTAAGTGGAATGGATAAACGACTTGGGTAATCAAGCGTAGGGCAGGCCACGATTGTGGTGGTAATACCCTTTATGAAGGAATTACAGGAGATGCTCGCTGAACATGGCTATTTTGTTGTGTTCCTGCTTTGTATGGGCCGGGAGCTGACACCAAGCGTCACTGTTGGGGTTGCTCCGTGGACACACCGACAATTCACACACTGGCAAAGTACTCAGGGTGGATAGACAAGCACCGTGTCCTTGAAACAGATTTAGATAGTTAATAATATGTCGGTGTCGGCAGTGCTGTTAGCCTGAACCGGCGGGGTCTCTAGGATATTCTTTCTCACACCAAATTCCTCAATCACACAGGCCTATTTTGCGAAAAACTGTGTGATTTTTCGATGCCCACCTCAACGTTGGCTCCGGTGAAGTGAAGTTCGAGGGGCTTTTCGTCAGAAAAAAAGAAAGAGCACATTTCCTTTGGCATTTAAGTAAAGGGAAAAGTCCGAAGACTGTCCCACATCACCATAAAAGTCTGTATGTCTATCTGTCAAGACTAGAAGCTCTGAAGCAGCGTTTAGTTCCTTCCTGGTCTGAGAGGTAAATAAACAACTTTCTGTCGCGATGCACGCAACTCGGGATGAAATGAATATCTACTACCTACTACTGTTTGCCAAGGAATAGACATTGAAAAAGACGGTGGCGACAGCCAACATCCACGCGGGCGGAGCCGCGCGCGGGTACGCTAGTTTAATATCCTATCCTACTTAATATTATAAACGCGAAAGTTTGTAAGAATGTATGTCTGGATGTCTGGATGTCTGGATGTCTGGATGTCTGGATGTCTGGATGTATGGATGTATGTTTGTTACTCTGCCACACAAAAACGGCTTAATGGATCTGGCTAAAATTTGGTACAGAGATAGATTATAGTCTGGAATAACATATAGGCTACTTTTTATACAAGCTAATATCGCGGCTCCGCTCGCAAAGTCGATCGGTCGGGATTTCTAGATATATCTTTGTTACTCTTTCACGTAAAAACGGCTGAATAGATCTGACTGAAATTTGGTAACGAGATAGATTAAAGTGTGGAATAACATATAGGCTACTTTTTATACAAGCTAATACCCGCGACTCCGCTCACGGAGTCGATCAGTCGACCCACGGAGTAGATCAGTCGGGATGTCTGGATGTATGTTTGTTACTCTTTCACGCAAAAACGGCTGAATAGATCGGGTTGAAATTTGTTATAGAGATAGATTATAGTCTGGAATAATATATAGGCTACTTTTTATACAAGGTATCTAATACCCGCGGCTCTGCCCGTGAGAGTCGATTGGTTGGTAATCGTTTTTTGGTCATAGCCCCGGTTCTACTTAACCAAATGCAATCAAACATACGGCAGATTTTATGTAAAACCAAGACCTTTCTAATGAAAAGGCGGCATCAAAATTTGTTCAGTAGTTTTTGCGTCCATCACGAACAAACAGACAAGGATTGTAAAAAATTGATATTTGTGGTCAACATAACCAAGTCTTTATTTTCAAATATCGGAGTGGAAAGTGGAGTGGAGATTGAAGTGGAGAGTGGAATGTAGGGTGGAGTCGGGAGAGGGGATTGGACAGTAGAGTGGAGGTGGAGAGTAGAGTGGAGTGTGGAGTGGAGAGTGAAGTGAACAGTGGAGTGGAGTGTGGAGTAGAGAGTGGAGTGAACAGCGTAGTGGAAAGTCGAGTGGAGAGTCGTTTCATTCAAATAGACTTGGTGGCAATACCGTATTCCACGCGGGCGAAGCCGCGGGCGGAAGCTAGTAATTTATAAATACGAGTAGGTAATAAAGGACTGTGTCCAAGTTGGACAATGTCCTTTAATTATGACAATTAATCAAGTGTAACATAAAGCACGAAAACTTATGGTCGATTTTAAAGTGCATCTAAACTATTTACCTAATAATAAGTAGTAGGTACTTAATAGCTGTTACCCGTACGTAATACTCAAAAATTCTTTGATTAAAATAGGTTAAAATATTTATTTTAAAATCTAAAGTCACGCAGTTTAACTTAAACGCGTTTACATTTATTGGTGCAATCCAGCATAAATTTATTTGCCTACTGAATTCCTCTATTGCTACTGCAGCTTGTTCTGTTGAGTTAGATTAGAAATAGTTAATTACAGCTTTTACACTAATACTAAATTTTACTACATGTACTGCTAATAAACTTATATGAGATTGCTTCATGAATAACACATACGACCTTCAAATTGTTTTGTATTGTTGCTCGTATTGTCCATTACATAACGGCAAACTCGAATTTCATTCACTATTTTATTCAGGTTTATTACATCATTCCAATGGATGTGGTTGGTGAGTCCCGGAAGATAAAATAGTTTTGGGTGACCGTAACCAAACCGACCCTTATTTATTATTCAAGGGATGCGACGAAATCTTAACTGTTTGTATTCAAGTTTCACCCGCAACTAGCTGTTTATTAGTCCTGTCCTGCGTCTTATATTAAATAGCTCTAGATTAAAAAGCATATTATAAAATTCAACGAACAACAAATAGACGATAAACAAGCTTGGAAATGAGCTGTTCACTCAAGTTACACTAATACTGTATCTAGCTAGATTAGGGAAATTATTGTAAATAACATAACATAACATAAACTCACCATTGTAAATAGACCAAAAAAATACAGCCCGCTGAGTTTCTTGTAGGAGTCTCCTTAGGTTTGGGCCGCATTTCGAACCCGCGGTGGTCCATTTGCTTCTAGTTTCAGATATTTTTAATTATGACGTTTTGTAAGTGCCGCGTTTAATTAAAGTGGGTTAAATTATTAGTTGGTATTTTTATTTTGTGTATGATACTTTCGCACTATGACCTTAAAGATACCTTCATGCAACCTAAAAGATAGATTATTTCATTTCTTAGTCTCAAAGTTGTTAACATTTTTGTTTTAGCTACGAATGCCACAAGGTGCATGCAGGAGTGAATGTGTGTAGAATAAGTGACTCCTTAGTTCCATTCTAAGCAGGCAGCGGCCCATTTAGTTCGCCTGCTCCATGGTGTGAATGAACCGCATCTAACTTGACACACTTATCTAGCCTGTTCAAACGTTGTGGTGGTTTGCCATCGCAAGGCTTTTATCCTCATCATTTTTGTAATAAAAAAATCATAATTTTTTTGTTTCTCTGATTGTCTTTCTGTCTAATGTCTGTGAGATCATCTACGAAAAGGCTGGGCGGATTTTGATGGACCTTTCACTAACAGATGGCTTATACTAAAAGGCATAACATAGACTACTATATTTTAGAAAAAATATGGTTTCGCGCACAAAAAAATCCATGCGGACGAAGTTTAAATTTTACCAGTAACCCAGTAATGAGAAGTCCAGTATTATTGAACCATAACTTACTCTTCTCGTCTTCTCCTTTGATAATACGACAATGTTTACCTGATTAGTTTTGCACTCAAGTGTTAAAAAAGGTTGGGTTCCTGTTAGTTACCTGTTGATTATGTAGCGAGCGGCTGACACGAATAAAAGGATCGATTAACTTCTATTTTTACTCATGGTCGTGCAAAGCGGTAGCTCAACGCTTCACTGCCTGAAATGTTACTCTGATCAAACAAAGGACGTTGGGGATATAGGGCGACTAAGAGCTTTTTTGTGTAAATTTTTTACATTAATCAACAATTGATTGTTTTCACGATCAATTCTTGTTGAACACGTTTTTTTCAGGTTAGGCACAAAAACATTTTCCTTTTATACTTTCTCCCGTGGTGAAAATACATTTATTAATAACCTACGCTTTAGAAGTCTCGATCAGCTATCGGTTATATAGTTACAGAAAAAAATAAATTTAAAAATTCAAAAACCTGACACTCTAAAAACTGAAAAGAAAAAAACAAGCACTTAGATTGATGGCCGGTGGTCTAGAAACATAACAACTGAACAGTCGGGATCCATGATTATTCGACAGCCAATCTAATTTTTCAATGGATCCCGACTGTTCAGTTCAGTTATTATGTTTCTAGACCACCGGACATCAATCTAAGTGCTTGTTTTTTTCTTTTGAATTTTAAAATTTATTTTATACTTTTTAGTTATTTACATAGCTGCCCGGATAATAATGAGGTATAAAATCTATCTTTTATGGAGTTAATAATTTTCGTGCAGTGAAGTGACATCACCGAAATTCAACCTTAATTATTATATTTTTGCTCATATCTCCGGTTCTACTAAACCGATTGTAATCAAACAAACGTAAGATTTTAAGTCTGACCAAGAACTTTTAAACAAATAAAACTGCATCGAAATTCGTTCAGCAGTTTTTGCGTCCATCGCAGTCAAATGTTTGTGGCGCCAAAAATCCGTCATTTTGATATTCTAGAAATTTTAATAAGCTTTAGTACCGTTTATCTGCCAAAGCCACTATGAACCGAACTTCATAATGGGCCATCGTTCTTATCTGTATTGGGAGCATGCGCTGACAAACTTTCAGCTTTTATAAAATAACGAAGGTCTGGGGTTCATGGGCTCTTGCTCTACATGGCTTGTTCACTTGTATTCTATATATCTGTCATAAAAGTTCACAAATTCCAAAACAGTTGATATTGACCGCCATTTGCAATAAAAATAAGAGGATCTTCCTATAGGATGATTTCTTTTAGTCAACTTTTAGCCCACCTTGTATATAGGTACTGTGGTACTATGTGATGTAAAAAATCTTACGAATATCTATTTATGTATTATAAAGAGAAAAACCTTTTTCGCATGAGTGGCTCGACTCACCAACGCGTAGCCGAAACTACCGAAGCGAGAACTGCGAAATTTGGACAGTAGGTTCCTTTTATGACATTTATTATAATAACTAGCAGGGACACGGTAGATCCATCCGTGACGCTTCCTGCCCAGTTCGTCCATTTCCCCAGTTCCCCCACCGGGGATCGTGAGATCCATTCCGATTTTTTATGGCTTAGTAGCCTAAGCCATAAAAATAATTTTGGGAAATTCAACCTCTAGTCTAAAATAGGGGTTAATAGTTTATATGGAATGAGAAAAAAATAGTCATCTGAATTTTTTTATTCATCATTATCATCCTACGAACCTTGTCCCAACTCAGTGGGCTTTTCACTCTAACTTGGAGGCGGCGTTATTATTTTTATACTATTAAACTATTACTATTATAAAAAAATTAAAGACGTGCATGCTATGCTATGATCACGAACGTAGTCAATATTAATATCTCTTTAACTATCTTATTGTTAATCGTTAGTATTTTTATAACAAAGATCATGCTGTCCCTTTATAACGAACAGTTTTGCATAATTTGCACTAAACTAAGCTAAGAAAAAAATTATTGTACTTTTATATTTAAATTTCGATTTTTTTCGCAATACCATGGTACAACAATTGAATTGGCTTAAAGTCAATATAAAATTGTACTGCATATAGCTGATGGTATAAGCTGAGGCTACTTTTATTTTAAAAAAGTATCAAAAAATTACGACAAATCGAAGTCCACACGGACGAAGTCACGGACACAGTGTAGGTATTACATAAAATAACATCCTTCCTTATGTGGAATCTAAATTAAGGAAAGATGTTGCGGAAGCTACGAGATTACTGTCTAGATAGTGACGCAGTAGACAGAAACCCGTGACAAACGCTCGAGGGTCTGCAGAACAAACGTATAACTTTTCTTTCCCTAACGCTTCTTATCTAACGCGAACATTGAAGGCCTCAGTATCAATGTTTCATCTCAGCCAATGATACATTTCTTTCCAAGTGATAATGCATGTTTTTAAAAGGTTTTTATGATCTTGTGGATATTAGCGAACTACTGACTCAATTAACGGCCTTCATAAACCAAAGAAGACAACGCTACTAGCCACTATAGACGTTTTGTAGTGACAAACTTGTGTCCTATGTAATCGGAATTTGTATTATATTGTACTACTAGCTAACGCCCGCGGCTCAGCCCGCGTGGATGTAGGTTTTCACTTTTTTGACTATATCTCCGGTTCTACTCAACCGATTTTGATCAAACATGCCTAAAAGTCTAAGTCTGACCAAGACCTTTCAGACAAAAAAAACGCATCAAAATTCGTTCGGTAGATCGATTTCTTACGATACTGAGTTACTTCAGTTTACTCAATGCTTGAGTCACTACACTACACTACGATAATTTTCAATACATGGCTCCGATTGTGAAAAATCTACCCATAATACGGAACCATCGGGTGTTTAATTTAACAATATATGTACGCATATCTTCTCGATATTTGATATCGAGAATCGATTCTCAATCGATTGAGTTTTTTACGCCTTTTGAGATTCGACTGTCCAGTGTCCTCATTATTAAGTGCTAATAATACAATGCCGAACGCGAAAATAAGAACTTAAGTCATATACAAACTAAACAGACAATAAACTTTCTTATAATGTTTCAGTGGTTTAAGTAACCACGCAACAAAACTAATAATGTTATAAGGTATAACGGTGACCTAATTAGTAATGGGCATTCAAGTACGGGTTTGTGCTCCTAAAGAAAAATGTCCTTGTCTATATAGTAGGTATAGTAAGTAGAGTAATAAGTTTAGGTAGCATGTGATGAGCTTAGAGGTCAAAATTGTACATATCAAAATAACTACGTACGAGTAATTGATAAGTGTTTAATTCCATTGTAATTTGTGTATGTCTGTATTCACGTTCTGGGAAATGAGCCGTTTTATGCGCTGCCTATAGCGTGCTAAGCAGCAGTGCTCGCTGGCGTCGCTCGTCGACCGGTTACACTAGTGGTGCGCTGCCCAGTAGACAATAATAATACTTATACGCACTTCGATACTCCACATCCGGACATTCACTCCTGAGAACAAACTGCATTTTAGAAGGCTTAGACACCATCATTTACGCGAATGACTCATCGCTATTGAATTCGCTAAACGGAAATAAAGTCTCATTTAAAACTTCCTAGAAATATCCTTTCCAAAAGGTATAACCAAAAATTACAATCAGTTATTTAAAGTGCTGAGTCAATTATAAAATCAACGACTACAATTTACTCTTCTACAGGTCAATAGACTGATGTTGTTGATAAAACCTCGATACTCGTTCCAGTTGCTGAAATATTTCAATCTTCGTAAATACACTAAGAGAATTGGATAGTGGGCTTGTAATAACCCTTGAAAAAGTACACTTTTAAGTCTTCGTATAAAAGGAACAAAGCCAATCGAAGGGTTTCTCGTATCATCTATGTATACTCAATATGTATGTATAAGGTGCTCGCGCGTTCATGCGCCCTGTGTACGTATTACCTGTAAGCTCAGGTTACCTTCCGCCAACTGTTATAGGTCCAGTGAACTATACTTTATATTTCTTAGCTTTACTGTGTCTTTTAGGCTAAACGAATTGAGCTAGATAAGATGTAGACCTAAGTAGATATATTTTGTTATTGGTGCATAGTTATTCTCCACGATGTTCCAAAATTAACAACTAGGTATGTACATAAATTCATACAATCCTGCTGAATTCAAGGCAAAGCAAATCTGTATAACATTTTTATACTTAGTACTAAAAGTGTGACCTGCAAACGCTTGTAACTGTAAAAAAGACGTCACTCGCTTGTATAGGTAGGTACCACTTATAAAGGAGAAAAAAGCGAGGTTGGGTAAAAAGTAGAACGGGAATTGAAATTAAAGGAAACTATACTCTGTCTAATTTAGGATGATAGTTTTGACAGTTAATGTCTATGACGTATCGTATTTTTATTCATAAAATAATACCCCGCCTTAACATTAAAATTATTGTAATACATAGACAAGCACCGCCCACTTGTCATAGTGAAGCGTCTTGCAAGAATAAGCACAATTTACTATACACAAATGAATCGAATGAATCGTATTTAAATTAATTTATTGAAATTATTAAGTACTTATACTACTAAACTTTTGGTGATATAATTAGCTAAGTATGATACAAAACATAAATACTATACCATAAAACTTCTCCTTTGTCATACTGAAGTAAGTTACCTAAAATAATAAAAAATAAAAAGTTTTTGTGTTTTTGTAAATACCGATTACATATTCTACGGGAAAGATAATCAAAAATCGAAAGATTCATTTTCGATTATGCTATACTCCGATTTTTAATTCTAGGCAAGAAAATGACATTTGCAGTGTTGCAGGTTTTTTGTATCAAATAAATAGTGATGTGGTTGAATTGAGTTTACCAATTATAAGTTAGTCGTGAGTCGAGATTATAATTCTTTTATTTATTTTACTTACAAATTTTTATATAAATAAAAATAATTATGTAATTTACGGTAATCAAACAGAAAACATACACAGTAAGTAATTAAATCTATATATTATACTAGCTGTTGCCCGCGGCTCCGCCCGCGTGGATGTCGAAATCCGTTTCAAAAACTATCCTATCTCTCAAGTTGGATCGAACTGCACATGGTGTGCGAATTTTATTATAATCGGTTAAGTGGTTTAGGAGTCCATTGAGGACAAACATTGTGACACGAGATTTATACCTATATATTAAGAAGATAAAATCAATTGCTGTTCGTTAGTCTCGCTAAAACTTGAGAACGGCTGGACCGATTTGGCTGAAAATTGATGCGGAGGTAGCTTACAACTAGAAGAAGGACATAGGATACTTTTTATCCTGCCACGGGGACAAAGTATGCCACGGGCGAAGCCGCGGGATACAGCTAGTATTCTATAAAAAATATTTCCGTCGTGTAATGTACTAGGCGAGCATAAACTGCAAAGAGGTTCATTCACTGATAAAAATAAAGAATGACTAAAGTATCTAGTCTATTGATTGCCGAACATCACTATTGTAGCGGGTCACCCTTTTTTGTATCAGTGACAGTTGCAGTTGTCATTTTCTTGCCTAGAATTAAAAATCGGAGTATATATGGGCTACCCACTTTGACCTGTCAAAATTATCATCCTAAATTAGACAGAGTATAAGCCTTAGACACTGATAAAAAAAAATAAAAAAACCTGACAGCTGTTATGTTTCTAGACCACAGAACATCTAAATACTTGTTTTTTCTTTCTTTTTAGTTTTTTAGGCAGTCGGATTTTTTGTTTTTATAATTTTTTATTTTATTTTATACTTATTAGTTCTCGTCTACAATTCTAAGTTCACAAACCTCAATCCGCATGTAACTTGTATAGATGAAAATTTCATTATTTTAAATGAAAATCTGGTCATGATATACCTTTTTGAAAGCCTCGTGATAAGCCCTTTAATTTGACACCCATATTGCAGTATAAAATTAATTTTTAATTCTTATCCCTTTAAACTATATCGTATTACAGCGGCCATGTTGGTTTTTTTTTTCGCGTCACCTAGAGTTTGTCTAATGAAAGCTGAACCACGACATTTATTGATTTGCAACACCAGTAGACTAGAAATGTCACCTCCTGTCATTTCTCTGTGATTGTGCGTTTACATTATGATTTTGATACTTTGTAGGTAGGTATGTATTCACATCAAATATTAACGAGATTCAGATCAGATGCGATATCCAAAAATATTCGCTTTTGTATTAGATATTTGTAGTTTTCGACAATTTTATTTAATTATTATAATTAATTATAAGTGTGACTGATGATGGATCAAGCAGCTCGGATGATGGTGAAGAATATTTGGAATCTAATTTTGATTATAATTAATAATATTTTTTTCTAATAAATGAATTCCGTCTGATTCCTATAAGCCCGCTTGAAGATAGTTTTTAGTCTGGAATAACACAGGCAATATATCTTGCACACGTTCATAGGCCACATTTTGTCCGTGAAATATATTCCCAAGGGTAGCGGGAACGGGAACATAATTTCACGCAGGCAACAGCTAGTCTTAGTCTATATCTTCACTACATCTGCGGTTTTAGTCGGTTCGATTCCGACATAACCATCCCCAGTGGCCAACGAGGGTGGTATTCGTGGGGATTTTAACATGTTAAACCTGCTACCTTTTCCCCGATATTCCCACAGTACCAAACTCCCACGCAGGCGAAATCGTGGGCAAAGGATAGTATTTAATAAAGAAATCAATATAAATAAGAATAACACCAAATAAAGCGCAATAAAATTCTTTAAAAATATCAGTTAAACTATAATAGGAACATACTTTTATTTCACGATCAAAATGTTTTTATCCAACTATAACTGGTGATACCTGCCCTAATTTTTTTAAATTTGCCGCGGTTTTGTTGGTCCAGCTTTCATTAGTCAAACTATATCTAAGAGCACTTGGGCTACTGAGACGAATCTACTACTACTAGTAACGATATGTTAATTAAAGAAATCCGTTCAGTGGTTTGAGAGATATGAGGTAAAGAATCTTACAAACATACATACATACAAGATACGCGCGAAAAACATAACCCTTCTTGGCAGTCGGGTAATAAAAAAATATGCATAATCTATACTTATAATAAATCTGTAGAAGTGAAAATTCTGTACATTGAAAATAAAAAAATAAAAAATAGCAGGGGGTGTTACTAGACTGACACCGAACCCAAATATGTGATTAAAAAAAATTTTGTCTGTCTGTCTGTCTGTCTGTCTGTCTGTTTGTTCAGGCATCACGCAAAAACTACCGGTTCGATTACGATGAAACTTGGTATAATTATTCTTCAATATCCTGGGCAGCACACTGGATACTTTTTATCCCGGAAAAGTACATACAATAAAAGACAAATTTAATTTTGCGGTTCAATTCCTAGACCCGATTACTGTACCAACCGCAAATAATAAGTTTGTCGTAGGTTACGTCACCCAGTTCAAAATTCAAAATTCAAAATTCATTTAAAGGTCACAGGTAGATAAAAGATGTTGCCAATTACATAAAAGTATCTACCATAGATATTCATGTGGTATCACCGTAGCATGTCTGCTAAGACGTACAATAGTCTAATCATATAATTATGAACCACATAGGTACAAATTAAATTGTGAAATATATAATAATTGTACTATTCTTTCCACCTTCCATTTTTTTACTGATTAACATTGTGTGTGCATAAATATTAAATAAATAAATAAATAACTAAATAAATTATTTAGATGAAATTATGTTTTTTTATGAGTGGGTTAATTATGAGTGGGGTTCAAGTAAGATTAGTGGTGGTGGCAGTGGGAGCGGGAGCGGGGGTGGGAGTGGGAGTAGGAGTGTGCGTGGGAGAGGGAGTATGCGTGGGAGTGGGAGTGTGCGTGGGGGCGGGAGTGTGAGTGAGAGTGGGGGTGGGAGCGGGAGCGGGAGTGGGAGCGTGCGTGGGAGTGGGAGTGTGCGTGGGAGTGGAAGTGTCCGTGGGATTGGGAGTGGGAGTGTGCGTGGGGGTGGGAGTGTGAGTGGGAGTGGGGGTGGAAGTGTGAGTGGAAGCGAGAGCGGGGTTGGGAGTGGGAGTGGGAGTGTGCGTGGGAGTGGGAAAGTGTGTGGGAGTGGCAGTGTGAGTGGGAGCGGGAGCGGGGGTGGGAGTGGGAGTGGACGTAGGAGCTGGAGCGACTTCCACGCAAGCGGAGCCGCGGGCAACAGCTAGTAAATAATAAAATGGTAGGAAAGTCAAAACTGTACTGCATGGATTTGCTTCTTTGGCACGAATATTATTAAGAAGTCCGGTCAACATAATAGGCTACGTATTATCACGCTATCACCTACGGGATTGTTATAGTGCACGGCATCTAACTTTTGCCACAAACAAGTACAGTGCACGGCATCTAACTTGGCAAGGTTTTAGAGTAGTGGGGCCCACACTACTCAACTTTGCCAAGTTAGATGCCGTGTACTATATGCAATATGGAAGACATTTGGAATAAATATCAAATGAATGAACATTTTCAAAAAATAAAACTTCTTTCTGAACTGGCACGGGCGGTTGCTTATTAGTATGTTAGTAGTCGCTGGCATAAACATACGTGCCATAGGTGTGAGTCACGTAACGGAAACGGTTCTTACGATATTGATGTCTTAGCCTGAGCTTGATGCATTCCCGTGTTTTACTTAAACATAACTACTGTTTTTCTTCTTTAACGGGGCGTTCGAACAACAGTACCTAATACTATGTACTTTTTATCACTGTTTATAATTTAAATCCCTTAATCAGCAAACATCTGCGTATCCAAGCCACCCCCTCGGTGTAACTTGGTACAAATAAATTAAACAAAGTCGAATGAGGGGCGTGTTATTCTCAATAAAAACTCTAGAAATTGCGTTGCCACTGAATGAGAATACTTTTATTTGAACATCATCTTATGTAGCAGTTTTGATTAAGCCGACTGAAGGAAATACTGAAATTAGTTTTTTTTAAACAACTGAATCATTTAAGTCACCATGTGTTTTTAACTTGTCTCTCTATGTAGAATTTTTAATTGATTTGATCAACTTCCTGATGAGACATAGACTTATTAAACACTAGCTTCCGCCCGCGGCTTCGCCCGCGTGGAATTCGGTATTGCCACCAAGTCTATTTGAATGAAACGGCTCTCCACTCGACTTTCCACTCCGCTGTTCACTCCACTCTCCACTCTTCACTCCACTGTTCACTCCACTCTCCACTCCACTGGTCTCCACTCGTCTAGCCAAAACCTTTCGGATAAAAAGTAGGTACTAAACGGATTTTAGTGCGGTTTTCTTGGTCAGAACTGAAATTTAGAGAAATGACCAAAAGTTTTTTTTCTTTATTTATTGGTTTCACCTTACACCATCTTTACGGGTTCACCTAAGGCGACAGTGTGGACATATATATCCCTTTATAACAGTACTTTTAGTTGTAATAATCGATATTTGAAAAAAAAAGACTCGGTTATGTTGACCACAAATACCTACTATTTTTTGCAATCCTTGTCTGTTTGTTCGTGATGAACGCAAAAACTGCTGAACAAATTTTGATGTCGCCTTTTCATTAGAAAGGTCTTGGTTTTACATAAAATCTGCCGTATGTTTGATTGCATTTGGTTAAGTAGAACCGGGGATATGACCAAAAAACGATTACCAACCAATCGACTCCCACGGGCAGAGCCGCGGGTATTAGCTTGTATAAAAATTAGCCTATATATTACTCCAGACTATAATCTATCTCTGTACCAAATTTCAACCCGATCTATTCAGCCATTTTTACGTGAAAGAGTAACAAACATACATCCAGATATCCCGACTGATCAACTCCATGGGCGAAGCCGCGGGTATTAGCTTGTATAAAAATTAGCCTATATGTTATTTCACACTACACTCTATCTCGGTACCAAATTTCAGCCAGATCCATTCAGCCATTTTTACGTGAAATAGCAACAAACATAATATTTGGACATCCCGACCGATCGACTTTGCGAGCGGAGCCGCGGTATTAGCTTGTATAAAAAGTAGCCTATATGTTATTCCAGACTATAATCTATCTCTGTACCAAATTTCAACCTGATCTATTCAGCCGTTTTTGCGTGAAAGAGTAACAAACATACATCTAGACATCCCGACTGATCGACTCCGTGGGTCGACTGATCGACTCCGTGAGCGGAGTCGCGGGTATTAGCTTGTATAAAAAGTAGCCTATATGTTATTCCACACTTTAATCTATCTCGTTACCAAATTTCAGTCAGATCTATTCAGCCGTTTTTACGTGAAAGAGTAACAAAGATATATCTAGAAATCCCGACCGATCGACTTTGCGAGCGGAGCCGCGGTATTAGCTTGTATAAAAAGTAGCCTATATGTTATTCCAGACTATAATCTATCTCTGTACCAAATTTTAGCCAGATCCATCAAGCCGTTTTTGTGTGGCAGAGTAACAAACATACATCCATACATCCAGACATCCAGACATCCAGACATCCAGACATCCAGACATCCAGACATACATTCTTACAAACTTTCGCGTTTATAATATTAGTAGGATAACCCAAAACAGAATGAAAAATCTGAATACAAAATATTTACCTTTCTGATAAATACAATAAATTTCAAATTTTTTTTTATACCACTTAGGTGGCAGACAAGCACACGGCCCACACTGATGGAAAGCGGTTACCGTGGCCTATGGACGCGTGCAACACCAGGGGCAGTTTTTAAGTTTAAGTTAATGACAGTTTTTAAGTGGTGACTAGAAATTTTACAACTATTACAAAAACCACGGAGTGTTAATGAACTATTTATGCATTAAATATGGCGTAACCGCCATATTTAAGGCATAACTGCTTAACTGAACGACTAAAGTTTGTTGTATAATAATTATTTAAATTAAATACACATTTAATTAACATAAAAGGTACATAGAAAATTCTCTTGCGCACTGGGGCCTAACTGCTGTTGCCTACTTACGTTAAGAGAATTACATTAGTAAGGTATTACATATTTTTTATACCTAGTGATATTAGTGACGTAAATACTAACTTGTACATATTTTTCTTTTTTGCCCGTTCACCTACTTTGCAGAGTTATCTTATCTTGTTATCAAACTAATAATGTCAACATACACCAGTGGTTATCTTACTTCATAATAATGTGATTAAAAATAAATTGAATTAGAGAGATCCTTTATTTCTGTGCATTTATGGCAATAAGTATAACACTTTAACTTCATAGAAAATGAAAAAGTTTGCTGGATTTTCAATTCCATGTCTAATCTGATATGCATGTAAGAGGCGCTGTGATATTGTACATCAATAAACTCATGAAGAACTCATACTGTATGTTTTGTTTCATCAATTTAGCGTAAATTTATGATTATTGTGATCTGGTCTTCCTGTGTTTTGGTCCTGGTGCATTCTTTAAGTTCCAAGTTGGAACTGAATAGAATGGACTACAAAACATCAAACAAAAAAACACACTGCATTTGTTGTCCTCTTGGTATTGTAAACGCAGAGTTTATTTTTCGAACTATTAGAATCATGTTAGAATTTTGGCAATAAAACAAAAAAAAAACACTTGATTGATGTCCGGTGGTCTAGAAACATAACAAGTGAATAACATACCGTCGTCGTCGGAATTACGCGACAGCCAATCTCGTTATGTTTCTAGACCACCGGACATCAAAGTGCTTGTTTTTTTTTCTTTTTAGTTTTTAGGCAGTCGGTTTTCTTGATTTTCTAAATTTTTTATTTTTATTTTATACTTTTTTATAACTTACATAGCTGCCCGGATAATAATGAAATATAAATCTATCTTATATTGAGTTAATAATTTTCGTGTAGTGAAGGGACGTCACTGAAATTCAACCTTAATGATTGTAATCAAACAAACGTAAGATTTTAAGTAAGACCAAGACCTTTCAAACAAATAAAACCGCATCGAAATTCGTTCAGCCGTTTTTGCGTCCATCGCGGTCAAATATTTGTGGCGGCAAAAATCCGCATTTTTATTTTCTAGAAATTTTAATATACCTGGTGTCACTCACACGATCATGACGAATCAAACAACACCTTGTTTTTCAAAATCCATTAAGCCGTTCAGGCTGTAAGTGGAGCGTGCAAGACAAATTTTCAAGATTTTCATTTTGGCGCCAAAATCCGCCGTTTTGATTTTCTAGAAGTTTTAATATACCTGGTGTCACTCACACAATCACGACGAATCGAATGCCTTGACTTCAAAATCCGTCAAGCCGTTTAGGCTGTAGGCCGTGCCAAAGAAATGGACATACATACATAGTCTCGAAAAACATTACCCTCCTTTCTTCGGCAGTCGGGTAAAAATTGGTCTATTTTTTAAAGATCCGTGTAAAATAATTAAACATTACCTATACATTTTTAAAACGTTACATTTTGTGACGAATTTGTACAAAACTGTTTTTGTCCGTGCAAACCTCGTCAACAACAGACGTCCGCGTCAGTTCAAACGTCATTGTTTCTATGTGGAACACTTTGATTCAGCGACTATGCTTTGATTACAGAACAATGACTCGTTAAATTAGCTTATTTCACCCTTCACGCATTATATTCTTAGATTTAAGTAACGACCGATATTTCTAAAAGCTCCAGTCGAAGTTTTGTTGAAAACGTATTGAAACTTACTGCCAAAGTAATTTACCGAGAGTTCAAAATTAGGAAATCAATACGTTGAAATATACTCAACGTAAAAACCAATTTGTTTATTAAAATTACAGTTACATTACTTTAAATGACAGTTACTGTTTATTTTAATAAACAAATTGGTATTTAATTTTAGTATATTTTTGGATCTGAATGGATTGTTTGACAAAAGAAACAAAAGAAATTTTGTTAAAAAATCATTATTTATTAAGTGTGTCAGTAAAACAACAGTTAACTACTTGGGCATTGGTTTAAGTCATTTTTTCATCATGGGGAAGAACAAAGTAGTTCGAAGACACCGTTTCCCGATACGGATAGATTATAATGCATCAAACTGTTGTCACCTAGTAGTAGTAGTAGTTCTGCTTTCATAAATATTACTTATCCCTTCACGTTTGTATTATTTGTGGAACCCTGAATTTGTTTTCAATGGAGACTCCTGATTCTGAATAATTTAAGCTAGTTTATCTCCACCACCATCGAGATCACCTGCGTCAGCCGGTATGAGAGGTCCCCGTAAGGCCTCTCCTCCATGAGCCAGTCCTCCATGACGGGTCTTACCGCCGCTATAACGGCGTGCCCCGCGCTTCGTTGCCCAAGCGCTTCCTTCCACTCCACCACGGAGTCCCGGCGGAGCTGTGCGTGGACGGCATCGATTACTCGAGGCTCCGGGTCCAGTCCCCGCTCCTGCGCCTCCTTTCGCCACCAATATAGGCGCGAAAGGGCTCTCGCTTCCAGGTCCCATGGTAGAGTCCCGGCAAGGAGACTCGCCGCCTCGAAGGAGATCGTGCGGTACCCCCTGATGACCCTGATAGCCTTAACGCGCTGCGGCGCTCGCGGCGTACCTTATTCAGGGCATCCGCCCAGATCGGGCACCCGTACAGGGCCATAGACCGCACGATCCCCGCGTACAACGAGGGTTGTTAGTACTCGTAGTATTTAGTAAATAAGCAAATTTTAGCTTCTAAGATTATTTAGACTGCGAATAATTTCCCTAAATTAGACATGGTCTGTTTTAATAGGACATGGAAATCACAGTAGCACAATATTTATTTAATTTTGGTCAAACTAACTACTCGTATAAGCAACTACCCAGATGACCAGATGTTTTTAATTTAATTTATTATCGTTAAATCGATAATTTCAACTTTTTACTGGCACTTGACAGATTTTGTATTGTAAGTAGGTTATATGGACTGCTGAGACGAGGTCTCGGGTTCGATCCCAGGTTCACCATGGCACACACCAATGACTTTTCGATGCTTTTCGAAGTTATGTGTGTATTTATCGCAGGTTTATTAGTGCCTCGGAGAGCACGTTAAGCTGTCGGTCCCGGTTGCCATACAAACATCTATGGCAGTCGTTACGGGTAGTTGGAGCCCTCAAAAGTCCAACCAGTCTAACTTAGAACTTCGATATCGCCATTGGTTGTGGAGGTCAGATGGCAGTCGCTCCACGGAAAATATTGAAGTTCAACCGCATCACAGTTAGACTGGAAAGCCGACCCCAACTGAGTTGGGAAAAAGGTTCAGAGAATGATGAAGTAGGTACAAGAATAGATAGTTCTAATCAGGACTTTACCTTTAGCTTAGCATCAGGCGTGGTGAATGAAGTCATGTTGACGTGACCAAAAAATATTTTATTAGTAAAAAATGAAATAAGAATATCAAGGAAATTTCTAATGTTCTTGAATATTACCAATAAGTATCATGCCTGCCTGTACAAACTCAATTTCGGAACGGTAACAATTTGGAGGCTTGGAGGTAAAAGGTTGATTGAAATCGATAAATCCTGATATTTTTGAACGTAAAAGTCATGTATCCTTTTAAAAAGAAATTAGCATTAAAATTAGTTTTAAAACTTTTAAAATGTAATATTTGCGAGTTGCTTGTGATTGTCAGTAGGTTAGCAAAACGATAGTCAACCAGATAAGCGTCTTGGCAACAATAAGTCGAAATCGTAAGCATACAAAGCTGTATTGTCCATTAAAACATTCGCCCTAAAACCGCGCCCTAAAAAAAGTTTTACGTATGTTTTTCGATGTTCTGTGATATATATAGATTGAATTTAAAGTAAACATTTGTACCATGTAGAATTGATTAAAAATGTAAAACATGATGCAATTTTGAATTGAATCTGTTTATGTTTTACGCGGCTCTTGATTGACTGCAGCAATCCTGACCCGGTTACCAACAGTCAACATCTGTTGAGTACAGTATATTGACGGCTATAACACAGCATTATGTATATGTTACCCTTTCTTCAAAATGGAACACTTAAACTTTAACAAATGGGTTTTGGTTTGTTTAGTCGAAAATATACACTTGAATTGTATTAAATACCGAAACTATGGTAATGGTTAGAGTAAAAGTTCGTATCCATAATCATCAATCAAGGCAACCGGCGCGGCGTAATAAAAATTATATTGCCAAGAAAAATTCCGTTTATTTAGGTAGGTATATTGTCTTCTTTATTTACTAAAAAAAACCCCCGACTCACAAAAAAAGAACAATAAAAAACCTGTAAAAAGTAAAAAAATAACTATTATATTATGACCTATCTACCATAAGTATTGAAACTTTATTATTATTATAGGTAGCTATATTATTTACTTATTCATATTTTTAACTAACAGTTTGTCTTGTCGGGGGGACCGCTCTATACTATTAACAATTGAGCATATCAAGGAACAGGTCCCCGACGAGACAAACTGTTAGTTAAAAAACCCCCGACTCACAAAAAAAGAACAATAAAGAACCTGTAAAAAGTAAAAAATAACTATTATATTATGACCTATCTACCCTAAGTATTGAACCTTTATTATTATTATAGGTAGCTATATTATTTACGTATTCATATTTTTAACTAACAGTTTGTCTCGTCGGGGGGACCGCAGTTAGGATCTTGCGAGACAGACGTACCTACGATTAGGTTATGATTAGCAGGTGAGCGGTCCCCGACGAGACAAACTGTTAGTTAAAAATATGAATACGTAAATAATATAGCTACCTATAATAATAATAAAGGTTCAATACTTAGGGTTGATAGGTCATAATATAATAGTTATTTTTTACTTTTTACAGGTTCTTTATTGTTCTTTTTTTGTGAGTCGGGGGTTTTTTAAATTTTAAATTTATTTTTTTTATTTCATGCTTTTTATAGAGGTAACTTAAGTATAATAGCTAATTCATTATTTAATATCAACATACGTATAGTCTATCAACAATTATTCAGAGCTAATGCGAATTGCGCGGAGTGTGCTTACAGAATCAGAAATACATTCCACGCCTCATATCTTTCGAATGGCTGAACCGATTTTCCAATAAAAATTGCGGTATCGTAATGTATAAGCTATGACCTTTCATTTGATACCCAACACGAGTATATTTGAACACATTCGATTTTTCATCACCACTTCCACCCCCCATATCTTTGAAATGGCTTAACCGATTTTTATAAAACATAGCTAAGAACACTCTCCCCTAACCCATCTTTCAAACAAAAGAAACAGAATCAAAATCGGTTCATCCGTTTGGGAGCTACGATGCCACAGACAGACTTACAAACACACACACACACACACACACGTCAAACTTATAACACCCCGTTCGGGTTTCCGTCGGGGGTTAAAAAGACATTGCTGGGTTTTGAGTAGGTACCTACTTGTTATATTTTATTTCTTGATTCCCTTAATTAGGTGTAGTTCTCTTAATTAGGTCCTAGTCACAATCACAACGGTAGATGTGTTTATAATAGGATTTACAGTCTTTCAAAACAACAATCCTTTCCTACTTCTTCATGAAAGGCTTTAACACTAACAAGGATGCAACTGCAAGGCCATCCATGCTTCATTATGGCGTTAGGATATCTAAATAAAAATATCGTTATCTTACTTTCATGTACAGGAAATAGGTACCTAATCTGTATGTAGGTAAATTATAAACTAGCTGTAACACGCGGTTCTGGCCGCGTGGAATACTAATTCTGTACCCGACACCCACAGGAATCTATTCCTTATTATAATGCTTCATTCATCCGTTATTCTTAAAAGGGCCCCAAGGACAATATACAAAATGTACTCGTCTGTAAGAATGTTATGAAGGAAGAAGTATAAGAAATAAATAATATAACAGGGAATGTATATTTCTTGCGAAAACCTACAGAAGGTTTACATTCTATGCAAATTTGTCATAATAAGAAAATGGATTTTTCGTGTGATGCTACTAGAATACAAAGTCTTTTTGAAACTTCATTATTCTCATTTCTAATACGAAGCTTTCGATGTGGCGTTGTCTTTGTCTTAATTACATATACATACAGGGTGAATTTTTCAAAAGGGATTGGATGACCAAATCCGAATCTATAAGGAATAGCGAAAAATGGTCAAAGGAGTCACGTGCCCGATTTTGATGAAACTTAAAACCTCATCATTAGATTTTAAAAAACCAATAATCTTAGCTAGGAATCGAACCTGTTGATTTTGAAAAAAAAACACACCCTATATTATTACACAATACGATAGTGTCGCCGATAAGAATCAAATTCTGCAAAGTAATGACATACGGCAAATTTAAGGAAAATTTGGAATTTAATAAAATTCATATTTCATGTATACCTATTTGTTTCGTTCGAAATCCCAGAAAAGATCGTAACTTTTCCGTGTTTTAAGTTATACTCAGAATGATTATAATTATTGATGTTTTTTTAAACAAGATGGACCTCCAGCCCATAATAGCCGTAAAAGCGATTTTGATTCAGCAGTTTGACGACAATTTTATTGCAAGGCATGGTCCTGTGCCTTGACCAGCGAGATCCCTGGATCTTACTCCCTTAGATTACTTTCTCTGGGGGTATGTCAAAAACGAAATTTACAAAGACACATATGATACAGAGATACAGTTGAAGACTTGAAACGTTCTTTGGAGAATATTCTAAACGGAATCAAGAACATTGTGATATTGAATGCAGTACGATCCTTGAGGTCTCAAATCCAGCTATGTTTTGAAAACAATGGTCTACACTTTGAACAATTAATCAGTAAATAAAATAAAAATAAAATGTATTTTGTTAAAGATGAGCTCTTTCCTTTAATTTGCGGTATGTCATTACTTCCCAGAATAAGATCCATAATAGCAACACTATCGTATGGTGTAATAATATAGGGTGTGTTTTTTTTTTCCAAAATCAACAGGTTCGATTCCTAGCTGGGATTATTTATTTTTCAAAAATCTAATGATGAGGTTTTAAGTTTCATCAAAATCGGGCTCGTGACTCCTTTGACCATTTTTCGCTATTCCTTATAGTTTCGGATTAAGCCATCCAAGCCCTTTTGAAAAATTCATTCTGTAATATGTGGTATGATGTTTCTCGCTATGGTGATATGGGATACAGCCATTGTATTGACATTTTCTATTTCGGTACATAAAATAACAATACAAATAAGCATTAAAGTGCGAAATCTATTCACAGCATTTCACTTGCTAGGATCCTGGCATAAAGTTTTGCTTTTGATACTTGCATAATTATTTTCATATTATGCTTGAGTACAACTTCGCAATAGTTAACATATAAACATTATGTTGTTAAGTATATTTCTAGCACGAAAAGAATTTTGTTTGAGTTACACAAAGGACGAAGAATCAGTATATTTTGACTTACTTTACTTGTCCCATGTGCAATTTAAAGCTAGGCGCATTTGTCACGACGAATTTTCTAAACATGAGAAGGATTCAGCGAAATTTATACGTTCTCGGCCTAATGATCCCACAGGGACGGTTACTAAAGAAAAGGGTTAAGGATAAGTCCTGAATAGAGGTCAACTGTATGTTACAATCAATGTTAAATAACCGTCATTTATACAGATGTGGCAGTAAGGACACTTTGACAAAAAACCATGTTAACTTTTATTTTAGAACAGTTTTCTCTCACCAACTAAGTCTGTCAATAAATAGGCTTATGAGCTGTTGATTTATTTTTATTTCCTGATTAACCTAACCGGGATACCGTATTTTAAACTTTTACCCTTGACTTCTCTTCAAAATTAACGGTAGATACATTTTTAAATATAATGGAATGTTAATGAAATACCGCAACGTCCATCTTCCGCAGCCGTCATTCTGATAGAGAGATAAATTCACTCAATAAGTACCAACGCCTCCTTTAATGTTGCTCGGGCTGTCGAAATTAATGATGTGTTTAATAATTCAAATACATTTTTCTGTGTGATTCTACCCTTCGTATTTGTGCTTGTTATATGTTAAAGTCATTTGTTTAAAATACTAACTGCTGCCAGCTGCAGCTCCACCCGCACGAAATACTGATCCTGTCACCGTGACCCACAGAAACTTCTTCTCGGGAAATAAACCTATGATATACCGGCCTATATAACCTATCTCTGTTTAAAATTTCATCCCTATCATGAAAGGCGCACCCCTAGACAAAATCGCAAAATCTAGACTTCATCCACCATAACGCACTGCCTGGAAAATTAACGATACCTACTGAGATTGATACCTAAACATCCACGTGACCGAACGGCTGCGTGCAAATATGTATCTTAATACTCGACCTTAGAGTTACTTTTACTTTGCAGCCGTTTGGCCGTACTAGTGACCTTGTGATGCTAGGGTTGCTATTCTCAAAATAAGAATCTAAATAACATTATACGATGGTACCTAAGTACCTACTCACGTGTGTATTCAAGTCTAACAAAATCAAAAGACTAACAAAGATAGCCTTGCCTCACATGAAGGTATGTACGAGTAGGACATTCTTCATCTTATATTAATAGAAGAAGTAGGTATATACTGTTACGAATGTATCCCCGTGCGAACTCACGACCCCAGGCCGCTGGTCATCCATAATATAATTAGGCCAGATTATACTATTAATTTATTAAATTAAATAGCCTAACACATGACTTGTTGGATTCGCATCCGTACTTTACAAGGAGTACCTGGTATTATTACAATAGCATGCATTATTAACCTAACAAAATTCGGATGAATGCATAGGACAATAGGACATTAGGACATGCGTTACTCGAGCACGCGAACGGCTTTTGACAACCCGACCGAATAAATAGCAGAGACCGCCTAGAACCCGCGCGGAATCGGTGATTATAGTGCGCAAGTACATACAGTGCATTAGACCTGACCTATACGTACAGTCGCCCTAGGAAGTTGTTGAACAAAAGATCTTAATCTAATAACCTTAAAAAACATTAAAATAAATCCTCATAAATTAAACGTGACTATTCCATAAATGCATACTGAAGCAGACATGATTGAGAGGTTGTTCTGATCTCAATCATTGATGTCTATTATTACTAAATATCTCAATGCTCAAATCTCAATCAAGACAGCTTAACGAATTTAGACCAAAATCGACACACGCTGGTCTGACGCGAATCGTAATAATATTAGACATTCCCTCTATGCCTTTTCTACTAAAACATGTTGTTTTCCTATTCAATCTTAGACTTTTGAAAACTAGGTACATAGAATACTCCTCGTGGTGTAGGCTTTGGATGTAGCCACTTGAAAAACCTCTATTACAAGTCACGCTTCTGTTTGTGTTGATCAACTAAACTCGATTAAATAAAATCAATTTCTTTTTCAGTACAAATGCAGCCACCGCGGTTTAGTATGCAACCTTCATCTTCAAACAGTGTGGTCAGAGAGGGCACAACAAAAATTTTACAATGTTCCGCGATTGGTAAGACGTGTTAAAATTATATCAAAACACTGAATACACTTAACGCTCAATCTTAATATTTCATAATACTTGTAGGTATACCGCAACCAATGTATCGGTGGTTGAAAAATAGTGTTCCGCTTGGTGATTATTCATCAGAGCTGTTTTATAAAATACACAATACCCAGCGGCAGGATGCCGGAGCATACCAGTGTATAGCGAAAAATGACGTCGGAGCAATATTTAGTGAAAAGAACAACATTGTCGTCGCGTGTAAGTAAACTTTCATACGCCGCTTTGTACGGTCATGTCTCTCTTTGTTGTGTTTGCAGAATAATCTTGGAAAAAAATGTTTCTAGCGTCGTGAAAACGGCGCATCTATTTACAAAAAGAATAGACCGTTACTAACAATTGTTGCAATAACACCTGTTAAACATTTACAGATATGGGGATATTTGAAAATATCGTTGACACAGTTATCACTACTGAGTCCGGTAGAGCGGCCATACTATCCTTTCCTAAGATTGAATCAGAACCACCTCCTTCAGTTATATGGCAAGATGAAAACGCTGCTCTACGCTATGATCAGAAATATGCAGTGACTGACAAACACGAACTTGTTATATTATGTACTTCCCACGAGGATGAGAAAGCATACAGGTTTGCATTATAAGCATTACTATCGTAAATTAATATTTTATAGCCTATGTAGGACGGATATTTGCTGACGCTAATATACTGTTAAGATAGATGGCTCATGGCTCGTAATATTTAAACTGTTGGATCCGCTAATGGTCACGGTATTTTATTATAACAACACGCATCGATAAAGTATGTTATAGACGTATTTGGAAATTGCACACTGAGATTTTCGATCGTTGATCTGTATATAAAAAGTAAACGTTTGTAAACATTTTACTTCCGTTCTTATTTATTAACCTCATCGTGAATTTCAGAGTACGTGCCATAAATACACAACTCGGGAAAGAAGAAAATAGCCCTTACATACAATTAAACGTTTTTGGTAATGACAGCAAAGAAATTCCGCCTGAAATCATTATAAAACCTGAAGATACAAAGATAATAAAAGGTCAAGAATATACTAATCTATATTGTATTGCAAACGCCAGACCTCTTCACGAATTGGAGACACTTTGGTTCAAAGATGGGATAATGATAGACCTGGCAGGGATCACATTCGATCTAAATGACCAGTGGAATAGAACATTAACTCTAATATCAGCAAACTTAACGCATACAGGGCAGTACACATGCCAAGCGAGATTAAAAACTGGAGGGTATGCGACTGTTACAGCGTCAGCCTATGTTACAGTGTTAGAGAAACCACTATTTCTATCGAATTTGAAATCTGAAACTTTTGGTGAATTCGGAAGTACAATAGTTTTAGAATGCAATGTTCAAGGTATACCGCTACCTGGTATTACATGGTATAAAGACGCAAAAAAAATTGCAAGCGTCGGTGCTGATGCTGAAGAGTTCGACAATCCGGATGTTGATGACGGTGGCGGTAGATATCGAGTAGAAGTTGATCGCTCACTTCTAATCCACAACTTAAAGATGGAAGATACGGGAATATATCAATGTATTGCCAATAATGAAGCAGGAGAATCATCTATCTACACATGGCTGAAAATAAAAAGTAAGTTGTTTTTTTTACTATCTTCAACTGTACTTATATCTTCATAGAGTAAGATCCCAGAGCAATCAGACGTAACCTATTTTCACATGGATGAAACCTGCAGTTTTCAGTAGCGTCTCGTGTGCCTTGAATACCTACGTGCTTTGTGGAACTTGCCGAGTGACACCTGGGCAGGTACCAGGTGAGAAAGGTGACTAAAAAGAAGTGTTATGTAACTTAAATTCACATGGCTGATTTTTATATACCTATGTCATGTAGAATATTATTTTAAAGTAATATCATAATCATAAGTGTCAGACACTTCTGATGGACCAGAGCTTTTGTCAGACGCTTTAAAGCTACCCAAAAAGATTTAGATCAAACTTGGTACGATTATAGTTCATAGTGCTGGGCAACCCAGTGGCGGCCTTAGGGGGGGGGGCGAACCGGGCAATCGCCCGGGGCCTCGCGCTTGCAGGGGCCTCGCGTCAAGCAAATAAAAAAAAAACAGACTTTTTTTATTTGAAACTTTTGATTTTGATTTCCAATTATTTATTAAGTTTATAACATAACAAATAAAAGTGAATTGAGTAACTAATTAATTCAAATCATAAATTAAATTCATTTTGTAGTAGTTGAATATCGTCGCGCCTTGAAGTACCTACTTAAAAATCGGTTTATTAAACGCATAACACTCGGGACTAGTATAGAATTATATTAAACTAGCGGCCCGGGACCCGTCTTCGCCCGGGCATAAATTCGTGAAAAAATTCTATAACTCGATTGCGCAGTCCCCTACCGGACCCAACTGTGAATGACTTCCTTCAGACTACCCCCTTAAGAGTGACATTATGAAAACCCGCGATTCACGTGTATCATGTATCATGTGGTAAGACCCGTCATGGAGGACTGGCTGGACAGACCTCACGGGGGCCTCGCGTAGCGACTGCCGCAGGTGATCTCTGATATGGGGTGCTTCGGGTCAGGGATCACTTGTGTCTGATCGGGAAGGAGTCGGGGTCCGCGAGAGGCTGCACAGAGCTCTCCCGGGCGGCGATGGGCACAGGCGTCACAGGTGTCGGAGTTCGAAGGGCCTTCGTCCTCCATGAGCGCAGGCCTAGCGGTGACGAGTGTAGCCGCCATTCATCCCTGCAGAAGCAGGCCGAGGTGGCGGCGTGCGAATACGCGCCCTTCACCTATTCCAGGGGCATGACGCGAACACCGGGGTTCCCATACCCGAGGGGGCCATCTCAAACCCGGAGATAGCCCGGTTTAAGCCGGGTTGCGAGGAAAATGCTCTATGGGCCACCTTACACCCTGGCGTCAGAAGACCCTAGACACCGTGCGGTTTTAGTCAGTAAGAGTCCGACATAGCCTGCCCCACAGGCCGCGGCCGCCGCGGGGTGGGTATCCAGGATGCAGGCCGAAGAGTACGGGCCGGAACCTTCACTCTGTGCACCCAGGCAAGGGAGGCGAGCAGCGCCTACCACTCGCCACGGGAGACGCTGCTGCTAGCGGCTAATCCGGCGGGGATGTGAGTGGCCCTCTAGAGGGCTGCTCCGGAGGCCCTTCATGTGTCCCTCTGACTAGCAGAGGGCACAGTGGGGAGCGAGCCGGCGAGCCACCGTCAGCGTACACCCCACCGTCGACGAAGTGGCGCGATACCCTCCCCACCCCCCTTCGGGGGTTCGAGGGGCCATTTTAAAACCGTAGGTGACCCGGGGTCAGCTGGGGTGCTAGGGATATGCCTATTACCTTACACCCCGGTAATTAAGACCCGAGACGGCGTGCGGTTTTAGTCGGTTCGATCCCGACATAACCACCTCCGATGGCCGACGGGGGTGTTATCCATGGGGATTTACGTTTGATAAAAAACAAAAGAAAAGGGGTGGGTATCCATGAGGATTTCCCCATTGAAAAAAGGTACTTTTCCGTAGGATAAAAGGCCTCGCAAAGACCTGCCGCCCGGGGCCTCGCAATGGCTAAGGCCGCCACTGTGGGCAACACATAGGCTACTTTTTATACAAGCTGATACCCATGGCTTCGCCCGCGCTTCGTTTTTAGGTCGTTTTTGGTCATATCTCCGGTTCTACTGAACCAATTACAGCCAAACATACGGTAAATTTTTAGTCTAAGCAAGACCTTTCTAATAAAAAAAACCGCATCAAAATCCGTTCGGTATTTTATGCTCTTTAAGTATGAGGGCGAGATACTTCTGGCTGAATAATTATTGTCTTAGGGGATGTTTGGCCACTCTAATTTGTCTGACTGATTGAATATAACTTTTAAATAAGTACTTCAATAAATATAAAATATTAAAAAATCAGACATGTGAAAATAAGTAAAGTTCATTAACTTTTTGGGTAGCTTTAAAGCGTCTGACAAAAGCTCTGGTCCATCAGAAGTGTCTGACACTTATGATATTACTTTAAAATAATATTCTACATGACATATCTTAATATATATAAATCTCGTGTCACAATGTTTGTCCTCAATGGACTCCTAAACCACTTAACCGATTATAATAAAATTCGCACACCATATGCAGTTCGATCCAACTTGAGAGATAGGATAGTTTTTGAAACGGATTTCGACATCCACGCGGGCGGAGCCGCGGGCAACAGCTAGTATTATATAAAAATCAGCCATATGAATTTAAGTTACATAACACTTATTTTTAGTCACCTTTCTCACCTGGTACCTGCCCAGGTGTCACTCAGCAAGTTCCACAAAGCGCGTAGGTATTCAAGGCACACGGGACGCTACTGAAAACTGCAGGTTTCATCCGTGTGAAAATAATTCATGTCTGATTGCTCTGGGATCTCTGACTATCATGGATTGATATAATACGATGACTTTTCCTTAATTTACATTACCTGCTAATGTTAGCAAAATTCATGTAAATGTGGATTGTGTGCAATATCTCAACTAGTATCTACCTAGTTGAATCTAAAAGCAGAGATCCAAGGTTATTTTTACGACATTATATATTATAATATATATACTAGCGGACCCGACAGACGTTGTCCTGGATACCGACTGCAGCGCCATCTGCCGGGCTGATTTGTGAATCTAAACGATCCATGGCACTACCCAAACGCATACAAAAAAACCTCAAATCAGCATCAGAACTCCTCCTAAACGGCTGGACCGTTTAGGAGGAGTTCAATGACATACACACGTACATTAGAATTATAATTATATATAAAGACTAGCGGCCCGTGACCTGGCTTCGCCCGGGCATAAATTCTTAAAAAATCCTATAACCCGATTGCACAAACACCCACTGGGCCTTTAATATTGAATTTCATGCTTCTTACTTTAAAACTTAAGCACTTTCTATAAAATGGCTCTACCCTTATTTGCCCCCCCTAGGAGTAAAATTATGAAAACCCGTGATTCACGCGTACGTTTATTAATTAACCAGTAGCAACTATATGAACTTTCATGCTTCTATCTCAAAAACTGACGAACTTCCCATTATAACTTTCAACCCCTATTTCACCCTCTGGGGGGAGAAATTTCGACAAACGCTGATGCACGTGTTTATTTATTTCTAACCAGAAGTTGGTGTATGAAATTTCATGGGTCTAGCTTTGAAAATGACTGACTTTCCATACAACCTATCATCGCCTATTTTACCCCTTTAGTAATGAAATTTTGAAAAAACGCTGATATACGTGTACATTTATTTCTAACCAAGAATCGTTATGTAAATTTTCATGCTTCCATCTTGAAAACTGACGAACTTCCCATTTAAACTTTCAACCCCTATTTCACCCCCTGGGGCTAACATTTGGAAAAATGCCTATACACGTGTTCATTTATTTCTAACCAGAAATAGGTGTATGAAATTTCATACGTCTAACCTTGAAAATGACGGACTTTCATACAAAAGTTTATAGCTTATTTTGCCACCTTAGAAGTGGAATGTCTTAAAATCGTTTCTTAGTGGATGCCTACAACATAAGAAGCATCTATTGTCAAAATTTCAAGTTTGTAGGTCCAGCGGTTTAGGCTCTGCGTTGATGAATCAGTCAGTCAGTCAGTCAGTCATCGGGCCAAGCAATTATATATTATATAGATATATACCTATACTCTATAGTATAGGCAACAATTCTGCTAACTAATTAACCATCGTACAGTGAAGGACAATAGCCGGTTACCACGCAGTCATATGAAGCTAATAAGAATGAGGACCTCAGATAAAAAGTCGAAAACATTCAGATTTGATACCGGCAGTAAGAACAACTATTAGTTGTTATTTTCACGACACCTTTAGCATAGCAAAATTTGTCAGCACTGAGTGATTATTGCTTTATTAATGTTGATTTTCTCCAGCTTAGACTTTTTTTTGTCGTCATAATAGAGACTTTATTATGTCACATTGATTCAACTATTTTTACCCTATTAAATATGTTGGTAAATTTAATTTTATTAAAAAGCATTGTAGTAATTAGATTTTTGTTAAAGTTCTGTCTATAATGTCTATATAATAATAATAAGTTTATCATTTATTATTTATCACTATAATTATATTTGTTTTAAAATAGCTGATGTAGTTTCAAGGTAACGTAACTTTCATTTAAGATGTGTATGCGTAAAACGCAGGAATTTAACACGTATCCCTCTAAAAAATTCATTCATCCCAGTAAAATTATAGTGTGGCCTTCGCACACCTGCGCAGTTTACTAAGTGACCACATTCTATATTGAATGCAAAAAAAGGTATTTACATTTTACATGTACCTATCTAGATAATCATGGATTTATTTATATATTTTATGGTAGATATCGTCGTTACGATACTCTTTCAATTAGCATAATGACAGAAAGTTATACCCCTTGGTGCTTGGGGGCATTCTGATGGCTAGTTAATGTACTACATATATTATTGTTTGGTTAAAAAAAATAAAGTCTGCAGACCCTGAACACTTATTTATTTTATTAAATCATTTTCACAGTTTTGAGAAATTACACGATTTACAACTTGCATGCATATTGTATAGGGACTTATTATAATAATATTACTCATATGTATAGTATACGCAATAATACCTGCATGCGCTTTTATCACTTTGACACTTATGCACTTTATCACAAAGAGTTCTCAGAGTTTTGTGTTTTACTAATATAGATCAGATTGTAAAGTTTACAGTATTTATAACCAGCTAGTGGCGTATTTATTAACTAGAGTGTGTGTGTGGCTTGTAGCGTCCCCGCCCATAATGCAGAGTGCGCCGGCCAACCTGACAGTTCTTGATGGAAAGGACGCCACCATCACGTGCCGCGCAATTGGAGCCCCCAACCCCAATATCACCTGGTACTTTAACGGTTAGTAAACGTGTGACACGACATTTACTTTTATATATAAAATATTTTTAGAATGTCTCATCATCATACTATAAATGGTTTGCCATGTCTAGATTATTCTTCTAAAATGAAAGCTGATTAACGTGTGTACTAATTCTAACGATATTCCAGATTCTTTGATCATAAATCTGTCAGGACGACTCCAAACGCTGGAAGAAGGTGATCTGCTTATAACTAGTACTACTAATGCGGATAGTGGAAAATACACGTGTATGAGATCGAACGATGCAGGCAATGTTTCCGGAGAGGCATACCTCACCGTTCTAGGTATATATTACAAATATTACGATTTATCTAAAGTTTAAAAAATATTTCAGCATATTCGTTTCCCTAAGGTTATGAATATATTAGGGTTTCCATTTGAAATGGTTAGAAATAACTATATAATATATTCATAACCACCTGCGTCAGAGAGAGAAGAGAAGAAAACCTGCTCTTTCTCAAGATGAACAAAAGTTGTAAAAATTCAAGAATCATGAGAAACCTTAGTAGTATATTCAAGTAATTAATCAGACAATTTCCAAATGACATAAGTATTTATAGAAAGCAATAGCAGCCATAGTCACCGGATTAGATACGGAGTATATCTATGTACAGATACATGACATTTATCAACACCGCATTATCAGCTTTAGTCAAATTTCGACATTGCTGATTCAACATTAAAAATGCATTTTTAACTAAAATTAATACCATTTTTGTAACAAACATTATAAAATATGATAGTAACGGCGTTACATATATTTAAAATCTGTTAAAAGTAAACAGCGGTTTAACTTTTCCATTGTTAGAAACTGACAAAAGGCTGTTTTACACGGCAATCGAAAATATAATCTAATAAGTATAGGTATCTAAAATACATATTTGCCCATACTTCTGATAACAGCAATGTAGGTCAAGTTGATCTTTCTTTTTTTTTTTCAAAGAATACGAGCTTGATATTCATGGGATGAACAAAAATATTTATTAAGGTTTTGATCGTCTCTCTCTTTCAATTACTATTTTTAACCCCCGACGGAAACCCGAACGGGGTGTTATAAGTTTGACGTGTGTGTGTGTGTGTATGTGTGTGTGTGTGTGTGTGTGTGTGTGTGTGTGTGTGTGTGTGTGTGTTTATAAGTCTGTCTGTGGCATCGTAGCTCCCAAACGGATGAACCGATTTTGATTCTGTTTCTTTTGTTTGAAAGATGGGTTGGGGGAGAGTGTTCTTAGCTATGTTTCATAAAAATCGGTTAAGCCATTTCAAAGATATGGGGGGTGGAAGTGGTGAAGAAAAATTTAATGTGTTCAAATATACTCGTGTTGGGTATCAAATGAAAGGTCATAACTTATACATTACGATACTGCAAGTTCTATGAAAATCGGTTTAGCCATTCGAGAGATATGAGGCGTGGAATGTATTTTTAATTCTGTAACCACACTCCGCGCAAGTCGCATTAGCTCTGAATAATTGTTGATAGACTATACGTATGTTGATATTAAATAATGAATTAAGTTACCCCTATAAAAAGCATGAAATAAAAAAATTAAATTAAAAATTTAAAAAACCCCCGACTCACAAAAAAAGAACAATAAAAAACCTGTAAAAAGCTAAAAATAACTATTATATTATGACCTATCTACCCTAAGTATTGAACCTTTATTATTATTATAGGTAGCTATATTATTTACGTATTCATATTTCTCGCAAGATCCTAAGATGTTTTGCGGTCCCCCTGACGAGACAAACTGTTAGTCAAAAATATGAATACGTAAATAATATAGCTACCTATAATAATAATAAAGTTTCAATACTTAGGGTAGATAGGTCATAATATAATAGTTATTTTTTGCTTTTTACAGGTTTTTTATTGTTCTTTTTTTGTGAGTCGGGGGTTTTTTAAATTTTTAATTTAATTTTTCTGATATTGCAATGCATAACTACAACATTGCAAATTAAATGTTTCAAACTAGCAACGTCGTGGAACATAAAAATATATTTTATTATTTTTCAGTGAGAACACAAATAATTGCTCCACCTGTCGATACACGCGTGTTATTGGGTCATACTGCGACGTTACAATGCAAAGTATCGAACGATCCCAATGTTAAATACAATATCGATTGGTTCCATAATAAACAGTGAGTAAAGAGCATTCCTTGAGCGTAGACACATATTTTTATTGCGAGTGTATAATTACATTCCTTGTCTTATTATCCTTACAGGCCTATGACAGCCGGTTCTCGAGTATGGGTATCAGCAGATGGAGCACTACAAGTGCAAGCGGTGCGTGCGAGTGACGCGGGTGAATACACGTGTGTTGTTACGTCACCAGGGGGAAACCACACTCGACATGCTCTCTTGTCCGTTATAGAACTACCATTTGCCCCTACTAATGTTCGAGCCGTTAGATTAGAAGCCGCTTCACAACGAGCTGTCAACATATCATGGACACCGGGCTTCGATGGGAATTCTCCAATACAAAAGTTTATTGTCCAAAGAAGAGTTGTTCCTGAGTTTGGTAAGAAAAAAAAAACATGTAAATCGCAATAAAGTTATTACCTAATGTTTATGATTTTTTTAAAAAAGGAAGGAAGTTCTCAATTCCTCTGTGGATAATATACGAGTATTTTTATGTTTGTTTATGAAACCAATTTAATAACTGTTATTGCGTTCATAGCAAATTAAGCGACTGGTAGTTTTATTTGTTTTATTTTATTAGGTCGGTTAAATTTAGTCGTACATTTTAAAAGAGGCTCTATACGAAATATTTTTAATATAGGTCCCACACCCGATCCGTTACTAAATTGGGTAACAGAACCGATGAATGTGTCCGCAACTCAACGTTGGCTTCTTTTGACCAGTCTAAAAGCTGCAACATCATATCAATTTAGAGTTTCCTCAGTCAACACCGTGGGGGAAGGCCCGGCATCGGACCCTACAGATGTTTTAACTTTGCCACAAGAAGGTTTGTTGCTTTTTTCAATGATTTTACTGGTCAAAGATATATTTTAATTTAAAAAATACGAATGTGCTTTAAATATTGCGACCAAGTTATTTGATGTTTTTAATTTTAGAATCTAAATAATGATAATACGAGCACTACACATTTCATCATATCTGCAACTTTATATTTTGCTATAAAATATACTTTTTCACCAAAGATGTAAATATTTGTGTTTGTGTGTCCGATTGTAATAAAGTGTATTCTTTTTGCGATCAAGCAGCCAGTGATCTTATATGCTGCCAAGGTATGCAGAACTGGGCACACTAGATGGTGCATTAATTCTTATTTAATTTTTGCCACTAATATATTTTGTTTATTTGATACCGAATGTACATTTTTGTAATAAATGTAAATTTCTGTTGCCTGGATTTCCAAAACTAAATAGTTATTTATGTTTATCACTTTAAGCTAAACTGAAGAAGCAAAATGTATAATTCAGTATTTATATATTCTCTGCATGTCAAGTGATGTCTAATTAGTTGCATGAAATATTTTAATTTCCCATCTAAGTTTTATTAATGGTCAAATGGTATACCTACATCGATTTTGTCTATTCTCGTAAGTGTGTAAATAATTAGTTCCTCTTTATTAAATATACCTACAGCAAAAAGTAAAATCGGACGCATTAAAAATGTTGCATGCTGAGCTGAGATCAAAATCGAGCAATCTATTGGAATTCGTATTCCTACTCGTGTACCTATTATTAGACGATGCTAATTTTCATAATATTTGTAGCACCTTCTGGTCCTCCTGTCGGTTTTATGGGATCTGCACGCTCTTCGTCAGAGATAATTACCCAATGGCAACCGCCGCTTGAGGAACACAGAAACGGCCACATTTTGGGCTACGTGATTAGATACAGACTGCGCGGATACGACAATAGCCCTTGGACTTATCAAAACATCACTAACGAGGCGCAAAGAAACTACCTTATCCAAGATTTGATAACTTGGAAAGACTATAATGTTCAAATCGCAGCGTATAACGACAAAGGTGTGGGTGTCTTTTCAAACAGTTATACGATTAAAACCAAAGAAGGTGTACCCGAGGCAGCCCCTGACAGTGTTCGCTGTGAACCTTTTAATTCCACAGCAATAACTGTGTGGTGGACACCCCCAAACCCACAAAAAATTAATGGTATTAATCAGGTATGTAACGTTTTTACTTGGTTTTATCTGGATCCTTAATACGATTTTTCGAAACAAGAGAAGAAACACATTGCGATACTATCGAAAGTTTAGCTTGGTGTGACTAAAGACAGTTTCTATAGTAAACAGTGTTTCTTACCTTTTTAGCTAAATAGGACCCGGTCGTAGGCGCTGTAGCTAGATAGGATAACGGTCTAAATCTCTTGATTCAGACCGTTACACTAATGGATGTTTTGTACCTACTTTGATCTTGAATACTTGGAACATTAGTAGTTTGTAAACTCGTACAAGGTCTTACCCATTTTCATGCTCTCTTGAATATTATAATTTATGCTTTCAAACCATTGAAAACGAAAGTTGATATGAAATACTTAGTAAGTTGTATTGGACTATATTGGGCCTAATACTAACTTTTTGGACAATCTAGTTACACTCCAAAGAGAATAGGTATATAAGATAGACCTACATCATCTTCCACGTAACTACTGGCTGTATGTTTCTTTACAAAATTTTCAGGGCTATAAAATGCAAGCTTGGATTTGGGATGGCAACGCAGTCGTCAATGTCGAACAAAAATTGGTTAGCGTTCCACCTAACTTATTAGATCCGCTAACAGAACAATCAGCGGTAATAAGCGGACTTGAGAAATTTACTGAATATAATATTACTGTGTTGTGTTTTACTGAACCTGGAGATGGACCTCAAAGTGACTATGTGTTAGTCAGGACGAAGGAAGACAGTAAGTTCTCAACGTTATAAAAATTTATTTCAACTATATTTAAAGATCTATTCACTAATACGCAGAAGTAACTCATACAGAATGAATATCAAGTTGTTTGTTGTTCTTTTACTTAAAGCCCTTTGAATGTTTATCAGTCCTTAACAGCTATCACCACGAACGGGCTATGAATTTATCACCCCATTTTAATTGTAATTTTTTAAATCATTTGTCATCTATATCTATATACTTATAATAAAACTGTAGAGAGGTAAATTCTGTACATTGAATATATTTAGAAAATAACTATTGGGGGATGATTGGTGATCGATACTAATGCAAAAAATGCAATCAGTAAATTTTTTGTCTTTCTGTCTGCCTTCTGTCTATCTGTCTGTCTGTATGTGCACGCATGGATCAAAAACTACTGGAGGGATTTCGATCAAACTTGGTACGATTATAGTTCATAGTTCTGGGCAACATATAGGCTACTTTTTATACAAGCTGATGCCCGTGGCTTCGCCCGCGGTTCGTTTTTAGGTCGTTTTTAGTCATATCTCCGGTTCTACTTAACCAATTACAACCAAACATACGGTAAATTTTTAGTCTAAGCGAGATCTTTCTAATAAAAAAAACCGCATCAAAATTTTTTGGGTTTTGATGCGGTTTCTTTTATTAGAAAGGTCTTGGTTAGACTCAAAATCTTACGCATATTTGATCACAATCGGCTGATTAGAATCGGTGATACAGCAAAAAAAAAACGCGAAAATCGACGTCCACGCGAGCGGAGCCGCGGGTAACAGCTAGTAGATAATATTATATTTACTTACGAATAAGGGAAAGTAAATAAAATTTTTAATATTACCTATATTTTAATTTATTATTATTACTTATTACTAGCTTCCGCCCGCGGCTTCGCCCGCGTGGGATCGGTACCGCCACCAAGTTTACTTATAGTGTGAAGCTAGCTTATAGCATGGTTTTAACATTACAAGAACATTCAAATATGCGTCGTTACAGAATGCGTTGAAGAAAAAAAGGTTCACTGCTCGTTCCCCGTAGGTGATAGCGTGATAATATGTAGCCTATAATGTTGACCCGACTCCTCAATAATATTCATGCCAGAAGTAAATCCATGTAGTACTTTTTGAGTTTATCCCGGACATACCTACATACAGACCAACAGACAAAAATTCTAGACACTATATTTTTGGCTTCGATATCGATTGTAGATCCCACCCCAAGTATTCTTTTAAAAAAATATTCAATGTACAGTTTTGACTTTCCTATCATTTTATTAATATTATGTACGAGTATATACCTATAGTATAGATATTAGGTAAGTAATACTAAAATTGAAATAATTTTAATTTTTTTTCCTTCACAGTACCGGATGAAGTAGGCAGCCTTCTATTTGACGACATATCAGATAGAGCCGTAAGGGTATCTTGGACTTCTCCTAAAAAGTCCAATGGCATACTTATGGGATATAAACTGTCTTACCAGATGAAGGATAATAACGACACTTATAAAGAAGAAGCATTGCCTCCAAATGTCACCAGTATCAGAATAGAGCATCTGCAGGTATTTAGTTACATTTTTTTTATACTACGTAGGTGGCAGACAAGCACACGGCCCACCTGATGAGAAGCAGTCACCGTGGCCTATGAACGTGTGCAACACTAAGGGTGTCACACACGCGCTGCCTACCCTGAAGGGAAGGGGGGGTGGGCGGGGGAGCTAGAAAGGGGTAGGGAGGAGGAGGGGTATAGTGAGCTCTGGCTACCCTCCTTACCGGCGGGAACACAACACGATTGTTATTATGGCCGCGGTGTTCTGTAGGGCGAAGGTGCTAACCCAGTTAGACAGCTCATTTCGGACGGGAGATACTGTCGCGTCAACTCGTGTCCTACATCCTTCAGACTACATGGAGAATATAATTAATATTCACACCTTGATATCTTCAGATTCTAATGCTCCTAATACAACAGAGGTTGCTCCAAGAGCGGATGTCCCATATGACCGAGTAGGCCTGATAAAATTATTGTATGGTTTATATAGATTTCCAAAAAGAATTACGGGAAAATTTGTATACGCAATAAAATTTTACTCGTTTATGCCTTGCGCAAATTCCAATTTATCGATTGTTTAGAGTAGTCATCAACTGTAACAAAAATATACTTAACTAACGTTATGGGTGTCTCATAGTTACATAATTTTGTATTCATGTAAATCCCCTCTTGATTCATATTAAGACATTTCTAATCAGCGGGTATATTTTCACAGGCCAGTACGCACTACAAATTTTGGCTTTGCGCAATGACAGCAGTAGGTGAGGGTCCTGCCAAGTCTGCTGTCATTCAATCTGGCATCGAACCAGTACTGCCTGAGGCACCAAGGAACCTTGCATTATCCAATATCGAAGCGTTTTCTGTACTACTACAGTTCACGCAAGGATTTGACGGAAATTCTTCTATATCTCTGTGGACTGTACAAGTAAGTAATGAAGACAAGTTCAAACAATTTCTACCATCTATCCATTTGATCATCTGTGACACGACTCCTTCCTTAGCGATAGAGCATCCTGATGCTAAGTCAAAGATCGCGAATTGAATTCTCTCAATTCAATTAAGTTTATTTCCATTGGTCTGGATGTTTCTATGTGCATCGATTATTCGGTCATAATGTTATAAATAATTGCAGGCTCAAACAGCTCGCAATTCATCATGGGTGTCAATTTACGAAGTCAGCGCGCCGGATGCTCAATCAATACATGTGACTGACCTTATTCCATTCACAACGTACAGACTGAGGTTAATTGCAACCAATGTTGTTGGGTCATCGCCACCTTCGGAGCCTTGTAAAGAGTTCCAAACGATTCAAGCGCCGCCCCAGCACCCACCCAAGAATGTTACAGTTCGAGCTGTTAGCGCCACCAACTTGCGTGTTCGGTGGATTGTAAGTATAATATAAACTATAGTTTATACATATAAATATGTTCAGCTTCACTTGTTTATAAATATGTATGTGTGTATATTTGTTTTCGGTGTATCCTTTATAGCGCTGTAGAGATGAGACTGATAGGTCAACCCCATCGTGCTCTTTCATTTTTTAAAAAGGGAAAACAAAATAATAACTTTTGTCTTGAGGAATAGTAGTGCCTTGATTTCTTCACTAGTAATTTAATTAATTCCCTATTGAGTTACGACAATTGAATAACACAAAAAAATATTGAAATGTGATTGCAGCCTCTACAGCAAAGCGAATGGTACGGCAATCCAAAAGGATACAACATAACATACACAAGAAGTGGCAGTAACGACACACTGCATAGCATTATCGAAGATCATACAGCAAATTCACATATACTCTCCAACTTAGAAGAGTGGTCCTTGTACGAAATACGAATGACTGCTATAAATGAAGTGGGCACTTCAGCGGCTAGTCCTACATCCATGGAAAGAACGAGAGAAGCAGGTAAGTTAATTATTCTCGCACTCATTAACTGCTTGATGTCTTGGTAATTTTTTGTTATCATTTTTTTCCTATTTATTCCACAGTACCTGCACGTGGCCCCATGGGTGTATCCGCTAATGCCACATCCTCAACCACAATTGTTGTACTCTGGGGGGACATACCTTCTTCAGACCAAAACGGTCTAATTGAAGGATATAAAGTGTGCTACGCAGCCGTTGTACCTCCACCACGGCCGGAACAAAAAAAGGTGGACTGTCAAGAAGTGTCTTCAAATCAGACCCACACGATAACATTGACAGAACTGAGAAAATACGTTGTATATCAAATACAAGTGTTGGGGTATACAAGACTAGGAGACGGAGCCTTGAGTGATCCACCAGTCACTGTGAGAACTTTTGACGATAGTAAGTATATAATTTTTTAACACGTTCGGGTTTCTCGAATGAATCTGTTGAGAATATAAGAATATTGCACCACCAGCGTGCAACATAAAAAGTCATCACACTATTTCTATTTAGTACTTGCCTTATTAATGCAATATCATCCTTTAAATGTAACTTTAACCGCCTTTTACGTCTCGTTACTGAAAGTAATGCTAATTTTTTCATTACTAAAACTGATTTCTAATTTTATTTCTACTTCCGTTGTGTTGCGCAACGGTTGATTATCATTTATTTATTCGCAAGATTTCTTAAGCAGCGAAACTTTTGTAATTATTTTTTGCATATCTACTATAATACATCTAATGCAACCGCTTACTAGGCATGTCAAAATATACATCGATTTTACAAGAAGTTTCATCAACGCCTTTATATATGTATGGCAATACCTACATTCTGTACAATATACGAATTTTGTTGTGTTCTCATATAATAGTCCGGTATCTAGGTATGTCGATATAGTGTATCAGCTAAACAATTCAACATCTACACTATTATTTAGACGCCATTAAGCATTTGATTTATTACTCTATAGTATTAACATTTAAAAAAAAACTATTACTACTATTATTACTTTTTCACTATTGATATTGTAACTGTGCACATATTTGCCTTTGCAATCGCTTATTTGCATTTGTTTTTTTTTTCATTCAGCTCCAGGTCCGCCATCCAACGTCTCGTTTCCCGATGTCACATTCACAATGGCGCGTATCATTTGGAACGTGCCCGAGGACCCGAATGGAGAAATACTGGCGTATAAAGTTACCTATCACCTCAATAGCAGTTCGCAGCATGTATTTTCACGAGAGTTTGCGCCTTCAGGTCGTACATTTAGGTAAGAACTCATAAATAAAAGCCATAAAGTGTCATATTAACCAAAATCTGAAGAATGTAACCTGTAATATTCACCCGTTAGAGCGTGATTGAGTAACAAACATCCAAACATGTTCGCAAACTTTTTAGGATACCTACTGTTGCATTGTACCTATAATAAAATACTATGGTAACGCACAGGGCAACGGAGCTATCTTCGGAACGCTACTACTTATTCAGCGTGCGAGCGCAGACCCGGCTGGGGTGGGGCGCGACTGCGCGTGTATTGGTTCTGACGACAGGCAACCGCGCTGCCCCCGCGCCTCCGCCACGCCCCAATGTAGCGCGCTCGCTGTTACAACCGCACCATATTACCTTTTCATGGACACCTGGCGATGACGGATATGCACCATTGAGGTAGGGGTCATGTCATTATAATTTATTTAATGGACTATTACAGTGTTAATGCATTTTAATAAAATTCTAGTGTTAATGCTTTAGTAGAGTAGATAGGAAGGCTCGAATTGAAAAGTACCTACGACTTTGTTTTTTTTTTCTTCTCAGATACTACACCGTACAGCAGAAGGAAGACGGGGGCACTTGGCAAACCATTCCCGAACGCGTAGATCCTTTTGTGACATCATACACCGCGGAGGGTTTGAAGCCTCATACTGCATATCAGTTCAGAATAAGAGCTACTAATGACATTGGTCCCAGTCGATACAGTAATGCAACTGAAACAGTACGAACTCTACCGGCAGGTATGTTTATCCCTTTTTTTCTTACGCAAATCTCCACGAATAGCTACCCACTGGCCAGCGGTTATGTCGGACTTGAACCGACTAAAACCGCACACCGTCATAGTTCTACAGACGCCGGAGTGTAAGGTGGCCGTAAGACATTTCCCTCGCACCCCGGCTGACCCAGGGCCATCTATGGCTAGATGGTCCCCTCGGGGGGTGGGATCATGGGTCCGGTAGCTAGGAGTTTTAAAATCCTCTCGGGCCCACTCCGCCCCCTCCACGAGCATTATTTGTTAACAGAAGGAGGCATGTATGTTTATCCCTACAACTCTATCTTAGATTACGATTTTTTGTAAATAAATTGATTAATTGATTTTATTTGTTCCAAAGCTCCGAGTAAAGCTGTAGAGAACTTGCATGTGGTACCTATAACTCCCAGCAGCGTGAGGGTTCAATGGACGCCTCTTGGCGAACAACACTGGAGCGGTGACACTGGTACCGGTGGTTATCGTGTGCGCTACCAACCACTCACTGATTTCCCCACGGCGCTTCAGCAAACCATGAAGCAGGATGTGATGGGGATCAAGGTACTCATTAACCTTTTCATAAGTTACTCAATACTTAGTTAATCGCCTTTATTGTTATTTAGTGACTGCAACGTGTACACGAGAATTAATAGTATTCCGCTGATTTTTTTAAACATTCATGAATCTAGAATTAATGTTGAGTAATCTATACATATAATAAATCTGTAACTGATCGGTGTCTGTACATGGAAGATATATGAGAAAAAAGAAGATTAGGGGACTTTATGAATGTAATAGATGCCAAAACAATGATTTTTAGAATTTTTGTCTGTTTGTCGGTTTGTCTGTTTGTCCGCAAATCTTTGTGCTCGCTAAAATCAAAAACTTCTGGAGGGATTTTGATCAAACTTGGTACGATTATAGTTCATAGTGCTGGGCAACATATAGGCTACTTTTTATACAAGCTGATACCCGCGGCTTCGCCCGCGCTTCGTTTTTAGGTCGTTTTTAATCATATCTCCGGTTCTACTTAACCAATTACAACCAAACATACGGTAAATTTTTAGTCTAAACAAGACCTTTCTAATAAAAAAAAACCGCATCAAAATCCGCTCGGTATTGAGCGATGGACGTAAAAGTACTGAACGGGGTTTGACGCGGTTTTTTTAATTAGAAAGGTCTTGGTTAGACTCAAAATCCTACGCATATTTGATCATAATCGGCTCATTAGAACATGCGATATAGTAAAAAAACGCGCAAATCGACGTCCACGCGGGCGGAGCCGCGGGCAACATCTAGTAAGAAATAAAAACTTGCACCAGCGGATATTTTGGTGGACCTTCCAACTAAACAGTTAACATAGTTTTTATAACTGACATTTATATCTATCTAAATACCCACCATCTATAACTAACTTCAACATATATATACGTACGAAAGAATATATTTATAGACAGGTAGGTCTCACCAAAACGCCGCTGCTGACTACATTCACCATACCACTATATGCAAATCCCTCTGTGGTGAACGGTAGAGGAGTTCGATTCCCGATGTATATTTAAGTTACTTTGTGTGTCTGTTTATCCGCATTCTGGAATCCATAACACAAGTTATTCTTTTTTATACTACTTAGGTGGCAGACAAGCACACGGCCCACCTGACGGGAAGCGGTCACCGTGGCCTATGAACGTGTGCAACACTAAGGGTGTCACGCACGCGCTGCCTACCCTGAAGGGTGTATTTAAGCTATGCCTACTTTGGGTCTAGACAACGCTGTGTAGAACATCCAGAATATTTCTTTATTTATTAAATAAATACTAGCAACCCGCCCTCGCTTCACTTTGCTTTATGATCTGAGTTATTTTAACTGAAACTGACACATAATATTATATAGCCTCTTAAGGTCTCTACAGCACGAGTGTGCTGCCCCTGGTGTTACACACGTCCATAGGCCACGGTGACCGCATGGGCCGTGTGCTTGTCCGCCCCCTGAGTGGTATGAAAAAAAGCCCATGTGTATCGGGGATAATATTAAGCCTTTCTAATGTTGAAAGAATTTTTCCAATAAGTTCTTACCCACCACATATAAACAAAAACTCAAAATTGGATTGATATAATAATGTGTATAGAAACGAGCGTGTATGTGTGTTGTCAGAGCGAGGAGATAGTGCTGAAGGAGTTGGCGCTGGACCGCAACTACGAGATCAGCGTGTGCGCGGTGAACTCGCAGGGCGCGGGCCCGGGCGGCACGCCGGCCGTGGTGTGGGTGGGCGAGGCCGTGCCCATGGCCCCGCCGCGCGACGTGCGCGCGCGCGCGCTGTCGCCCACCGAGGTCACGCTGGCCTGGACGCCGCCCACCACGCAGCAGCAGAACGGCGACCTGCTCGGATACAAGGTACTCGTTACACATTGGGCTCCTACCTAACTGGTTACCTACTCGGTTAACACATTACAAGGTTAAGCAATCCTCGCTAGTTAACTTTACCTTACACCCCGTAGTCAGTTCGAATCCGACATAACCACCTCTTATGGCCGACGAGGGTGGTATCCGCGGGGATTTCCGTCCGAGTCTATGGGGTCTACCAAGATCTACCGGACGAAACCAACCGCACCTGAAAATTGAACGAGGTTTTGGCACAAGCTTTCCTCTCGAGGTTGGATGGTCAGATGGCAGTCGCTCCTATAAAAGTCATGTAAGCCAAACCAAAAGCAAGATAAGTAGTAAGCGAACCTTGTTTTGCAACGCAAAAGAGATCAACTTGGGCAGTTGATGCCAATTCAAGTATTTAGTCTTAGCGGTTCGGACTCCGCGTTAATGGATTAGTCTGGATAGTAATTAACTCAGATAGGTATATATATTCTTTTTATTATCTATACTTATAATAAATCTGTAGAAGTGAAAATTCTGTACATTGAAAATAAAAAAATAAAAAATAGCAGGGGGTGTTCGAACCCAAATACGTGATTAAAAAAATTTTTGTCTGTCTGTCTGTCTGTCTGTTTGTTCAGGCATCACGCAAAAACTACCGGTTCGATTAAGATGAAACTTGGTATAATTATTCTTCAGTATCCTGGGCAGCACACTGGATACTTTTTATCCCGGAAAAGTACATACAATAAAAGACAAATTTAATTTTGCGGTTCAATTCCTAGACCCGATTACTGTACCAACCGCAAATAATAAGTTTGTCGTAGGTTACGTCACCCACAGTTCAAAATTCAAAATTCATTTAAAGGTCACAGGTGGATAGAAGATGTTGTCAGTTACATAAAAGTATCACCGTAGCATGTCTGCTAAGACGTACAACAGTATTATCATATGAACCACATCACACTAGGTACAAATTAAATTGTGAAATATATAATTGTTTAGATGAAATTATGTTTTTTTATGAGTAGGTTAATTTTGAGTGGTGTTCAAGTAAGATTAGTGGATAGTGGTGTTATTAGTTTTTAGGGATTAAGAGTTTTTTTTGTATTTATTATCATAAATATTACATTTTGAGTTTACATTAGTTATCATCAGAAATAGGTTTATGGGAGTGGGAGTGGGAGTGTGCGTGGGATTGGGAGTGAGGGTGGGGGTGGGAGCGGGGTGGGAGTGGGAGTGGGAGTGTGCGTGGGAGTGTGCGTGGGGGCGGGAGTGTGAGTGAGAGTGGGGGTGGGAGTGTGAGTGGAAGTGAGAATGGGGTGGGAGTGTGAGTGGGAGCGGGGGCAAGGGTGGGAGTGGGAGTGGGAGTGGGAGTATGCGTGGGAGTGGGAGTATGCGTGGGAGTGGGAGTGTGCGTGGGATTGGGAGTGGGAGTGGGAGTGTGCGTGGGGGTGGGAGTGAGAGTGAGGGTGGGAGTGTGAGTGTGAGTGGGAACGGAAGCGGGGATAGACCCATGGGAGTGGGAGTGGGAGTAGGAGCTGGAGCGGGAGTGGGAGCAGGAGTGGGAGTGGACGCAATAAGCGACTTCCACGCGAGCGGAGCCGCGGGCAACAGCTAGTTATAAATATATGTATTGTAGAAACTAAAGATACAATGCACAAAATTTTTACAAAACTTTATTATTATTATATGTATTTATTATTGATCTACGAGTACCAAATTTGTTTTATTTTATGCTTTTATTTATTTTCATAATTACATTACGATATTTTATTTCAAACGAACTAGACCTTAGTATTTAAACTCGAATGTATTTAATTATAGTTCAACGTTTCATGTCATTTTATTTTTATTCTAGATTTTCTACTTAGTAACAGACTCACCAGAGGAACCTGAACCGGGTCGTCGTATCGAGGAGGAAATCGAAGTAGTGCCGGCGACGGCTACAGCGCACTCACTTGTCTTCCTTGACAAATATACGCAGTATCGCATACAGGTATTATATTTCTGCATAAAAAATTAGACCGCTATCTATCTATACTTACATTACTGTTTATAAGAGGGCAACGCGCGTGCAAGGCATCTCCCATATTAATCGAAGACTATTGTCATACGTTGAGTTCTGTGCTTTATACATTCGTAGCTACCTTTTGTAACTAGTACAATAACGTGTCTATAGTCTGTTTTTAACGTGTTTTTAACTAGAGATACTAAATTGACATTACCTGTGTTGCCGGTTTTTTGCAATTAAAAATAGCCACGTGCCACCAGTATCGAAAGATATTGAATGTTATCAATAAATTAAATAAAGAACAAAAAAATATGTAAAGTAAGAGAAATAAGTAAATATTTATGGCCGAATAATTTGAAGAAGCGAATACACTTGCCAATTTAGTATCTCCAATTAAAAAACAGACTATAAATAACTAAAATACTATCATAAAATTGTAAAGTAGGTATGTGGTCATTGAAGATATTTAAAAAAAAATCATGGTTGAAAATGACTGATTTTCCCTACAACCTGTCATCGCCTATTTTACCCCTTTGGTAGTGAATTTTGAAAAAACGCTGATACACGTGTACATTTATTTCTAACCAAGAAATCCTACTTCCTACTTCCTACTTCCTACTAATATTATAAACGCGAAAGTTTGTAAGAATGTATGTCTGGATGTCTGGATGTCTGGATGTATGTTTGTTACTCTGCCACACAAAAACGGCTTAATGGATCTGGCTAAAATTTGGTACAAAGATAGATTATAGTCTGGAATAACATATAGGCTACTTTTTATACAAGCTAATACTGCGGCTCCGCTCGCAATGTCGATCGGTCGGGATTTCTAGATATATCTTTGTTACTCTTTCACGTAAAAACGGCTGAATAGATCTGACTGAAATTTGGTAACGAGATAGAGTAAAGTGTGGAATAACATATAGGCTACTTTTTATACAAGCTAATACCCGCGACTCCGCTTACGGAGTCGATCAGTCGACCCACGGAGTAGATCAGTCGGGATGTCTGGATGTATGTTTGTTACTCTTTCACGCAAAAACGGCTAAATAGATCGGGTTGAAATTTGGTATAGAGATAGATTATAGTCTGAAATAACATATAGGCTACTTTTTATACAAGCTAATACTCGCGGCTCCGCTCGCAAAGTAGATCGATCGGGATGTCCAAATATTATGTTTGTTGCTATTTCACGTAAAAACGGCTGAATGGATCTGGCTGAAATTTGGTACCGAGATCGAGTGTAGTGTGAAATAACATAAATAGGCTACTTTTTATACAAGCTAATACCTGCGGCTTCGCCCATGGAGTCGATCAGTCGGGATATCTGGATGTATGTTTGTTACTCTTTCACGTAAAAACGGCTGAATAGATCAGGTTGAAATTTGGTACAGAGATAGATTATAGTCTGGAATAACATATAGGCTACTTTTTATACAAGCTAATACCGCGGCTCCACTCGCAAAGTCGATCGGTGGGGATGTCCAAATATTATGTTTGTTGCTATTTCACGTAAAAACGGCTGAATGGATCTGGCTGAAATTTGGTACCGAGATAGAGTGTAGTGTGAAATAACATATAGGCTAATTTTTATACAAGCTAATACCCGCGGCTTCGCCCATGGAGTTGATCAGTCGGTAGGTATATCTGAATGTATGTTTGTTACTCTTTCACGTAAAAACGGCTGAATAGATCGGGTTGAAATTTGGTACAGAGATAGATTATAGTCTGGAGTAATATATAAGCTACTTCTTATACAAGCTAATACCCGCGGCTCTGCCCGTGGGAGTCGATTGGTTGGTAATCGTTTTTGGTCATATCCTCGGTCCTACTAAACCAAATGCAATCAAACATACGGCAGATTTTATGTAAAACTAAGACCTTTCTAATGAAAGGGCGGCATCAAAGCAGTTTTTGCGTCCATCACGAACAAACAGACAAGGATTGCAAAAAAATAGATATTTGTGGTCAACATAACCAAGTCTTTTTTTTTTCAAATATCGATTAGTAAAACTAAAAGTACTGTTATAAAGGGATATGATGTCCACACTGTCGCCTTAGGTGAACCCTGTAAAGATGGTGTAAGGTGAAACCAATAAATACGGAAAAAAAAATTTTTGGTCATATCTCCAAATTTTAGGTCTGACCAAGAAAACCGCACTAAAATCCGTTTAGTACTTTTTATCCGAAAGCTTTTGGCTAGACGAGTGGAGACCAGTGGAGTGGAGAGTGGAGCGGAGTGGAGAGTGGAGTGAACAGCGGAGTGGCAAGTCGAGTGGAGAGTCGTTTCATTCAAATAGACTTGGTGGCAATACCGAATTCCACGCGGGCGAAGCCGCGGGCGGAAGCTAGTGTTATATAAATTTTCATGCTTACATCTTGAAAACTGACGAACTTCCCATATAAACTTTCAACCCCTATTTCACCCCCTGGGGGTAAAATTTGGAAAAACGCTGATACACGTGGTCATTTATTTCCAACCAGAAATAGGTGTATAAAATTTCATGCGTCTAACCTTGAAAATTACGGACTTTCATACAAACGTTTATCGATTATTTTGCCACCTTAAAAGTAGAATTTCTAAAAATCCTTTCTTAGTGGATGCCTACAACATAAGAAGCATCTACTGTCAAAATTTCAAGTTTGTAGGTCCAGCGGTTTAGGCTCTGCGTTGATGAATCAGTCAGTCAGTCATCAGGCCAAGCAATTATATATATTTATATTATGTATAAAGGAACGATTCTATATACAATTTTTTTTTAAATTCATGTCTGTTCGCGATGGACGCAAAAATTACTGAACGGAATTTGATACGGTTTTTTTTAAAGTCTTGGTCAGATTTAAAATCTTACGCTTTTTATCACAACCGGTTGACTAACCGAAGACAGTCGAAAACGCAAATAGCGACGTCCACGCGGGTGGAGCCGTAGGCCTAGGCTAGTATGACATAACTTAATAGTTACTCAACTTGATGGTGTTTCTTACACAGGTATTGGCATTCAATGCAGCCGGCGACGGTCCTAGGTCCACTGCAGTACTCGTCCGTACCATGCAAGGTTTACCATCGGCTCCACGTAATATAACCTTCACAGACATTACTATGAATAGTCTCGTGGTATCGTGGCAGCCACCTTACCGACGCAATGGACTCATCCAATCATATCTTGTGACCTATGAAACAATAGAACAAGATGAACGTAAGTTTTATTGCACATATATTACAAATATATTGTCTTGTTTCCAAAGTGGCATTTCTCACAAATATCACCGAGTATCAATGAAATACACGGCATAGAAAGTTTGTGTGTGTATAATATGTGATATTGTATAAATGTACACTCACACCCAAGATAAACCAATATAGGTTTTATGGGTGTACCATGATTAATGTATTACTGTTTTAAAAATAAATAAATAAATAAAAAAGTTTAACAGCATTGAAAGGCTAATATTTTAAAGATTTTAGTAACTGATCGTAAGTACTAGAAGATGCCAAGAATATCTAAAATGCGTTTATAACAACTTTAAAAAAAAATAAGAAAATAAATAAATCTGTTGCAGTCCGGGATAAAGGCTTAGGGCAAGTACTAAATGATGTCGTATGATGTCGTATGATATTTTGTGCGCATGCGGATTTTGCACGCGTCACTGTATTCTCAAGTATCATTGCAGTCATCAGAATCTTATGCTAGTTATATAAAGCTTATTCCTTTCAACGAACATCGTGCACGCAAAACACTTTCTAAAGTATAATATCTGGTCGTAGGTTTCAGCAAACAGGTAAAGCAGAAGGTGACGGAGACCCGTCTAGCAGTTGGTGGGTTGGAGGAGGAGGTCGAGTACCGGTTCAGTGCGCGCGCCGTAACGGAGGGAGGGGGGGCGGGCGCGGTGGGGACCGCCCGCGCTCGGACCGGCCCGCAGCCAGGCAGCCCGCAGGCGCCGCGCGCACTCGTACTGGCGCCCGAGCCCGCCGCACTGCACCTGCGATGGGTTAACGCCGCCTCGGGGAAGGGCCCGCTACTGGGTTACTACTTTGAAGCTCGCCGTAAAGGTATGATATTGGACTAGCCTAACATGTATGTCAAAATCGAAATCCAAAACCCCCGGCGTTCTATACAAAAAGCTTAAACAATATTTACACGAGCCAAAATGAGATCGCGCGTCTACCGGGGTATCCTTGCGTATTATTCAGAATTCCCTAAAGTACGGTGACATTATTAGGATTAAATTAGATCAACATGAATTATTGTTATATAAACAATTGTAATCAGTTAAATATTAGTATAGTATAATAACACGATCACAATACTTAGATGTCGAACTTGGCAGTGAGAACACCCATTACGAGTATACTCACATTTTCTATGTGTTCCTCAATTAACATAGTGTTAGTAACGTTTTAACATAAGTACGTTAAAAAAATTGTACTACTAAACTTGTAAGTGACTGATGTATTGATCTTTCGTTCAACCGTTCAACAAAATTAATGATTTCACTCCTGTACTTAAATGAAACGATCAGTACATTAATTTTAATTTCTAATGCAGCAAAGGAGTCGTGGCAAGCCTGTAAGTTCTAAGTTGAACACTTTTCGCACTTTGTATAAAAATTTTTGGATGCACATTAAAACAAAAACGGTAATCTCGATTTCATAATGATTTCATAGCATACTTCTGATTAATGACATTTCTATGGAAATGCTTTGATTCCAAATACGATTATAAAACATTTATATTATGTTGCCGACCAAGTCCACGGATTAGAACTGCGGGCTTTGGTTGTACATTATTTGCCACCTACTTACTTATCTTCTTTCTTACCCAGATGACACAAGATGGGAAACTATAACGAGAACCAGCAATGGGATGCTAGAAGAATTTACTATATCGTATCAAAGTCTTCTGCCGTCAACAGCTTACTCGTTTAGAATAATATCTTACAACATGTACGGAATAAGCAACCCAACATACAGTGAGAAAGTCATTGTAACTCCATCGAAGTTGTACTTGGAGTACGGATATCTTCATTATCGACCTTTCTACCGCAGCACTTGGTTCATGGTCGCCCTCGCCGCGGCTTCAATTATTATTATCATAATGGTCATCGCCATTCTCTGTGTCAAGAGTAAAAGTTATAAATACAAAAGTAAGTTTTATTTTTCATTATTTTCTGTTTAGGGTCGGTTCACTTGATAACGGAGGATCCGTCGCGGTCGCGTATTGTCGGTCTTGTGACGCCAAAACAGACAAATGTATAGAATAACACTCGACCGTTCATACTCAACCGATGATACGTTAGTGCGTCGAGGGTACAGCGTCCATTCCATTTCCGTCAACGCATTGTCGGTACTAATGAATAAATTTTGTAGCATACTTTCTTAAGGTTGCATATAAACAATTAAATTGGCCACTTGATATTCTTTTACTATTCAAAGGATGCCATATATCATTTATGCTCACCGTCACGTCTTTTTCCCTCCGGAGCCGCGGAGTTACAATAAATTGCCTGAATCGGTCCTTGGTATGCCTGACAATAAATTTAAAACATTTGTTAAGGCCACCTTATGCAAAAAAGCATACTATAGGACTGTCGATTACCTTGAAGACAAAAATGTCTGGCTTGAGCATAGTGCAGGCCCCTCCTAGAATGATAAAGTGTTACAACTACAGAATGCTACTACTACAATATATTGAGATTGTGGTAGGCACGCGACCTTTTTTACTATTTTTACCCGACTGCGCAACGCAAAGGAGTGGTAATGTGTTTAACAGCCTATGTATGTATGTATGTATTTTTGTTTGTTTGTTTGTATGTTCCTTTGAAGCACTATACAGACCAAACGCCTGGGCCGATTTTCATGATTCACACGTCAATCGATTCCTCTTAGTCCGGCGAGTGTCACTAAAGACATGACATCAGTGAACATTCAATATGGCGACTACTGGCCGCCATATTGTGAAAATTAAAAAAATGAAACTCAGCAAACTATGTCAAGTGGGGTATCGTTGAATAGGTAATTAAAAATCATTTTTAGTTTCCTTTCAACATTTTTCGATTCCATTGACCATTTAGGATCTATAGCGATTTAAAGTTGCGTAACAACAATTCATAGGTTTTTATTAGACAGTAGAAAGTCCAATCGGGTAAATAGCTGGCTAGGACACCTATAACTAAAAAGTATAAAATAAAAAAATATAATTTAGAAATTAAAAAACCCGACTGCGTAAAAAACTAAAAAGAAAAAAAACAAGCACTCAGATTTCCGGTGGTCTAGAAACATAACAACTTAACAGTCGGGATCCTTTGAAAAATAAGATTGGCTGTTGAATAATGGATCCCGACTGTTAAGTTGTTATGTTTCTAGACCACCGGACATCCGAGTGCTTGTTTTTTTTCTTTTTAGTTTTTTACGCAGTCGGGTTTTTAATTTCTAAATTATATTTTTTTATTTTGACATTACTATATTTTGACATTTTCAATTATTTTATTGTCTAACTTCGGTTAAAATTTATTATATCTTTTTTTTTATATATACCTTTATTTATATTGACACGAGACAAAAATGTACATTCGTCCATATTTAGTCTTAAGATATCTATGTATAACCTGACGTCTCAAAATGCAGCAGTGGAGTTTGTTGCGCCGTTTCTTCTCCACTAGCGCCTAGGAAGCGGTGGTAAACTTAGTATTAAGTAGTTTTTGACGTCAAAAAGATGTAATTACGTTACACTATTTTGAGAAAAAAATTGAAATTGAAATGGAGTAGGCAGAGACAACAGACCGCCATCTGCCTCTGTCCTGACATACTTCACGTATATCATACTGTCGTTGAAGTATTTCATTCCCTTTAAAATTCTATATCACACACACAGCTACTCTGCAGATGCCAAGCGCAAAAACTGATTAGACGCCTAGTGTGGCACGTCTTCTTTGACCGAATAGACGCGACGGACAATACGCTCGACGCATTTTGCATTTGATATGAACCGACCCTTAAAACATAGTCTTCTGTAATTTCAATTTCTCGTTGAATTTTCACATACAGGACCTGGGTTTTGATTTGACATGTCGAGAAGAGTGAAACTCCAACAAAAAAAAAACACTACAAAACTGAAGCAAACCGATCTTAGCCGAACTCTCCTTCCCGACGTGCCAAAGCAAAAGCGTGTGATTCTACCTAGCACGACCCCGGATGATTATCATAATTTTCATGTAGTACAAATTCATGAAAAAAAATGTACTTTTTTGTACCACAGAATAAAATAAATGTACTCTGATATTTTCGCTGATAAAACGTAGGTGCCCTGTAGTACCTTTCTGGCACAACCCCTACACATTTTAGGTTTTATATCAACTTTATGGTGGAAAATACTATAAATATAATTGTACTTAATTGAATACTTAGAATTAACAGTAATGGCGTAACGTTGTGACATTGATGTTACTTAAAAAGTAAAACGCTTTGAAACAGGTAAACCACCGTTCAAAAATATCTGTAAAATAGAGTACAATTAAGTACAATTATATTTATAGTATTTTCCACCATAAAGTTGATATAAAACCTAAAATGTGTAGTGGTCGTGCCAGAAAGGTACTACAGGGCACCTACGTTTTATCAGCGAAAATATCAGAGTACATTTATTTTATTCTATGGTACAAAAAAGTACATTTTTTTTCATGAATTTGTACTACATGAAAATTATGATAATCATCCGGGGTCGTGCTAGGTAGAATCACACAGCAAAAGCCAGGTACTGACGTACTATACATTATTATTTTTCACACTAATACTTCGTTCTATGTGACAGAAGAAGCTCAAAAAACTTTAGAAGAATCTCTAGCGGGTGAGAGCGACGAGCGCGGCACGTTGGCCATGGACCTGTACCGCTCGCGACAGAACTCTACGACCAGCGCCGGCGGCGCCACCTTGCGGCGCTCCGCCCCGCTGGCCAAGTCGCCGCCGCGGCCCACGCCCCTCTCGGTCACCTACCACAGCGACGAGGAGAGCCTGCACGCCTACGACGAGAACCCCGACGACTCGTCCGTCACCGAAAAGCCATCCGAAATGAGCTCATCCGACTCGCAGGTGATTACCATCAAAATTAGCGTCGTCTAAATAGTTTACAGATTCACTAAACCGCTCCTTATTTTTCCTCCACTACTCCCCTGGAGCACGTTACGGTAAATATCGACGACTGAGATCTCACTATCGCTATCATTTTCGACACGCTTTGGTCGTCATCAGCACATAGTAGCCAAGTTCTATTAGATTTTCTGTTCAGTATTTAGACCCTCAATCGGGTAAACCTACATTAGTAAAATTATAAAAATATTATTTAAACATTTACACAACTAAATCTCATTTTACTATAAAAACTCTATTTGAAATTATTCATCTAAATAAGATCTTTATTGTCTGATAGACAACATAAATTACATATAATTATTTAACTAAATAATATAGGTAAATGTATATTTAAGTATCTATTTAAAATTAATGAGGATCATATTTTGACAGAATTCGGAGAGTGAAAATGAAAGTGTCAGGTCTGAACCGCATTCGTTCGTGAATCACTACGCAAACGTGAACGACACACTGCGGCAATCGTGGAAAAGACAGAGGCCTGTCCGCAACTACTCAAGCTACACGGATTCTGAGCCCGAAGGTAGCGCGGTCGTGAGCCTGAACGGCGGCCAGATCGTTATGAACAACATGGCGCGCTCGCGGGCTCCTCTGCCCGGGTTCTCTTCGTTCGTATGACAGGAGCCTGCCGGCGCGGCACCGCCGGAAGCCGTGCACATGTAACTTCTCACTGCCCATTCCCAATTATTATATTATTATTTTGTTAAATATTGCAATTGTACATACCGAATATAATTCATAAGCTTTAAAAAAATGTATAATATCAGAAATGAATTTTAAATTTTTCGAATATTTGATAATAATATTCTAAACTATATACATATTTTTAAGTTGAAAATACATATTATTAGAAATTAGTACCCTTACTGAGGACAAAATAGTATGTAATAATTTGTTGTTTGTCATTATGTATTTATAAAATGCCATACCACAATGTAGAACGTTTTTATAAGAGGCACGTTACATATTTTTAGAATAAATAACCAATTACAATGTCTAGCAGCTCTTTTTAAAATAACAAAAATGGCAACTTTTAGCAGCTCCTTTTATAGATAGTAGTAATATGATAGCTAATCTTATAAATAGAGATCTCGTATTTTCTTTTTGCATTTTATAGTATATTTAATGGTAGTAGTCCGTCATATTCAGTAATTTTATAATTGGGAAACTGATTTGTAGATAAAGAATATTGGACAATAAATTAAAGAATACCCTAGATTATTTACCTTACAAATATACGAGACTTTATAAGTCAAAATTTCATTGAATCTGAAGCTGTTTTGCCTCTTACAATTAATGATAATTGGCGCAGGCATATACACTTGCTGACCTTACAGCAATCAAAGTTCTGCACATAGGTGAATTGTTTTTGAAGAAAATAATCATTAATATATCAGTATTGACTAGTGTGTAGAAGAACTACTTAATGCTTATTCCTGATTCAAATAATATGAAGAAGAATACTTGACATGTAATAAAATATATCAGTGCAGTGAATATTCTCTAGATAAGCGTTTTATAACATTTTTACAATTAAAATAATTATGCAAATGACTGATAGTTGTAGTATGTCATTCTTTACATGTGTAAGTAAGAAACAATTAATGGAAAAGCTTTGGCACAATGTCTTCAAAAATATACTGTGATCTGTTTTATTATTCTTACATATATTTTTTATATGTCACCTCTAGTATGGTTAATTGCCAGAAAGCTTTGTAGATGTTTGTTTTAATTATTGTATTATAAAAAATAAACACATGTGACAAAATTAAACTATCTATTCACTAAACGTGTTTGAATAGTGAGAACATTTTGGGAACAAATGAAAGTTTTAATGATGACCTTAATATTCTTGAAAACTTTAACCCTATAGATTCATACAATTGCAAAATACCAAGTGTACTTAATTTTTCTTAAACATATCTATTGCTTAGCAATTTTGTATGAGTATGTTTTGTATATGCTATCAAATTAAAATAATTATTGTCTGCTATAATATTATACATATTTTCAATTATCAAGATCCATAGAGGTGCAGGTGCCATTACTGCAAAGACTAAACAAATCATGTCTTTGTATCACCGTATGTTAGTAATAATTTTTATTTACTTTAATAAATAGAATAAATTATTTACTTGTGTTTTTCTACCATTTAGTCTGATCTAATCGAAGTCAACAGAATCCCACATCAAGAGCATGTAATGTAGTAAAGTAAACCACATAATCGCGTAAAAACATTAAGACAGGATGAGCGCCCGCTGGACGTGGAAAATAAACAGCAATTTTGACATGTATAAGCAAAGCTTTCAGGAAATTGGATTTCCCGAAGGTTTTTTGGTGGTATGATATGGTTTCACGGGCTGTTGCCCGCAACTCCACGTCATGGCGCGGTTTTCGCGTGTGGTTTGGCGTTTCACTCGATCCACCAGCAGACTTTTTATGCTACTGGTGATCTCCCGGAGATCTTGGAAGTACTTGGCCCTGTATGCAGTGTATGCGACGTTTGCAGGGCAGTGTAGGAGCACGTTTGCTGCCCTTCCTTCCTCATACAGGCTCTGCACAGAGGGCTGTCGGTGATGCCTAAAGTAAAAAGGTGTTAATTAAAGATGCCATGTCCCGGAATGGCAGCTGTAGCCGTGCGCGCGTAGTTGCAGCTTTGACAGCTGTCGAAGACGTCGTCAGTCTCTTCTCTAGCACAGGGAGGGCTTTCCTGGCCTGTCTGCACTTGCTTTCAGGTTAGTCCAGTACTTGTTGTGTTGGTCTCTCGTTCGCCTCTCCACGATGGTTGGTACGTATGCGTGGAGGATTTGTATTATGGGCTTGGGTCCCATTGCGGTCATGTCAGACCCTCTTCTAGCGAGTTCGTCTGCTGCGTCATGCGAGGACGTATATGAAGCACTTGCGGGTGCGCGCCGATCAGCCTAGCTTCGCTCACCTAGGCGCACGCTGTTGTCGTCTTAGCTTTTAGTTGAAGGTGAATTCCCTGGCTAAAACTAACCCTACTAAGGACTAACACTGACCTGCCCCCCTCCCCCCGTTCCCCATAGTTTTTGAGCGTCTAGTGTTTGACACAGGCCAACCTCCCTGGAAGCCAAACCTGTTGATTGACAAGGCTTTCAACCATGGAAGTTCAACATCTTGAACCAGGGTTAACTAAAACGAAAATTATACTTTCTTATTTATTCTTATTCAACAAACAGTACAGATAAATAGGTATCCAAATAATTATGAACATAACTTCTCACATTTCTCAAACCATGGCTTATGTACATATTTAGGAATATTTGTGTATTGTTTCAATATATTGTAGGCTGCTAGATCTACAACAGAAAATTCATTCCCGTATATCCACTCTTTGCGCAAAGAACATAATTTGTTGAATAATGCTTCCTTGTTCTTTTCTGAAGTTCTCTCTAACAGATGACAGACATCAAGTAGATAATCCATGTGATGATCATTTGAGTCATAAAATATAATGTCTGGGTACACGTAGGACAAGTACCGTAGTATGTTAACACTTCCTACAATGGGAATGGCCAAGGAAGACAACTTCAATTCAGTGTCAGCTGAAACTGGAAATAATAATGATTTGTGTAATAAACAGTACATATAACAGTGAAATTAAATGCTGTTTCCAAGTTGTAGGTATGTGGCCTAAGTTATTTTATTTAACTAAGGTTATTCAGTTGCCCTACCAGCCTAGCCGCCACTGGTGATGTGTTGTGGTGGGTCACCTGGGATGGTAATTTGGAGTGGCCACTTTTTGTTGGCTACCAATGGTGGTCTACTCAATTTCATGAAAAAAATAATATTATTCAAGATTTCCAATTTAAACATTCCTAAAATAAAACTATACATTCCTTATATATTATGATAATAAAAGTTGTCCAGTATTAACTTACCACATTTAAATATCATCCTTAAGTTGATTTTAGAGACATTTGGGATAATTTTCAGGTTTCTAATAAAGTTTTTAATTTTCAATACTTTGTCATGAGGTACAGAGGAATGAATATGCCATGAAATATTAACTTTCAGAGAAGCTTGCTTTAAAATAACATTAATGTACCAGGGTAAGCTGTCTGGGCTGACAACCAATACAACTTCTTCAGGGGCAGGTAACTAAAACAATCAGTGTGAGGTAGAATTAAATAGCAACACATTAATAAAATTTGTTTCACAAATAGGTATTGGTTAAAGGTTAAAGGCTTGGTTAAAATTAAATGATTTAGTTAATTTGTATTCACTAAAGTTGATGATCCATAATTTGTTTTTTAATAAATTATTATTTTTCCAGTGTACTTAGGTACATAGACGATTTTATTTTTATGGAAAATAAATTATTTATGTTATCAACAAAAAAAATTATACAGGCTAGCCTAGTTCAAGAAGGAAACATATTTTTGTACACATTGTGTACCTGAATGTCCTACGCCTATATGATTTTGTATTGTAAATTGGACAAATAATTTAACTTACTGCTTTTAATGGATTTCTAGTTGACTGGATACACTGAGAGCTTATAGTTTTGATTCTGTCATAGAGAGTATCCAGTTTCTCTAGCAATTGATCTTGTCGTTCTTCCAACTCGGTCATATTGCTTGATCTCTGTAAAGTACAATGGGATTATTGGTATTTTAATCCCCATGTTAAATATTAAATAAATATTCTACAACATTCTACATAGCACTCTGTAGACCCAAAGTAAGCATAGTTTAACTAGCTTGTGTTATGGGTTTTAGAATGCGGAGAATGACATGTTGTGCCGACCCCAAATGATTGGGACGAGGGCAGGTAGATGATGACATACTTATCATAAATAGAAATTATATTATATACCGATATTAGAGAAATTGAATGTACAAAATGGCATGGAACTACAGAATTACACCAAAAATACATTCATATTAGTGGTCTTAAATATGTTAGCCAATGGTATTGTAATTGTTTTCGTTCGTGTAATTACCTAACAATGTAATGAGAAAATAATCATTTGGATAAGATGTGAGTTACAGACAACAATTAGGTAGGTACTATTTTGAAACAAAATTTAGTACATGGTAATAGGTTAATTTTCATTAAAACGTAATTAGAAAATTTCAGTGACATAAACCTCTAGAAACCTGATAACCTGGTCACTGATACGGAGGTCGTTATCGTCGTCTGCCTTCAAATACTTCGTTTGTGTTTTCAGACTTTTCACGGGATACATGCATGTCGGTAATACAATTTGAGCATCGTGAACCACGATATTTTTTAAGTGGTACATATTTGGTATGGTGTGGGATATTAAATCTACACTACTGTATCGATTTCCTTACCACCAAACTACCGAATAAAAAGGTTTCTAGCTAGAGTAAAAATGTAAGACCTACGAATTCTTAGAAAGAAGCAAAGGTTATATTCTTTCTACGCTACGAGTAGACAGGTCGACAGTCGACACTCGACCTAGGGATTTAGGGATGGCCATGGCGAATGGCGATCTGAGATCGATTAATCAAAAAATCGATATTTCCAGCCAAAAAAATCAATCTTTTAAATCGAAGCATAGTACTGGATCGATTCATTGAATAGATTCATCACCCTTTAAAATCGAAATTCGATTTTTTTGGCTCAGTGAATTTGGCCCCACTTGATTTTTTTGGTAACCTATTGAAATATCGAATTTCTGTTACCCGAATCTTAAAACCCCGAAAACGGTTGGTAGAACCACAGACATTATGAAGAGAAGCAGACTAAACATAATTATACGCACACATTAACCATGTAAAAAATTACCGTTGTCACTTTCACTCTAACCTAATATAGTATATCTTTATCTCTTTTTTTCCCTGTATGGCTACAATAACTCACACATAGACACATCGGAGATCGTGCCCTTTTTGCTGCAAAATAAGCCACAAATGGCCGCAAAATAAGCTACACAATGGCGGCTTGACGTTGTGCTGTGGTGTTTTTATTTTATTTTATTACTACAAACTGCAAAAAGAACTAAAATATAATGGTGAAATGTTGTGTCCCGAAGTGTGCCAACGCATCTTACAAAAAATCTCCAGAAATAACCTTCCACCGGTATGTAAATATCGTTTTATTATTGTTTACCTATTATTTGTGTTTAAATAGTTAGCCATGCCTTTGTTTCCCTTGAAATTGGAAGATTACGTTAGGTTCTTTAGAAAAAAAGCTGCTGTAACTAGATTACTATATGAAATACATAAGATTTTATTAAAGAAATTTCTTAAAGACGTAGTTTGACATTTTAAGTACCTACTAGGGCAGGGTAGGCGAACCTTTATGCATCAACGTGCCATTTTTTTCTAAAACATGTTTTATGGGGTCACTGGCGTGCCATCAAAACTCTTTATGAAATAATTACATTATTTACACATTATTACAAAAGAGGTATATTTCTGAAATGTTTTTATTACACGATACAAAATAATTAATATTATTCGTGTTTTGTCACTGAAACATGGTTGAATTTATTGTCAAAATCAATGAAATTATAGAGATGAAAGGGATGAAACGTTTAATGACTATATTTTATCTCCCAAAGTATTTTTTTCATAAAATAATGACCATTTTTCTGACATAAAACCTCTTTGCTTAAGATTTAAAAAAGCATTGTTCGTTATAAGACGGAGCTAAATTTTGTCTGATCGGCGACGTGCCCAAAATATTGTGCCGCGTGCCACCAGTGGCACGCGTGCCACTGGTTCGCCTACCCTGTACTAGGGCATTTAAAAGGGTCGAACTCAGAGTGAATTTTTAGGTTTATTGATATTTTGGTATCTACTAAATAGTTAGCTTGTGTAGCGTCGTCGGTAAAGCAGAAAAAAACGTATGTTATATGTTATACTCACTATACTTCCCTCTTTTTACAGATTCCTCAAAAATGAGCACTTAAAAAACCTGTGGATTAAAAATCTAACTAAAAATAACTGGCAGCCTAAATCGAGCAATGTGATATGTTCAGCACATTTTGAATCGAACTTATTAAGTAGAAAAGGCCACCGCACAATTTTGGCTCCTGGTGCAATTCCAACATTAAAGACAAAACCATACAAGATGTGAGTTTATTTATCTACTATGTACTTACTCATATTTAATTACTGTACACTTTACTGTTACATTATAAACATAAAAGCTGTGGAAGATGTTTGACAAGAAAATCATTTGAATAATCTGTAACTTGTAGTGTTTTTTTTTGTTATTTACAGAATACAGAAAATGTGCAGGAAGCTCCAGATAATTTGATGACAAAAAGGACAGCCACTCAGGCTTCCCACTCTCAAATTCACAATTTATTACCTGTAGCATCAGAGACAAAAGGAATAGATCAACCCAGCTGTTCTTACAAGTCTATTGTAATACCAACCTCGGATGCTACTACTGCACATGTAAGTTTATATGATATAAAACATTTTATAGGTGCAGTAGTTGTAGCTAATGTATAAATTTGAATACTGATATAGCTATAAACTGGTAGCGCTATATTTAAGCGGAACTATAAATAAAACATGCAGCTCGGAAAATATGAATATAATAATGACAGAACTATAAACAGCAAAAACAGTAGAAAATAATAACCATGGCAACCGCCACACAACCCCCCCCTTGAGACCGTCTCTACGGGCGATAATAGTCGGGGAACCGTACTCTACGGCCCGACCGTGTCGTCTTGATGCTACCTCCTACGGCATCAGGTGACTTGGTGGTGGGTGAAATTGAGTGTGACGGATATGTGCAGAGCTGATTTTGAATATGTGGTGATGAGTGAGTGAGTGTGTTGTCTGAATTGCTGAGTGTGTAGGCTGGCTTCAAGCGGTTTATTGAAACAGAAACAATTTTACCCTTAACCATCACGTGGAAAAATTTATCTCCACGTTGCGTGACTTCATATGGCCCAGTGTAGGCCGGTTCCATCGATCCCGAGGTCTCATCCCTAATGAATACCCGGCTGGATGATAGGAGATCTTTATGAATAAAAGTAGTCCTACTACCGTGCCTGGCTGTGGAAGATGGTTGTAAGCGTTTGGCGAACATTCTCAAACGTGCGACATAATCGGTCAAGTCGACCGTATCGTCCAGTGTAGGCTGAAATAACTCGCCTGGCAGACGGAGTGTTTCACCGTACAATAACTCAGCTGGCGTTGCTTTATTATGTTTTACTTGATTAATATTTTAAGATTTTATAAAATGTGTATACACACATACGGTGGGTATATGTGTATACACATACTCGAGCATTATGATCAAGTCCCACACACTTTAGCTTGTTGAGACAGACTTGTTGAGGATATCAAATTAATCTAAGAAAGCATTTTCTTCTTTTAGATTCTCAGTAAACACTCATTTAGAAATCTTTTTAATGAGATGTTAATAAAATCATCCCTTTTCATTTCCAGCATTCAAAGAATTTGACCGAGAGTGCTGCAGTCACTAAATTGCAGGACAAAATCATGATGAAAAATAAAAAAATAAAAAGTTTACGAGAAAAAAACAGAAGAGTTAAAAGAAGGTGCAACAATTTTCTGATATAATTGCAGAATTAAAGAAAAATTATGATTATCCTATCAGAAAATAATGTAAAAAGCCTCATGAGATTACCTATAATTTACACTCAAACATGCATAAATATCTATTTCTTGAGAATTTCAACTACAAAAATGTAATATATTTTAGATTTATTGTCTGTGGTGAAAACGCTCTGGGTTTGGTGACAGCGCTGATAACATCATGTTCTAGCATTACACGACTTACATGAACAGACACAAATACTTTTTCTCGGGATTTATATACAGATATTTGTACAGTGTGACACTATACATCACTTGGCCCACTAAAATGTTGAAATTGCATTGTTTTTTAACTGAAATATTTATGTGATATATGCTTATATTATAATGTTTTATGGATTATGTAATTTTAAGTAGTTTTCCAAAAATAGTCAAATAGCATATTATTTTAAAAGAATTGTAATGTTTAAAAATAAATAAGCACTAATCTAAAAGTTTTTGGTTTTTGTTTTATTTTTTACTAGCTGTTGCCCGCGGCTCCGTCCGCGTGTTTTTGGAATTCCATTTCATACTTCTTTTTTCCTTCGAGCAGCCCTCTACAAAGTCGCCGTAGCACCCCGTTCTATCCTCAAATGCATGCATAGCCGGGCAGGGGGGGTTTGTGGTCGCAGCTCTAGTGGGACCGCTGGGTGTTACGTGGTGCTGCGACGACAATCCTCTTTTGACGAGGCTAACAATCTGAGTGCAACCATTGAACATGATACTTACGTGTATGTAATAGTGACCATGTTTCTTGAGACTACCTTTCGCTAACCATCAGGCGAGGTGAAGTCAACTTGACGTATCCTATATAAAAAAAAATATTCTCGAAACTAAATACTAATTTGAAGTGCATAATAATAAAAAAACTAAATATGCATAGAACTAAGTGTGTTTTTATTTTTTGTTTTTTCTTCATACCTACCAAACAATTTGCATGTAAATACTCTGAATTAAACATTCGAAAGATCAATCCATCGATTAAAAAATATTTGAAAAATCGTTCAGTCGAAGCAGCGTTTGGCGACAAAAAGTTGTTTCGCAGTAAACTCTATTCGCACAATCGTTCAGTCGATATTCCAATAATCTAACTTAATGTCTCTCGAAATTAAGTTACGGACCCTTTATAATGCTGAATTCGGCCCTGTGTTTTGTGTCTGTGTGAGTAATGTTTGTTTGTAGTGAAATTAGCCACGCATTTTCATGGGTTGTGTTTAGTCTGCTCTTCTTCATATGTCTGTGGGTAGAACTTTTAAAAGACAGATGTAATGAATGACAACTTTCTATAATTCTGTTTTTAACTTCCCAGATGAATCAATTTCCAGGTGCACTAAAACCAAATTTTCAAATAGTATTTTTTTTGGTTCCCATATTGTCATAATCATGAAGCTATAGATAAACATGGAGGCCTCACTTCTAATACCTACTTGATGCTTAGTCTGTATTTACTATCTTGCTCTCTGTGGGCCGACCTCTCTTTCTAAGTATGATAACCTTCTAAGCAAGAAATCACCATTTAAACAAGTTTAAACACTTACGCGTGGAATTTTATATCACATCCTTGACGCCACGTAATACCGCAACCACGCACTATACAATTTTGCACCATTTTTTGAGTTTATACTTATAATTAACTTTAAATATGTTAAAAACCAAAACAATAATAAACAACTGCCATATTGTTTATTGATAGTTGACATGTAGTACCAATGTTGCCACATTACGTACTGAATCCATAGACAATGGGAATTTAATTCACTGATTTCCTGATTCAACAACCCAATCATGCATAATAAATGGCATATAATTTTTCAATTTCCACATTAATAATCGTAGTCGAACTATAGAGTTATTTATAAATCATTTTACTTGCATTTTTGGTTAGTATGGTCTATTTCTAGAATTTACTAGGAGATACTAATAAGAAGATAGCAACATTGTACAAATACACGAAAGAGAAGTCGGCCCACAGAGAGTGAGATACAGACATGTAGGTATTTGGATCAAGCTGTTCTTCCCGGTTTGGCCTCCATGTTTATCTATAGCTTCATGGGCTATGCGTATCTCCGTTGACAGCCAAAGTTCTTATAATTCATTAGCACTTTTTGCAGTGATATTAAATTTGGCTGTCAAACAGTTCATTTCGTATTGTCTATGGTTGGAGTTTGTAACGTGCCGTCCAACATAAAATGATAAAAGCGCCCATTTATTGAAGAAACTCTATAAAATGCTTAATGGTTTCCATGACAATTTTAAAACTTGTAACACCGACGTAAAACGGAAGTCCTGTCCTTGTTTCTTATCTCTCAAGTTGTCAAAAATCGATGGAAACCATAGACCATTGACTGCCATTTTGTATATATCCGGAACTGTTTAACATTTAAGTAATATTAATAGTAAACAATATTATCTTGAAAATTTATATACTCGTAAATAAGTGTGATATTTTATTTCTTAATTTACATTTATATCGTCTTATATATTTTGTTATTAATTTAAAAAAGTACTGAGTATGATACATCTGTCGAATGGTTTTGAAAGAAATAAAATGGCTGCCGATGTGTTCTGTGCGGCAACTACTACTTCTTCTAGTGAAAACTTTCGCTGAATTATATAGTTGTTTAGCACCTGATTGATACAGTTCATTTCAAAAATGATTGCAAGTGCTTATAATTTATTCAAGAATGAAGATAGCTAGTCATTTTGAAAATTTATTACCCACAAGTTATGAAAACGACATGGCGGCCTGATAATCGACCAATAGGAAGCCAGCGTCAAGCGTTTCAGAATTGCATGTACTCGCATTTCGCGTCATTACGTTTTCGGTGCCTTCTTTCTCTTCTAAAATTCAGTAGTTAAATCATTTCATATCAGTAAGTTGACTGACTTTTCAGTTAATTGATAAGAAGAAAGTGTGAATATCGTGTAGATTAACGTTATGAGACAATCTATTAGTGTGAAGCATCTCAAACGGCTGGGATCATGACTGCGTTTGATTTGGGATGAACTGAAATGCTATACCATCTTTTTGTTTTTGTAAACAAGACTATGTTTTTGCGATACACGTGCGAGACTGTACACAATTGACAGTTGTTTTCAATGATGTCGGGAAGGGGGGCAAAGAAACGCGGGAGGCCTCCAAAATCGGGGAGTTTTGAAAAAAACAGAAAATTTCAATACCATCTATTGAAGAAACCAAAATATTTACTAAATCAACAAAATGCAGGATCAACCTCTTTGGTGAGTACTCCATCAGCATCCAGAGCGTCGTCGCCACAAGGAAGCGATATTAGCAAACGGAGTGCACGTAAACAGAGAGGTGGGAGAGCACACAGAAATAAAAGAGGTGGAATTACAGGTGCGTATTCTCGTAGAGGATACAATCCACAGGCTGCTGAATATCATGAGTCGGAATATCATTATGGGTCTGATTTTGGGGACGAATATAGTGACAGGTCTGAGCCTGAAGAAGATCGTGGCAGTGATAGCTCTGAAGGTAGTGTAGGTGATGGTGCTGCAAGTGATAGTGACTTTTCTGTAAGTAGCTTCAGTACAATTAGTGGCACACCACGTAAGGTGAACAATAATTTACTTAGACCTCCCAGTCCAGACCCATTGTGGCTGCAGCAAGAGAGACAAATCCCTCCCCTAGATTTGCCACCGTCATCTGATGACTTGTTAATTCCTCAGAACTTGGTATTACAAGTTGTTAGTGTATATGAAGTGTTGAGGCACTTCAGACATTTGGTGAGGCTTTCACCATTTCGTATAGAAGATCTGTGTGCAGCTTTAAGCTGTGAAGACCAGAGCAATTTACTGATAGAAGTGCATATGATGCTGCTAAAAGCTTTATTGAGAGAAGAAGATGCTCAACAGACTCATTTCGGTCCACTGGACCATAAAGACAGTGTTAATATTACTTTGTTTTTATTGGATGTTATGACATGGCCTGAAGTTCTTAGAATTTACATTGAAAGTGATAAGTCTTTTGATCAAAAAGTTGTCAAAATACTGAATTCATGTGAATATCCATTTACAACAGTGGATGATCGCTTGGCAGTTCTTCAATTCCTGTGCAATCAATTTCTGATAACAAATCCTGTCCGAGATGATCTTTTAAGTGAAGGTAAGAAAATTACAGTATCTTTTACAACAGTTGGTTGTAAATGAAATTAATTGTTTTGTATTTCAGTTAATTCAGGCCTGTATGAAGAATTGAAATATTAGAGTGTTTATCTATTATAAACTTCATAACATGTATTTAGAAAATTGCACTTTATATTATGGTTATTACAAATAAGGATAAGGCACATCATTGATTCTCACATGAAGTGAGCCACCAACCACAAAAGGAGGTTCACAGGTTTTTTTTATAATGATGAGTAATATGTATACTAAGCACCAGCTCGTCTGTGGCTTCTGTAGTATGAACATACATACAAGATGGGATTATATTTATGCCTATGTTCCAAATTGTAAAAACAACATCTATGAAATTTTCACACATCTGCTAGCAAATAATGAATATCTGGTTTGCAAAAAGTTTTGGGCTCAGCTTTAGATTAGCCGCCCATGAGTTTGGAGTCCACATGCGTTTTTACACAAAACTAATGTTATTAGAAGCTTCCACATAAAGTTTTAAGGTGCGAAATTCAATTTTTAGAAGCCTCCACGTATAGTTTTAATTTGCTTAGTTTAATGGATAAAGAGTAAAAATTTTTCAAAGTCGGACATTTTTATCAATATTTTGACAACAGAACACACTCTAACATTTCGTTTTTTATAAGGTAAACACACAAAATGTTTCACTCATTTAATAATTGAATAAATATAAATAATAAATATATATAAATATATAATAAAATATATATATAATAAATATAAATAAATACGTATATTTAGTGACTAAGTTGAATTTTATGCATATTTTATTATATTACTTGTATATTTTGCTGATTTAAATGAATGCTATTTTTATACTTACAATAATTTACCGACTATTACCGATATGTGAATCTAAACGTTAAAAATGGCGTTCAGACTGTAGTGTGTTGTGTGTTGGTCAACTTTGTGTCCCTATACTTATAACATTTGAGATCGTTTACGTATCCTGTCTGTGAACCCCGACTCAGAGTACCCGGACTCGGATAGATTAGGTTAGGTTAGGTTAGGTTAAAAAAAAAAAAAATAACCACGAAGGCTAAGGCAGCAGCCTTAGCTTTCGTGGTTTTTTTTTTCGGTTATTCTTTCCTCTACCGGCCGTCGATTTAAGGGTTGGGAGTGGGGGGGGGGGAGGAGGGGAAGGGGTGTAGGCCTCCCCCTGTGAAGGAAAAAGCGCGGAAGCCCCCCTTTTTGAGATAAGATTTTTTTAATATTCTAAAAAGTTTCGTAAAAAGCAAGATTTCTTGGTGGTTTGAACGATTTAAGGGCTGGGAGTGGAGGGGGAGGGGGTGTAGAATCCTCCCTGTGAAGGAAAAAGCGCGTAAGCCCCCCCCCCGTTTTTCTACACACTCCCCCCCGCCCACCCCACCCACTCCCAGCCCTTAAATTGACGGCCGGTATAAGAAAGCAGAGCCTTTTTTTCAAACCACCCAGAAAGTTTCTCATTTTGAATTATAAGTAACTCAAATGTTTGTAAGTTGCTGTTCTGTTGATTTCTCGTCACTCGCAGTCATTCGTATCTCAAAGAGGGGGGACGTCCGCACTTTCCTTGTTTTTTTGCTAAAGAATATTAAAAAAATCGTATCTCAAAAAGGGGGGGCGTCCGCACTTTTTCCTTAAAAGGGGTGGTTCTACAGGCCCCCCCTCCCCCCCTCCACCCAGTCTCAACCCTTAAATCGTTGGCGGCTAATCTAAAGTTGAACCCTTTGATGGTTTCATAACACTTCAACTGACTTTATAAGTCATTGTAGCATTATTTTGCTATACATACTGTTTTAGTACGAGACCCCACTGCAAAATCATGCATGCATCGAATAAAAATCACGGTTGCCGTTGCGCACTTCGCCGTACCTCTTCGTACCTGTTTACACCTGGCTGCGAAGAGGCACGGCGAAGTGCGCAACGGCAACCGTGATTTTTCAGAGTCCTTATGTGTATTGCCGTGACGTGGATGATGTTTTATTTAAAAACCATGTGAAGAATTTTTTTTTCCGAAAAATGAATTAGCAATAATTGAATTAAACATATTAGCGGCCACATTTTGATAGGCAACCTAGTAAATATATGTTCTCCTAATCATAAATATGCGTAAAATTTGGTTTTTAGCAAATATTCGATGCATGCATGATTTTGCAGTGGGATCTTAGTTTATTTCTTCTTAGAACTAATTCTGTGATTTTTTTTTATTTTTTATTCATTTATTAAACAGAAAAATATACATAGGATTACAGTTCCTTGGTAGTGTATCAAAAACCAGATTATTGGTTTTGTACACATTGTGACTATAAAATATATTTTTTATTCCTCAGCTCCTATACATTACGATGACCATTGTCGAGTATGTCATCGACTGGGGGACTTACTATGTTGTGAAACATGTCCAGCTGTTTTTCACTTAGAATGTGTAGATCCACCATTGGGTGATGTACCATCTGAAGATTGGCAATGTGCTTTGTGCAAACAGCACAAAACAATGGGTGTGACAGATTGCCTACCAGATGCAGAGAAACAAGGATTAATGTGTAGGCATGAACACTTGGGCTTTGACAGACATGGGAGGAAATATTGGTTCATAACAAGACGTATATTTGTGTAAGTATGCTTAACATAATTTGGATTTTAAAATTTTGATTGCTTCATAGGTAATGAGTGTGATATGTCACATTTGTTTGGTCTTCTATATCCACTGTGTACAACTCAATTGTCTAAGTCACTTGTTTACATTTTAAATATGCATATAATAATAATTATATAATGTCTAGATAAGTTTACTGAATATTTTACCAAGTTATTTTTTTTTTCTTAGAGAGGCTGAAAGTGGTGAAGTGTGGTATTATACATCACCACAACAATTAGAGGAGCTCCTAAATGTCTTGGATTCATATGAAATGGAAGCTCCACTGGTCCGAGAGCTTTTAGAAATGAAAAATGAAATCTTAAGACAAATGGATATAACTGAACGTCTCACAAATCAAGTTAAGGGTAGTAGAAAATCTTACCTAGAAATTGAAAATTCAAATATACTTAAGCAGCGAAAGGTTAGAGAAGAACAAAGACTTCAAGGGCCAGATCTAAAAATGGAAGATGATAAAATGGATAATTTGTCATCCCTAGTAAGTGATCCAGATGTGGTAAATGAAGTGACAGTTGTTAGTGAAGACACCAATCAGGAAGATAATGATGAAATCCAACAAGAAGAAGAGGACATTAAAAAAATAAAGAATAATTCCATAAATAAATCTAAATCATATAAAAAGCATGAAGAAGGTAATTGATTTTTTAAAATTAAATCAATATCATTTTTCTACTATGCTTAAAATGCTTAGTTTATGATTGCCTTAATTTTTATTTTCAGTAACTGAAAGATTAACAAGACTGAAGTCCAACCAAATTTCAAATGGAACTTATCTATTCAAATTAGGAAATGAGAACAGTTTTAAAAACTATGTAAATCAGTATACTACAAATCCATTAGCATTAAACAAACCTCAGAGAAATGAAGAAAGAGACAAAAAGCGTTATATGTCCCATAAGTTTTCTTTGGCATCATCTCAAGAATTTAAATGGGTTGGTCTGCTCAATGGTAAGTACAAGACTTTTAACAAAAGCCTTGCATTTTAACTGAACATTCAAGCACTCTTTCATACTACTTTGACTGTATCAGATGGTTGAAAGAGTAAACAATAGTCACTAAAAAAATGATTTAAAAATAAAAAACCCGATTGCTGTTAAAAAGCCTGAAACAAGTTTGATAGCAGACCGCCTCATCAAACTGACAAACTGCCCATATAAACTTTCAACCCCTTTTTCATCACCTTAGGGTTGAAATTTGGAAAAACGCTGATGCACATGTTTATTTATTTCTAACCAGAAACTGTTGTATTAATTTTTATACTTCTAACCTCAAAACTGGCTAACTGCCCATGTAAACTTTCAACCCCTATTTCATCCACTCAGGGGTGATATTTGCAAAAACGCTGTTACATCATGTGTGTTCATTTATTGCATACCAGAAACCATTTTATAAATTTTCAGGCTTCTATCCTTAAAAGTTACAAACTTCCCAAATAAACTTTCAACCCCAATGTCAACTCTTCAGGGTAAAATTTTGAAAAACACTGATACATGTGTTTATTTCTAGCCAGAAGTGGGTGTGTGAAAGGACTTCCGGATACACACTGACCACCCTTATTTTTCTAAAAATCCTTTCTTAGTGAATGCCTACAACATAAAAACATCTAATCCCGAAATTTCAACTATGCAGGTCACTTTAGGCTCTGCATTGATGAATCAAATTAGAGTCTAATTATATTAATGATTGACTGACTGAACTATATTAATAAGACAGTCAATCGGGACAAGTAATTATATATGTATTGATAGATAAATACATATTCTACGACAGTGCCTTTTGTGTTATAGGTTCTAGATTGCATACATACATAAAAATAATCAAAGTATATGCAATTAATTACTCACATTAATTGAAATCTAAAATTTCTACATAATCCCTTTCTAGAGGTAATATGGTGCCATCCCAGCTACCTGGACCTGTTTTAAACACAGGTGAAGTTCTCGTCTACGTTTCATTTTTTAGTTTTTGCATTCACAAAACCTTTTTTTTTCCACAGCTACCAAACCATTGTTTGAAGTAACCTTGAGACAAACACTATTACAACTAGAATCTAATATTGTATTACAATTTATGCATCCTAATTGGTCGCTATTGAGAAAACCCTGGGTGCAAGCTGTACAGTTGTGTCAAGCTCCTAGGGATTTTGCTAGAGCCCTGTGTGTGCTTCAGGTTAGTACTTTGTTTTTTTTTTGGAAATTTTTCCTATTTTATTAAGTCAAATCTCATTACATTTTGTTTCCTGTTTTTAGGCTTGTATTAAAAGTGTAGCCTGGGTACCGGCTTGGCATGAACAGTTGGGTCATGTTAAGTTAATCCGGACAACCGCATCAGAACGCGAAGAGCGCAAGAAACTTGATAAAAGAGAAAAAAAGGAAAGGGATGAAGAAGAGGAAAGATATCGTACACTTTACAATTTTGTAAAATATTCACTCGGTTTACGACATCAAGTAAGTACTGTATAAATATTGCTCTAAAATATTTGACCCTTAATGTGCAGAGCTATAAAACATATTCTATTACCAAAATTTTAGGCATGGAAACAAAAAGGAGAAGAATACCGAATCCATGGACAATGGGGTTGGCTTTGGAACTCTTCTACAAGAAAATTTAAAAAGCATATTACTGCGAAACCCTGCCTTTACAATGGCCCTTCTAAGATTGCAGTCAGAGTAAGGGAAGGGAATGTAATCAAAGTATTGGCAGTGGAACCAAAAACATTTGATTACCTCGTTTCAAATGAAGGAGAAAATAAAGATGTTATGGAGAAATGTAAGTCCTTTTCTTTCTTATACCTATTTATTTAATAAATTTTAAGTTATAATATTATCTAACATTCAATTTATTACAGTGCCACCATCTATGCGTAATTTAAAGATCGAAAAGGATGAAGATGGATTTGATGAAATTGATGTTGAAAAGGCATTAAGCTCCTCTACAAGACGATATTACCCAAAGATTGCTAGGAAATCTAAATTAGATGACTTTCTTGCTCGACGCACTTATTTAAAATTTATGGAAGAGAAAAAATTAACGAGCTTACTAGCTAATGTTAAAAAGGAAGATGTTGATGTCAAAAGTGAAGATGAGAAAAATATTGACGTTGAAAATGATGAACCAGAACCTGATATAACATCAATTTGTGACACCCCCCAGCGACGTAAGCAAAAAGCAACTGATAATTCTACAAGTATTAATACTCTCAGAGCCGAATATCAAAAAATATCTCAGTTAACAAAAAGATATAAGTGTTATTCACATAGCTGCAACAAAATAGGTGTATCAAATATTTTACAAAGTTCAGGAGTAATAGTAAATTGCTACTCACCCACATGCATCGTAAAAGCAAACATATTGATACAATTAGTAAAATTATTGAAGGGTGGAGAAGTCAGCTCGAATAATTTATTTGATAACACCAAAGATGGTACTAAAGTATCAATACTGGAACAATATTTGTTGGGTAAAGGTTCTACTTGTGCCAACTCCAATGAAAATATATTGACAGATTTACTATCAGCTGTTGCATGCGCACAGGAATGCGACAATAAAACCTCAGATTGTTTTGTAAAAAGAAAGAGTGATGAATATGCATCAGATATTAGCTACAAAGTTGAAAGAGATTCTGATGATAGTATGTGTGTTGTTAAGACAGAAAGTACACTTGAAGAGTCAGCTGTGCCGGCAGTTGGGAATGAGATGGACATTGATATAACTTGCAATAATTCAGAAGATAATGAGGTCGAAATAGGTCCATTGAAGGAATTAACTGATGGTGAATCAACTGAACAACAACCAGATGATTCAACGGATAACAATAACAGAGATCGCCCACCTATTCCTAAATTGAAAATAACTCGCGGAAGAACATCAAAAACCAGTATCATTGCACAAAACAAAGGCAATAATGAAACAAAGGATTCATCATATAAATGTTCAATGACATCAAATAAAAGTATTGATAAAGTCAAATATCGTGCGATAGTAAATAGAAGGTTTGGTTCTATAAAGTCAATTAAAAGAGAAGATAAAACTATTAAAGAAGAGAAAACAGAGGGAAGCATTGTGAGAGTATATTCCACTGAAAATCCTTCTGGAAGAGTTTATCTGAAAAGAGTACAGACATCAGCAGTTGAAAAGAAAAAGAAAAGGACTCCTGTGAAATATCCACTCTGTTCAACATTCCACACTAGAAGTAAAGCTAAAACACTTATGGTCCTACCACATCATGAATTACGAAAACTTTGTAGACAAGGTGGACATAACACAGTTACTGGTTTTAGTCACAATGCAAAACCAAACCAAGCAGTATGGCCCTATCCTTGTTCTAGGCCCTTATTTAAGACATGTTGGTTATATCGCACTGTAAATCTACAGTGGTTAGCAAGTGCCGCGTTGCAACTTCGCATAATGTTTGCTTGTCTGCGTTGGGATGATATGGCGGCTAAACCAGTTTCTGCAGATGGTAAACATCAGTTAACAACAGACACAGAGATAGTATCCTTGGAATTACTAAAACATAGGCACATAGGCCAGTTTTCGGAGCGAACGCAGTACCTTCGGCGGCGGGTTGTTATACCTCTTGAATTACCAAAAACAGTGAGGGAAGTTACTTCAATTCGTAGTGGTTTAAGGAAAAGGAAGCGTGCAGAATCGCCTCAAAATACTGAACCCCAGGTATATTAACTTCTATACTATATACTGTTTGACAACCTAACATTATTATTGCCTTAAAATGCCTTAACACAATTCTAGACCAATAAACTTTTTTTATCTAGTCATACCTACAGTTTGACGAAGTAATAATATTAGTCAAACCTATACTTTGCGAAAGTATTAATTAAATTGACAGTACATAATAGGCACATGTTACGTATTAATAAGAAGCGTTTTTTGAATTATGTTATATAAGAATAGTGTATATACAGGGTGAATTTTTCAAAAGGGCTTGGATGGCCAACTCCGAAACTATAAGGAATAGCGAAAAATGCTCAAAGGAGTCACGAGCCCGATTTTGATGAAACTTAAAACCTCATCATTAGATTTTTGAAAAACCAATAATCCTAGCTAGGAATCGAACCTGTTGATTTTGAAAAAAAAAACACACCCTATATTATTACACCATACGATAGTGTTGCTATTAAGGATCATATTCTGGGAAGTAATGACATACCGCAAACTAAAAGAAAGAGCTCATCTTTAACAAAATACATTTTATTTTTCTTACATTAACTGATTATTGTTCAAAATGTAGACCATTGTTTTCAATACGTAGCTGGATTTGAGACCTCAAGGATCGTACTGCATTCAATATTACAATGTTATTGATTCCGTTTAGAATAATCTCCGTTTCAAGTCATCAACTGTATCTCTGTATCATATTTGTCTTTGTAAATTTCGTTTTTGACATACCCCAGGAGAAAGTAATCTGAGGGAGTAAATTCCAGGGATCTCGCTGGCCAAGGCAGAGGACCATGCCTTGCAATAAAATTGTCGTCAAACTGCTGAATCAAAATCTCCATCACGGTTATTATGGGAGGGAGCTCCATCTTGTTTAAAAAAACATCAATTATTATAATTATTCTGAGTATAATTTAAAACACGGAATACTTACGATCTTTTCTGGGATTTCGAACGAAACAAATAGGTACATGAAACATGAATTTTATTAAATTCCAAATTTTCCTTAAATTTGCCGTATATCATTACTTAGCAGAATTTGTTCCTTAACAGCGACACTATCGTATGATGTAATAATAAAGGGTGTGTTTTTTTTTTCAAAATCAACGGGTTCGATTCTCAGCTACGTTTATTGGTTTTTCAAAAATCCAATGATGAGGTTTTAAGTGTCATCAAAATCGGGCTCGTGACTCCTTTGATCATTTTTCGCTATTCCTTATAGTTTCGGATTTGGCCATCCAATCCCTTTTGAAAAATTCACCCTGTATGTATTTAATTAATATTCGCGTGAAATGCCGACGATCGTATCATGAGAATAGTCATTTTGCAATTACTTACTTCTGTAAATGATATATTTCAGGTTTCTGAAGAATGGGTTGATGAAGATAAATTAGAATTATGGGAAGTACGTCAATATGGTGAGCGTACAGAGCGCGCCACTCCCGTTACCCGCACCTCGACTGGTAAACTGCCTCAGCGTAATGTTGCTCCTCCCGCAAATGCAGCTGACCTCAAAGACAAAATGGAGCAACAATTACGCGAACAGCGAGCAGCACATCAACAGAAAAGGGCCCTGGAAATGTCTCAAGGTATGGAACTATATATCAGTAAGCTAATATTAGGCTGTGTTGTTAAATAAGGAATATGATCCAAGGATTATAGTATGTGGTATTAAATATTGATTACTTATTAAGCATACATATTCTTTACTCATATGTTTAGTACAGATACAGGCACGTAACTTGGCCAGGTTTGGGGTAAGTTCGCGCATCGTGCACTTTGAGCCAATCAAATGATTCAAAGTACGAACGAACGGAACGTTGATTCGTTATAAGACGTCTCTCGGAGTCATCTGATTGGTCCGTCAAGGGACGGACCAATCATATGTCCGCGATGGCGTAACCGCATCTCCCGCGACCCGCTCATACCTCAAAGGGGATCTAAAAATCGACCTTTGCGCATATGACTCGTCTAGCCAATGTACGTGCCGGTATCTGTACATGTATACTAAGGAATAGGGCTGTTCTCCTTCCAACAGTAAACATACAGCCCTTGAATCTATACCTTGCAAAGGGATCTTGATACATCTCTGCCTACCACCTCCTTGGGGAAAATATAGGCGGAGTATATGTCTGTATTAAACCATACAGAATATAATGACCAGCTTAAATTGTTTAATATGTTAGCTGTATTAACTCTCTATCTTCTCCCATACAGAGAAGACAAAATCCACTTCAAACCAGGGGTCTGGGAAAAGCACACTTACATCTTTACTGACTACAAATACAACTCCTACTGGGCAGAAAACTGTAATTGGCACAAGGAGGATTATTATGACCAAAGGCTCCGATGGTTCAACCCGCGTTATCAGTCAGCCGATCGCTAGTACTACAAAATCTAGTCAAAGTGAAACCACCACCACAAAACCCAGTGCGACACCTCAGAAAGATGGACCACAAAAAGTTCAAATAATTCGAGCACCGGATGGAAAACTTACTGTCAGAGGATTATTAGCAGGCCAACAATTAATTCAAATGCCTGATGGGAAATTGCATGTTGTCATGGCAGGCCAACAGGGTATCACAGGTCAGCTAGTGGCGGCTTCTCCCGGATCTAAAGATAGTACTGTTTCTGGTGTCGACAGAGAACTGACCCAGAACAAAAGCATGATCCATGAAGTGAGGCAAACACCACGTGCATCTGCACAAACTACGCAAGTAGTGGTACAAGGCAATCGACAAATTGTCGTGCAGCCGTCTCAACAAGTAGTGGTACAATCGCCGCAACAAGTGGTTATGCAACCAGCTCAACAAGTAGTGGTACAGGCTGGTGCGGGCGCTAGCCTGCAGCCACGCGTGCAGTCCATGCAAACCGTCCTAATGCAGGGCCAGATACTCCAGCGGCCAGCTACACCACGTCCGCAGGCCGCCGTCGCAGTGACTCCCAGGACACAGCCGGCGCCTCGCCCACGTCCGCCTGCGGCGCAACAGATCGTCGTCAATAACCCAGTACTAGTGCAGCAAATCGCTGCCGGGAAGATTCAACTGGCAACAGTCAATGGACAACAAGTTCTTATTCGCCCCACGGGAAACAATCAAGCTCAAATAGTTGCACACATTGGTCAAAGTCCTGCAGCCGTAGGCGGTGTACCGGTCTCCACGGCGACGGCTTCCCCCGCGCCGGTTGCTCCCCCACCGCGCCCGGTGCCACCACCACCTGTGCCGATCCAGCCTATGCCGCAGCCTCAAGGACTACCTATTCAACATCAACTAACCGAGGATGAAATTGTTGAGAAGAGGCTTTTAGTTGGTCAACCTCCTGGCACCGTTATAAAGACAGTCACCGCACAGGTCAGTGTTGTGTTTAATATTTAATTTTCCAATATGAAACAAATAAGCAAACAGATAATTTCTTTAGATTCCTTTAGTAGGCATGCAGCATTTTCAGTCAGGAGGCGCTCATGAGTCTCATAACCTTTTTGCTTTCATATAGAATTTCATGATGTATTCAACCTTTAGACCAATTCAATTTTCTAATGTGTCTGGGGCAAGTAGATGAAAATGATTTATGGAGATGTTTTCCTCTTTTTTGATTACTTTGTCTCTAGGGAGCATGATCTATTGGCTCGTTTTGATGTTAATCCCTTCGGTTCCATTCTGACATAACCACCCACTATGGTCGACTGGTGGTAGCTGTGGGAATTTCCGCACAATAAAAAAGGGTCGTTTACTTCAAAAAAGTCTTCTTCCGGTTCTTAGGGCCTGCAGGGCTATATCAGCCCTGCAGGCCCTAACAGGCCGCAGTCTGCAGGAGAGCCCTACATACCCCCTGTTTTAATTAAACCTTTTGTTATTACAGGTCATGCAGACTAGCAGCGGGCCTAGTATAGTTCTACAGGGTCTTCATGGATATTCGTTAACACCACAACAGCTGGCACTAGTGCAGCATCAGGTCAAACAACAATTGTTAAAAGGTAAATTAATATGTGCCGAGATACAAACTATCATCTCCTCCTCAATATTATTTTAAGCATTCATTGACTGCACTTATTACAGCTCAAGAATCGACAGGCAAACAAGGCATGCTGGGTCCCAGAAAGATGTACTTGGCTGTGCAACCGGCGCCGACAGCTCCTCCTCCGTTGACACCTGTCGTCCCCCAAGCTCTGCATTCCATACAGTCACTACAACCCATTGCAATGCCTACGCACCAGGTAATATATTACTACTAAACGAGGCGAAAGGAGCAATATCTAATATGTATGTATGTATATTACATACTTGACATTTTGCCAAGCATTCTGAATTAACTGTATTGCATTTATAATGTTGAAAGATGTCATGTTTACTATGTTTCTAGAATGATAAAAACATTGTTCCATGCCTTGACATCAAGTCACCACTAATTTGTGGAAAAATTGTTTAATTAGCTTAAAACTAGTTTATATCAGTATAATTCTTTACTTACCTGGCGAAAAAGTTGAATCACCTGAGATTCAGGGTGGAATCAAAATGAGCGCAAGATTTGTTAATTACACAATCGTATTCGTATGGAGTTCATGCTGTGTATGAGTTTTCACTGCACTCGTTATGATCATACCCTACGTTATTATACTACGAGGCATGACTAAACCACAGTTGATGTAAAATAATTTATAAGACTGGTATATGATATAAAAATCGTATGTAAAATAGTTACTACTAGCCTTATATATGATTTAAAAATTAAAAACACCAAAGAATTTTCTGTAAATATTGATTAAATAATTGTTTATAATTTATAACCATAGCTCCAACATATCTAATTACTCGTTCGTAATAAGTATATAGTTTTAGAATAGAACAATAAATCTCAGTATTATAGCAACTTTCAAACAATGATATCAATGATATCAATAAGAATATTATTTTTCCATAACATTTTAGACATAGGCGCAAAAGACAATAGAATTTTAACCCAAGCATAAAGTCTCACTCACACATCAATAAAGAAAAAAAATATTTCGTTGTCTTATTATACACCTTGTACTTAGGAAGATGTTATTACGTTTTAAATTTGTTATTTATTTATTGTTCGTATTGATTTAACAGTGTAATTATTTATTGATGGGAGAGTGACAATTACAATGGTTCATACTGCAGTGTGCATGATGTAAAGTGCCTAACACTATTATGTCGTATCAAAGTTATTTTGATCAAAAATATTTTCATAAATCTGTTCAAAATATTATACATTTTCATTTACCTCATGCACATGAACCATAGAAATACTACTTTTTATTCACAATAATTGTAAATCAATCAGATATATGAATTTGATTGAATGTGAAAATAATTTCATTTTATAATAGCTTCTTTTTTTGGAATTTCATAAAACACAAAAAATTATCCACAAATTATATTTACTTGTGAAAAACTATGTACAAGTGCCCAATATCATAAGCTGACACAATATCATAATTACTTCATTAATTCATTTTTGCGTAAATATCCCTGAACAGAACAACGATCATTTATTAAATTAACTTTCATACATGCTTTGTCACAAAATGTCTTACTTTAACTTTCATACATACTGTTTCTCAAAATATCTTTAACTTTCATTCATAATGTTCTCAACATGTCTTATTTTCGTATAGTGAAGTATTTAGCTCTATATTATTTATTATAGGCACAGACTATTATATTTTTATACATATTATACCTTATGCCCATGCCAGCAGAGCTGGCTTAATACAGGAATGATGTGTCAATAACAAAAGGTAATCTCCAATTACTACATTTTGAGATTTTGCTGAAAGCTTATCCGTACGTAGTTACGAATGTTTAATTTTTTGTGTTTTATTCGATTCATTCATTCTCAACTCACAGAACTATCCATCAAATGATGACTTAAATTTCTGAACTGTTTAGATAACTGTATTATGCAAATAATTGGTTCATCGGCTGGTTATAATTGATGCGTAAGTTTATAGTGCCCAGAACGTAGCTTAACGATTATTACATTAGCTGGTATTATATAGCTCTTTACTTATTCCCCATAAACCTGGTTTTTAATTATTACTGGAACATAAGCTACTGGTTTAAACAATTGCTCATACACCACCAGTTAACATGTATACCTGTAAGCTATTACAAATCGAATTCTTATTAATTAATATATTGATTGGTAAAATAGTATCATTTCAATAAAATATTAAAATGATCATCGACTTTTATTTAATATCGTCCTGTTTATTTATGTAGCTTTTATTTTGTCATTTTTATTTACTTACAAACGTTTTGTGGGGGTGTATGGGCAATTACTGTTACTTAAATAAATCTAAAATTTTATAATTAGGGATTGTTATTTTCATAACTGTAAAACCACTGTTTCTGTTTTAATATTTAGATACAAACTGATATATTCCCACAAACGGATGTCAATGTTATTTTAGTTTTTATTTTTTATTTTACCCTATTTCTTGAATTAACAGAGTTTATGAAGGTAACAAATATAACAAACTATGATTCTGGAAATTTATACAATATTGAAACTGCTTAGAAACTGGGATTCAAAAAAAATGGAGAAATATTTTTACATATTTTACAACTTTTACTTGTAGGATGTTAGTGAGGAAGATCAAATAAAGCGTCAACCGCTCTTAAACGGGGAAGAAAATGTAGCTGAAGCAGCGAGTCATAAAGAAGCAACCCCTTCCAAACTTGAAGACATAAAAGAGAACAACACGAAAACTGATATTGTTAATTCAGGCCAAGACGGTCTACTGGCTAGTAAATTCGTGCTAACCCCTGATTACATTCAACAGAGTAAGTAGTTCTCTCCCATCTTAACATTCACTAATAACCCAAAAATGCTTTATTATGTCAATGTAACATTTATGCTGTACTTTATTTATTTATTTCACTTTTGGCAAACTGACAGCTAAAATATCAGTAAAAAAGCTAATTAAACATCTGAAAGCTAATTAAAAGCTTTCACTTTTAACTTCTGCTTAGGTTAGACAAACAAAATAGTGAACTGAACACACAGTGGGTTCGATACTAGATACCTTACATTTAAGTAAGCCTGAACACAGGTTTACCGTGTTACTACATCAAGTCTATTTGATGACACACTAATTAAAAAGGGGTCAACATCATGCTGTTTACACAAATTATTAAGGTTTCTGCTTTTTTAAATTACGCATAATTATATAGTACTCACAATAGTGGACATTTAATTGTCGGTACTAAAAAATTGACAATACTTGGTCATTTCCGATGTTATCAAATAATTTTAAAAACTTATATAATTTGCTAATATTTTGTTCATTGACCGTGGTCAGCTTGTGAGCACGTAACCTAGTCTAAACGCCAGTCATTGTAAAGGTATCTATTAATATTCCTTGATCGCGTTAATGTGATGTTAGGCTGAAAAATTACTATCTTGTCAATTTTAATGAAGTCTTCATTCTTTTATTTGTTATGAAAATTTATTTACTTGAAAGTATGACTACCTACGTGGATTAGTTTTCCCATAAACATATAAGTAATATTTTTTTTATCAAAATTGAGTTCAGAAACTTAACACAAAAACAAACAACAGGAAACTTCTAGGGACTTTCTAAGAATATAATTATGTAATAGGAACGAAAGAAATTATTATATGCAGATGAGGTTACCACCCTGTAATTGGTAATTACGTGTCGTTACAGCCATTAAAAGTGCGCTAAAGCAAGAAAATTTGAACCCGGAAATCGAGGAGAAGCTCCTGCAATTGCAGCGCTACCAGGAGAAGCGTATGAAGCCTGAGGTGGTCGTAGAGAGAGAAGTACGGCCGCCGCCCGTCGCGGTGGCGTCGCCGTCGCCTCCGCCGCGCCGGCGGGTGCAGTCGGCGCGCCACGACGAAGATGACGACGAGTGGGTGGACAGCTCGCCGCGCAAGCGCTCGCGGGCGCGCCCCGTGTCGCCCGCGCCGCCCGCGCCGCCCGTCGCCCGCGCGCCGCCGCGCGCCGTGCCGGCCCCCGCCCCTGCGCCGCCCCCGGCGCCCGCCGCGCCCCTGCCCGCCCCCGCGCCGCCTCACGCCTCCCCCGCCGAGGAGCGCCGACGTGCCGCCTCCAATCATTCCCGCCTTCAAATGTTGCTCTTCAAACATAAGGAGATGCTCAAGAAAGATATCATTAAGAAGAGGGGTCTTCTTGAGAAGGAATTGGGTGTTGAGATTCAGGTGAGATTTTTTTTTCGATTTCTATATTAGTTGGATCGGGTCTTACATCCCATATGAAGCCCACTTAGACCTTCCAGCTCAAATCGACTACCTATCCTGCTGATTTACGAACGAGGCTCTGGGGCGAGCTCTCCTCTCAAGGTTAGGAAGGGCTACTGTTGTTTGGCAGTCGCTCCCTTAAAAACCTTAAAGGCCAAATCAAAAGAAGAAGTGGAAGAGTGAACACTGATAACGATGACTTGCTATATTAATTTAGATCGACCAATTCAAATATTATGATCAATTTACAGAAAGAACTTTCTGCCGAGCTAGCGCTAAGAACGCGAGCGGAGCGCACCAAACAGGAAGAAGTGCGAGGCGGCAAGCGCCGTAGTGCTGCAGTCGCCACCACGCCGAGACCCAACAAGAGATCTGTGAAGAAGGAGAAGCTCTTATGTATATGCCAAACGCCTTACGATAATACTAAGTGGGTAACAAATATCACAGTATGTAGGTGTAGAAATAAGTGGACATTATAACATTATTGTCTTTTTATTAGATTTTATGTCGGCTGTGAACACTGCAGTAACTGGTTCCATGGTGATTGTGTTGGTGTTACTGAAGAAATGAGTAAATCGATGGAAGAATATGTGTGTCAAGATTGTCGACACGCTAAAGAAACCCAGGAACTCTACTGCCTCTGTCGGCAGCCTTATGATAATTCTCAGTGAGTGACTTGAATTTTATTTACCATAGCTGTTGCCCGCGGCTCCGCCCGCGTGGATTGCGAATTCTGTTTCAAATGCCTTTTTGCCAAAAAACCGCACGCCGCCGTCTCAAGTCTTCAGTTGCCGGGGTGTAAGATTACTTAGAGCATATCCCGCGCTACCCAGTTGACCCTGGGATGGGAATTGTTTGATTTATGATGCCTACAGCCACTTTCTATCATCGCACTGCTTGCCACAGGCAGGGAATTCATCCCCACACGTTGCATCCGTCTGCAGTGCGTACTGTAAGGTATGAAAAAAATTTCATTTCACGCACGCTTAGGCTGTGGAACGATCTCCCTGCAGTGGTTTTCCCTGGCGGCTATAATATGGGGTTCTTCAAGAAGGGCATTAGAAGGATTTTGCAGGGTCGGCAGCGCGAGTGTGACGCCCCTGATGTTGTGCACGTCCATAGGTGCATAGGTCACATAGGTGGGCCGTGAGCTCGTCTGCCACTTAAATGGTATAAAAAAAGCATGATGTCCTTACCTCTTTTCCGAACCCCGGAAAAGAGGAGATGGGGTGACAGGGGGTACAGAAGACCGCAGCCATAATAGACATTGTGTTGTGTTACCGCCGCCGGTAAGAAGGGTAGCCAGAGCTCACAACCCCCCTCCCTATCTCCCCAATCCCCTCCTCTGACGTCCGATTTCAATAACTCAAACAGTCTTTAAATAATTTTTACACAATATTATTGAAAGTCTTGATTAAGATATAATTTATTTGGATGGGAATACAAAGATATACTTTTTTTTTTCCGTGCGGAAATCCTCATAGAAACCCACCCCGCGGCCAGCGGGGCAGGCTATGTCGGACTCTTACCGACTAAAACCGCACGCCATCTAGGGTCTTCAGACGCCAGGGTGTAAGGTGGCCCAAAGAGCATATCCCTCGCACCCCGGCTTGACCCGGGCCATCTCCGGATTCGAGATGGCCCCCTCGGGTTTGAGAACCACGTGGTTCCCGTCATGACCCGGAATAGGAGGGGGGGGGGGGGGCGCCTTCGCGCGCCGCCGCCTCGGCCTGCTTCTGCTAGGGTGACGGGCGGCTCCACCTGTCACCCCCAGGCCAGCGCTCATGGAGGACGGAGGTCGTCGGACCCCCGACGCGATAGGCGTCCGCGCCCGCCTCCGTCCGGGAGAGCTCTGTGCAGCCCCTCCCGAACCTTTTCCGCCGCCTCTTTCTCGAGTATCACTTGCTCGCAGAAGGAGGCGGCGGCCAACCACGCGTCCGCACTCTGCACCATCGCCGCGATCAGCACCGGCAGTGTGAGGACTCCCACCCCGAGGGCTGCCGAGAGGGCCTGTCTCGGCACCTCCCACGCCAGACACTCTGCCAACGTGTGCAGCCCTGAGTCCTCGCCCGCATCGCAGTGATAATACAATGATATACATAAGGAAACATAATCTTAGATAGGTATAATTCGTGAGACAAACGACGTCCTGGCGCGAGCGGATTGTTTTGCAATAATCCATGATTGGTGAATTTGAGCTCGTCCAGTGCTGTAGCACCCGTGCTATCCTCAAAGGCACCCAAGAAAACTGTACTGCGTGTATAGAGCATAATACTTTGAGCACAGTTTAGATACCTATCTACGTACCTATAATGTCCCGAAGTATATTGGTTTGATTTACGTCCGCATTTCAACTTGCATTTATTTCGCCGCGCATTATTTTTCATATTGCGATAGCTCTTAAACTATTTATGGTAATTATATAGTGTAAATGGCAATTTTGATCTACATTAAACGTACAACGTATCTAACGTATTTAATTGGATAAGAAATAATACTGTATTGTTAAAATTAGCTTCGAAAATGACACATTAATTTTTTTGTAATTTGTAAAGATAAAAATGGTTACTGTGGGCTACCCTTATTAGGTAGACATATGCTATCGCGGACTTTTATGTAGACCTTTTTAAGTTGTACATTTCCACAGTACATTATTTTGTTCTATCTTCAATAGTTTTCGCAGCGCACGCGATGTAAGTAATTTGTTTAGGTCATTTTTTTACACCTTGGGTTACATTATTGAAGTTTTAGTAAGGATCCCTAAATTTTTCGGGGATAAATTATAGCCTATGTTACTCACAGATAATGTGGCTTTCTATTGGTGAAAGAATTATTGAAATCGGTCCAGTAGTTTCGGAGCCTATTCGTTACAAACAAAAAAACAAAAAAACAAAAAAACAAAAAAACAAATCTTTCCTCTTTATAATATTAGTATAGATTAAAACAAAAACCAGAACAATTTTATTACCACACATCTCACCTCTTGACTACTAATGTTTTTAAGTCTTCTTGTTTTATAATATAGTAAAAATAAAAGAAGGTACTATTTAAGTTCTCTGATACACTATAACTGATATAAACCATTTATATTCCAGGTTTTATATTTGCTGCGACCGTTGTCAGGACTGGTTCCATGGTCGCTGTGTGGGTATACTTCAGTCTGAGGCAGACAACATTGATGAGTACATTTGTCCAAATTGTCAAAAAAATAATTCCGTCAATTATGCTAATATGAAAGAACTTACCGCGAAAGATTTTGAAAACTTGAAGAGGCTTGTAAAACAAATACAATTACATAAAAACGCGTGGCCTTTTATGGAACCTGTGGATCCTAGAGAAGCCCCCACCTATTATAAAGTTATAAAAGAACCAATGGGTATGTATTAATCATTAATTGACGTTTACAGTATTAAACCAAATTTTTGACCCTCGCCATTTAAAAGTTCCTACAATTATATTAACTCACAGGTAGGTAGGTGGTAAACTGAAGACGCAATCGCGACTGCTCTGGTTTTTAAGGTTACCCGCGCCCGGCTACACGTTTCCAATTCTTATAATCTCAAACGTCAAATTAGCCATGTAATGTACTGAGGAAAATACTCTCGCCGACTAGCCTGGCTGATAACCCAGGTCTGACTAACGATCCGAGATGTCATCCTTCCTTCTAACTCACACGGCTGACATATTCATTTTACTTGACGAATGTTGTCGCACCTAATTTGTAACATTATATCCCAATTATATTATTAAGACTAATTTTTTTGTACCGCAGATTGTGTATCCACTTACCTCCATTGTTATTATCTATGTGTGAATCATAATAAACATTTTTTGTTTCTTTCTTTTTAAAGATTTAACCAACAGTCAATTTTTACATGTCTTTGAAAATTTTGAAACAGACGAGACAAACTTATACACTACTAATTCATTCTAAAATACTTATTATTTTTCAGATCTGCAGTCTGTGGAACGAAAAGTGAATGAACAAACATATAGTACTTTAAGTGAGTTTATTGGTGATATGACTAAAATATTTGATAACTGTCGATACTTCAATCCAAAAGACTCGGAATTTTATCGCTGTGCAGAAGGACTCGAAGCCTTTTTTGCACAAAAGATAAAGTACTTTCGTGAAAAATTATTTGAAACGACTCAATGATAATAGTGCCAGTGTACAGTGTTAAAGTATGAAATGTGATTAAATTCGGACTATAGAATATGAAGTTGCTCTATTCACTTCTACATTTTGTTTTCTATGATCTGTCTGTAAATTGTAAACTATGTGATGAAAATTACAAAGAATAATTTATATTAAATTCAACCTGAAGGTATCTAATAGAGAGTATCAGATTTGGTTCTATGTTAGAGTATTTATTGTATATTTATTACACGCTTCAGTTTATCTCTGTTCAAAGCTGTTTAGGTAGAAGCTAATGACAGGCAATATTATTATGCGTACATTATGTGAGATATTATGTTAGCTAACATAAATTAGCGACTTTAGTTATCTAGTAGAATTAAGAATAAGGCAAACTTATTGTAAGTAATATGTTTGTAATAATATCATAAGTGGATTTTATAGTATTGTATGACTTAAAACCATTGTGTACAGTGCCTCAACATAAAATTTCTTTATTTCCACCTGAAATGAGTTCCTTTTTGTATCCTTTACTTGATCATCCGTCTCGTTTTACATCCTGCTGTTCTTTATACAGAATAGAAAACAAATATTAAAATTAGAAAAAGTAAGGGGGCTGGGTAAGTGGTGTGTAATTATACTTTTCTATATTCTAAGGTAAAATTATGCATCCAATGAGCATTATTAGAAGTCTCTGAATGTATTTTTTGGCGACAACGATGTAGATGTAGATGGCCGAAAAACAGCTCCTATATCCAAAAGCTTTTCAAATTTCTCTTCAGATATCATAACAGACATGATTCAAATTGAATGATGGCATTCCGGTGAATTAATAGAATAATGAGACTTTTGTGGCTCAAAGTGCACGATGCGCGAACTTACCCCCACACTACAAAACCTCTTGTTTCAATCATGACCAGTCTACCCTACCAAATGACCTATACTATAGCTTCATGCAAATTACTGCACTATAGTCAATGATATTTTATACACAAGATATGTTATGTTCATAGTAACTGAATCCCGCTGTCTATGACATAACTATAAAGTGCACAATAGTTGTCAATTAGCGATAAGTAGTACGAAAGATGGGATAAGCACGTGAGTAAAAAGGATAGCTATAATTCGGATGATTGCGCTTTTGTCATGTCACATCAAAAAGTATCTCTGTCTCGTTTTTATCTCTTTGCCGCCGCCATTATTTTAAAAATATTATTTAACTAATTTAATTAAAATACACTAATAAATCGGTAATATTGTATGTACTTACATGTGATAGGAGATCCCTTGTATTTTATTAATATTAGTGTCGTAATTTGTACAGTTTTTAAAACACACGATGGCATTTTTGTTGCAATTTTATTATGCGCTTTACACAATTACACGCGTGTCATCTTGGCGTTTGCCAGACATGTACTAAACACAAAACGTCCCAATTGGGACGTTTTCGTGTCTTCACTAGGCGCGCTCTTATAACATATCTGCCTCTTTTTACTTATTAATATCATTGACTATAGTCTGTTTTTTAACTATACCTTCTCCGTTAAATATAGCATGAGCTCTGTGACAATGTCAAACTATGATTCCTAGGGTTGGAAAGTGACGATAGTAATTATCGATGTTACGGACTATTGTCGATGCTAATGTAACATATATTTGGGTTTAATTTAAATAAAAGCGTTACATACTAAATGAAACAAATACTTTAATGTGAAATCTAGTAAGTAACAAGCCCTTAAGCCAAGCGCGGCGTGTCTTCTCCCAGGACGTTGATGGAAGGAGTGTTGGATTTTATTTACTCACTATTATTTTGGATCAAGTGTATTCACGATCAATGTCCCGCGCAACTTTCTTGACTTTTTCTTTCATAAGAACCTTCTCCTGACAGTAACAAACACAACAAAAAAAGAATTAACGAAATCGGTCTAGGCGTTCACGCGTGATGCCGTGACCAAGGGAAATAGGGATTCATTTTTATATAATAAATAGATATGGATAGTAGTATGTGGTCACGATGATTCATCGCCCATCACTAATTAGGTCGGCATCATGAAGCTATAGATAAACATGGAGGCCAAACTGGGAAGAACAGCTGGAGTCAAATACCTACATGTCTCTATCTCACTCTCTGTGGGCCAACTTCTCTTTCGTGTATTTGTACAATGTTGCTATCTTCTTATTAGTACTTCCCAGTAAATTATAGAAATAGGCTAACCAAAAATGCAAGTAAAATGATTGATAAATAACTATAGTTCAACTACGATTATTTAATCTGGAAATTTAAAAATTATAGGCCATTTATTATGCATCATTGGGTTGTCGAATCAGCAATCAGTGAATTACATTCCCATTTTCTAAGGATTCAGTAGGTATTGATTTATACCTACCTGTGAAAAATAGCATGGTCTTATCATATGAAACAAGGCGGACCAATTTGGTGAAAAAAAAAAACATTGTTATTTTTATATTTTCTAATAAAGTAAGATAAGTAGGAACGTAGTGTACAACATAATAAATTATATGTTTATTTGGCTATCAGATGAGATCAAAATCGTAATGACTGCTAAGAATTTTTCTGGACATTTTATTTTTTAAACAAAACTAATCACCCCTTTCCATGAACAAAATGTCATCGTCAATACATATTTTTCCACCTTTTTAGGGCCAAATGGCAAAAAAACAGAACCCTTATCATGAAGCTATAGATAAACATGGAGGCCAAACCGGGAAGAACAGCTTGATCCAAATACCTACATGTCTGTATCTCACTCTCTGTGGGCCGACTTCTCTTTCGTGTATTTGTACAATGTTGCTATCTTCTTATTAGTATCTCCAAGTAAATTATAGAAATAGACCATACTAACCAAAAATGCAAGTAAAATGATTTATAAATAACTCTATAGTTCGACTACGATTATTAATGTGGAAATTGAAAAATTATATGCCATTTATTATGCATGATTGGGTTGTTGAATCAGGAAATTAGTGAATTAAATTCCCATTGTCTATGGATTCAGTACGTAATGTGGCAACATTAGTACTACATGTCAACTATCAATAAACAATATGGCGGTTGTTTATTATTGTTTTGGTTTTTAACATATTTAAAGTTAATTATAAGTATGAACTCAAAAAATGGTGCAAAATTGTATAGTGCGTGGTTGCGGTAGTACGTGGCGTCAAGGATGTGATATAAAATTCCACGCGTAAGTGTTTAAACTTGTTTAAATGGTGATTTCTTGCTTAGAAGGTTATCATACTTAGAAAGAGAAGTCGGCCCACAGAGAGCAAGATAGTAAATACAGACTAAGCATCAAGTAGGTATTGGAAGTGAGGCCTCCATGTTTATCTATAGCTTCATGACCCTTATAGATTCGTCATGTCTGTCCATTCGTCCGTCTGGCTGTCCGTCCGTATGTTACACCCACTTTTCTCCGAAACTATAAGGCCTATACGGTTGAAACTTGGTAAGTAGACGTATTCTGAACCGCATTAAGAATTTCACACAAAAATAGAAAAAAAGCAATAAATTTTAGGGGTCCTCATACTTAGAACTGTAACTTTGAAACATTCAATGTTACCCAAATCACTTCGATTTTGATCGTCGTTACAACTTTATCAGTTTAGACAATTTATGTAACAACGTGTACGGACAGCTATTGAAAAATAATATTTTTTTATTAGATTTTTAAGATAAACACCAAACATATAGGTTGTCTATAAAGTCGTGAAATTAAATGAGGGCGCTGCTGAACTTCATGTAGGAACCCTATATAGTGCAACTAAAATGATCTTGATACTAGAAGTTCGTTCCTAGTAAAATGAGTTAATAAAACAAAACATTATGCAGTTATAATATTGTTTCTGTTTTATTTATTAAACCAGGTGCAGTATAAAGTTATTGAACAAGATCCAAAATGAATAAAGTTAGTTGAAACTCAAACCTAATCATTTATTAAATTCAATCAGTTACAAAGAATAATCACTCCGGATTTTAAATAGGTACTAAATATTGAAATGCGTTTCATCGCCACTTTCAGCAGTACAGTCACCACTGTCACCACAAATATTAAAGTTACCCATTTCTTTCTTCGGCCGACCTTTCATGTGTTTCCCAGGAGTTTCAAACTTTCCATCATTCTTAAAACCTTCGTTAACTATCCGCCAACTGTACTCTGATTTTCCTGTAAAGAGTAAAAATAATAATTTAATAATTAATTAATGAATGGCAACAAGTTATTGACTAGAAGCAATTAATTCAAATAAAAAATTAGTACAGATTGAACGAGTTGTACCATCATATCAAAAATTTTGATCGCACTATAAAAATGAATTAATGACAGATTTTAATCTAACCTAAAAATTTGCAATGTAAACAATGCCTGTTTTTGCCTTCAAATCGTAAATTCAGTAAATTTTTAAGTTCAGACAGATTCAAAACAAATAATAACATGATTACATAGGTACCCATCAAAGATGCTGTTCGCCCATTAACGTCCTCCAAATCCCATAAAATTGTCCAGCTTAGTAATCCGTGATTCATTGCTGGAAAACTTCAAAAATCACTTCCCACGCACCACTCTGATTTCCTTTACTCATTTCTCAACCTTTTATGCGTAGTTTGGTCTCAATGTATTGCAGTTTAATGAAAACAATTAAAAATAAGAGAAGAAAATTAATTCCACGATAGCATTGACAACTGACGTACTTATGTTTGGTGTTGCCACTCACATGTTTAATGTTATACTCTGTCTAATGAAAGCTGAACCACGACATTTATTGATTTGCAACACCAGTAGACTATAAATGTCACCTTCTGTCATTTCTCTGTGATTGCGCGTTTACATTATGATTTTGATACTTTGTTGTATTCACATCAAATATTAACGAGATTCTGATGCGATATCCAAAAATATTCGCTTTTGTATTAGATATTTTGTACTTTTCGACAATATTTATTTAAATAATGTAATTAATTATAAATGTGACTGATGATGGATCAAGCAGCTCGGATGATGGTGAAGAATATTTGGAATCTAATATTATTATTAATAATATTTTTGCTAATAAATGAATTTCGTCTGATTCCTATAAGCCCGCTTGAAGATAGTTTTTAGTCTGGAATAACACAGGCAAAATGTCTTGCACACGTTCATAGGCCACATTTTGTCCCTAAAATATATACCCAAGGGTAGCGGGAACGGGATCAGAATTTCACGCGGGCAACAGCTGGTCTATAGATATCTCCACTACATCAGCGGTTTTACTCGGTTCGATTCCGACATAACCACCCCCGATGGCCAACGGGTATTCGTTGGGGATTTTCACATGAATAAACCTGCTACCTTTTCTCTCTCTTCCCGAGTCGTGGGCAATAGATAGTATTTAATAAAGAAATCAACATGTAAATAATAATGACACCGAGTAAAGCGCGATGAAATTCTTTAAAAATACCAGTTAAACTTTATAGGTACATACTTTTATTTCAGGATCAAAATGTTTTTATCCAACTATAACGGGTGATACCTGCCCTAATTTTTTTAAATTTGCCGCGGTTTTGTTGGTCCAGCTTTCATTAGACAAACTTTAGTTCCTCAAACATTCTTTTCACGACTTTACCCAGAGCTTTAGCGAGGCAATCAAAAGTGCACAAGGTGAAAAATCTTTGCACTCGAGTGCAACCATGAAGTTATAGTGCAACACGTAACTTTTCATCCCACCTCAGCGAGGAAATGACTAAATACAAAAATATAAATTTCGGATTCGAGGTTTTCTTCTTTGCATTTTCTGAGAACATTTACCATGGCATTGTATATATATTTTTACATTATCAGAAAGAAGAGATTTCAACAAACAAGAAATTCTTTGACTTTTTTCAAAAAGCTGATATTTTGACGTGAGAATTTTCGATTGAAAATTGGGGTGGTTTTTCGATATTTAGTCAAAATAAGCTGAAAAAAACAGAATTTCAAATCAAAAAAATTACAGTGTCTTTGGGACATAAATAGCTAAGTTTCACCAAATTTCGTGGAAAACAAATTTGTTTTGCTTAAGATAAAAATAAAAAACCAAAAACTTGATTATTTTAATTTTTCACATACTTTTTGAGGTTATGTGAAAAAAGTGTAAATACAAAAGTTGTAGGTCTCTTTATTACCTACAACTTTGTCATTTAACTTTTTTCCATAGGACTTGTAGTTTTGCCGGAAATCGAGATAAACCGTTTTTACCCTTAAAACTCACCCCCCTCCCCACTTCCCGACCTCAGATCGCCCGTAATTTATTTTTCCTTTCATTGTTGTTGTATTCTGGTCCTTTTCCAACAGGTTTCATTGTGGTTTCATCCTACTATAATTTTTTTTTGTCTCAAATGCTATCGGCACTGGTCTATTTACCCAAAATGACCGTATAGAAAACATTTACGAAGCAAGATTCAAACACAGACAATGAGATGGTATGTCTGTGGATTCAAGATTCATATAACTGTCTTTGGTACGCGTATCCGAACGCGCAAAGGACAGACGTGAGGTTATGTTTACTGCATAATTTTGTCGAGTCAGAATTCAGTCGGTATCTAATTTAGGACAAAACTTGCTTTATCATATAAAGTTAGAACAAAAGTAAATCAATATGTTGGTAACGCTGAAGACTTTACAACAACAAACTTTTCAAATAGAAATTGACCCAGAAGAAACTGTTAAAGCGCTCAAGCTGAAAATCGAAGTTGAAAAGGGTAAAGATTACGTTGCCGATCATCAGAGACTTATTTATGCGGGGAAAATACTATTGGATGACAATAAGATATGTACCTACAACATAGATGAAAAGAAATTTGTTGTTATAATGGTAACTAAACCGAAAACATCGGATATACCAGCGTCAACTACATCTGCTCCCGAAACAGGTGAAAGTGCTTCCACAGAAAGCGGTGACGCTAAAGCCAAACCTGCCCCTGAAGAAGCGCCTAAACCACCACCAGCAGCGGAACCTGAACCTGTCGCACCCTCTAATGATCCTGATTTCGAAACCACAGTTCAAAGCATTATGGATATGGGTTATAATAGACAGCAAGTTGAACAAGCTCTGAGAGCGTCATTCAATAATCGAGAAAGAGCTGTAGAATATTTAATAACAGGTATCCCAGAAGAATTACTTCAAGAACAGGAAGCTGAGGATGGACCAGATGATGATCCTTTAGCTTTTCTCCGTGACCAACCACAATTCCAACAGATGCGTGCAGTAATCCAACAGAACCCCAATTTGTTAAATGCGGTTCTTCAACAGATTGGTCAAACAAACCCTGCTTTATTACAAGCAATTAGTGAACACCAACAAGCATTTGTAAGAATGTTAAATGAACCAGTTAACCCATCAGCTGCTGGGGCTGCAGCTGAGGAGAGTGCTCTTGAATTGCCACAAGTACAGCAACCTCAAGTCTCACCGCAAGACAAAGAGGCTATTGAAAGATTAAAAGCACTGGGTTTTCCAGAGCATATGGTCATTCAAGCATACTTTGCTTGTGAAAAAAATGAAAACCTCGCAGCAAATTTCCTACTTTCACAGAATTTTGATGATTAGAATTATCTTTCACTAATAACTTGTTAAAGTGGAGAGACAAAATTATAAAATATGACACAAGTGTATTTAATATGTTGTCAACATCAATAGCCTAATAATAGTCTTTACTGCTTGTGTTTCCAGTGTATTTTTACACTGAATTTAAAACATTTTGTCATAATTAAATACCTAATAAATTTCTTATTGTTCAACTTACTTTTATTTTAATGTTTGTTTAATTTTACCCAATTTCTTGCTATGAGGGTGAATAGTTGTGCAGAATGTATATCAATGCATTTTGCTTTTATAGAAGCGAAGAGTTTTGGCAAGTAATCAAGTGAATGGGGCGCTGCATAATTTAATGAGCACTCAGAATGTGTCCAAAGAGGCACATTCTCGTTCCCACACTATGTACGGAAGAGGATGTTGGGTGTGGCCCTCCCAATCATGACCCTCCCAGATCAAAGTAACCTAGTAAGATGGGGGAAAGCCTCTGAAAAATCTTGCTATACTTGTGGTGAGGCAGTAGGTACTGCTAGGCACTTATTGGTGGGTTGCAAGGTGCTGCTTGATAGAGGTTATTACTCACGCCGACATGATAGAGTACTTGAAATCATACGTGAAGCAGTAAGTCTTTCAGTAGCTGGAGCCCAAAAAGGATTGACTACAAATAAACGACAAATTAACTTTATAAAGAATGGCTCAACTACCAACTCTAAAAGCAAGCCTTTCTCAATCCTAGGTACTGCACGTGACTGGACTATTTTAATGAATACGTATGACAAGCACTATAAAATCCCAGAGGATGTTGGTGTCTCGTCATCCAGACCGGACATATTCCTCTTTTCTACATATAATACTAGTAGAGCTTACTGTACTGTGGGAAACCAACATTCCTAAAGACCACACAATAAAATTAAATAAATATTACGACCTAACAAATGAATTTAACAAAAATGGCTATGTTGTTAATTTATACGCGGTAGAAGTAGGAGCGAGAGGTATACCAGCAAAATCTCTCTATAACCTTCTGAAAGACCTTGGCCTGTCAAGAACTGCAGTAAGTTCTGTTTTAGAACGAGTAAGTATCTAAGCCTGCATTAACAGGTTCCTTCCAAATTTGGCTAGGCAGGGCGGGAAACTCGAGCAGTGAAGGTGAGCGTTGATGCGCATCTCAAAGGGGGCCTCCTTAAACCTACACTTAGGTCGCAAGTCCTGGGAACTGCTCGGAGTTTCTCCCTCTGCCACACGATGGACCCGGCACCCGCACGGTGAATCCATGGAATGCTAAGAAGTTCGTCTCTAAGAAGCATGAAAGTAGATTGAATGCTGTGGAAATGAGAAGTCTGAGGAGCATAGGTAGCTGAAGTAAAGTTGATGGACAGAGTGAGGAACAGTGTGATAATGGCACGTTGCGGTATGGTTGAAGATGTAGTGACTAAGATAGAGAAAGGGATGCTTAGATGGTTAGGACATGTAGAGAGGATGGATGAAAGATTGACGAAACAGATATATTATGAGGCGAGGGTGAATGGGCAACCCAATAAAGGCCGACATAAGTAGGTTTTACCTTAGACATCACCAACAGCACCACTGCGATGCGGGCGAGGACTCAGGGCTGCACACGCTGGCCGAGTGCCCGGCGTCGGAGGTGCCCAGACGGGCCCAACTGGCAGCCCTCGAGGTGGGAATCCTCACACTGCCGGTGTTGGTCGCAGCGATGGTGCAGAGCGCGAACGCGTGGTCGGCCGCCACCTCCTTCTGCGAGTAAGTGATGCTCGAGAAGGAGGCAGCGGAAGGGGTCCGGGAGAGGCTACACAGGGCTCTCCCGGACGGCGACACGGCGTCACCCTAGCAGAAGCAGGCCGATGCGGCGGCGCGCGAAAACCCCCCCTTTTATTTTTTTTTATCGTGCGTAAATCCCCATGGATACCACCCCCGTCGGCTATCGGGGGTAGTTATATCGGGATCGAACCGACTAAAACCGCACCTCGTCTCGGGTCTAATTATCGGGGTGTAAGTTTACCCAATAGGCATAGGAGGGCCACTCCCACCCCGGCCGGATTGGCCGCAGGCAACAGCGTCTCCCGTGGCGAGTGGGAGGCGCTGCTCGCCTCCGTTGCCCGGGTGCACCGCGTGGAGGTTCCGGCCCGCACCCGCGCAAAAGCCCCCTCCCCCTTTCGGGGGCATGACGGGAACACCGTGGTTCCCAAACCTGAGGGGGCCATCTCGAATCCGGAGATGGCCCAGGTCAAGCCGGGGTGCGAGGGAAATGCTCTATGGGCCACCTTACACCCCTGGCGTCAAAGACTCTAGACGGCGTGCGGTTTTAGTCGGTAAGATTCCGACATAACCTGCCCCGCTGGCCGCGGGATGGGTATATGAGGATTTCCGCACGGAAAAAAAGGCATTACCGACAGCCCTCTTTGCAGAGCCTGTATGAGGGCGGAAGAAACGGCAGCACACGTGCTCCTACCAAGAGATGGGGTTGATCGAGTAACACAACACACACGTAAAAACCGCGCCAGGACGTGGAGTTGCGGACAACAGCCCGAGAAACCATACCATAGGCCAAGTCAAGGTTACCCGCAACCGACGTGCGTGTATGAAAACAAATTTATTATGAAAGTTGAAGAAGCGAAATGAATATGCCAAGATCGTAGCCAGTGGATAGATGTTGTCACTGCCTACCCCAATGGGGAAAAAAAAGGTCTGTATCGCTACCAAATCTATTTAATAAAACGACTCCACTCGAATCACCACTCTCCACTCGTCTAACCAAACTACTAACGGACGGATTTTCGTGCGGTTTGTTTTATTAGAAAGGTCTTGCTTAGACTTAACATTTGACGTATGGTTGAGTAGAACCGGAGATATGACCAAAAACGATAGCCTACCTAAAAACGACGCGCAGGCGGATCCGCGGGTATTAGCTTGTATAAAAAGTAGCCTTTAAGCCCAGAAGTATGAACTATAATCTTACCTACCAAGTTTGATCAAAATCCCTCCAGTAGTTTTTGACCCGTTGTACAGTATGCACCATTGACCTGCACCCCATCCATGCGTGCACATACAGACAGACAGAAAGACAAAAAATTTACTGATTGCATTTTTTGCATCAGTATCAATCACCAATCATCCCCCAATAGTTATTTTGTAAATATATTATAAGTAAAGAAGAAGATAGATAGATTATTCGAATCGACAGGAAAATATAGGTACCATGTTCACATTATCATCATCTCAGCCCTTTGAAGCCCGGGGTCCACGTTAACGGGAAACGGTCAATATATTTCGTTCGCATATACCTACCACGATAGGTACACTATTCTCTAAATATTTTCGTCGCTCTGACACAGGACACAGAAATAAATCCACAGGCGCTGCTAACGTGGCACTTGTAAAACATAACATTGGCATCTACGCCATTAGTACCTAGTTTTATAAATATTTACTATATTTTACTTGACCCTAAGGCATCGAATCGAGCACACAGGAGGCGCGGGCAAGGCCGGTCAATTTCACCGCGAACGATCATACAATGCCTGTTTGAGCGACGACGCGCGACGCAAATGGACGCGGATCTCGGAATGCGCGGTAACCTGTACCACCAGTACGAAGCCGAGGTCTACTACAGTCAGCATCAAATTGATATTGGCTTGTCCTCAAAAAGATGTTCACACTCATAAATTCAAAAATATATATATCAGTGCTCAAATTGATGTAGGCATCCAGAGTGGTCAAAACTTAGCAATCGGCAATTTTCTATATAATGTGTGAGCTATCAGTGTTCATATTTTTATATGCGCAAACGGGTGCCTTACCTACTATGAGCTATTATAGCAATACAAATGCGATGCAGTTCTTCCTGAGTTGAAATGCATCGCATTTGAATTGCTATTAGGAGCTCATAGTATGGATGGGGCCAGATGTCTAGGCATTCAGTGTTCATAAATATCTGGTCCATTAAGAAAGAATCAATAGTAATACCTACTTCTAGTTAACGTATATTTTTGAGTAGGTAACAAAATTTATGTCCATCACAGAGAGAAAGGCATAAATGCACATGGTGACTGACTTCTACAATAAGAATTCAAGTTATGTAGCATAAATCACCGCATAGCGTGCTACTGGGATAGGATACAGTTCGAGATAAGATTTTCAAACTTATACGTTAGGATTTATCGAGACGTGTGATCTTCTGAAAACAAGTTGACAATATAAAATGAATGATCATCGTATCCCATACAGAGATACAGAAGGATACATTACATATGTTGTTCGTATTTAGCAACCTGCGGTTCTCTGTGAACCTTATGTGTGTGTGAATATTATGTGTAACGAGAAGTACGAACATTCTTTTTTGGTTTAGGATTTAAATAATAAGACCGCAATAATACATCAAACAATTAATATTATTAATTTTATAAATAGCATTAAGTTAACATAAAGAGCTATGTTGGTATAAATTTTATTCATTCTAAGTAAAGGCACTTTCCACAATGTCTATCATTATTAATGCTAAATTATTTACCTTGATTGATCTACATAAACAAACACAGGTTTATAAAAATAACAAGGATATAAATGTGATCTTTTTACATATTATGTAGTATAATTATATCGTCCATTATAATAATAAACAATTTCATTGTCATCGTAATTATACATCTTCAAACATGTGTAAATCAATCATGGCAAACAAAACATGTAAAATCTTATTTTAACTCTGGTAGTCAGCTAAAAATTACCCATTCACGAAAACAAAATATAATATGTGTATAATTATTATGTGGATGATCAAACTCAAGAATGGTATGCAACATGTATTTATTAATCATCTTTTTTACAATGATAGAACACATAAAACCAGTATTTCTAATAAAATACCACTCTTTCTCATCCACATCATTACACTAATATATATACAAGGTCTCTATACATTCTTTTTTACATAATGTTTTCATCTATACACAATGTACAAAATTCTTATTTTCATTTATCATAGGTATGTATCATTTATTGTTATTAGTATTAGAAAAAAATATAACTGTACATTGCAATATGGATATTGCACAAAACAACTAAAATATTAACTTTGGCTTATCCATTATAAACACCTACGGGTGTCGGAAGTAGTAGGTAATAATCAACTTACATAAAGTATTGTAACACTTCAGTATCTTCAATCACAGACACATGTGACGATCATTAGCAGTATGACTCGAACGTTTTGCAAATACCACAAATAAATACAACCAAGAAGTATCTTATAGAATTAAAAGTATTCCAAGAAGTTGACATTCAATAGTAAAACATATTAAAATTTATAAACTCATTAACATAATGACATAAGAACACTCCAACTCCAAAAATGGCACCAAGTCGAACTTGCTTGCTCGAAATTCTAGCTAAGTATAAAGAAACATATTTTGGAATGGTGAATAAAGCTAGTACTGATATTTTTATTTAATCAAACTTGAAACATTTGGAAGAAGGAAAGAAAGAAGCAACAATTTATTTACTCTAACATAAGCATTTGGGTACTTTTGTCAACAATTTTTTGATAGTATTAATAACGCGCGGTAAAAATAAGTAACTAGTACGACATGTCGGTTTTGTTATTTAAATCAAACGAATGATATTAAAACAACAATAGAAAATTACAAAACACATTAACAATTCAATACATCAAAATCTAACAATACTTCAATAAAATATGGATTGATCAATAATTAGTGATCAAAAATGGACAATGTGGCTCGACTTAAACATCTGCTAAGAATACAGAACTGCAAACTTGCAATCCATTTTAAAGAATGCGGCACTGAAGCACAGTACGAACAGTAACAACGTGCGCCTTATGGCTCTCACTGACAGGGCAGCGGCACACCCTTTAGCCAGCTGGACCTCATTCTGTCTTTTGCTGACAATATAATTCTTTTAAGGATTTCAGTTCTTCTATAAGTGCTTTGTTTTGATTCTCAAGCACTGCAACTCTGTTTTCTAAACATTTTATATATTCTTTTTTCTTGCGACGACATTCTCTCGCCGCCTCACGGTTCTTCAATAGCCGAAGTTCACGTTTTCGAGTTTGATCTTCTAGCATAGGACCTAGAGCAATAAAGAAGTTTATTCACACTTATTAGGTCACCAACGGCTTACTCCCTATGGAAATAAATTTGGCTTAATGATACCTACCAGGCACATAAAAATGTTCATCTTGATTTGTTGCATACTGGACAATTGCGCCACCGCCCGCGGTGCCGGATACTGCTAGTGTGTGTAAGCCGCTATCTGTTTGGAGAGCTCCAGCTGGAATAACTACGGATAAATTTTACCATCAGTGTTAAGTACAAAAGTAAACAAAATAATAGTCAGTAAGTACATAGAACAGTTTTTAAAACTAGGACAGTATGGGGAGATCCGAAACGAAATGAGGAATGATTATAAGGAATCTGTCTTAATAACCAATAAGTCTATATTTGGCATACTTAGTGTTTTGAGCGTAAATATCAGCATTACATTGGAGCGTACACTTGACCACAAGATATTAAGGCGATAAGCGGCGGGGCGAGGCGGTCAAAAAGATCGCGACGCACTCTTATTTGTACGATTATAAGCTTGCATTAGTTCGCGCTATAGCTCATGTCGCTTCTCAGACATACGCGGAATAAATGCGATCTAATGATAGTAATAATAAGCCGTTAGCAGACGGCGGGGCGGGCAGGTCTTTTTGCCCGCGAAGTAATAACGACCGCGTCTGCCCATCGTTGCCCGCGACTGCCCTCACTACGAAAACAAAGGGCCGCCAGTGCCCGCCGGGCACCTGCGGCGCGGCTTTTTTTTTGCTCTTCGTGTGCGTTGGTAGTATAAGATTCTTTTTGCACTATCGTTGGCGGTGAAATTGACCGGCCCTGCCCGCGCCTCCGTCTGCTCGATGCCTTAGAGTCCGTCGCGGTCATTTTGACCGCCCCGCGCCTCCGTCTGCTTATCGCCTAAGTATGACAAATACAGGTAAAGATGGTTCCTAAGACAGTTTCCTTGCTCAGCTATGGTTTTAGATTCCCCCCTATTTTCACAGTAAAAAAACATACTGGATAAATGTAAAATACAGTTGTTATTTTATACAAAATTAGGTTATGGAATCTTATATGATTGAAGGTATAAAGATTGTGCTCCATTTCGTATTTTTAAGTGTTACTGAATGACCTAGGAAAAATAAATAATGAGATCATAATAAAAATGTCAAGTATAAGTTGTTTAAATCATGATGGTTTTTGGCAATTAACAGATTTTCTCACGGATACCACCCCCCTTCGTTAGCTGGGGCTGTTATGTCGGAATTGAACAACTAAAACCGCACGCCGTCTCGGGTCTTCTAGCACCGGGGTGTAAGCTGGCCCAAAATTCATTTTCCTCGCACTCCGGGTGACCTCGAGCCATCTCCAGCTTTGATATAATTCCCTCGGGTTTAGGAACCAAGGTGTCCCCGTCATGGCCCCGGAAAGGTGCGGAAGGCCCTTTTTCTTCAGCCTGCTTCTGCTAAGGTGTGACGCGTTTGTCCAAGGCTTGCGTTAATCAGTTCTTTTATTGTTCAATATTTTTGTCTTAATATACCGTGATGAGACTGACACTATTCACACAGCACAAAGTGACAGTTGCCAGTTGAAAACCAGCGTCAGGTACTTGTGCCTGACACCATGCTGAACTGGCTCCTTTTTTGGTGCAACGCGAAAAACAATGTGCCTGATTAACTTGTTTGCGTGTGCTAGTACATAATTATTTTTCTGAAACGTGTTGCACTAAAAATAAAAGGTTTTTCTTTATTTTTTTTACGAGGTTCGTAGGTAAAAAAATTTTATTACCACGCACCTATTTTCAAGCTACTAGCATAAGGGTGCTTTTCCACCAAAGATGTGCTATGCAGCTATGCTGCGAAGATGTGAAATCTAAGCTACGAAAATATGTGAACGTTTCCACCAATACTACGCTAAGTAGCTTCGCGAGGAAGATGCGCTACGAAGATGCACCGCCACAAAATAGCTATGCGAGAAAGATGCGCATCTCGAGCTATGCTATGTATTGATAGTAGGAAAGGGAAGCGAAAAATGCGGGCATACTGTAGGTACTCTGCTCCCTCTATACCACTCGCGATGGCCAATAGCAGGTATCTATAGCACGCATTCATAGCACGCGTCCTTTCATAAAAAAAAAATATCTTAGTTGAATCCGTTCCCATCAGTGCTAAGCTATGTGCACCAATGAATATGATTGGTGGATATCAAACGCATCCATAGCATCGTAGCATAGCACATCTCCGGTGGAAAAGCACCCTAATAATGACGCCTCGCGGGGCTCCTATTTCTTAGTACAACAACACAAATAACCTAACACGAGCTTTCTCTTCTGAACTAAAATCTATTCGGGTTCGACTCATATTGACTTGGTTGTAAATAAAAGACCTACTTTGCAAAATGACTAGGTACATAGCAAAAGCTCCAAGGTGCAAAATGATTACATAGCAAAATATCCGAGGTGCAAAATGATTATATAGCAGAAGGCCCAGGTTGCAAAACGGGTAAAACAACTAACCATGGTCCCTGTCGTAATGATAAACCAACTGATTAAAAAATATGTGCTCCACCTTACTATTCTTAACACTGCTTTGTCCACTTGTCACACTCACTGCACTGCACTGTCTGGTGTGATGGTCAGGATCACACCATTGAGAGTTTAATGAAGAATCTTTTTAAGGTTCCGTACCTTAATCGCAAAAACGAATACAATATAAGTCAGGCTTAGCAATAAAGGTGGTTTTATTGAATAAAATCTATCACTATTCACTTAGAAAATGATTAGATAATAAATATGAGTACTACTATTATGTCAGGTATAGAATCTTGTTATTAATAAAATAAAACTTGTCTAATAAGCTTTCCTTACTCAGGGTTATATTTACAGTAAAAGAATGACATAAATGGAGGCAGTAGTTAGTACTTATTACTTATAAACAAACAAACGGTACCCTTAGTTGTTATATCTAAATTTTAATTTCTGTAATAATTATTTTCAAATATAGTCTTTACTATGATTTATTGATGCCTTATTATTGTTTTTGTAACCGTTGGCTTGCCGTAGTCCGAATGTGGTCGTACACTGGTGGTATGCCACTTAAGAGAGCTTCATTCCAGTCGGTCTCTGAACGGTTTAGGACTGTTGGTACCATTGGAAAGTTCTATTGACGGGTCCAACAGGATTTTCGATTTTTCATGGCTCCATTGGTGGATCCAACAGGATTTTCGAGTTTTTATAGCTCCATTGGTAGGTCCAACAGGATTTTCGAGTTTTCATGGCTCCATTGATGGGTTCAACAGGATTTACAAATTCCGATAGTTACATTTAGATGATGGAGTCAATAATCGAAATTTTAACAGGTTTATATCCGGTCGTTGCTCCATTGTCAAAACTAACAACTTTTACTTAAAAGGTCTCAAATTAAACTTTATTCTAACGGGCGGTATGGAGAAACAAATTGACATGATGAAAATAAGTGAAGATTACAAAAATACTACATATTAAACCTGATATAAAAATGAATATTTATCGCACTTGCTCTAAAAATATCCATAATAAATAAATAAATAAATATTCAACGACATTCTACTCATCGCTCCCTAGACCCAAAATAAGCTTAGTTTAACTAGCTTGTGTTATGGGTTCTAGAATGCTGATAAACATACTTATATACTTTTTTGTAAATACATACTTATTATACATAGAGACACCCAGACCAATGCAAATAGACATATTCATACATACAAATATTTGCACTGAGCAAGAATCGAACCCACGCCCCCTGAGTGGGAGTCGCATGCACTGCCGCTACGCCACAGAGGCCGTCGCTTAGTACCTTAAAACAGTTAAAGTCTGACATAACCAGCCTCGCTGGCTAGCGGAAGGATAACCGTGAGGATTTCGCATGAGAAAAAAAAGTAGGTACCACCTAAAAACTACAAAACAATTTCTGATGTAGTACCCATGTTACAGTTTTTTTTGTTTATTGTCTCCATGCATTCATACGATTGCGATTTAACTTTGTTAGTTATTGTGATATGCACCATGTTGAGCTATGTTGCTAACGCATACATTTAATAGAAACATAAAACTTTAGGCAACACATGCCGAACATAGGATAGTCCTACTAATCCTACTTCCTATCCTACTAATCCTACTTCCTATCCTACTAATCCTACTTCCTACTATCCTACTAATATTATAAACGCGAATGTTTGTAAGAATGTATGTCTGGATGTCTGGATGTATGTTTGTTACTCTGCCACACAAAAACGGCTGAATGGATCTGGCTAAAATTTGGTACAGAGATAGATTATAGTCTGGAATAACATATAGGCTACATTTTATACAAGCTAATACCCGTGACGCCGCTCACGGAGTCGATTAGTCGACCCACGGAGTCGATCAGTCGGGATGTCTGAATGTACGTTTGTTACTCTTTCACGCAAAAACGGCTGAAAAGATCGGGTTGAAATTTGGTAGCAAGATAGATTAAAGTGTGGAATAACATATAGGCTAATTTTTATACAAGTTAATACCCGCGACTCCGCCCATGGAGTCGATCAGTCGGGATATCTGGATGCACGTTTGTTACTCTTTCACGCAAAAACGGCTGAATAGATCGGGTTGAAATTTGGTACTTACAGAGATAGATTATAGTCTGGAGTAATATATAGGCTACTTTTTATACAAGCTAATACCCGCGGCTCTGCCCGTGGGAGTCGATTGGTTGGTAATCGTTTTTGGTCATATGCCCGGTTCTACTTAACCAAATGCAATCAAACATACTGCAGATTTTATGTAAAACTAAGGCCTTTCTAATGAAAACACGGCATCAAAATTTGTTCAGCAGTTTTTACGTCCATCACGAACAAACAGACAAGGATTGCAAAAAAATAGATATTTGTGGTCAACATAACCAAGTCTTTTTTCAAATATCGATTATTACAACTAAAAGTACTGTTATAAAGGGATATAATGTCCACACTGTTACCTTAGGTGAACCCTGTAAATATGGTGTAAGGTGAAACCAATAAATAAATTAAAAAAAAACTTTTGGTCATATCTCCAAATTTTAGGTCTGACCAAGAACACCGCACTAAAATCCGTTTAGTACTTTTTATCCGAAAGGTTTTGGCTAGACGAGTGGAGACCATAGGAGTGGAGTGTGGAGAGTGGAGTGGAAAGTGGAGTGGAGTGGATTGGAGATTGAAGTGGAGAGTGGAATGTAGGGTGGAGACGGTAGAGAGGATTGGAGAGTAGAAAGGTTTTGGCTAGACGAGTGGAGACCAGTGGAGTGGAGAGTGGAGTGGAGTGGGGAGTGGTGTGGAGAGTGGAGTGGAGAGTGGAGTGAACAGTGGAGTGGAGAGTGGAGTGAACAGCGGAGTGGAAAGTCGTTTCATTAAAATAGACTTGGTGGCGATACCGAATTCCACGCGGGCGAAGCCGCGGGCTAGCTAGCGGAGCTAGTTTCTTATAAGTACATGTAATACAATATGAAAACAAAATTTGAATTCGCATTGAAATAAACAAAACAGGTACTTAAGTAAGTTGGAACAGTATGCCGATGCCGTCATCATACCTCTTCGCAGCAAGATTACGTCATCGCTTTGAATAATAATCAGGTCTCGGCAGGATGACGTCATTGCTGCAGGAATTCACACCTACAGCTCAGAAGTTACATATTTATTATTACTAGTATTATTTAAACACATTTTAAAACTAATTTTTAGAATGATGAAATAGGTAGGTATCTAATAACCCAACCTTCTATAAAACATTTACTAAATTCATGAGACCCTGGCGTAAATTTCAAATCCGGTTATAATTAGTAATTACAAATATTTAATTTGATATGAAATGTATGTCAGACCAGCTAGTGCCTGCCAGAAAAATATTAGGTAAATGATAAATACAATAACTTCTGAGGGTGACTGTACCTAATCCTAATTTTAATATAATAGCCTTCCAGTGCTTTCATTATTGAAATAGGAATATAATATATTATATATTATTATTAAAAAAATATGTAATAAAAGTTTATTCTATGTTTAAAAAACCATTTTCAACCATAAATTAAGTAGAAAACTTTTTAGAAAAATATTTATAGAAGTTCAGGAAATATAAAGTACTAATGACAAATAACGAGCTACAAAGCAAAATAATTGCAGTTATTGAGAATATTATTGCACCAGTCATCAGAATACATACTTTCATAATTCAATCTGATATTTTCAGTCGTAAAGGCAATTGCAATAAGCAAGTTTTTGACTTCTATACATCCTTTAACATACTTAATAAGTTTGTTAAAACTACTTATTATTCTACCTCACCCAAATGAATATGGAGTGAATTATTAATGATAAGTATTTAAGCTGAGAATGTATTTAATGTTACCTGAATGTTAAAAACTATTTTGTATGTGTTAATTATTAACTGTTCACAATTCTATATTAATTCGTCAATGTTAAATAGGACCAACAGTGACTATGTGAGTAGCAACATGGTTTTGAGGTTCTTAATATCTTCAACAAAATATAAAAAGGCTTGTTTTGCACGCATGCAAAATATATAAAACAGTTGTTTGAATGTGCATTAAATGTGTCCTGTGCTGTGTTACACATTAGTCTAACAGCATCAAGGATGGAATATCGAGTCATCTTTCTGTCTACCAACATGCTGTGTAAATATTGTGAACATTTTACACAATGGAGGATTCATATTCTAATTCCAATTCTGCCAATGACCTCATTGTCATCATTGTGTGTACAGTTCAGGAAACTATGACATCATGAATTATAAGGCGTAAGGCTGCACCAGTTAATAGAAGTTTATAAAATGTTTACAACTAAACTAAAAAAATAAAAGCTATTAGGATTTATATGAAGTAAAAGTAAGCATAATATTTTTTAGCGGTTAAAGTCTGAATTTTAAAAACTGTGACACTCAAATCAAAATAAAAGAAAGAGTTTCAAAATTGAATGGAATAAATGATGATAGCCCACAAAGCTAACTACTTCAAGGATGATGGTATTTGATTTCTCAATCTGGTAGTCAGATTGTATATACCAATGAGAATGGTACAATCATCAAGCTAGTAGTTATGTATGATGCATTGTAACAGGTTAGTGACACATGTTGCACACAGAAACAAATAGTGTCAACGGCGGCACATATAACTGACCTGGTGCAAATGATAAAGAAGATGACAGCGACACTTCATTCTCGCTTCCCGGTTTTCCCATGCGATTTTCTGCAATATCATCAGGTTCTTATACTTTTAAGAATATTATTTAAATTTATTTAGCCTGTTTGTACCATAATCCCATAACTATATGAAAAATATTAATGTTCTTTTCACGAAATAGGTGCTAACTTACTATATGGAAATTTTCATATAAAAAGTTTGGTTTCAAATTGATTATTTAACCAATTATAAATTAGTTTTTTGGTAATTGAGGCTTTTCTCTTTCTTCTACTAAGCCTTCATTTTGTTATATATAAATTAATTATGCTTAATATAATTGCAGAATTAACTAATAAAGCACAATCTTTATATCAATATTATCCATATTCTAATTAAGTATAACATCACATTTACTCACCAGCGATTTCAGCACCACCAAGGTCATTTAGTATTTTGCGGTAAGAAGGACGCCTTGTCAGCATTTCCCGATACTTTCTTTTCGGACTCTCGTCACCGCTACAACTGTCATCACTGCATGATTGTCCCTGCGTACTAACTACTGTTGGTTCTGGTTTTATCTACAAAATATGAAACTCAGTTTTAGAAGTAATTGGAAGTACGAAGCAATGAACTATTAGCATTCTGTTTAGAATTAAACTAAGATTCTAAGCTAATATAATAAATCAATTATAATATAAAAAAACTGCCCATCTTTAATAGTAAATCTATGTGAAGCTTGATAAATAGTAGTTTTATTTTATCACATATAACTTATTAATAAAAATTCAAAATATATAGGTACCTACATGAATTTCAATGTGGCAACCAGAGTAGCAGTTATTTTGTGATGTTTAAAAGTTTAATTTTGAAATTCAACACCAGAACCCTTTATTATTAAGTTGAATTTGTAATTCAAGTCCTAAATTTTTTCTTCAGGCCAAAACAAAAGTCAAATATTTATCTTCAATACGAAAAGTACTTGCTTTTCTGGTGGATTTTGTACAGAAAAATGGAATAAAATAGTAGACCCAAAATATTATAATTGCCTGACATACAGCAAAATAAATGAACATACCTGTAGTGTTTGCAATGTCCCTTGTGTTGTGTGTATAACAGAGTTTGGCTTACTAACAAGAATTACATTTCCTTTTGGAAGCTGCACAGACTGTATATTAGATGCAGTTTGAATGACTGATTGTTGATTTGGTTGTATTACCGACTGAACCTGAAAATGAATATGCTTAATAAAATATACATAATAATCAGTGTATCATATTTAAAATAACCCTCCAATACATATCATTCTAGGCACAACATTGATTTAACCTAAAAACAAAACATTATCTTTTTAATTCAACTCATATATTGGAAGAGTGTACTTTCTAGCATATGATTGAACATTAAAACCACTAAATAAACAATGAAGTTGTAAAGATAAGAAAGACTGATTAAATAAGCTACTACTAAAAATGATGCAAAGTATGTAACTAATCTTAGATGGTCATTTTCAAGTAACAACTTCAAGATAACTCCAAATGAGAGTAAACAACTTGATGAACTTAGGTTATAGTGTAATCACAACATTTATAAAATGTAAACATCAAAAGAACTTTATCAGTATAGATATGAATATTGAACAAAATAAACACCTGTGCAGAAGGAGCTTGTGTTGGTAGTGTGAGTTGCACAATGCTGGTGACAGCCACTACGTGGGGAGCAGTCGCGGTCGCCGAAGAGCTTGCACTGGCCAGTGGATCCGTGGGACCAGCACCGCTTGAAGTGCCATTCTCTTCCACCATTCCATCCATGCCCACTAAGGTCACCTAAAATTCAAGGTCAACTTTCTGTGCATTCCTTGATCTTCAGACATGTTTAAGGCAACATCGTTCGTTGAATTTAAGTCCCTTGTCTTCTGACAAGTTTCGTGTTGGCTTGGAAATCCTAAAACGGAATCATCGCGTCATAGTCGGGACGCGGATTTTCCTATTGCGTCTAATACAAACGCAACATATTTTTTGGGTGTATAATAATATTGAGTATTCCATTAAGATACGGATCATACATTATTTGTGAATCCAAATACAAGTAACCGTGACAGGTCGCAAGGTTTGTCTTCACAAGCACTCACCAGTTACGTATTCCTCGTCACCGTCTATGCTGCGTCCGGAGTGGGCGAACGGGATGGTACGTAGTAGCCACGTCAACTGCGAGAAGACTCGTCACTGGCGGAGACCTATGATCTTGTATGCGTCATAACAATATGGCCGAAAGTTGTCAGACGCATGCGCCAAATGCCCTCATTTAAAGATAGGCCGTCCTCTCTCGCCTTGACAATAATGTTTTAGATCTGACAGTTCTTTTTTACAACTTGCAACAAGCATAACGCGCAATCCGTAGACAGAGAATAGTATATAGACAAGGCATTAAACTCGTCGTAGGCTACTGTATTGCTGTCAATTGCTGTCATTGCTGTCAATAGTGTCATGTCAATAGTTCATGTTCATGTTCAAAACAAATTCAATAGGTACAAACTGAATTAAAATAAATTGTGGATGCCAATAAAATTTAATTGAAAATTTGTCGATTTAGTATTAAAATATTCAAGTAATAATGACTACAAAAGGTGCATTTGAAAACAATTACGATGACTTTACAATCGATTTAGCCACCAATATTCTTAATAAGTCTGGAGACGGGGTGAGACAATTTCTTATTTTCATAAAGTAACAAAAATAACAAAATTACAATGAAATAGCAAATTCAAATTAGTTTATTCACGTAATATGGGTTTTACAATAGCTGCAGCAGATACAAAGTTTCGCCATATTCAGACATACTATGCGATTCAGGTAAGTTGATAACTGTCATAATGACATCTTGATTCCCGTTGCTTACTTCATTGCATAAAGTAAGGTCAGCAAATACATTTTTTTACATCACTATTCCATCTGAGATAAGTACATACAATGATAAATTACGAAATAAACTATCGGTTCTTTTTTATATTTATTTATTTTTAATCGGGCGGTAACACTTCGAAGCCGCTTATTTTATCCTTTGCACTGTTATCGGAGCCGCACGAACAATTTCACGTGCTCGTGAATGTTCCACTGTGCCTTCCCTACTCATTTTAATCAAATTTAACTGTACCTAACAAAATAAACTTATCAAAACAATAACAAAAGTCTTTATCAAACACAATGTAACAACAAAAGTCAACAAGGACGCAACAAAATGGAGAAAATCGGAAATATATATCAATGGCTTTGGAAGCGTAGCTAGCGGCGCACTATGACACCAATCAATTATGAACTATTATTATAAACTATTACTAAGAAAATATGTTATGTATTTAAGGAAAAAAAATAAAAATCAAGTCGTTGTTACCATAACAGGTATGAACCTATCCGACGCGCCGTGAAAATTTTGTTGCTAGCTGTACAATTTTGACGAGTACGGAATGAAGTTGGTGTCAACGCGATTATCTTCTTACTTGAATCGCATAGTAGGTAAACATACCTACAGCATGCAAATTTTTAGGAAGCAACGTAATTTCATACTTGAGGATGGGGAATCGATTTATAGTTATGTACTTAGTCTAAATATGCTTTCCCCATCTCCACTTATCATTGTGCTGATGAACTGTTATAATAGTAATAACAGTAGGACCAGAGGGACTGCATAATCGGCGAGACCAGACTAACTGCATAACTTTTGGTTAAAATGACTGAAAAGCTCACATGGTCGTTTGGTATCGCAATTTCAATAATGTTTTGAGTCAGGATCGGTTCCCAATTTTATAATCACTGGTGCAACCCATTTTTACAAGTCCGGTAGTGCTACAGACCCTAAAAAGGTGAAGCGCAAATGTCTATACTACACTTGACGAACTGGAACTTCCAGTTCGTCAAGTGTAGTATAGACATATCTACCTATGGTCTATAAGCTTCTCGAATTTTTACATTTTGAGTAAAAATTTCTTCATACTTAACTGATAATTATATGATATCTGTTGAATTGAGATGTTAATAAAGGTATAATTATTAATTATAAGGATTTGAAAAGAAAAATCGTGTTTTATCTCAATGTTGAAAAATATAATGTCACAAAAACAAAAGAGAAAATGACAGTCTATGGATTCACAAATTTTCTAAAGAGGTTGAACATGCCCCCGGGCGTTGAAAGATTGTCTTTCAACCAAGAAGACAACAAATCTTGGAAAAAGGTCTTCGCACTATACCCTTTGTTGTCTTGATATCAGCAACACGATTAATGCTATCGGATCCGGGATAAACCGCCACGATGCGACCCAACTTCCACTTTAGAGGTGGTAGATTCTCTTCTTTGAGAACCACGATTTCATTCAATTTCAATGAATCGGAGCCTGCTTTCCATTTAACGCGCTTCTGTAACTCGCTAATGTATTCTTTACTCCAGCGCTTCCAAAAATGTTGTCTTAACTGTTCAATTCTCTCAAATCGAGTCAGGCTAGACGTTGTGCCATCGTCGTAACTTGGAGTAGGCAAGGAAAGAAGTGAGCGCCCAACCAGGAAGTGTGCAGGAGTAAGGGGCAGCATGTCATTCGGATCCGTTGATAGGGCAGTTAGCGGACGTGAGTTAAGTATTGCTTCGATTTGCACCAGAATCGTGTTGATCTCCTCATAAGTAAGATGACAATTTCCTAACACTCGTTTTAAATGATATTTTACAAATTTTCCTCCTGCCTCCCAAAGACCGCCGAAATGAGGAGCGTACGGAGGAGTAAAGTGAAAACTGATCCCATCGTTGGCAACGGTCTCAGACAGAGAGCTAGAGCAAGACTTTAAAAATTTGCCAATGTCGTTGTACGCACCAACAAATGAAGTGCCATTATCGGAATATATATTTTTTGGTTTGCCACGTCTTGACATAAATCGTTTGAGTGCTAATAAAAAGCTATTAGTAGATAAGTCACCCTCAAGCTTAATATGAAAAAAGTTCCAGTTCGTCAAGTGTAGTATAGACATATCTACCTATGGTCTAGATAAGCTTCTCGAATTTTTACATTTTGAGTAAAAATTTCTTCATACTTAACTGATAATTATATGATATCTATCTCACAGATCAGAATGAATGTAGAAGTGAAGTTTGTGGCACTTAATAGCTCCTTATAATTGACATGGCCATTAGACAATGGGCATGCCATTACCATAAGGACATGTTGGATAGCTTATAAAAGGCTTATGACTCTATACCGCAATAGATACAACTCTATGTACTATAGGCAATGATTTTATATACAAGATATGTTATGTTCATAGTAACTGACACCTCAAATCTGATCCACATTGACAATTGTTGATAATTAGCGTTAAAGTAGTATGAAAGATGGGATAAGCACGTGAGTAAAAAAGATAGCTATAAACATTATCCGTCAAAAAACGTCCCAATTGGGACGTTTTCGAGTCTTCATCTGGCGCGCTCTAGTAACATATCTGCCTCTTTTTACATTTATAATATCATTGACTATAGGGAACAAAAGTGCAGTATCAATCCTACATAACTTTGGCGTCAACATTCTAGTACTACTTATGACCTTTTTCTTTTAAGATAATATACACACACACATAAATTGTTCTTCCGTAGGAATATCATTGATAATTTCGTAGTTACTACTCAAGCAACCCTTGGCCGAGTTGTTTTAGCATGAGGCTTATGAACATGCAAATGTTGATGGTTCGAATCCTAGGATATTGCAATAACACTTTTTGTGTTTCATTTATAAATTAATTAATATCAGGTTGATAAATAAAATAATGTTTCTTAGGTAGAATTATAGGTTTATGAAAATGCAAATGTTGATGGTTCGAATCCTACGATATTGCAATAACACTTTTTGTGTTTCATTTATAAATTAATATCAGGTTGATGAATAAAATATGTTTCTTAGGTAGAATTTATTATTTGTTAAACTTTAGCCAAGATCAACATAAAATATAAAAAGTATGAAGGTAGATTTGAAATAAAATCATAGCAGTTGTAAAGAATAATACAGTTATGAAAACGAACATAATTATTATATCGTTATCTTTGTCTAACACGAACTACTCATATTTTGTTGTTCTAGTCTAGCTAGACGCGTGGTGTCTTGTTGCATTGAAACATTACACACACACACACACACACACTGGCCTGGCGGCGGCGCGCGGCGCGCAGCGGCGCCGGCGCTATTATCGACTTTAACGTGATAATGCACTTTTGTTTTCGACCGTACCTTCACTAAGGTAATTGTGTATGGGGCAGTGTGTGTACAGTTCTTCAAGGACTTCTGTCCAGGATGTCATAGTGGCTGTGAGAATGGTGGAGCAATAAGGATAGACCCGGGCATATTCCAGCTTGATAGTTTTTAGTCCATTATGGTTTTGCCTGGCACTGAACCCTCTCAGTTACATGCTGGAGAGTTCAGAGTTCAGGGTGCCTATTGTAGAAAGGTCCGATTATATCTCACCCCCTTTATATGGATGATTGCAAATTATTTGCCCCCACAATACAAACCAACACAGTAGCTAACAGTAACTTTAGTAGCTCTATTATTTTATGTAAAGCTACATACACCACCTCCTTTCAGCAGCATTTGTTCTGTGACTGGGATGCATCAGTTTCCAAAGGAGGATGGGCAATTTGGTCTCCCTTTCCAATATTGTCCAATCAAAATGAATTTACCATCATTGGATAGCTCTTGTCAAGAGCATAAAAAACGACTACGGCAGCTAACCTTTATCTATTGTCCGTTTTGTAATATAAGCTTCGGAAGTTACTTCGAAATAGAATTTTAAAAAATATATTTATCAGATTTAGCTTGACCGATTTTGATGACGATACCATTTATTATTAACTATACGTGTACGTAAGCAATAAGTATTAACTTGGAACGGTTTTGTTATCTCTGTCGTCCCCTGGAGGGCGCAGCGCAGCGGTTGAGCAAAAAAAAAAAGGTTAACAAAAAACGGTGGTTTGCGGGCGAGAAATGTAGTGGCCGGGGGTGCCGGGGGTGTAGGGGAAGCGAGGGGCGCTTGCGCACGTTCCCGTGCCAGTCGTTCGCTGATATTTGTTGTGTGACCACGTTATCTCGTTCCTCATTCTCACGTCGACTATAGACCCTGGCATTATTTTGGACTCCGTTACCGTTGCGTTGTGTTTATACCTCGTTATTGTTTTTAAACCTTTACTTTCTACTGGACTTGAGTGCTTAGCGATTGGATTATTTGTTTACCATGGAACGTTTCCGTAACTGTGTCATGTGCAGAAGAGGGCTGCACCGAGGCAGATATCAGGTGCGCATTTTATCGGAGAGCTTACCAAGAATGCGCGCAGACCTGTCAGAATTTATTCGAGAAAATGCAGTATTGGAGGTTAGTACCTAATCATGGAACTTTTTAACTTTTATGTTAAGTATGTCTAAACAGTTCTAAAAAAAGTCTAAACAGTGTCTAAACAGAATGACGTAAAATATTTTATTTTAACGTTAAGTACATGGTATTTATTCCATTCTTATCTAGTACTAATAATATTAACATATATGTACCTATATTATTAATATTAGATATATTATAAGTAAATGCATTTATTTCTACAATAAACTATGTATCTAAGATTTAAATATTAGTAAAAACGACATTTTTCCTATACGAAATATATTTGTACCTATACGAAGGTTGCCTGGCAGATAATGTGTTAAGCTATAGCCTACCTATCGTATTGACCTTTTCTTTTTAAACTCTAGCATGAATAATGTAATTAGCGTGCAATAATGTATATAAATAATGTAACAATATACCTAGGCTATTAATCACTTAAATCATCATTTACTTACACTATTATTACCGATTTTCAGGTGGTATTCGATAATACTCGGAGAGTATGCTATCGATGCTGGCAAAGAGCTGAAAACGCGATTGGAGCTCTACCTCAACAACTGCTTCAACCCGACCCACAGCCGCAAGAACAAGTAATGCCGCCGCACGAGCAAGCAGACCCACCGCACGAACAAGCAGAGCCAGACGAACAAGTAGAACCGCAGGTTGGACATATTATACACGTGCCCGAATATATGAGAGCACCAAATAGTTCAAGGCGTTGTATTTTTCGTGGCTGTACTAACGCAAACCGCTGTCGAATCCCAAATGTTGTCAAAATCTTTGTGTTTACCCAACATAAAATCTACATTCCTGACGCTGCTAGAGTGTGCCTAGACCACCTAAATGGGAACGATTGGAATGAATTACCTCAAGCATGCAATATTTCTCATGACTTTACAGCCGCTTATTTCAGTAACCTGTGTGATTTACTGAGAGATGCCTTAAACGCACCCAGATTGCGTTTTAGCGAGCTAGAAGGAAGAATGACTGAAGAAGAAATGCACTTTTGGACTGGACGTACTATGGAACAATTTAATGATATCCTAGAGCAAACTCCTTCCTTAAGAAGTGAAACTACAGATGCCAGGACCGCTTTAGGTATTTTACTGACGAAACTACGCACAGGAGAATCCAACGAAAGACTTGCGACGTTGTTTAATATCTCTAGAAGAACATTCGAACGCCAGTTGGCAATTGCACGAGGGTGCCTCAGTTCTGATTATGTTGGTCTTCACTTGGGAGTGGATCACATAAGTAGAGACAATGTACTGGAGAGAAACTTGAGGATACCAAAAGCATTGTATGGGAATGCCATCAACTCTAAAGCCATTGTTATTTGTGATGGCACGTACATTTATATTCATAAAAGCTCGAACTTTTTATTTCAGAGGCAATCGTATAGCTTACACAAGTTCCAAAACTTATTGAAACCATTTTTAATTGTGACCACTGACGGATATATTATAGACGTAAAAGGACCTTACGCTGCAACTAAAACTGATGCCCACATTATGAAAGATATAATGAATGACGAGGAAAACCCGTTGCACATATTGCTTCATCCCAATGATGTGTTTATTTTAGATCGTGGGTTTCGAGACAGTTTGGCCGATATTGAAGCGTGTGGCTACGAATATCATGTTCCTCCGACTAAAAACCCGAACGACTCACAGCTCACTACTTCTCAAGCGAACGATTCGCGACTGGTTACGATATGCCGATGGGTAGTGGAAGTGGTTAACGGGCGCATTAAAAGAGATTTTAAGTTATTGCGGCAAAAATATTTTAATAATACAATGCCTAATATGTTTATAGATTTTAAAATTGCAGCAGCAATAACTAATCACTTTCACGCGCCCATTGCAGATAGCCAGCATGCAGAAGCTTTTCTACAAAGAATATCTACAAAAATACAAACACCAAATGTGTTGTACAATTATGTAGAAGCAAAAAGATTAAATAATAGAAGAGCCAATTTTCAGAGAATAGAAGCACATGATGTGCTCGATTTTCCACGATTGAGTGAACAGGATGTGATATTGCTGTCATTGGGGACATACCAGTTAAAACTCGCAAAGTCATACTGCAGCGAACACCTGAACAATGGCTTATATCTCATAGAAACATATAGAGAAAGCGCTATGGAGGATGTGAATGAATATGGGATAGAAGAAGATGTGTGGCTTTTGCGTGCACGTATACAGTCCCGACATGTGAGAGCAAAACAATACTTTTGTTACATATTGATTAAAAGACATGAAAATATAATACTACATCACTATTGTACATGTTTGACAGGACGTCGCACGGTAGGTTCCTGTGCGCATATAGTGTCTATAGTCTGGTATTTAGGATATGCTAAACACGAGGGCTTTAATGAGCCAGCATTGTTTTTAAATAGCATCCTTGTAGATACTGAATAGTATTATTGTATAATTAATGCTTATATAATAAACCTGTACAAAACGTATTTCACACGTGTTTTATTTTGATAAACAGTAATAACTAGCTAAAGAACCGTGGCATCACCTGCTCCATAATAGAGTACCTGTTCCAGGGATGAAATGTGACCTTTTGTACCTTTCGGTACCTCTTTTACATTCATGCAAAAACAAATGTATCAATTACATAAAATGAAGCACAAATATCGGTATTGTTGGTGGACTGCTGATTCGCAGGTCACGGGTTCGATTCCCGCACAGTGCAAATAGTTGTGTGCATGAAGATGAGTATTTGCATTTTGTCTGGGTGTTTCTATGTATAATATGAATGAATTTACAAAAAAAAGTATATAAGTATATTTATCCGCATTCTAGAACCCATAACACAGGCTATCCTTAGTATAGGTCAAGAAAGTGACGTGTAGAATGTGGTAAGACAAGAAAAGATAACATATTGTAATTATTGTTATTGTAATAATAACCTGGCATAATCGAGAACAATGTCAATAAAAGTGTACGTAAGATGTAACAAAAAAAAAAATTACAGCTCTCGGACAGCAAAGCGGGACTAGCGCCATAGTTATTCATAATCCACATAAAAATACCTTTCCAACGGTGTATCATTCATTCCGATTGGAGGGGGGGGCCAACTTCCATACATTGGTGCCCATCATCCTTTGTGTCAGAGAGGCACACACACTGTCACAAACACAAATTTGTCTATCAATGAGTAGATACAAAGGCATGTTGGTAAAGTTGACTTGAGCCCCGATCATCTTGATGGGGTCCCACATACTCCACATTCATAAGTGCTATAAATACACATTATGAATACTTTGCGCGTCTCGCATTCTAGTAAAAAATTACTGATCTCTCATTGCATGTAAAGTGTCAAATTTTGCTATTAGCTATGTAACTACTCAATGACATGTATAGCGTTGCAATCATTTTTGGATTATATTTAATACATACCTTCTATTTTTTTTAAAAATTCAAAGTTAGATTACTTTAGACTCAAAAACTTAAAAACAACCGAAGTCTGGGGCCCAGTGTCCACTCTCATTTTCCCCTTTCCATGATTTGGTTAATTTTGGCTTGCACGAAAGCGACTACCTACTTTCTAACCCCTAATCCCGAAGGGAAGCCTTGACCTGAACCTCGGCCGTCTATCAGCAAGCATAGTACTAGTTCACAGATGCAGTTGGTTTAATCGCCGAAGATTTTTTTAGGCGCCAAACACCCCTTTCAAACTTTGCAATTTTTTTTATACTACGTAGGTAGCAGACAAGCACACGGCCCACCTGAAGCGGACACTGTGGCCTATGAACGTGTGCATCACTAAGGGTGTCACACACGCGCTGCCTACCCTGAAGGGAAGGGGGGAGGGCTGGGAAGGGGCAGGGAGGCTAGGAAGGGATGGGGGGAGGAGGAGTACAGTAAGCTCTGGCTACCCTACTTACCGGCGGGAACACAACACGATGGTTATTATGGCCGCGGTGTTCTGTAGGGCGGAGGTACGACCCCAGTCGAACAGCTCATTTGGACGGGAGATACCGTCGTGTCCTACCTCCCTAAAAATCGCAATGTAAGTAGGTTAGGTAGTATTTGTAGTTATTCAATACTCTAAATATGCGTATTGTGACAAGGGCTGGCAGGCAGATGATTAACATTATGCATATTTTGTTTACAGATATCAGAAATATTTGCAACAAAATTGAAGAGGTTTAAACATGCTAAATTAAAACTCTTCAAAGCAAAAATGGAAAAAGAAATATTTTGTAATGGTACTGTATACACAGGTTCTGCTGGTATGGCGCTGTATTATTTAATGTTTGGGATGAGAAAAGCAGACAATGTTGATTATCTGAAGGTAAAGCAATGATGACAACTGGTACATGGTAAAGACGGTGCCTATTGTTTTTTTATATCCTCACGGCTTACGGCCCAGATAGAATTTGGCACCAAGAAAATATAAGTAGGAACTTTCCTTGGTCATTGATCACCCTCTATAATAAAAATCGTCATTGTGCTCAAGAAAAAATAAATGGTTTTACTTGATGATAACATTATTTTTACAGACTGCATTGAATTACGTAGATATTGAAAATCTAAAAGGTCGGAGAATTAGCTTTGTTTGTGGAGATGCCGGGCCGCTAGCTATAGCAACTATAATAGCATACAAACTAGGCAGTAGACGTCCGGATACCTTACCTGATTATGAGACTTTAGTGCAGAGGTAATTTTAGATGTAATTTAAGAAGATGGGTTTATGCCCTGGGTTGTATCATCCGCGTGCGATGAAAATATTGAAAATAGGATGGAACCTTGTCAAAGGAAATCGAGTAGCGTTAACAAAATAATTATGAGTATTATAAAGTCTGAGAATGTAGGGGGTACCTAATCTCTGGATCTCTCCCTCTCTCTCTCTGTGAGTGTCATAGGCTATTCATGCTTGCGGGAAATATTATTTAACGAGCTTGGATGTGATTGGTCGACCTATTCTATTCGTTTCGTTAGCGATTTACGCTGTACCACTTATCTACGGGGGCTGGTCACCTTATTCTTGGGTCTAGAAGATCTTGAAGAAGCCCCCATATTCCCAATCCCTATGTAACATTTCAAAATGGCGTACTTATGTATAATTAAATATACAGGTGAATTTTCCAGAAGGGATTGGATCGGAATACGAAACTATAAGGAATAGCTAAAAATGGTCAAAGGAGTCACGAGCCCGATTTTGATGAAACTTAAAACCTCATCATTAGATTTTCGAAAAATCAATAAACCTAGCTGAGAATCGAACCCGTTGATTTAAAAAAAAAAAACACACCCTTTATTATTACACCTGAGTCTGTATTTCCGGAAAGCTACAACCTGGGAGTCTTTAAGTCTAGAGCGAACAGGTTACTTCTAGGCGAGCGTGCTCCACCGTCGACCACATCATCACTTACCAACAGGTGAGATTGTGGTCAAACGCGAGCCTTAAATTTTATATGGGAAATTCGTCAGTTTTCAAGATAGAAGCTTGAAAATTTACATAATGATTTTTGGTTTCGTGGCACTTATTTAACCCATACCTACCTGTGCTACATGTGCGTAATTTCTTAGTTTTGCAATAATGTATGGAAAGTTGCCCGATACGTTGACATAATATGATTACTACTCTGCTTTAGCGTCATTAGCGTGATGATATATTATAGCCAATCGCTTTCCTTGATAGAGGAGCTATTTAAGAATTTTTTAAATCAGACGGGATAGAGTCCCTGAGATTATTGCGTTTAACCACTCTCCAGATAATATTAGTATTGATATAGAAATATAAATAAAATCGTAAATTAGCTGTCTGTACATTGGACATATTTAAAAAAATGCTTGGTCATGTACGATTGAAAACTAAATGAAAGATTCTGACCTCATTTTTTTTTTGTAATACTCTGTTCGCGATCGACGCATCCGTTCAGTAGTTTTTTACTGAACGGATTTTAATGCGGGTTGTAGTTTGATTGGCTAACTATAACATAACATAGATAAACTTTCAGCCTTTAGACGATACCGCAAGTCCGATCATCGCGGGCTCTTGCCCTATAATACCCCAGAACTTCACAATCACATGCAAACTGTACACGTGATTTTAATTAAGTGTATTTTTATTTCAGACTGCTGTCTTTAATATCTTTATTAAATGATTCCCCAGATGAGATTTTGTATGGCAAAGCTGGATATCTCTATGCCCTATTGTTTGTAAGACAATATATACCTGAAGAAGATATTATTCCAGCAAGTCACATCGAAACGGTAGTGTATTTTTATATGAACCTACCTATATTTTCAGTTTTTTTCCTGAGCTTAGATATATCTTATAATAATATTATTGTACTTCTCATCAGAAAAATCGAAACACCTTAGTTTGTATGATATTGGTATCTGAAAACAATACACAAATTATTTATTTTATGATATTCCCTCCTTTAACCTCATAAGGACCTATTACATACATACATACGTACATACATACATATACTCACGCCTTTTACCCTCCAGGGTAGGCAGAGATAACAGACCGCCATCTGCCTCTGTCCTCCTTACATACTTCACGCACTTCCTCTACTGTCATTAAACCCTTCATGCAAGCCCGCAAGAACCTATTATTCACTAATAAACGAGACATAATATATTCCTAAATATGTATACACATTTTTAAGGTTCCGTAGCCAAAAGCAAAAAAAAGCAAAAAAAAAAAAAAAGAAAAAAAAAGAATTTCACACAAAAATAGAAAAAAAGCAATAAATTTTGGGGGTCCCCATACTTAGAACTAAAACTCATTTTTATTTTCATCACCCCAACCCATACGTGTGTGGCGTATCTACGAGTAAGATAGGTCTTCAAAAATGCTATTGATATTTCTAAGTTTTCTAACATATTTTTTTTCTAAACAGAATAGTTTGCGCGAACCACTTCCAAAGTGGAAAAATGTGTGCCCCTCCCCCTCTAACTTCTAAAATACGAGAATGATAAATCTAAAAAAAATATGATGTACATTGCCATGCAAACTTCCACCGAAAATTGGTTTGAACGAGATCTACTAAGCAGTTTTTTTTACCTGACTGCCAAGAAGGGTTATGTTTTTCACGCGTATCTTGTATGTATAGTGGAGTCAATTTAATAGGCCACATTTGACAATTCATCAAAATTCAACAACGCAACCTTGTAACGACACGGCGCCGCGGTGGCATCAAATTATATATTTTTCGTTTTGTTAGAACTGCACAATTGCTTAACTTTTTTCAATTACTATTACATATTTATTGTAATAATGACAGATACAAGTAATTTTACGTTTTGCTTTCACTAAAAACCATTCTAAACATAATAAACAATTACTGATCTAAAGAACTGAACGTCATTACAATGTTGTGTCAGTTAATCCTTTTTCTTTATAAACACTAGTTACTCTAAAAATCGAAAGCTGATAAGTAGAATCGAATGCAATGATTACTTGTGAAGAAATATCACCATAACATTAATAACCACGTTGTGATTATAATAAAACATATTTATATTTATTATTCTTTTAATGCATCCGTGCACATACAGACAGACAGAAAGACAAAAAAATTACTGATTGCATTTTTTGCATTAGTATCGATCACCAATCATCCCCCAATAGTTATTTTGTAAATATATTCAACTAACTTCCGCCCGCGCCTTCGCCCGCGTGGATGTCAGTTATCGCGACCAAACCTAGCCTATGTTCATTCTCGAGGTTTAATCTACTCCTATACCAAATTTCATCAAAATCGGTTCAGCGGTTCAGGCGTGAAAGCGTAACAGACATACAGACAGAGTTACTTTCGCATTTATAATATTAGTATGGATTAGTATGGATGAACAGAATTATTTTATTATAAGTATAGATCATGTACTTGTCTTATTTTGCTCCTTAAATTTACGAAAGAAAAAATAATAATGGGACAGGATTCATCTGAGAATTTTTAAAATTCACATTATCTTACATGTCCGTATCGATTGATTCGTTTTAATCGACCTTTTTTAACAGATCACCTCATTATGAATATAAAACTGACAAACGTCAAATGTGACCTATTAAATTGACTCCACAATAGGTATGTATGTATGTGTATGGATGTATGTATGTTTGTTTGTAAGATTCTTTATTACCTCATCTATACATATATATTATATAGGTACATATACATCTATACATATAATAAATCTGTAACTGATCGGCGTCTGTACATGGAAGATATATGAGAAAAAAAATTATTAGGGGACTTTATGAATGTAATAGATGCCAAAACCTTAGATTATTAATATGTCTAGATGGAGTATCGCGCTGCAAAATGACAAGAAGAAATGGGACGAATTTTCCTTATTAGTGTGCGTGTATAAATACATACCAGTTGCTGAAAACTGCCTTAAAAATAGGGAAAATTTTATGTATTAATTAATAATATTAAATGTATATTCAGTTTAGAAAATATATATTTTATTCAACTTGGCTGCATGGATGTAATGTATGTATGTACCTATGTTTGTTCGTTTCAAATTTTGCTACTGCATTTTGAAGCAATTATCCTAACCGAAACCTAAAGCGTCCAAATATAATTAAAAATAGGTACCTAATAATTTTACCCGTTTTTATGGAATACTAGCTTTTGCCCACGGCTTCGCCCACGTGGATGTCGGTTATCGCGACCAAACATAGCCTATGTCTTGAGGTCTAATCCAATCTGCCCCTATACCGAATTTCATCAAAATCGTTTCAGGCGTGAAAGCGTAACAGACAGACAGACAGAGTTACTTTCGCATTTATAATATTAGTATGGATTTGAATATTTGTTTTGACGTGATGACCATATATTATATCTTGACTTGCAAAAATGACATCAAATTCGTACTCAGCATACCGAAAAACCCCTCGTACGATACTCATAAATTTGTATTTCACATTATATTGCATAATATACCCGCTAGGCCATGATTTTTTATGGGAGTTTTTACTTGAGTAACTAGCAACACACCCGTTAATTAAAAAATGGCGACAACAATATTAAATTATTTTAGAAAAAAGCTAATGGCTTATTCTGCTAACATTAGTACGATACAATGGTACAAACCGATGATAGGTAACTTTTTTATTTATTTAGTACGCCCTGAATAATTTCTGCACACTTTTACCACCCATATCGTTATTTTTAAAATCTCAAATTATTGACAGTGCCCACTGACAGTGCATATGACACTAAAGCAGGAAAATCGTTTACACACTAACCTTTGGTGAGTATTTTTTTGGTCGCTTTCAACGCTTTGACAGTCTATCTAGACATATTAATAATCTAAGGCCAAAACAATGATTTTTAGAATTTTTGTCTGTTTGTCTGTGTCTCTGTTTGTCCGCACTAAATTATTGTTTACGCTAAAATCAATAACTACTGGAGGGATTTTGATCAAACTTGGTACGATTATAGTTCATAGTAATTCTGGGCAACATATCGACGCTGGAAAGGCAACCTTGCTTATGTGCCATTTAGCAACTTTACAGGAGAGCGATTCAAAGTTTGAAAATTTCGAAAAAAATTCGTAAATCATATGATTTTAATCAGAATGGCCTGAAAATTGGCATGACTATTTAAAAAAGGATTTGTCACAGATTCACTATAAAATATTACTTAAAAAACGTCAGGGGACAAAATTAGTTGTCGCTTAAGCAATAAATGTCCAGACCTCAGGCAAGGCTAATTTTCTTATAGGCCATGGTTCAGCTGATAATTTTGCTGCACTTATTGCTTATGGACCAAAAGTATGTAATTAATATCAGAGCAAAATGTCTTAACTCGTCAGTCATTTGAAAAAAACGACGGCATAATTCAGTGATATGCATCAAACCATAAAAAAATAGTTTGCCAAAAATTCTGAACCTCTAACTGACCTCAAATCGTGGCTTAGATAATGTTTCTTATAGGTAAGCATTTTCAAGGATTTACATAAATAAAAGAACTACTTACGATAAAATCAAAGTATTAGGTTAATTTTCGTAAAAGACATTAATTTTTATTCTTAAGTCTTTTGTTCCCATAAATTTAAACATCAAAGCACAAAACAACAAAATTTGACATTAGTCTTCTAAAAAATAAATGATTAAGAAATTAAAAAAAACTCAACTGCAGTTGAAAACACTAAAACAAGTTTGATAGCAGGTGATACCCACTAATTTTCTTTAAGTTTATGTTTTTCAAATGGGTACCGCCTGCTATAAAACTTGTTTCAGTCTTTTCAACAGCAGTCAGGTTTTTTATTTTTAAATCATTCATTTTATTCACAACATAATAGTCCTCCCTAATCAGCTTTTTATAATAATCCTTCAGAAAATCGAAAGTGCTGGTGATCACAACCTAGCCAGGCTAGAATGAATTTTTGGCAAGCTGTTATGGATCAAAAGCCATGTAACAACCGAATCAACTAGACGCGAGTGACTGATGCGCCCGTGCGCAGCCGCGTCTATTGATAATGTCGGTGTCTGATGCAACATTGCATTAAAACAAATGTAGCTTAAGCGCCGTTCGTCGTGTATTGACATGTACGGAAGTGCGTTGTAAGTGACCATAAAGTGGAAAGTAAATGAAATCAAAAAATATCTTACAATGATTTCTTTTAAAATGTACAGTGGAGTAAACTTGCTTATGAGCTACTTTAAAAATATTCTAGTCCAAGCTAAATTGCTTATATCCCAATAGCATAGTTTAGTTTTTTCGATAAAATTGCTTATATGCAGATAATGCTTTAGACGCGGCGGAGATAAATTGCTGAAGTCCCATATCTTGAGAAACTTTAGCGCGGCTAATTGTCTGATGTCAAAACAATGCAATGGTCTGTGGCGAAGCAAAGTTTCTTATGTAAATAATACGTAATATCTTGGAAAAGAGATATTGCTTAACCTACAATCTAACAAAATTATGTGTAGCTTAAGAGACAAATTTTCTAAAAAGAGCTAAAATTGTGCGCTTATTAACCTGAAAAATCGGAATCACAGATGGCTTATTGACCATCAAAAATGGTCAGAGGTGGATGAAACCGAGATCAACGGATAGAGAAAAATCAGGCGATTCTAATGATATATATAACTCATATTCGTGAATTTGGCGCATAAGCAAGGTTGCCTTTCCAGCGTCGATATAGGCTACTTTTTATACAAATATCAAACATACGGTAAATTTTTAGTCTAAGCAAGACTTTACTTTTTATCAAATCAATCAATAAAATACCAAACGGATTTTGATTACAAAGATCTTGCTTAGACTCAAAATCTTACGCATATTTAATCACAATCGGCTGATTAGAACCGGCGATATAGTAAAAAAAGCGAAAATTGACGTCCACGCGGGCGGAGCCGCGGGCAACAGCGAGTATCTTCTAAACCACTGGACGTATTTCTTTAATTAAACATATCGTTAGATTCGTCTCGATAACCCAACTGTTCTTAGATAGGTGACGCCACAGAACAAAGAAAAATCCTTAGGACTAGAAATCGCATGGGGGCGTGTTTGTGTCGCCAAAAACCTAAGTGTAATTGCATTTACCTCACAATATACACTTGTGTATGTGCATGAAGCAGGCTAAAATATAAAGAAATACTTTCTTCTAATCAAAAAATAAGTTTATGCGATTGATTTTAAGGTTTCTTTTCCTATAAGTTTTCACGAAATATTTACTTCAATATTCTACAAGTTTCTATACCTGTCCAATTCAGGATGCTAAATGATAATGTTGACAGTTCACGTCTATGAAGTATCGTATTTTTATATACAAAATAATACCTCTAAAATTATCGTAGCACATGGACAAGTACAGCCCACTTTTCGTAGTGAAGCGTCTTGCAAGAATTCAGCACAATTGACTATGACACAAAGTAATCGAATGAATCGAACTTAAATTAATTTATTGAAATTTTCAAGTACTTATCTACTACAATTTTTTGTAATATAATTAGCTAAGTATAATGCAAAACGTAATTACTGTTTACCATTAAAACTTCTCTTTTATCATCCTGAAATAAGTTACCTAAAATAATAAAAAATAAATGCTTTTGTGTTTTTGTAACTATCGATTCCATCGAGCTGTCAAAACTATCATTTTAGTTAAGTTTTTGAAAATGTACAACAGAATCGACACCATGGGGGTCGATTCTAGTGTTCCCCGTATTTTGAGTTAAGCTAATTTCATCCTTACCACTGTTATATTTAAGGACTGATTTGAAATACTATACAATAATTTTAGACATCTATTGGTGTATAGCAAAACTATAATGTACATTGATTTTGCTATTGACCGCTAGATGGGGTATTTGTGATAAATAAATTTGTGCTCTATTCCAACGTGGCTTAAACATAATTTTGTTGTATATTACGTTAAAATGGGGGCAGATTTGATGGTACTCTGTAAACATCATTGAAGTTTATACCTTGTCATAACCTACTTTAAATTCATTTTCAGTAAAAAAAGGTGTGTAGTTCTGCTCTTCTTATATTTTGAGGTAAAATGTATGCAACCAATAAGACGTCCTATAAGTCTGTGTGAGTGTATTTTTTGGCGACAGCTATTCCTTTGTATTTTTACTTAATTACTACTTTTATGGTTTTTTAATGTTCTGTGGGTGACGCGAAGAAAAAATCGATATGGCCGCTATAATTAAAAGGGGAAAAAATAAAAATAAAGTGTATACTGCAATATGGATATCAAATTAAAGGGCTCATCACGACGATTTCAAAAAGGTATAATTATCATGACCAAATTTTGGTTTCGGCCACTTTCATAACTGTTTTTTTTTAACTGGTTAAGAAAAAACACCTTTTCGTATGTTTTCTTAACTGGTTAAGAAAAAACACCTTTCTGTATGTTTTCTTAACTGGTTAAGAAAAAATACTCCCTTGTATGATTTCATAACCGGTTAAAAAGAAAAATTATACGCGCTTTTTCAAAACCAAGTATCAATCAAAAATAATTTCATAAAGGCGCGCACACGCCCTAGGAAAAGTCACTACAAGAAAAAAGATGATGATTTTTGATGAAAAAAAAGTTTCAGTTCTTAGTGTAGGGACCCCCAAAATTTTATCTTTTTTTTCTGTTTTTGTGTGAAATTCTTAAAAGTCACCGGGCCTATGCGGTTCGTGTCGCTTTTACACTTAAGAAAAAATGTCGGCTCTGTGCACGAAATAGGTAGGTATTGCTGCCGCTATGAAAATTTTCAAACGGTTCTTGTATAGGCCCGGTGACTTTTCCTAGGGCGTGTGCGCGCCTTTATGAAATTATTTTTGATTGATACTTGGTTTTGAAAAAGCGCATATAATTTTTCTTCTTAACCGGTTATGAAATCATACAAGAGATACCCTCTTGTATGATTTCATTTTTTCCTAACCAGTTAAGAAAACATCCAAAAACGTATTTTTTCTTAACCAGTTAAGAAAACATACGAAAAGGTGTTTTTTCCTAACCAGTTAAGAAAAAACAGTTATGAAAGTGGCCGAAAGGCAAATTTTAATTTAAAAACATGTAATTTTTATTTATACAAGTTACCTACACGCGGATTGAGGTGAACTTAGTGATAAATGTAGGTACACGAAAACTAAAAAGAAAAAAAAACAAGCCCTTAGATGTGCTATAGTCTAGAAACATAACAACTTAACAGTCGGGAACCATTATTCGACAGCCAATACAATAAAATTTTCAATGGATCCCGACTGTTAACCTATTGTCTGGCGCACCCTGCGCGCGTCATTCTGGCGCATTTAGCTGACTTCATTAGGTGGTACGCGGGGAGGGAGGGGCAGATGCATTCTTTTGAAGATTTCTCACTGAATTTGTATGAATGCATAGTAATATAGATGTATGTTTGGATCTTCATAAACCACGCTCGTATATAATTAGTTGTTGATGTTACTTGCTGCTACGGAACCCTTCATGGACGAGTTCGACTCGCACTTGGCCGGTTTTTCTGATAATCCTTAGAAAACAAACTTTCAAGGTGTTTCGATTTTTCTGATGATAAGTGTTTTTGACTATTAAAGTTTAATATTATAATAAAACATTATTTAATGTACCTATTTAAGGTGATTTCTAGTATCATGATGTCAGGGAAGCAATTTGCTGCTCACTCGGGGTCAGAAAGTCCAATGCTATGGCAATGGCATGACAAAGTGTATTTTGGCGCGGCTCATGGGATGGCTGGAATCCTTTATATGTTATTACAGGTACATAATAATTCAGATACTTGTAAGACGGGCTCTATTAGATCGGCTTAGGCGCAGAAGGCCTAGCTCTCAAAATGACCAGTTCTCTGAAAGTCTAGTTTCTAAATGGCAAATTTTCTGAATGGCCAATTCTCTAAACCTTTATTAAGTGAACAGTTTTTTCGCACCCGTTACGGTTACGGTTAGCACATTAATAAACGGTTTATACCTAAAGTAGATACTTCAATCTATTACAAGTGACGAATGATTTTCAGGCTCGTGGTTACATAAGTATAATGGATACAACTTGTTTAATCCAACCAACCATTGACTGGCTATTGAATCAAAGTTTCCCAAGTGGTAATTTTCCTTCATCTATGGGTAGTACTTCTGGAGACAGATTGGTGCAATGGTGTCATGGAGCACCTGGCTTTATACCATTGTGTACCTTAGCTGCTGAAGTAAGTACCTAATTATTATTATTTCATAAATTAATGCTAATGTCCAATCAATAGAATTAGATCTCTAATATGGAAAGTACGAACACCTGCTCGCCTTTGATTACTTACTTTTATTTATTAAAACTTCATAATACTTAGTTATTTTTTATAAAATTATTCCTGTTCAACTTTTAAATTGCTTTCAAAAATCAAATCAGAATCACAGATATATTTTAGATATATATTTCTAAATATATTTTTGAGATATTAACGAAATATGACAGTAACTTAATACGTTTCAGGTTTACAAAGAAGAAAAATATTTAAAAATAGCTCAACGTGCATGTGAAGTTATATGGGAACGGGGTCTTTGTACCAAGGGATATAGCATATGCCATGGTGTTAGTGGCAACGCCTATGCATTTCTGCAAATGTATCAAACAACGAAGGTATTTTTATTTATTGTTTTCATCATAATAGCTTAGTTATGGTGAATATTATAATTTTGGTGCAACTGCACTCTCTTGAAGCTCCCTCCCGGCGCCCAAGTATGTATGTAGCTACAATTTTTTTTAGGTACCTACTATTTTTCTCCAAACCCAAATAAAATTGGTTTATTTAACATGTGAAAACCTTGCTAATGGCCCGTTGAAGCAGTTTTAATGGAGTTCCTAAAAGGGATTTGAAGGTTTTTACAGGGTTCGGCAGCGCGAGTGTGAGGCCCCTGGTGTTGCACACGTCAATAGGCCACGTGACCGCTTCCCATTAGGTGGGCTGTGTGCTTGTCTGCCACCTAACGGTGTATGTTTGTATGACCGCTTTTTTACATGTCAATTAAGGTGCTAACTATATGGTGTACAAATAAAGTGTTATCTATCCATATGGAGATGACATGGCTACATAACAGACCGAGGTGTTCGTCAGTTCCCAGCAGTTTATGGCGACCATTGCCAGAGCAATCGGGCGAGTTCTTTCTAATTACTAGTAACCAAAATAACTAGAATTCACGTTAGCCCCTCCAGATAAGCTATCGGCCACTTTCATAACTGTTTTTTCTTAACTGGTTAAGAAAAAACACCTTTTCGTATGTTTTCTTTTCTTAACTGGTTAAGAAAAAACACCTTTCTGTATGTTTTCTTAACTGGTTAAGAAAAAATACTCCCTTGTATGATTTCATAACCGGTTAAGAAGAAAAATTATACGCGCTTTTTCAAAACCAAGTATCAATCAAAAATAATTTCATAAAGGCGCGCACACGCCCTAGGAAAAGTCACTACAAGAAAAAAGTGATGATTTTGATGAAAAAAAAAAAGTTTCAGTTCTTAGTAAGTATAGGGACCCCCAAAATTTTATCCTTTTTTTCTATTTTTGTGTGAAATTCTTAAAAGTCGCCGGGCCTATGCGGTTCGTGTCGCTTTTAAACTTAAGAGAAAATGTCGGCTCTGTGCACGAAATAGGTATTGCTGCCGCTATGAAAATTCTGATGGGGCTCTAAACGGTTCTTGTATAAGGCCCGGTGACTTTTCTTAGGGCGTGTGCGCGCCTTTATGAAATTATTTTTGATTGATACTTGGTTTTGAAAAAGCGCATAAAATATAATTTTTCTTCTTAACCGGTTATGAAATCATACAAGAGGTATCTCTTTTCCTAATTTCATTTTTTCCTAACCAGTTAAGAAAACATACGAAAAGGTATTTTTTCTTAACCAGTTAAGAAAACATACGAAAAGGTATTTTTTCTTAACCAGTTAAGAAAACATACAAAAAGGTGTTTTTTCTTAACCAGTTAATGAAGCATACGAAAAGATGTTTTTTCTTAACCAGTTATGAAAGTGGCCGAAAGGAAATAGCTTACGTGGTTAGGAATGGGTTCACGTCGGTAGTGTACTGTAAACACTAAGCTATCGATGATTATTTTATATTAGAGTCCGAGAGGTAACCCACACCAGCTTGACACCTGAAAATTTTGATTGTTTTAGGAGCCCAAGCTTTTGTATCGAGCGTGTTGCTTTTTGGATTGGTGTATCTCAGAACGTCAGGGAACTGAATTACATCGGCCGGACAGGCCAGCATCTTTGTTTGAAGGATTACTTGGTCGACTTTATTTAGCTGAAGACATAGGATATGTTTCAGACTGCAAATTCCCAGCCTTTACCATATAATAAAAATAATAGTGATCTCGAAAGATTATTTATTTTAATATAAGTACTTATTTTATAGATTGAAAACAAATAGGTATACCTATTTATTAGGACCTGACTAGGATGAAAATTGTTTAACTTAAATGATTAGATGCTAGTAGGTATTATTCCGTTAAAACTACGTCACACGCAGTCATTAGTTTTCGATGGCCCGGTTATGAAATCATACAAGAGGGTATGGAAATGTAATTCCACTCGTCCCAACCAGTGACGGTGTTGTAGGGAAGAGTGGAAAAAAATCCACTTATCCCCACCGGGAGGGACAACGTGGTAGGGATAAGTGGAACAGCCCATTTTTTCCTAACCAGTTAAGAAAACATACAAAAAGGTCTTTTTTCTTAACGAGTTAAGAAAAAACAGTTATGAAAGTGGCCGAAAGGGCAACATCGACATGAGAGAAGAAGATTAGTTTTCGGCAGGCTACCGAGCGTCCGTCATTGGATTACCGAAACGTCTTTATATTTTGGACTTCAATCAATTGTGAAAAAATATTTTTCAAGTTAAACAGTTTCAAATTGTATTGTCATCAGAACTAAAGACTTCTGCCAAATATCAGAACAATCAGACACCTGGAAGGGGTTCAAATTTCAATTACTAGATTTGACCCAAACAAACAGGCCGAGTTAAATAAAACTGTTTAATAAAAAAGTACGCAATACTCGTCTATACTTCTTATTGGTCTACTGTAGAAAAACAAGATGTGTCACAAATTTTCTCGAAGCTGTGATGTGAATGGTACATCAGATACTCTTATGTACCCAGTTTCATGTCTACCGATATACTTAGGCCAGTTTCTTCTCCAAACATGGTACAAGTACTGACACGCTGGGAAAGGTTTCTTATAACTTAGAGATTTTCGGTAGTCAGTGGGGTGCTCATTATGCAAGGAACTTACGCCACTTCCATATCAAAATTATCATCCTATGTGGTTTTTTAGATTTTATGCCATTATGTGTAAAATTTATTATGTAGGTAGTAGTATGCCAACGCTGCAATGAATGAATGAATGAATGAATAATTTATTATTATGCATCATGTAGGTATTAAAGAAATAAAAAATATTAATGTAAAAATATTTAATAATGTTTCAATTCTTAAGCTATTTACATTTGATTAATTAATATCACTCGGCTTCAGTTATGTTAAACGTAGATACTGCTACCAGGCGGCAGTCCAAAATTAAGCTAACAATCTTATAGACATTCAGTAAATACTAATTTGAACACATCATATAATATAATAAATAACAAAAATGTAATACATTGGAAGGGTTGTTACGCACTATGCATTGTAATAGCTATTTTTACAATATGTATCAAAACTTTGAGGGATATGAAAACATTAAATAAAGTAAACTTAAAATATACAGGAACCCGGTTACACGAGTGTTGTTGAAATTTGTAAACATTAGGAATATTTTGAATTTAGTATTTGGCCCGATGTACTTAGTGTCTAAACTACAGAATGTAAAAATTTGGTAGTGCGGATGATGCCCTAAAGCCGGAGCCTTTTAGTAGATTTTTCACTTTCGAAGTTTACTAAGAAGTGGAAATAGTGCCAAATAATGCTTATTTCCGATAGTATAAGATCCCGTTATAGAACGACCTTCACCGAGATGCTTATTTAATGAAACGTATTTTATATTTAATTTAATATATCAATAAATATAATCCATATGGGTTGCCTAGCAAATTTCAGTCCAGAGTATGTTTAATTAATAATTAAAAAAAAATATTTTTTTAAACATTTCACCGGTATGATTATTAGATAAATTCTATACCAATCGAAAGTATGAAGCCCACAGAATACACAAACGTTAGGTTGCCTATTCTTTTCCGGTCACAACTATCGGGTTGCCAGGTATAAACAGGTAAATCTGTACTAGCATTTTGCAACGTTCTGTTTATTGGATGAAATTTAAATGAAATTAAAGATTATTTTATTCTGAACACGGTGGTGTAGGGTTGCCTGCGAAAAATAAGTCCAGAATTGCGGTTGTCGAATTTTAAAAAGTTAAATATTGCTCCGAGTGAATGTGTGCTACTGAGAGGTCCCAACCAACCATCCCATGCGATAGAAGAGGACACAGCATAGCGGCTGTTTAAAGTCCGGCCATTTATTATTATTATATATATATATATATATATATAATAGTATTATATATGTATCACTATAACCTTCTTTTCGACTAAAGATATATATATACTTTAGTGTCACATTAAAAATATACACATAAATAATTAATTGATAAAAAAAAAAAAATAACTTTTTCTCTATTTTAATAATAAACTACTCCAAAATGATGCATAGTCTATCGCTATCCTTTTCTTTTCCAAGCCCAAATAGCATGCGCACTCTCTTTCTTCAAATGGCCGGACTTTAAACAGCCGCTATGCTGTGTCCTCTTCTATCGCATGGGATGGTTGGTTGGGACCTCTCAGTCGCACACATTCACTCGGAGCAATATTTAACTTTTTAAAATTCGACAACCGCAATTCTGGACTTATTTTTCGCAGGCAACCCTACACCACCGTGTTCAGAATAAAATAATCTTTAATTTCATTTAAATTTCATCCAATAAACAGAACGTTGCAAAATGCTAGTACAGATTTACCTGTTTATACCTGGCAACCCGATAGTTGTGACCGGAAAAGAATAGGCAACCTAACGTTTGTGTATTCTATGGGCTTCATACTTTCGATTGGTATAGAATTTATCTAATAATCATACCGGAGAAATGTTTAAAAAAATATATTTTTTTAATTATTAATTAAACATACTCTGGACTGAAATTTGCTAGGCAACCCATATGGATTATATTTATTGACATATTAAATTAAATATAAAATACGTTTCATTAAATAAGCATCTCGGTGAAGGTCGTTCTATAACGGGATCTTAGACTACGAGGGGCTCTAAGATAGTCGAGGTTTTAAAAATTCGATTATGATTATGTACCTACATTACTAACACATTAACGATACTGTAAACTGTAACTTATTCGGCAACACAGTTTCTATTGAAAATTGCTATTTTTTGTGGTGGCTGTATCTATAAATCCATTTAAAATATCCTTATTTCAAATAAAATTGGTACAAAAGGCATTTAAGGCATCCACCGTATAATAAAGATGTCTACCACACAGCGAATGTCCAATAACATACCTACTCACGTAAAATGTATGCCAAACAGAAAAATTACATAAATAAAAATAGCAAATGAAGATAATTGTAATGATAGCGATAACGTATAGATCTACCGATTTCTCTCGGCAATAATGTACGAGTAAGTAGCAGCTGAAATACAGCTACTTTATTAATTTTGTTTATACCTGGTGTTATAATATAATGTATAGCTGTCCCCCGCGGTTTCGCCTGTGACGTACTTCATCCCCGTGGCACAACTTATTTAACCCATATAATTGTATATCCGTAATTTCTTAGTTTTGAAATAATGTATGGAAATTTGCCCGATTCGTTGATATATACTCTGCTCCCCTGGGCAGTAGCGTGATGATATATAGCCTATAACCTTCCTCGATAAATGAGCTATTCAACTCAAAAATAATTTACAATTCGGACCTGTGTAGTTCCTGAGATTAGCGCGTTTAACCAAACAAACAAACAAACTCTTCAGCTTTATATTATTAAGTGGATATTAGTTATATGGGCAGCACTAGATGCAATATTTAGCGCATCGCTAGCCCCGCGTTGGGTATAACCTATTTATTTCGATTGTTTGTGTGTTTTCGGAATCATCAAAATTAAATAACACTAACACCAAAGAAATTTAATAAATCTGACCGATTATTCCTTATGAGAATAATGGCAGTAGGTATAAAAAATTGCGTTTCGTCTCATCAAACTTCTTCTATTTCGCATTTGGTAAACTTGTAAAATATTTTGCAATAAAACTAACAAAAAGTGGACCAACGACCTTTTGAGAAGTGAACAATTACGCATTTGATGATGTGCGCAGTGGACTATTCACGAATATGGATATGGGTCAAATGCGAAATGGACGAAGTGTGATAAAACGAAAAATTGGTCTCAAATCGCGCGTCTTTTCTTTTTTTTTTTTGGTTCGCTGACCATGCTGTACATTGACATATCACCGGCAAATTATGGTGACCATAAAAATGTGGTGATGAAAATGTTGTTATTATCTACAGTTGTATATACTTTCAACGGAGGTGTATAGTTTATAATAGCTCTCAATGGAAGAGCAGATTTAGCCAAAGACTTCTATGGTACTTGTTTACTAATAGCAATGAGAATATAAATTGTGTCACATTCCGGTAGTAGGTATTATCATGAGGCGCAGAGGGGAGTAGAAGTGCTATGACTAATTAAGATGCCTTGACCACGTGCCTCTCATTTTATTTTACTTTCATCTTTGCTTTCTAATAATAGTAGAGTATCTTTTTCCTACTTGTATTATAAGTCGGTCTAGGTCAAGAAGTCTTTGGTTTCAGCTTTAAGTTTGTTTTGATAGTAGATAAGTTCATTATGTATTATATCTCGGTCGTTAGGAAACTCAACTTTCGTGTTTATTTTAGAAGTGTAAGTACTATTTCTGGCTTATAACTTAATATTTTTTACATACGATTTTTGATTTGATTTTTAACCAACCAATGTCGAAAAGATTTTGGTGTACCTACACGACAGTTGTACAACTAAATATGTAGATATTTAAATAAATTTCACCTACTCTACAATTGGTATTTGTATATGAAATTTAAAAATTGAAACAATACTACTTACACTTTTGTTAACACGATAGTTAGTCACGATATATTAGTACGTGGGCTGGTCGCCCACGGTACGGAGGCAGGCTGTGCGTCAGAGCAGCGCGGCGCCCGCCTCGGCCCGCGAGTGCGGCAGCGGCGGGCCCGGCCGCCAGGCGTCGCCGCGCGGGTCGTACACCTCCACGCTGGCGAGCGTGGTGCGCGCGCGGTAGAAGGCGCGCTCGCGGGCGCTCTCGCTGTCGCCGCCCGCCACCACCAGCACGCCCTCGGCCGCGCCGGCGGCACACCCCGCCCGGGCCTCTTTCAAACTCGCTACTTCTTCCCACACGCCCTGGAATAGGGATCATGACATGGTCCTCAGATTCTTACCAATAGGTACTGCTTAACGACTTAGTTTTTTCAGAAAATACAGGGTGAATTTTTCAAAAGGGATTGGATGGCAAAATCCGAAACTATAAGGATTAGCGAAAAATGGTCAAAGGAGTCACGAGCCCAATTTTGATGAAACTTAAAACCTCATCATTAGATTTTTGAAAAACCAATAAACCTAGCTGAGAATCGAACCCGTTGATTTTGAAAAAAAAAACACACCCTTTATTATTACACCATACGATAGTGTCGCTGTTAAGGATCAAATTCTGCGAAGTAATGATATACGGCAAATTTAAGGAAATTATGGAATTTAATAAAATTCATATTTCATCTACCTATTTGTTTCGTTCGAAATCCCAGAAAAGATCGTAACTATTCCGTGTTTTAAATTATACTCAGAATGATTATGATGATTGATGTTTTTTTAAATAAGATGGAGCTCCAGCCCATAATAGCTAATAAAAGGGATTTGGATTCAGCAGTTTGACGACATGCCTTGATCTTACTCCCTTAGATCACTTTCTCTGCGGGTATGTCAAAAACTAAATTTATAAAGACACATTTGATGACTTGAAACATTCTTGAGAATATTCTAAACGGAATCAATAACATTGTAATATTGAATGCAGTACGATCCTTGAAGTCTCAAATCCGGCTGTGTATTGAAAACAATGGTCTACATTATGAACAACTAGCTTCCGCCCGCGGCTTCGCCCGCGTGGAATTCGGTATTGCCACCAAGTCCACACTCCACTCCACTCTCCACCTCCACTCTACTGTCCAATCCCCTCTCCCGACTCCACCCTACATTCCACTCTCCACTTCAGTCTCCACTCCACTCTACTTTCCACTCCACTCTCCATACCACTCCCCACTCCACTCTCAACACCACTCCCCACTCCACTCCACTGGTCTCCACTCGTCTAGCCAAAACCTTTCGGATAAAAAGTACTAAACGGATTTCAGTGTGGTTTTCTTGGTCAGACCTAAAATTTGGAGATATGACCAAAAGTTTTTTTTTCCTTATTTATTGGTTTCACCATACACCATCTTTACAGGGTTCACCTAAGGCGACAGTGTGGACATCATATCCCTTTATAACAGTACTTTCAACCTTATCTATTCAGCCGTTTTTACGTGAAAGAGTAACAAACATACATCCAGATCCCGACTGATCAACTCCATGGGCGAAGCCGCGGGTATTAGCTTGTATACAAATTAGCCTATATGTTATTTCACACTACACTCTATCTCGGTACCAAATTTCAGCCAGATCTATTCAGCCGTTTTTACGTGAAATAGCAACAAACATAATATTTGGATATCCCGACCGATCGACTTTGCGAGCGGAGCCACGGTATTAGCTTGTATGAAAAGTAGCCTATATGTTATTCCAGACTATAATCTATCTCTGTACCAAATTTCAACCTGATCTATTCAGCCGTTTTTACGTGAAAGAGTAACAAACATACATCCAGATATCCCGACTGATCGACTCCATGGGCGAAGCCGCGGGTATTAGCTTGTATAAAAAGTAGCCTATATGTTATTTCACACTACACTCTATCTCGGTGCCAAATTTCAGCCAGATCCATTCAGCCGTTTTTACGTGAAATAGCAACAAACGTAATATTTGGACATCCCGACTGATCGACTTTGCGAGCGGAGCCACGGTATTAGCTTGTATAAAAAGTAGCCTATATGTTATTCCAGACTATAATCTATCTCAATACCAAATTTCAACCCGATTCATTCAGCCGTTTTTGCGTGAAAGAGTAACAAACATACATCTAGACATCCCGACTGATTGACTCCGTGGGTCGACTAATCGACTCCGTGAGCGGAGTCAAGGGTATTAGCTTGTATAAAAAGTAGCCTATGTGTTATTCCACACTTTAATCTATCTCGTTACCAAATTTCAGCCAGATCTATTCAGCCGTTTTTACGTGAAAGAGTAACAAAGATATATCTAGAAATCCCGATCGATCGACTTTGCGAGCGGAGCCGCGGTATAAGCTTGTATAAAAAGTAGCCTATATGTTATTCCAGACTATAATCTATCTCTGTACCAAATTTTAGCCAGATCCATTCAGCCGTTTTTGTGTGGCAGAGTAACAAACATACATCCAGACATCCATACATACATTCTCACAAACTTTCGCGTTTATAATATTAGTAGGATAGTAGGATAAAATTAATCAGTTAATGTAAGAAAAATAAAATGTATTTTGTTAAAGATGAGCTCTTTCCTTTAGTTCCCGGTATGTCATTACTTCCCAGAATATGATCCTTAATAGCAACACTATCGTATGGTGTAATAATATAGGGTGTGTTTTTTTTTTTCAAAATCAACAGGTTCGATTCCTAGCTAGGATTATTGGTTTTTCAAAAATCTAATGATGAGGTTTTAAGTTTTATCAAATCGGGCTCGTGACTCCTTTGAGCATTTTTCGCTATTCCTTATAGTTTCGGATTTGGCCATCCAATCCCTTTTAAAAAATTCAGCCTGTATATGCATCTTAAATCAGATATCTTTTCTTTATATAATTATAGTAGCTGTTGCCCGCGGCTCTGCCCGCGTGGATGTCGGTTATCGCGACCAAACATAGCCTATGTTCATTCTCCAGGTCTAATCTACTCCTATACCAAATTTCATCAAAATCGGTTCAGCGGTTCAGGCGTGAAAGCGTAACAGACAGATATAGTTACTTTCGCATCCTACTAATATTATAAACGCGAAAGTTTGTATAGCTTGTCTATTTAGTCGTGAAAAGAATGTTTGAGGAACTAACATTAAACATGTGAGTGGCAACACCAAACATAAGTACGTCAGTTGTCAGTGTTATCGTCGAATATCGTATAGTGGACCAGTTTTCTTCTCGTATTTTTTATTGTTTTCATTAAACTGCAATACATTGATACCAAACTACGCATGAAAGGTTGAGAAATGAGTAAAGTAAATCAGAGTGGTGCATGGGAAGTGATTTTTAAAGTTTTCCAGCGATGAATCACGGACTACTAAGCTGGACAATTTTATGGGATTTGGAGGACGTTTATGGGCGAACAGCATCTTTGATGGGTATGTAATCATGTTATTATTTGTTTTGAATCTATCGGAACTTACAAATCTACTGAATTTACGATTTGAAGGCAAAGAAGGCATTTGTTTACATTCAATATTTTTAGGTTAGAAAAATATTTAATAGTAGGTCATTTTTATAGTACGATCTAAATTTTTGATATTATGATGGTATAAGTCGTTCAATCTGTTATTGTACCAATTTTTTTATTTCAACAATTGCTTCAAGTCAATAACTTGTTGCCATTCAGTAATTAATTTTATTAAATGATTATTTTTACTCTTTACAGGAAAATCAGAGAGTAAAGTTGGCGGATAGTTAACGAAGGTTTTAAGAATGATGGAAAGTTTGAAACTCCTGGGAAACACATGAAAGGTCGGCCGAAGAAAGAAATGGATAACTTTAACATTTGTGGTGACAGTGGTGACTGTACTGCTGAAAGTGGCGACGAAACGCATTTCAATATTTAATATTTGGAATCCGGAGTGATTATTCTTTGTAACTGATTGAATTTAATAAATGATTAAGTTTGAGTTTGAACTAACTTTATTCTGGATCTGGTTCAATAACTTTATTCTAGATCTGGGTCAAAACTTTATACTGCACCTGGTTTAATAAATAAAGCAGAAACAATATTATGACTGCATAATGTGTTTTATTTTAGTAACTCATTTTACTAGGAACGAACTTCTAGTATCAAGATCATTTTAGTCGCACTATACAGGGTTGCTACATGAAGTTCAGCAGCGCCCTCATTTAATTTCACGACTTTATAGACAAGCTGTAAGAATGTATGTCTGGATGTCTGGATGTCTGGATGTCTGGATGTATGGATGTATGTTTGTTACTCTTTCACGTAAAAACGGCTGAATAGATCTGACTGAAATTTGGTAACGAGATAGATTAAAGTGTGGAATAACACATAGGCTACTTTTTATACAAGCTTATACCCGCGACTCCGCTTACGGAGTCGATCAGTCGACCCACGGAGTAGATCAGTCGGGATATCTGGATGTATGTTTGTTACTCTTTCACGCAAAAACCGCTGAATAGATCGGGTTGAAATTTGGTATAGAGATAGAGATAGAGAAATAACATATAGGCTACTTTTTATACAAGCTAATACTCGCGGCTCCGCTCGCGAAGTAGATCGATCGGGATGTCCAAATATTATGTTTGTTGCTATTTCACGTAAAAACGGCTGAATGGATCTGGCTGAAATTTGGTACCGAGATAGAGTGTAGTGTGAAATGACATATAGGCTAATTTTTATACAAGCTAATACCCGCGGCTTCGCCCATGGAGTTGATCAGTCGGTATATCTGGATGTATGTTTGTTACTCTTTCACGTAAAAACGGCTGAATAGATCGGGCTGAAATTTGGTACAGAGATAGATTATAGTCTGGAGTAATATATAAGCTACTTCTTATACAAGCTAATACCCGCGGCTCTGCCCGTGGGAGTCGATTGGTTGGTAATCGTTTTTTGGTCATAGCCCCGGTTCTACTAAACCGAATGCAATCAAACATACGGCAGATTTTATGTAAAACCAAGACCTTTCTAATGAAAGGGCGGCATCAAAATTTGTTCAGCAGTTTTTGCGTACATCACGAACAAACAGACAAGGATTGCAAAAAAATAGATATTTGTGGTCAACATAACCAAGTCTTTTTTTTTCAAATATCGATTATTACAACTAAAAGTACTGTTATAAAGGGATATGATGTCCACACAGTCGCCTTAGGTGAACCCTGTAAAGATGGTGAAGGTGAAACCAATAAATAAGGAAAAAAAACTTTTGGTCATATTTCCAAATTTTAGGTCTGACCAAGAAAACCACACTAAAATCCGTTTAGTACTTTTTATCCGAAAGGTTTTGGCTAGACGAGTGGAGACCAGTGGAGTGGAGAGTGGAGCGGAGTGGAGAGTGGAGTGGAGTGTGGAGTGAACAGTGGAGTGGAGTGTGGAGTGGAGAGTGGAGTGAACAGCGGAGTGGAAAGTCGAGTGGAGAGTCGTTTCATTCAAATAGACTTGATGGCAATACCGAATTCCACGCGGGCGAAGCCGCGGGCGGAAGCTAGTTTATAATATTAGTATGGATAAATCTGTAACTGATCAGTGGGGAGTGAATGAATGTAATAGATGCCAAAAAAACAATGATTTTGAGAATTTTTGTCTCTGTTTGTCCGCACCAAATTTTTTTCACGCTGGGATCAAGAACTACTGGAGGGATTTTGATCAAACTTGGTACGATTATAGTTCATAGTTCTAGGCAACATATAGGTTACTTTTTATACAAGCTAATACCCGTGGCTTCGCCCGCGCTTCGTTTTTAGGTTGTTTTTTGTCATATCTTCGGTTCTACTTAACCCATTACAACCAAACATACGGTAAATTTTTAGTCTTGGTTAGACTAAAAAATTTTAAAACATTGCTTGAGTTAGTAAAATGTACTGAACGGGTTTTGATGCGGTTTTTTTTATTGGAAAGGTCTTGATTAGACTCAAAATCTTACGCATATTTGATCACTATCAGCTGATTAGAACCGGCGATATAGTAAAAAACGCGAAAATCGACGTCCACTCGGGTGGAGCCGCGGGCAACAGCTAGTTGCCTAATAAAACCTGAAAATACGATTTTACATTATTTTTAGTTCACAAAATAGGCCGAAAATTAATTTCTAATCATAATTAACTTCGAGCTCGCAAAGTATGCACTGACCAAATTAATGAGTTATTGCAAAAAGGGCAAGTCAAAAGCTCGTAACCGGCGGGCTTGCATGAAAGGCTTAATGACAGTAGAGGAAGCGCGTGAAGTGCCTATGTAAGGACAGAAGTAGTGGTCTTGCCTACCCGGAGGGAAAAAAGCGTGAGCATAATATATGTAAGTATGTAATTAACTTCGAATCAGGTCAAAACTTATCAGTTTTAGATTCTTTATTAAATTTTAAATTGGGACAAGTGCAGGTAGATGATGATTAAATTATAAATAAATTTTATTATGCACACATTGTCATGTTAACGCAACGTAGACTGAGATAAATCTCTAAAATTAGTCGTCACATGTTATACGACATGATCAACTTGTTCGTAGCCAATAACCAATAACTAAATAAGTGAACGGGTGTATTATTTACCTCGTCGAAGCTGTATCTTTCAACAGATGTGAGAACTGTCCTTCTCGGCGCGTTGCCTCCTATGACGTACAGGTAATTATCTAGAACGACGGCTGCCGCTTGACTGCGATCGTGACGCATCGGTGTCAACTTGTGCCATTTACGAGTTGCAGGATGATAACATAGTAAGTCTCTTGTATGTCTCCATGTGTGAGTGCATCCTCCAACTATGTATATGAGACCTAAAATAAAAGCTTTATTATTTCTAAATCACCAGAGGCACCTGCCCGAGAAGGTACTTTGTAAAATTAGATACCTTTATAATTAATAACACCCATTCCAAACCTGGGTTCTGGCATTCTCCCTACTAAAGTCCATTCATCGGCTACGGGATCGTATACTTCTACTGATGCTCCCATATCAGATCCAACCCAACCTCCAAAAGCGTATAAATTACCATTCCAGCCTGTTAATCCGAATTCACATCGCGCTTCTTTCATAGGTGCAATATTTGACCATTTATCAGTCTGAAAATTCGCCATCTTTCATTAGCTACGATTGTTTATTTTTATTACAATTTTAACTAGGTGAATATGACCATATTACCTGAGGATCATAAACTTCTCCATTAGCAAGTATTTGACTTCCTTGTTCACCACCAACGGCATATACTCGACCTCCCAAAGTTGCTACACCAGGTTGAATTCGTGCTATCCCCATTGATTCCAGTTCCTCCCATTCCCTACAAATCATAGAATATTATATAAAGAAACTAGCGACCCGCCCCGGCTTCGCACGGGTGCAATGCTGATACTAAATTAAATACACTACAGAAAAACTATGAACGTTGTATATAAAAATATATATATATTAAAAAACATAGCGGCCTCCCCGCACTGCCCCGTCCGACCGGTACCGCCCGCCGCAAACGCAAATTTTAAATTTGTAATATCCGAAAATATTTGTTTAATTTACATGCTGTAAGGAACCATATTGATCTATATTAATTGCACACTGTATTTAAGGTACCTAATTCGATAAGGATTAATGCCGTATTGCTTAAAATAGCTTCGTAAATAAGCCATTTTTTCACGTAAAAAGTAAACAATAAAAATGGTTAATGTGGGTTATCCCTAAAAGATAAACATATACCATCGCGGACTTTTTTGTAGACCTTTTTATGGTGTACAATACTGTAGTACATTAATTTGATCTAACTCGTAGGGTTTAGGCAGCGTTTTTGCTAAATTGCTAAATAAGCCCAAAAAAATAGGTTAATTTACGACATCACGTTAGAAACCTCTAAAATTAGCAATGTTGCCTTAGTATATGATGCATGTATTATACATATAAACCTTCCTCTTGAATCACTCTATCTATTGGAAAAAACCGCATCAAAATCCGTTGCGTAGTTTTAAAGATTTAAGCGCACATAGGGATATAGGGACAGAAAAGGCGACTTTGTTTTATACTATGTAGTGATAGTGATACTTTTCTGATCCAGAAGATAGATATTTCTTAAATTGTCACGTCACAAATGCGACGCGGAAAATCGCCTCAGGAAGTAACATCATACAGACCTATATCTCTTTTACCAATCATTTCAAAATTATTTGAAAAACTACTTATAAGACGCATAAAACCAATAATAGAAGACAGAAAACTGATTCCCAATTACCAATTCGGTTTCAGAGAAAAACACTCCACGATAGACCAAGTACATAGAATTACCAACATTATAGAAAGAACCCTAGAAGAAAAAAAAGTCTGTTCTACAGTTTTTCTAGATGTAGCACAGGCATTTGATAAGGTTTGGCATAAAGGTCTCATTTATAAGTTAAGGAAAATGCTTCCTAAACAATTTGCAGACATTTTAGAATCTTACCTAACAGCGAGGACGTTTAGAGTCCGACATGAAGATGCTTACTCAAATCTCAAGCAAATAAAAGCTGGTGTACCACAAGGAAGTGTTCTTGGACCTATCTTGTACCTATTGTATACCTGTGATATCCCAGAAATGAAAAACAACTTTATTGCAACCTTCGCAGATGACACAGCCATCATGGCTATAGGTGTCACTCACAAAGAAGCCGTAGATAAAGTACAAATTGCTGTGAACTCCATCACCAACTGGACAAAAAAATGGCGAATTAAGTTAAATGAGTCCAAATCGACCCATATAGACTTCACAAACCGAAGCCCTAATTATGCACCGGTTTATATCAACGGTTGCATAATACCTTACGAAAATACTGCAAAATACCTGGGTATGACGCTTGACGCCAAGCTTCGCTGGAAGGCTCATGTCAAAAAGAAACGCCTGGAGTTAGATATCCGCTACAGGAATATGTACTGGCTACTTGGCAGACACTCATCATTGTCAGTGTACAACAAAGTACTTCTGTACAAACAAGTACTTATGCCTGTATGGGCATACGGTATACAGCTTTGGGGCTGTACAAAACGTACCAATGTTGAAATTATACAAAGATTTCAAAACAAGGTACTGCGGAGCATAGTAAACGCTCCCTGGTATATTAGAAACGAGGACATCCACCGGGACTTAGGAGTGGACCTCGTCGCCAAAGTTATAAAAAAATACGCCGAAGCTCATGAACAGAGACTTCATAAACATGTGAATGTCGAGGCTATCCAGCTCCTTGACACCACGGACATAATAAGGAGACTGAAAAGGACTAAGCCTTTTGAGTTAGTTTAGAGTGAAATTAGTGTTACGGAGTGCAGTGAGTGCTACCTTTTAAGAACACATGAACTAAGTGTCTTCCCATCATAATAGAGACAATAAGAAAAGTGCCAATGGACACATTCTTTACCGTATAAATTATTAGCAAATTAGGTTAAATTTAAGTTACTTATTAGCCTCAAGGCTAGATTGTGACTGTTATGAAGTAACTATTCAGTTACATCGTAATAAAAAAAAAAAAAAAAAAAAAAAAAACAAATGCGACGCTTGGTAAAAGGGCACACCGGCAGAGCAATAATTACGCGAGTAAAATATGTACCTATGTAACTAATACGCAACTAAATAATTTTTTTATTCAAGATAGGTTTGCATGCAAAGAGATGAGTATCTACCGTCATTGTATCGACCACTATCGCCTAGGTCACACCATCACCTACGTACACAACTGATCAAGATATTGGCAAAATACAAATAATATTGATATAGTATAGTGTTCGTTTGTGTGTTCCCGTTGCGGATCCACCTACCTATCTAGAACACTACTGTGCCGTACCGTGGCGGTCTTCCTAGCTTGACCTAGCCGCAGTTGGTCATCTTACCATCTATGGCTTTCTAAACCGTGATAACAAACTCGTAGCACTTGCGGATGCTTACGGCATCACTACTGAAGTCATCCTTGTCAGGCCAGTGTATAGGGCTCAATAGATTTACGGCCGTGAACACCCGAGCAGCGAGAATGTAATCTGTTGTGTTGCTCACCCGTCCTGCTCTCGCGCTCGCTTGTTCTCGGATCGGTGCCGGTGGCGGTATTTTGACCCGAGTCAAAGGGTGTCTCGGGTGAGAAAAGAGAAGCACATTCTCGCTCGGATTCATTTCAAATCGCTAAGGAATAGAATATAATAGGTCGACCAATCACATCCAAGCTCGTCGCCGGCGTATGACGCGCGGCGGCGGGATCACGAGCTTGGGTGTGATTGATCGACTTATTCTATTCTATTCTTTAGCGATTTGAAATGAAACCGATTTACGCTTGTGCCCCTTGTCTTCGGGGGCTGTACACTTTATTTATTAAAAGTAAAAAAATCTACGTACTTTGTTCTATTTTTATGTATTTGTGTCATCCACCATCGTCTGGGCTTCCTTTTTTTTGAATTCTAATTTTTATTTTAATATTATACCATTAAAATGTCTACACATTATTAAAACCTCTGTACTGTCTTCCATTCCAGAATACGGTTGAGAACGAAGTTACTTCTCGCTTCTCGCGAGCCGTGAGCAAAGCACATCCCGGAACTCTCGGACAAAATGTAATTATCTAAGTATATAGTTTGTTTACAAGCACGATGGTCTTGATGTGTGAGTATTCATGGTTGGTGCTACGCGGCGTCGCGTTGTATGCGATAGAAGAGAACGCCTAAGTGTGTTCGCTGCGATTGAGGGGTATTCGGCACGGACGTCCGCTCCGGGTGCTTGATTCATGTAATTTCAAGAGCAGCGCTGCCTGCGGCGGATTCCCGCGTCGGGTGTACGAACTTTGTGGCGTGTTACAAAGTCCCAAATTATTTCACTATAGGTAATAATGTGGTAATTTTACCGTTTATGTAGATCAAATTTGAGCACCGAAGAGAGAATGTTATCAGTTGTTAAAGGCGGGTGGGCGGCTTTGTCCCGGCAGGACCCACCCACAACCATCAAGATGCGTCGCGCGCGTTGGCGTGGTTCCACGGCTAGTGCTACCAAAACTCCACGACCTGATTTCTAGAAAGACATATTCATATCTATATGTATATCTATAAGTATTTATACTGTGCTGAATTACAGTACAGAGTGGTATACATACTTAGTAGATACCTATATAAGTTACTTTTATTTACATGAAAGTAAGTCTTACCATGTCTTTACAAATTGTTCTTAGAGCTACTGCTAAAGATGGATCTTGTATATCCTTGATTGCTTGATCCAATACATCCGGAGAGATCAACGGAAGTCGTATATGACTTAATACTTCGAAACAGTGTCGTCTACGACAAGCTGGATCATGTTCTAACCATCGAAGAGCTGGATATAAAACCTGAAATTATTGTACTTGTACTTATATTGTTACTACAATATTATATTTATACAAACACGCATCTAAAAATGTTACACTAGCCTATGCTCGGGGCTCCGCCCGCGTGGACGTCGGTTTTCACGTTTTATAATGATATCTCTAGTTCTACTCAATCAGTTGTGATCAAACCAATCAAACATGCTTAACATTTTAAGTCTGACCAAGAGCTATCTAAAAAAAACCGTAATAAAATCCGTTCAGTATTTTTGCATCCATCACGAACAAATAGACAAGAATTTAAGAAAAATATTTATGTTCAGAATCGTTCCTATAATAAAAGCCAAATGTTTTTTTAAATATCTGTAATGCACAGACACAACTACTTAAAATTTTTATATTAGTAGGTACAAATGAGAGTGTTATGAAAACAGTGCAAATACAGAAAAAATGAAAGTTTCATATAATGCATGATGGGCATAAAAACTTTCTAAATTAATAAGTGATAAGACTACTGACTAAAGTGACTAGTGATATGTTAGTTACTAAAATTTAATATATTTCAACACTTATGCTACTTGGCATGATAACATACCTGTGCTTCACTGTCAACTTTTAATTGTTCTGATGAAAGCAAAGTTATTAGCTGTGGTAATGGCAGTTCTAAAAGCTCATCACCGTTACATACAATATTCCAGTTGGCTTGAACATGCTCTAGTGCCTCTTTAACCAACTCTATGCAGTTGTGAGCTTCTGCAAACCTAATTTGATGAAAGCAATTTATATGTATTAGAGTTTACTAAAAAATCATGATTTATATGTATTAAAATAGCTAATAGCTACACAAACTCTTTTGCAGTAAATAATTGTAAAGTTATATTTGAAAGTTGTAAAAAGTAATCACCTGAAAATTCCTAATGCATTGGATGGATGTAGTTCCTTTCTTAAAAATTCCCCACAGCCTGTGACCAATTCTCTTAGCTGCAGCATATCAGCAGCTATTAATAAATGTTGTACTGTACTTTTGTCAATGAGTATTTCACCTAAAACAATATATTTTAATTTTTCAATAAGATTCATTTCAGTAAAGATGGCTCTTTACTTTTCTTTTCGAATAAGCATAAACTGGAAATTAATTGTAAATTACAATAGAAAGAAATGGATGTTTAAAGCTCTATCAGCGCTTTCAGGGCCCAAGCCAACCTCACCTCCCATTCAATTACCTGCAGCTTGAATGATTAGGCTTTGGTGCAGGCTTTCTTGGGTCAGACAGCAGTTGCTCAAGCCAATATAAACCAAATTATGGAAAGGAGGAGTATGGGAATAGATAATTTAAATGATTTAAAAAAATACATTATTAACAAAATCTAAATAATCATTTTAATTTTATAAATCCCTTGATTTCTATTACTTTAGGGTTAATCCTTCCATAAGTACCAACATTCACATAGGCTAGATATATCATTCAAAGTGTTAAACAATCAATTACCTGTGTATATGAAATCTATGATCATAGGCAAGATATCTGGAGGGACACTTGGTAGAGCAACAAATCCTTTTTGACTCTCTTCCAGCCCAACATTAAACATAGCATCAAAATATGCACAGCTTGCTGCAAGTACTACACGATGAGCCTACAATTAAAAATACTTACATGAAATATTTTTTTTACTTATGAAAAATACTACCAATTTATTAAAAATTAGTAATTACTGTAATGGGGTTGGCAACTGTCAAAGTGGCGAGGGGGGGAATGGTCCTAAAACATTGATAATTTGTATGGAGATAATTACAAAATAATTTTTAAACATAAGATGACTCAATGTATTGTAGCGAAATGCTCAGAAATTGGAGTACACCTTATCCCAAAAGATTACAAAATTCGTCGGCTTTGGTTGAAAGACATTTGCCTACAGAATTTTATTTCTAAAAATAGTTAGAGGTTATGTCGAAAACATTTCGTGAAAAATGATTATAAAAAAATTGTGAATACACAGGTGAGTGTTGCTTATTGAACATTATTAGTAGTCTTAATACATAGGTACTTGATATACCTACATAAAATAACATAAAAATTTATTTTCTCCTATAATCTTAATAATAACATGTCATTTCTATATTCTAGGAGTTGAACACCAACATGAATATATGAAGAAAAGTGCTGTACCATCTATATCTCCTTGAAACACTTAACCACTATCAGAAACAGCAAGAACAAGAAAAGATATATTGGGAGTCCGGAACCTGAGGCAATAGCTATTTGAAATGCCATCAACTTCCCAATCCTGTGAAGGCATAGTGCCATTAAATATAGTGATAGTATATTATGATGATTTTGCAATGCATCTCAAGAGTATGAGATTGATAATGACACCAACAACTTGCCACACTCATCGAAGTACTCAAGCATCTAATATATAGTTCACGGCATCTAACTTAATAGTGTGGACGGTGGGCCCCACTACTCTAAAATCTTGCCAAGTTAGATGCTGTACACTATACTTATTTGTGGCAAGGCAAAATACGTTGCATACAAATAAGTATTGTGTACGGCATCTAACTTAGCAAGGTTTTCGAGTAGTAGGGCCCACAGTACTCCAAAATCTTGCCAAGTTAGATGCTGTACACTATACTTAAGATTATTTTCCACAGAGCTACTACTTGCAGATGATGCAGGTATTGTAAATAAAAAAACTAAGATGACATAAAGTGTTTTATTTTTAAAAGCTTCATGTGTCCTATTCACGTCCAAGTATTATGTATGTCCACTTTATATTGGACATTTTTCATTGATTTTCTGCAATATCCCTTTATATAGGTATTATTACCAACAACAGAAGATCTTACCATCAATAAATGACGGGTTTCATACAGGCGCATAGCAATATTGTTCTTTTGTGTACTGAAAAGAAAAAATATAGTTGTGAATAAGTAATGGTGAAAATGGGCTAGGGTCTCAGTTAAAATTTCACTTTGGTTTATATCCTACCTCAATGCAGTTTCCTATTAGGTATAAATCTATACTTAGTTTAAACTACTTACTAGCATAGATAATGCCTTATGATTGTCTTATCAAGAGGTAGTAGAGCCGTGTTACTGTTAATATCACGATAGGTTTCTGGCAATGGTAACTATATTTCAGGATCTTCGTAATCAGCCCTTTATAGGTGTTCAAAATTGAAGTTTTGGTCATAAATCTCCAACCTGAAAGTAAAAGAATGTATATTATTATTATCCCGTAGTTTAACTATATGCATAAGTATTACAAGTCTGTTACATTTTAGGTAAAGGTATCTTTAAAACAAAAATGTTTCTGAATACGAAATTTGTGAATATAGTGGTAATTTATTTAAAACAATATACCTTTCCACAAGATCTGCCTTTTTTCCTCGTAAAGAAGCACCACGTTTTTTAAGTTAATCTTTAAGTTCCTTCACTCACCAGTTACAATACATGATGTATTAGTTCACAAACTACTAGTTAATACTGTTTTAGGTCCCTCTTTATGTTATGAAATGATAATAAATGCATGTTTTTTTTGTAAACAATAATGACACTGAATATCGCCGTCGTACACAAAGGAGCCATGGTGCTAGCGCCATCTGCGATTAGCTTTCACCGGCCAACCCCATTAGGCAAGAAGTATCAATTTTTTTTTACTAGCCAATTTTGTTCCACAGCTGGGCAAAGGTAAAAAATTATAAAAGAAATGTACAAAGATTATTCTGTGAATTCTGTGAATAAATAAATGAATATGAATATGAATATACAAACTCATTGTTTTTTTACTAGAGTTATAACAATATCAAAATTAATGTAGAATATTTTAATTAAAACTTTCTAATGGCATGGTTGAGTATCTAGCATAACAGTTACCATAATGAATAAATAATATTATATAGACATACACTAGCATTCGAATTCAAAAAAATATGAAATTTTGTATTCATTTCATTTTGTAAAATAATGAGTTTTTTTATACCATGTAGGTGGCAGACAAGCAAACGGCCCACCTGATGGAAAGCGGCCACTGCGGCCTACGGACGCGTGCAACGCCAGCGGCATCACACTCGCACTGCTGACCCCAAAAGTAGTGTCTACATTTAATATTTTTTTATTAGTATTCAATGTGTATGTTAATATCACTCCTTCTCAATAATATATGAAACTGAATGTATTAAATTGTAAATGAATAAACTGAATGTTGATGAATGATGCTCAGAAAAATTCAATGAGTTTATGTGGTGTCGAAAGACTTCAGGTACTCTGTTTACAACAACTGATATTAAACTAAAATAAAAGTATTCCCTGATGTCAATTTCAATTATTAGCATGATCAAATCATGTGCTCATAATTTCATTAGGCACTAATGTAAATACTTCCTGTATATTATTATTTTCTACAGCAGACTATAAGGTTTAATTATAAATATAAAAAAAAAAATATAGATAAACTCCAACACTGCTTGGTAGATGATTTTTTTTCATAGAGGTTCATTAGTAACATAACATAACATAAACTCACGCCTATATCCCCGAAGGGGTAGGCAGAAGTTCATTAGTAAGTACAATTTTATTATTTATTGTGAGAAATCATGCATAAAAATGTATGGAGAATTGTTTTTTAGCATAAAATATAATAAAAAGTAATATACTATTGAAAGAATACAAATTGCCAATAATGCTAAGTATAATGCTACACCAAATCTCATGGGTGAATAAGGCATAGGGCTGAAGCTTTTCATTTGGCAGTAAACAAACAGGCCCATCCTATATTTTAATGGTACCTGGTGCTGAAAAACTCAAGTGGCTAAAATGTGGGAGTTTATACACCTCGGTTAGTTCGGAGTACATAGACGTGAGTGAGTGCGGATATACCTTAACTCTCGTTGAACCCGATACTAAATCTATATCACAAAATCTTCCATCACGTTTAAAATGGTGTAAATTCACTGAAATTTTATTGGCATAGTCGCAATGCTTATATGGCCGCGCTCCATCTTTACTTGTACATTTCTCATATGTGTTTGTCGTCATTTTGATTGAAATTATACTTAAGTCACTTGAAATAATGGAGAAATAAATTTAAAGGCAAAAATAAGTGAATCATTGTTCAAATAATCATCACAACCACTGAATAATCGCAGGATTCGCAGGAAGTGATTGTTATTTTGTGTCAATGTCAATTCTGATTCTGTTGTATCGCGTTTTTTTTTTCTTCTACTTTGGCAAATATTGCAAGTTAGAATTAATTACAAAAAATGCAATAAGTTGCAGCGTTTTCGTCATTTAGTCATTGTCAAGGTCAGTCAATAGTCAAATCAGTCAGTCATAGTCTTACCCCAGTAAAATAGTGGAGACTTTACTAGAGGCTTCTATGGAGTTTTGGAATCAACGTTGAAAAGCACAATTCATGGTATATTACCACTTTCCCGAACTCGTGCACGTTGCACAAAATGTTATGTTTAAAAATCCACCGTTTTTACACATGTCATAATAACTACATTTTACACTAATTTAAGAAAATGATACAATGCCCCGATTTGTCTTTTTCAGCGTTGGCGCCAAAACTCTTTGTTCTATCGTGTTGTATTCTTCATGGTTGTATAAGTTGTATTCTCATGCATTTGTCTGTCAACTGTCAAATATCAACAGAGTCCCTATCCCGGTCTACGCCCTATCCCTACGATACGAGTACCTATGATTTAAAATTCACATTATCGATTATAATTATTATAAATATCTAATATCTATATACAATAGATCTCTTGTAGGTATGCATGTCATAATCATGAACAATATAACTATAGTACATGTACAAGTAATAATATAATAAATATTATAAGAGAAACCTCTATACTCCGTTAAATATAGCTATATTTAACGGAGGATAGGATTTTTTATATACATTACTATTAATCTGTGATAGCATGATCTCTGTGAAAGCTGTCAGTAAAATCATGCAGTATGAACATGAAGCTATAGATAAACATGGAGGCCAAACTGGGAAGAACAGCTTGAGTCAAATACTTACATGTCTCTATCTCACTCTCTGTGGGCCAACTTCTCTTTCGTGTATTTGTACAATGTTGCTATCTTTTTATTAGTATCTCCTAGTAAATTATAGAAATAGACCATACTAACCACAAATGCAAGTAAAATGATTTATAAATAACTCTATAGTTCGACTACGATTATTAATGTGGAAATTGAAAAATTATATTCCATTTATTATGCATGATTGGGTTGTCGAATCAGGAATCAGTGAATTAAATTCCCATTTTCTAAGTATTCAGTACGTAATGTGGCACATGGTACTACATGTCAACTATCAATAAACAATATGGCGGTTGTTTATTATTGTTTCGGTTTTTAACATATTTAAAGTTAAATTATAAGTATAAACTCAAAAAATGGTGCAAAATTGTATAGTGCGTGGTTGCGGTAGTATGTGGTGTCAAGGATGTGATATAAAATTCCACGTGTAAGTGTCTAAACTTGTTTAAATGGTGATTTCTTGCTTCGAAGGTTATCATACTTAGAAAGAGAAGTCGGCCCACACAGAGCAAGATAGTAAATACAGACTGAGCTTCAAGTAGGTATTGGAAGTCTGGCCTCCATGTTTATCTATAGCTTCATGAGTATGAAGTCTTGAATTTTTCAACAGTGCTCACCACTGATTATCTACAGATCACTATAGTCAATCCACTGCTTCCTAATGCAAAAGTAGCATAAGATGCCTTAATCCGGGGTGTTAGCTACATCTATACCAAATTTTTATCTGGTATCGTATCTTAATATGAATTTACCGAATTCTCAGGTAAAATCATTTGGTGTGAGTTGGTAACACCGATGTCATATTAGCGCTATCTCATAGGGTATACGCCAATGACTTCTCTAGGTATATTCTCCCTCTACGATAATCATGGACAATAACATTAGAAATATTTCCTTGATGATCATTGATGATCATGGACGAATTTAACAACTTGTCGTCAATTGTCAAATTCGTCTATGGATATTGAATATGAATTTGACAGGAGTTTTGGCGCCAACGCTGAAAAGACACATCGGGGCATTGTATTATTTTCTAAAATTAGTGTAAAATGTAGTTATTATGTTTAAAAACCACCTTGCAACGATGATGCAGAAGTCGTATGAAACTGGTATTTTACTACCGCAGTGGAAAACTGCAAACGTGACCCCAATATTCAAGAAGGGTAGCAAATTACAACCATCGAACTATAGGCCAATAAGTTTGACTAGTGTAGCTTGCAAGGTGATGGAGAAGATAATAGTGGCACATATTCGAAACTTTTTCAAATACCACCAAGCCATTCCGGAACAACAGCATGGATTCTGTCCACATCGCTCCACAGTATCTAATTTGTTATTTTGCTTGTCGGCTTGGACCGAAAGCTATAATAAGAAGCAACCTGTCGACTTAATCTACCTGAACTATGAAAAGGCCTTCGACAAAGTCCCGACGACACGGTGTGGAGGAACGGGATGTGACGTCCCTCCAACACAAAGGGAGGATCCTCCGACCAGGCAAGGTGATCACGCCTGGCGGGCTGCGGCCCTTACGGTTTATCGTTGGGATCTTGTATATATGCTACACCAGTGTGCTATCTGCACTTTCGCGATTCAGGATCGTTGACGTAGTTGTGACGTAGTTGTAGTATCGAAGTAGTTCGTCGTGCTGTGACTAGATGGCGCTGGATGGCGCTGGATATTTGTGGTATCGCCACAACGGCTTCTAAAAAAGCTCGAATTCGTTGGAATTAGAGGGAAACTGTTAAGGTGTACTGAGGCATTTCTGCGAAATAGAACATTTCGAGTGAAAGTGGGGGAGGCACTGTCAGATGAACGGGAGATACACAGCCGTGTGCCTCAGGGCTCAGTTTTGGGTCCTGTGCTGTATATAATTTACACGTTCGACCTCCCAAAGTGCCTGAAAAGTCAGGTCAGTATCTTTGCGGACGACACCAAAGTGTTTGCTAACCCTCTGACGGACTACGAACAACTCCAAAAGACCTAAATAAAATTGCGAACTGGTCAAAGGATTGGCTCATAAACCTTAACACTGCAAAGTGTACTGTTTTGCACATAGGTCAAGGAAGTCAAAACACAAGCAGATCTGGGGGTTCAAATCGCAAGTAATCTCAAATGGTCAGATCACATAACAATGATAGCTAAAAAAGCAAAAAGCCTAGTCTATCTAATAAGGAAAGCGTTTCTGGAAACCTTACGCCTGACATGATGCTGAAGATTTATAAGACATATATAAGACCAATCTTAGAATTCGCTTTCCAAGTCTGGAGCCCGTACTTTGTCAAAGACATACTACTGCTGAAGAAAGTGCAACGCAGTTTCACAAAGATTCCTAGACAACTTAAGGAACGACCGTACCAGGAAAGACTGCAGCTGTTGGGGTTGACTTCCCTGAAAGAGCGTTGTGAACGTGGTGATCTGATTGAAACATACAAGATCTTGCACGGACATTATGATGTGCCGGATCTCCACAAGATGCTTGTGTTTAACACCAATGATCGGCTGAGGGGTCACCACCTTAAACTCTGCACCAGACTATCCAAAAATAACCCCTACAAGCACTTCTTCAGTAACAGAGTGGTTAGAGCACATGAGTAAAGGTACCATAGCTATTCATGTGGTTAGAGTGTGGAATAAGCTACCCGATGACGTCATTTCAGGACAAACCATCAACCAATTTAAGAACAGGGCCCTTATTCTGTTTGACAAATCGTACCGTAACCATTCACGTTCGTATTAGCCGACACATTTAGGTTGGTTTAGTTTTACACCGGTTCTTTCCTCTATGTTAACCTATTGAAATCGGCTGACTTCTCACGTCTCGACTGTGATTAGAAATCAATGTCAAACAGAATAATGCCCCTGGCTGGATGTACACTTAAAAAACAAAAGGAAAGAAAACAAGTTTTAGAAACTGGATACAGGCAACTATCAGTTCTAACAACTGCCTGCCTGATTAAAAATATAGAAGCCTCTAGTAAAGTCTCCACTATTTTACTGGGGTAAGACTATGACTGACTGATTTAACTATTGACTGACCTTGACTATAACTAAATGACGAAAACGCTGCACAACTTATTTCTAACTTGATATATTATCAAATTTACTTGACACTGGCATTCATAAAATATTTGCCAAAGTAGGAGAAGAAAAAAAAAGAAATGAATTTGACACAGTTTTGCAGTTGAGTTGAGTTGAGTTGAGTTGAGTTGTTTGTTGTTATCAATGACATTATTGACATTATACATGTAAAAAGAGGGTTGTTATTAAATTAGTCATTGTTATAAGTTATCAGGTTTTTAGATTTTAATCACCTATTTTACATTTTCTTCAACATAATAGTTTTTTAAAATGCTTAACAAAGTTTTACTTTCTCCTGATGTTGCTTTGGTTTGTGTTCAACATGCATTATCAACAGAAAAAGAAGAAATTATGGGCCTGCTTATCGGAGAGGTAGGTATGAGGTGGTTTGTATTCTTAGTTGACGTTGTCGTATATTGAGAATATTATTTTCAAACTATTCATCACAATATTATAAAAACAGGTTCACAATGATGGTGCTTTGGTGTCCATATTCTCATCTGTCATACTAAGACGTTTGGATAAAAAGCCTGATCGTGTAGAAATATCTGAAGAGCAATTGGTACAAGCTACATTACGTGCAGAAGAACTTGCAGCAGAAGTGAACAGACCTCTCAGAGTGGTTGGGTGGTATCACTCACATCCTCACATCACAGTTTGGCCGTCTCATGTTGGCAAGTGTACCTAATTATTTATTACAAATAATGCATATCTTATTAGAAAATATATTAAATTAAATTGTTTCAGATCTAGCAACACAGTCAATGTATCAGAGAATGGATATGAGCTTTGTGGGCATTATATTTGCAGTATTTCTCACAGATCAATCAACAAAAGCTCCCTCGGTAATTAATAAGTTAACTTTTAAATTATACTAAAGGTACATGAGAAACTTGATACTATATTGACATTTTTAGGAGGCAATTTCCCTTAAAGTAATGTGTGCAGATTTGGTGGTACTTACCCTAATTCTCCATTTTTAGAGCCATTTGATCTACCATAACATGAACTGTTTATAAGCGATTGTGTTTTGGTGCAACGCGGCCGGGGTCTAGTGCAAGAGGGGTGAAGGTGTAGCTCCATCCCCTTCCCTCTAGATTGCAGTCGCCACCAAAACACACTCTTCTCTCATAAGCTCATTGTATTAGGCCAACTGTTTAGCTATTCAATTCAATACAAAAAATGCTTGTTAAGTACTATATTGGGATTTTATAAGGTTTTGTGTTAAATTTCTTACAAAAGTGTCTTTTTCAGATTCAAATCACTTGCTTTCAATCAATAAATGATGGTTCAAGTCAAAGTAGAAGGGAAATTGAAATGGAAATAATAAATAATAATGACTCTTTATTGTTAAACAATTTAGAAGTAAGTACATGTTTTTTACCCTATTTCTTCAGTTTCAGCAATACAAACTACTAATGTTTTAATTAATGTAATTTATTTCATCATACATACCAACAGCAAAAAAATAATTATTTGGCCTATTTCACTTATTATGCCTCTTGCCTTGGGTAAGTTAGTAAAGTCTCGCTTTTTTAATTTATTTTCAGACATTGACTCAATTGCCTGCTATATTAAAAGAAGAGGAGGACGAAGCTTACAGTAATGAAGCTGGGCAAAATGAAACTGATGATATTATCAACAAGCAGCACAATGCAGCTGTTAGAACTATTGCCATCGGGCATATTGTTGACAAGGTAAGCATTTCGAAGTGTAGCTCACAAAAATGGATTAAAATTTTAACCAAATATTTACTGTATGTGCTGTTCTAGCCTAATATGGCCTTATAAATAGATAGTAATCTACATTATATCTATTACTATCGCGAATTGAAACAAAATTCTTACAAGCACTACTTGATTTACATTTGTATGGGTCTCTGTTAACTATTTCTCAACACCACAACATAAATTCTGATATGGTTTTCACTGTCATTTCGTTTTTTTTGCCATAGAAAGATTTTTTCAATATTTTTTTATCTATTATTATGAATGTAATAGATGCCAAAACAATGATTTTTAGAATTTTTGTCTGTTTGTCTGTGCCTCTGTTTGTCCGCACAAAATTTTTGTTCACACTAAAATCAGAAACTACTGGAGGGATTTTGATCAAACTTGGTACGATTATAGTTCGTAGTTCTGGGTAACATATAGGCTACTTTTTATACAAGCTGATACCCGTGGCTTCGCCCGCGCTTCGTTTTTAGGTCGTTTTTGGCCATATCTCCGGTTCTACTTAACCAATTAGAACCAAACATATTATACGGTAAATTTTTAGGCCAAGCAAGACCTTTTTAATAAAAAAAAACCGCATCAAAATCCGTTTGGTATTTGTACGTTGGTTCAAAAGTACTGAACGGGTTTTGATGCGGATTTTTTTGTTAGAAAGGTCTTGGTTAGACTCAAAATCTTATGCATATTTGATTGCAAGCGGCTATTAGAACCGGTGATATAGTAAAAAACCGCGACAATCGACGTCCACGCGGGCGGAGCTGCGGGCAACAGCTAGTTCATAAATAATTGTAAACTCAAGCAAAATACCACAGACATTAACAACTAAAACACTAAAACTAAAGATCAAAATTCTATTTCTGGTTTTTAGGACTTAAGTACATAACTTTACAGTCAAAACTATATCAAACATGGGTAACCTTGTAATTGAAAGATCAAGAGGATTACAATAAAAACCTCATCCATAAACCCTCCAACCAATGTACTCGCCGCAAAAGGAATTTTTAGGTCTTTTTGGTGGTAAGCGCAGGAAGGCGCGGGACATGACGGTGGCGGAAGCGCGCCTCTTAACCAATCATAGATATACAAAAATAATCACATATACAAAGGGCTCATTGGTTTATGGTTGGCTAGTTAGAGCACATTTTCAGTTTGAATTAGACCACATCAACTGAAGTCATAGCCTGACTTCAGTTGATGTGGAGTTGGCCAATAGATGTATTACGAGTATACCCAACAGGTTAGGTCAGGACTTACAGTTGATATTATGTACACGAGCTTGTCCTAACTGGTGTATCCTATGCCTAGACATTTATAATGATTACAGTAACATTGTTGCATGTTGTTGAAGGGTTTAAGTTTTGACTGTTAGGATCATAGACTTAGGAAAAGTATGGACGGAGTGCCTAGAGTAACTAGTCTGTGTCACAAAATGGCGGGCATCAATCATTGTGTGAGTGAATTGTAGGGATGCGAGGTTTTACCTAAATTTCCCCATTTTTTATTATTTTAGTTGAGGAATAGGGAGAATTATTTGGTAAATTTTAAAATATATAAATGAACAATCTTTAAGGGTGATTTGTGTATTATTTTTAAAAATATTATTTTCATCATAAATTAATGAAAATAATATTTTAGTTATTTTTTACATTATTTTTTTCATTATACCTATATAAAAAAAAAACTTACATGGATGGTAGCCGTGGGGAATATTTACACGATTAAACTAGGTACCTAATTAATAAAAAAAGTTAAAAAATCATATTAGTCACAATGAGGATCAGTCACATAACAGAACTTTTAATTTTTAATTAATGAAACGTATGCGCTACAAATTTCTAAGCATTTTGTTTTTTAAATGATTAAAATCCGACCAGAAATGACGAAGTTATCGAAGATTTCAAATCGGCTATTTTAAAACGCACACTCTCGCTGGATTTTTGTCGATGACGTCATGGCTCACATCGTGTGCGATGCCCTTTGATAAACAGGCCGATACATCAACGAAGAGCCTAAACCGCTGGACCTACAAACTTGAAATTTTGACAGTAGATGCTTTTTATGTTGTAGGAATCCACTAAGAACGGATTTTTAGAATTTTTACTCCTAAGGTGGCAAAATAAGGCATAAAGCATAATTTGTATGAAAGTTCTTCATTTTCAATGTTAGACGTATTAAATTTCATATACCTACTTCTGATTAGAAATAAATATACATGTATACCAGCGTTTTCAAAATTTCACTACTAAAGGCGTAAAATAGGCGATGGCTGGTTGCATGAAAGTCCGTTATTTTGAAAGTAAGAAGCACGAAATTTGATACAGCTGCTTCTGGTTAAAAATAAACGTACCTCGTGTAGAGTGGTTGTATACCTAGACATCCGTTATTTGGGAAAGTGTTCAAGTTTTGATGAAATGATGTCCATTACTTTTAGGACTGCACCTCAGCTTACCATCAGGCGGGGTGCAGTCAATTCGGCGGACTGACAAAAATAAAAACACCCCCAACCGGGGCGTTTTATGTTTGAATCGAACTGATTAAAACCGCATGCCGTCTCGGGTTTTCTAGCGCCGAGGTTACATAAGGTTGCCCAAAAGGTATGTCCCTCGCACCCCGGCTGACCCGTACCCTCTCCGGCTTCAAGATGTCTCCTCGGGTTTACGAGCCACGGTGTCCTCTTCTTGCTCTTTATCTTTATCTTTATCTTTGTCTTTAATCTTTATCTCCGATGGCCGACAGGGGTGATATCCGTGGGGATTTCCGCACGGGTTATATAAGTACTTGATTTCCAGCATGCCTTAAAATGCTATCGAACCACTACAAATGAAAGAAATATTTCATATAAATATTCTTAATACATCTAATAATAGGTGGGACCCGACGGTACCGTATCTCCCGTCCGAACTGAACAGTCCGACTGACTGAGGTAGTACCTCCGCCCTACAGAACACCGCAGCTATAATAACCATAGTGTTGTGTTCCCCAAGGTAAGTAGGGTAGCCAGAGCTCACTGTACCCCTCCTCCCCCCTCTTCCTAGCCTCTCCACCCCTTCCTAGTCGCCCCCCCCCCCCCTTCCCTTCAGGGTAGACAGAACCCCTGGTGACACCACGTGTGACACTCCTAGTGTTGCACACGTCCATAGGCCACGATGACAGCTTCCCATCAGGTGGGCCGTGTGCTTGTCTGCCACCTACGTAGTATAAAAAAAAAAAAAACTTAATTCTATAATTTAAAAAAAAATCATGAAATATTTTATCCGAATAGCCCTATATTCTCCATAGCGGCGCGGGGCGGCGGGCGGCGACACGCTACGATGTGAACCATGACGTCACAGGGTGTTTCTACACGGTGGCGAGCGTTTTTGAGATTGCCGCACTAAAATGGCTATAACTTCGTCATTTTTGATCCGATTCAAATAATTTTTTTACAGAATTTATTGTTTTTTTTAGGTCTATAAAACTGCATACTCAGCTAAAAAAGTGACTGATCCTCATTTGTATTTTTGCGATTCCTAATCCCATGTATTTATTAAAAAGAAGTTAAATCACTACGGTTATCACTACTAATAAATAGTTTATGCTATTTCGTCATAAAGTCACACAATTTACAGGTTGCCCCAAAATATGGGGAAATTTGCAGACTTTTGTGTTGGGAACACTGGTTTTGTACCGAACTTTTTAATTTTGTTCGAAAATATTGAACAAAGATTTATGTATATTATTAATTAAATAATAAGTGATTGAAATATTGATTAACCTGTGAAATATGATCCCTGGATTTCTTTTCTTCCTATCACTACGGTTTTTACACCATTTGACTGCACCGTTGTATTTTATTTTTTTTTCTTCCCGCTCAAACTGACAGATCGACCGAATCGGCCGACGTTTGCCGCGAAGTGGCTGACTATGATGTGAGAGTGTGCGTGGCGACTATACAGCGTGATTTTATAGTTGTTTTGGACCCGAAAGGGGGTTACTCGGAATAATATATGATATCATTTTCACATGTCCAAATTGCTGTACGAGTTATAATAAAAAAAATAACTTGCTGTAATCTTTTTCACTCGTTCGAGTAAAAACGTAATTAGAGCTTCGATAAAAATTCACTGTCAATTTTTAATGAATGAATATGCGCTCGAAGGTATATTTCAAGTCATGACATGTCGGTGCACTGTCGCGGTCGTCCGGGATGTTTTGTGATTGGTCAGTGTTCGAAATTTTTACAAAAAAAAATACTTTTAGATTTTTAAATTAATGGCTCCAATCGATCCTGTTATCGAAACTGTGTCCAAAATAATTCGGTCCAAAATGACGATAAAATCAACGTGTATACGTATACGAAAGTTGGCCGACTATGTGGCGTCACTTTTTTGTTCCCATGGCTCCGTCCATAGTTATTCCTAGGTCCATGGTTAGGATACAATATCAGCACTTTATTAAACCTACTTCACAGAATAATAAATGCAGATAATTTGTGTGTGTAACCCCTGAGCCATGTTACAGATTTATGAAATACTAAAAAATGTTGGTAAAGGAGCCGTTGAAGATGATCTTCACCCATCTGATAACCAGATGGGTTATAGTTTGTTAACATAGAGATTATGCCTCGGTAGCTTGCCTATTTATTTTTGTTAATGACTACCTGGCAATCAGGTATTTTTTTTACTTTAAAGTAAGTCGATTTAGGCAAGGTAACTACACCGATCTAATGACCAATGGAAAGTGGTATCATGAGCTTTTATCATCGAGATAATTACAGGTAACAACCGCTTATAAAATGGACGCGAAAAGTAAAAAAAAAATAGTTATGAACACTTTTTGATGGACAACTCATTGTATCATAGGCATGTTAATAGACAATTTTTTTTGATATTTATCCCCTTTAGTTATCAGATGTGTGAAGGTCGATCTTCACCGGCACTTAACCCAGTACGAGCTTTCATTACTACACATTAAAACCGCACCAAAATTATCCCATCAGTCCGAAAACGACAACTGCCTAAAATGATAACATTTTACAATAATTGACAATCACGAACAAAATAATTCATATAAAAAAACCGACTCCAACGGACCACACGGGAAGCGCCAGTTATTTACTAAATAAATTCTAATTGAGAACCTCCTTTTTAAAAGACTTCCAAAAACGACAACGTCTCATTCATACAAAATTTTGGAAAAAATAGTAAATAACTCAAAGTTAGGACACAAGCAACCAGTCAAACTTTACTTTATACTATGGAATCGTAATGACTAGGTAATTTAAAGTTTTAAGAACTTGTTGTTTTCGGTAATTATTATTTTATGAAATTGTGGGTAGATTCTAAATTAGCATTACTATGCAAAGCCATGGGGAAACATCTAGTAAACCTTTGTTATAAAATAAATAAGGAAGTATCTATTATGATATTATGAGTTCGGGAAGCTCGCTTTTAGCGCTATCAGCGCACTATTACCCTTGGCCAACCGTTAGTGTGTTGATATAGCTAAGAGTGTGCTTCCTGAACTTACTCTTTACATTGAGCTAAAAAAAAAACTATCACATCAATTGATAGTACTATGCGATTCAAATGAGAAGATAATCGCGTTCGCAGCAACTTCATTCCGTACTCATCAAAATTGTACAGCTATACTTTGTCTAATTTAGGATGATAAAAATGACAGTTCATGTCTATGAAGTATCGTATTTTTTTTTACAAAATTATACCCTAAAATTATGGTAATACACAGACAAGCCCCGCCCACTTGTCATAGTGAAGCGTCTTGCAAGAAGCTAAGCGAACAAATGAATCGAATGAATCGAATTTAAAATTATTTATTGAGATTATTAAGTACTTACAACTAAAATTTTTGTGATATAATTAGCTAAATATGATACGAAACATAAATACTATACTTACCATAAAACATCTCTTTTGTCATCCTGAAGTAAGTTAACTTACTAAATAATAAAAAATAAAAAGTTGTTTTTGTAAATATCGATTCCATATTCTACGGGAACGATAATCGAAAATCGAAAAATTCATTTTCGATTATACTATATGGGCTACCCTACTTAGAGCTGTCATTATTATCATCCTAGATTAGACAAAGTATAGCAACAAAGTTTCCATGGCGCGTCGGATAGGTTCATACCTGTAACTTCTGTAAGTGTATGGTAACGACTTGATTTTTATTTTCTTCTCATTAAATACATGTCATATTTTCTTAGTAATAGTTTATATTAATAGGTAATAATTGAATAGTGTCATAGTGTGCAGCTAGCTAGGTACGCTTCCAAAGCCTTGTTGCGTCCTTGTTGATTTAGGTTATTACGTTGTGTTTGTTATAGACTTTTGTTGTTGTTTTTATAAGTTTATTTTGTTAGGTACAGTTACATTTCCTTACAAAGAGTAGGGAAGGTACCGTGCTACATTCACGATCACGTGAAATTGTCCGTGCGACTCCGATAATAGCGCAGACGATGAAATAAGCGGCATCGAAGTGTTATCGCCCGATTAAAAATAAATAAATATAAATTTCGTACTTATCATGTATGTACTTACCTCAGAGGAAATAGTCATGTAGAAAAATGTATTTGCTGACCTTACTTTAACCAATGACGTAGGCAACGGGATCAAAATGTCGTTATGACAGTTATCAGCTCATTTGAATCGCGTAGTAGGCACTTCACCAATTTTGAGTTATTTTGAATGTTTTATTACTATAATCAAAGTTTTATTTTATATACCTACAATAATGTAGTCTTTGTTATATTTTATAGGTAAGTATATAAATATTTTTTTTTATATTATTCATGAAATTACTGTTATAATTATAATATTGCTTAAAACCTTTAAGATTTATGTAACTCATAAAATAACTTTCAAATTGGTGAACAGCCTCATAAATCACAGATAATACATACATTACCTACACCGTATATCTGATGAACATTGCTTTTTACAGATGTCCAGACCAATGCTCGAGGGACTTGTTGCAAGGAACAATTTAAATAATATTCGATTGAGAGCTTTAAAAAGACAACATCAAGAAATGATGTCAAGACTCGAAAATATGTCTTGTAATGTTTAAGTATAAATATTCTAAATACTGAAACACGCAATAAATAGTTAAGAAAAAGAAATGTCTGTGACTGTTATTAGTTTGATATTTTAAGTTAAATCATTTTTGTCTATCATTTCAAAGCCATCTGAAGAGTCAATACTAGACAATCGCTTTCTCTTAGTTTCTATTGATTCGGAACTCATCATATTTGCCACAGCACCAGTGATGTTCCAAAAGGCATTGTATGCTGAACTACTCCATGTATTCGCTGGTTCCATTATTTCCAAAGTAGATTGTAATTCTTTCTTCTCCCTTTGTCGATCTGAAATTTAAATAATATGAAGCATTTATTTTTATTTTCCCATTTGGAGTAATGTCTACGTAAATGTATACTATTATTATGAAGAGAGGCTGAATTTTGTGAGTTTTATGTTATGTTCAGAACCCCTGCACATAATGGATTTTCTCTCCATCGATATACGCTATAATGTTATGCGTCAATTATAATGATATCAGTTTAAAAAAGAACTACAAAACCGAAGCGAAGCAAGGGCGGGTTGGGTTCAATGAAGTTAACAAAATGTATAACACCCAATAGACTAAGATCCCACTGCAAAATCATGCATGAATCGAATATTTGGTAAAAACCAAATTTTACGCATATTTTTTTTTTTTTTTTTTTTTATATAGGACACGTCAAAATGACTCCACCTCGCCTGATGATAAGCGAAAGGCAAAGTCTCAGGACTGGGGCCACCATCACATACACCGGTAGTGCTACAGTGGCGGCCCTCAGCTTGACGGCCTCATCAAATGCTTTTTCACGCCCCGCTTAAAGGCCCCGGGACTATAGGAGGAAGGAAACACATGCGCTGGTAAAATTCCAAGCCTTTATGGTGCGGCAAATAAAAGAGGCACCGAACCGCTTGGTTCTTGATGGAATTGATGCCACCGTGTGCGGGTGATACCTCAGTCTGGCACGTGTAGTTCTGTGTAGGAAAGGAGAGGGTGGGATTAATTGGAAGAGCTCATCGGAACACTCGCCATGGTAGAGACGGTAAAAAACTGCCAAACACGCTATATCTCTACGTAGCTGTAGAGGCTCGAGGGTGTTCGTGATTTCTGGACTCCCAATAATGCGGACTGCACGTCGCTGCAATCTGTCGAGAGCATCTAATAAGTACTGTGCAGAGCCATCCCAGAGATGAGAACAGTATTCCACCCCGGAACGGATTTGTGTCTTGTACAAAAGACACCGCTGTTCCGGCGTGAAAAACCGCCTCACCCTGTTCAGGACTCCGAGTTTACGCGAGACCGTTTTAATGATGCTCTCGATGTAGTTTTTGTTGTTCAGCTTGCAGCGAACATCCATGCCGAGTATATCGAGATTGTCCTGCAGTGGTAATGGTGTGTCCCGAAGAGTAGGGAGCGGAAGGAAAGGAGATACCTTTGCTGTAAACGCACAGGCCTGCGTCTTCTTGGCATTGAACTCGACCAGGTTCTCAGAGCCCCATTGAGAAATGTGATTCAAGACCCGGTCAAGCTCAGTGACAAGATGCTGCCTTTTTTCCTCGATGTCAGCCTGTTTAGCCGCAGGGTGACCGAGATAACGCCCATGCACGGTACTATCATCTGCATAACAATGAATGCTGCCTACTGACAGCATGTCATTGATATGCAGAAGAAAGAGAGTGGGCGATAAGACGGACCCCTGCGGAACACCAGCATTAACCTGCAAGAATTCCGATGCTTGTCCGTCGCAAAGCACTCGAATTCGACGCTCCTGCAGGAAGCTATCAATCCAGCTGCACAATCGAGGAGGTAAACCAAAGGCAGGCAACTTGGAAAGAAGCGACTTGTGCCAGACTCTATCGAAAGCTTTGGCGATGTCAAGGCTGATAGCCAGTGACTCGCCATGCTTGTCCATAGCCTCACCCCATAGATGGGTAACGTACGCTAGAAGATCACCCGTTGACCGTTTCGGCCTGAAGCCATATTGCCGATCATTAATTAGGGAGTGATCCTCTAGGTGCCGCATGAGCTGTGCGTTAATGATATGCTCAAAAACCTTGCACAGCACTGAGGTGACGGCTATGGGTCGATAATTGCCCGGCTCGGACCGGTCCCCTTTCTTGGGGATCGGCTGTACATTCGCCTCCTTCCAAGCGGGCGGCACTGTACCCGCGATGTAAGATATGCGGTACAAACGCGTAAGCATTGGAGACAACTCCGCTGCGCAATTACGTAGAACAACCGCTGGAATACCATCGGGACCACTGGCTTTCCGGACATCGAGTGATTGCAGCAGAGTACGAACATCGCGTTGCCTGATCTGAATATCAGGCATTGCGTGGTCACAAGTGGGCAGTGTCGGTGGCTGCATGCCGCAATCATCGATTCGGGAATTAGCCGCAAAGAGATTAGCAAGCAAATCTGCTTTCTCCTGCGGCTTATGGGCCAGGGATCCATCGGAATTACGCAGCGGGGGCAGCGAAGGCTGGCAGAAGTTTGCTAGCACGGCCTTGGCCAGTCGCCAGTAGCCACGGCTGCCCGTGGGGTGGCTCACAAGTTCATGACCAAGCCGTGCTATGCGCTGGGCATCCGCTCTAATGTAAGCCCTCTTGCAGACCTTTGTGGCTCTGTTGTACGCCGCTCTGAACCGGCCCACATTTGGATCGTGCATAGTGCGTGCCCTAGTCCAAGCACGGTACGCCAACTGTTTTAGATGTACAGCATCTGCGCACTCGCGCCCAAACCAGGCACGCACCCTGCGGACGCCCGTGACATCAGTATAGGGGATGTAGTATTCCATACCCAAACTGATCTCACCGGCGACAGCAACAGCACTTTCCGATGGGGCCCTATCCCTAAAGCAGCGTTCAACACACGGGATGGACGCAAAGTAATGACGGAGTCCATCCCAGTCTGCTGACGAGTAGTGCCAAAGCCGTCGCTTCCCCTGCACGGGTCGAGGGGGAGCTTCAATGGGCACCTTGGAACAGACCAGACAATGGTCGGAGTTACCTAAAGCGGCATCCACCGATACACTGTACTGGTCTGGATGACTCGTCAGCAGAAGGTCCAGCAGAGAGGGCGCTTGACCTGATATTTTTGGTATCCTGGTGACCTGGCGTACCAATTGAGTCAGGTCATGCGTGAGAGCGAATGCATGGGCGGCTCTTCCCGCATGGTCTGTTTTGGCGGAGCCCAACCAGGTCTCATGGTGGGCGTTAAAATCCCCCAAAATTACCAATTCCGCGTTCGGAAACCGCTCCTGCGCATCATCTGCCGCCTGACTCAGGTATTCGAAGAGTCGAGTTGTCTCGGCATCTCCTGTGTGGGAACGGTACAGGCACACATAGATCTGGCTTGAAGAGCCATGATCTACGTGTACCCATAGTACGGAGAGGGAGGGGTCCTCTAGGCAGCGCAAACGGCGACAACAAACATCCGCCCTAACAAACACGCACACCCCGGCCTTCGCCCGGAAACTTTCCTCAATAACGTAGCCGGGGTAAAGCAAGTAGGTCGTGTCGTCAGGGCGGCGTATTTGTGTCTCCGTTAGAAACAGCATTTCTGGCTGCGCCGTCTCAAGGTGGTGGTGGACGGCGTTGAGGTTTGTATGGAGTCCACAGATGTTCGTGGACTCCACCTCAAAAAGTACATTTGTGATTAGGAGAACATTTATTTACTAGGTTGCCTATCAAAATGTGGCCGCTATATGTTTAATTCAATTTTTGCTAATTAATTTTTCGGAAAAAAAATCCATCACATGGTTTTTAAATAAAATATCATCCACGTCACGGCAATACACAAAAGGACTCTGAAAAATCACGGTTGCCGTTGCGCACTTCGCCGTACCTCTTCGCAGCCAGGTGTAAACAGGTATGATTTTGATACATTTATGCAATCATAACGGACATTTATTATTTTTACATCAAATTAAAGCTATTTTTTTCTGTTTACTATAATATACGGTTGCCTATTTAAATCTGGCTGCAAATAAGGGTTGCTGGCTGTTAAAGATGGTAAATATTTAAGATAGAGTGAACGAGAGCTAGCGCGTAGCATCACTAGTCAGACGACGATTGCGACTAAATAACGTCAGTATAGCGTTATCTCCATGAAGCTATAGATAAACATGGAGGCCTCACTTCCAATACCTACTTGATGCTCAGTCTGTATTTACTATCTTGCTCTCTGTGGGCCGACTTCTCTTTCTAAGTATGATAACCTTCTAAGCAAGAAATCACCATTTAAACAAGTTTAAACACTTACGCGTGGAATTTTATATCACATCCTTGACGCCACGTAATACCGCAACCACACACTATACAATTTTGCACCATTTTTTGAGTTTATACTTCTAATTAACTTTAAATATGTTAAAAACCAAAACAATAATAAACAACCGCCATATTGTTTATTGATAGTTGACATGTAGTACCAATGTTGCCACATTACGTACTGAATCCATAGACAATGGGAATTTAATTCACTGATTTCCTGATTCAACAACCCAATCATGCATAATAAATGGCATATAATTTTTCAATTTCCACATTAATAATCGTAGTCGAACTATAGAGTTATTTATAAATCATTTTACTTGCATTTTTGGTTAGTATGGTCTATTTCTATAATTTACTGGGAGATACTAATAAGAAGATAGCAACATTGTACAAATACACGAAAGAGAAGTCGGCCCACAGAGAGTGAGATACAGACATGTAGGTATTTGGATCAAGCTGTTCTTCCCGGTTTGGCCTCCATGTTTATCTATAGCTTCATGGTTATCTCACTGGAGCTAGAATTGAGTGAGTGAGACAACGCCAAACGCGTGACAGTTGACAGCGGCAAACTTAGGGCGAGCGGGTAGTATATTGTTGTTTTATTTCTAAGAACTAACACATAATTATTATAAAGATGAAGGCGTGTTTTCTGTGTGAGAAAAAATCCAATGTACTTGATTTCAATAATGCCACTGAGCCGGATTGTATCAAGTTCAGCGCGTAAAATAATGGCTGGCTACTATTAGATGGTTTTCTAAAACCAACATGGTTCCTGGGAGACTCAACTCCAACGCAAATTGAGAGTGTGCTATGCGAGTCAATGAACAAATCCTCCGATAATGACGACGATTTAGATATTTGTAGCGATGAAAGTGATAGCAGCGATGATAGTATAAGTGAAAGCTCCATTGATTCAGAATTTTAAATAAGAGTTAACATAAACTCATAAGTTACGAAAATATAATACATTTTTTAATTTTTATTTGCTTCAATGTTTAATTTTTTCAAACTTTCTTTAAAATTTTCTTTTATATAAGTAACCTTGGTTTTATTTTTCACCGATATTAATTTTTTTTGTAATTTTCTTTGTCATTTTGAAAAAGAAGACATTTCTTTTGGAGTATTTATTCAGTAGTCCCTATTACTGTTTCAACCGGTGGTTGATAACCCTAGCATCCGACGTATACGCAATGGTTTCAAAGCGTCATACAGCTGGCAATCGCTATCCTCGTCTGACTAGTGAGGCTACGCGCTAGCTCTCTTTCACTCTATCTTAAATATTTACCATCTTTAACAGCCAGCAACCATTATTTGCGGCCATTTAATTAGGCAGCCGTATATTATAGTAATCAGAAAAAAATAGCTTTAATTTGATATAAAAATAATAAATGTCCGTTATGATTGCATAAATGTATCAAAATCATACCTGTTTACACCTGGCTGCGAAGAGGTACGGCGAAGTGCGCAACGGCAACCGTGATTTTTCAGAGTCCTTTTGTGTATTGCCGTGACGTGGATGATATTTTATTTAAAAACCATGTGATGGATTTTTTTTCCAAAAAATGAATTAGCAAAAATTGAATTAAACATATAGCGGCCACATTTTGATAGGCAACCTAGTAAATAAATGTTCTCCTAATCATAAATATGCGTAAAATTTGGTTTTTACCAAATATTCGATTCATGCATGATTTTGCAGTGGGATCTCGTACTACAATTCATTTGTCTCCACATTCATCTACTAATTTTTTTTTTTTAAATCTACATAAAATTTAGAATATATTACTTAAAATTGTAAGATAGCCACAAATAAAAATTATGGAACTTACCAATGGGTATATATTCATCTTCACTGGTATCAGATGAATCAACATCTCTTTCCAAACTATGCATTTTTTCCATAGAAAAGTTTGTTATTAGGGAACTGCTATTGTCAGAACTGTCGCTACATTCAGCAAGTGGAATATCCTCAGGTTTCCAATAATCTATGAAAAGAATTAATTCTGCTTATTGATTACTTCTCTTATTGGGTATGTATGGGAGCTTGCTCTTAGTGCTATTGCCCAATAACAAACAACATTGTCTTCTGCCACCTGTTTGTGATTGGGTAAAAGCGAGTGTGCTTCCCAAATATACTCATTGATTATAAATTTAAATGATTAGATGATTTGAGTGCATTTTGTCAAGATGGCAAGAGAATTTCCAAAATGTTGTAATAAAAGGAGGGAACATTTGAATGACAACAACAATAGAATGCGCCTAAAACAAATGTTACCAAAGCTTTGCCTGTCGTCGGCAATTGGGGCTTGTTCAGGTTCAATGGCCAATAATTTGATATCAACTTCAGATACTTCTGGGATAAGACCCTCCAGTTCATGATCAGATTCTAAAATTAAAAAATCAAGTTAGGATTACCCAAGCATTTTTGTATGAAAATAAAACATGTGTTAAATTATAAACAAAGCATTTATGTTACCTAATTCTTGTTTCATATTCTTATACATTTTCAGTACTGGTAAAATTATTTTGTGAAATACACAAATTAACATCAGTATCAAATACGTCAGAACATACCCACTGACATATTTCCCAATGAAAAAAACTATGATTAGATTTATATTGATTAATAAGAAGGCCTGAAACAGAACAAAACACTCATGTTAGTTTTAGTAACAACAATAATATATAAAAACAACAAAAATATACAACTTCCTGAGACTAGGTACCTTTAACCATGAAGCTATAGATAAACATGGAGGCCAAACCGGGAAGAACAGCTTGATCCAAATACCTACATGTCTGTATCTCACTCTCTGTGGGCCGACTTCTCTTTCGTGTATTTGTACAATGTTGCTATCTTCTTATTAGTATCTCCTAGTAAATTATAGAAATAGACCATACTAACCAAAAATGCAAGTAAAATGATTTATAAATAATAACTCTATAGTTCGACTACGATTATTAATGTGGAAATTGAAAAATTATATGCCATTTATTATGCATGATTGGGTTTTTGAATCAGGAAATCAGTGAATTAAATTCCCATTGTCTATGGATTCAGTACGTAATGTGGGAACATTAGTACTACATGTCAACTATCAATAAACAATATGGCGGTTGTTTATTATTGTTTTGGTTTTTAACATATTTAAAGTTAATTATAAGTATAAACTCAAAAAATGGTGCAAAATTGTATAGTGCGTGGTTGCGGTAGTACGTACGTGGCATCAAGGATGTGATATAAAATTCCACGCGTAAGTGTTTAAACTTGTTTAAATGGTGATTTCTTGCTTAGAAGGTTATCATACTTAGAAAGAGAAGTCGGCCCACAGAGAGCAAGATAGTAAATACAGACTGAGCATCAAGTAGGTATTGGAAGTGAGGCCTCCATGTTTATCTATAGCTTCATGCCTTTAACTTACCATCAGGCGAGGTGAAGTCATATTGACGTGACCGATATATAAATAAAAATACTTAATGAAATATTTCTTTACTTAGTATAGGAGCGCTCTGTGAGTTAGTTGACTCAGGACTCAGTTATTATAGAGAACAATTTTGGGTCCACGCATTTTTGGTTTGTTCTGTGGAGGAACGGGATGTGACGTCCCTCCAACACAAAGGGAGGATCCTCCGACCAGGCAAGGTGATCACGCCTGGCGGGCCGCGGCCCAACGGTTGTCGTTGGGATCATGAAGCTATAGATAAACATGGAGGCCTCACTTCCAATACCTACTTGATGCTCAGTCTGTATTTACTATCTTGCTCTCTGTGGGCCGACTTCTCTTTCTAAGTATGATAACCTTCTAAGCAAGAAATCACCATTTAAACAAGTTTAAACACTTACGCGTGGAATTTTATATCACATCCTTGACGCCACGTAATACCGCAACCACGCACTATACAATTTTGCACCATTTTTTGAGTTTATACTTATAATTAACTTTAAATATGTTAAAAACCAAAACAATAATAAACAACCGCCATATTGTTTATTGATAGTTGACATGTAGTACCAATGTTGCCACATTACGTACTGAATCCATAGACAATGGGAATTTAATTCACTGATTTCCTGATTCAACAACCCAATCATGCATAATAAATGGCATATAATTTTTCAATTTCCACATTAATAATCGTAGTCGAACTATAGAGTTATTTATAAATCATTTTACTTGCATTTTTGGTTAGTATGGTCTATAATTTACTAGGAGATACTAATAAGAAGATAGCAACATTGTACAAATACACGAAAGAGAAGTCGGCCCACAGAGAGTGAGATACAGACATGTAGGTATTTGGATCAAGCTGTTCTTCCCGGTTTGGCCTCCATGTTTATCTATAGCTTCATGGTTGGGATCTTGTATATATCCTACACTAGCGCGCGAAACGCACTTTCGCGATTCAGGATCGTAGTGACGTAGTTGTAGTATCGAAGTAGTTCGTCGTGCTGACACTAGATGGCGCTGGATATTTGTGGTATCGCCACAATTCCAACTAGTCGTAGTAGTGGACAAAAATATTCCAAGTAGTTAGATTGTGTTTGACAATCGAACTACTTGGACAAAAATATTCCTAGTACATAAACATAACACAAAATAAAAAGCCTGTTTTGAAATTTTGTCTTCGTGGCGTAACTAGTGTCTTCGTGGCGTAACTAGTTATGTACCTATACGATTCGGTACTCGACACTCACGATAAATCGAATCCAGTTTGCATGGGATTTAATCGATTTGAATATGTATGTAAACTGCATTGGATTAAGTTCTGATTAGAAAAATAATCTTAACCTTTGATTTTGTAGGTATTTTAAAATGATAAAATGTTCTGAAAGGTCAATTTACTTATATTTAATATTTTTGTTACAATAACATTTACTCAATCACAAAAACAACAAGAATAATTAAATCAGTCTTAAGAATCCATACAGAAGTATTTAAATAAATAAAAATTAAAAATTTAAAACCCCGACTCACAAAAAAGAACCTGCAAAAAGTAAAAAATAACTATTACATTATGACCTATCTACCCTAAGTATAATCTCAAAATCCTTATTTATTGGCATTAGACAGCGTAAATTAAATAATATTTACATTAAAATAAAAACTAAAAACTAAACAAAATAAACATTTACCCTAAGTATTGAACCTTTATTATTATTATAGGTAGCTGTATTATTTACGTATTCATATTTTTAACTAACAGTTTGTCTCGTCGGGGACCGCTCACCTAATCATAACCTAATCGATGCAACGATTTGTCTCGAAAGATGCAAGATCTAGAGCGGTCCCCCCGACGAGACAAACTGTTATAGTATAGGATCCCTTATACAACGACCTTCACCGAGATGCTTATTTCATGAAACGTACTTTATATTTAACTAGCTGTTGCCCGCGGCTCCGCCCGCGTGGATTTCGAATTCCTTAATTTTTTGAAAACAAATTATAGCCTATGTTACTCCCAGATATTGTAGCTTTCTATAGGTGAAAGAATTATTGAAATCGGTCCAGTAGTTTCGGAGCCTATTCGTTACAAACAAACAAACAAAAAAACAAATCTTTCCTCTTTATAATATTAGTGTAGATTTAATATGTCAATAAATAAATTGCATATGGGTTGCCTAACAAATTTTAGTCCAGGGTACTTTTAATTAATAATTTAAAAAAATTTTTTTTTCAAACATTCCACCGGTGTGATTATTAGATAAACTCTATACCAATCGAAAGTATAAAGCCCATAGAATATGCAAACGTTAGGTTGACCATTTTTTTCCGGTCACAACTATCGGGTAGCCAGGTATAAACAGGTAAATCTATACTAGCATTTTACAACGGTCTGCTTATTGAATTGAACTTAAATAAAAATTAAAGATTATTTAATTATGAACACGGTGGTATAGGGTTGCCTGCGAAAAATCAGTCCCTAATTCCGGTTGTCGAATTTTAAAAAGTAAAATATCGCTGCGTGTGGCTGCGAGTGAATGTGTGCGACTGAGAGGTCTCAACCAACCATCCCATGCGATAGAAGAGGACACAGTATAATAGCAGCTGTTTAAGGTCCGCCCATTTAAAGAAAGAGAGTGCGCATGCTATTTGTGCTTGAAAATGAAAAGGATAGCGATAGACACGTATATATGCTGCGCAACATTTTGGATATAGGCATGTGATATACCTGTTACATTCAATACCCGGCCTTATAGGTATGGGTCTCTACGTGTACCCAGTACAAAAACCGGGTATCAAAATACCTATAGGTATTTTCTGAGCTGACCTTAGCGACTCATGGGTATGGCCAACTTTCTAGAATCCCAAGGGCTCTTCTTAATGAATACCTTCTTTAAGAAGAAGCCCCACAGGAGATAGACTTTTTCATCACGGATAGTAAGCACATATTAGAGATGTCTCCGTGATCAACAGGTTTAAAACCGGAAGTGATCACAGGCTTATCAGAGGCTCTCTAAATATCAACCTTAAGGCTGAAAGATTCTGGATGATACGGTCTACTCTCCGACCTACGCCGCCCCAGGCCCAGGTAGTTCTAGGGTCCGAAAAGTTCCAACTCGAACTCCAAAATCGTTTCGCAACGCTGGAAACCACTGGCAGCATTGATGAGAAAACCGACACAGTGGTCAAAACTCTGCAGGAGGTGTCCCGAAAGTTTTTTCCCGGAAAACGCAAACAGCTAGAATCCAAACTCTCTTCCGAGACTCTCGAACTCATGTGGAGGAGGCGTGATGAGCCCTTCACTCAGTCGTCTTTGTCAGGTGGGAGAGCCTTAAACCAACAAATTTAAAAGCTGATAAGACGCGACCTCTGACGCTCCAACACACGTGCCATCCAGGATGCAATCGAGCGAAACAGGGGGGTTGAAAGTGTTCACTCAGCAGTTGGGCCTCCCTTGTCAGATGGGGCCTCCCCCATCTGACGAGGGAGATGGAGGAGGCCCCATCTGACGAGAACACCACAGAGCCCCACTCATGCGCCATTACACCGAGAGATACCCGATGTCAAGCAGTGCGAGATAGAGGCGGCTCTCAAACAAATAAAGAATAATAACTTTAAAGGCCAGTTCAATTAATAGTACATGCGATCACTGAGCATGTATGAAAGGTGTTTATTATGTCAGGATCATCACAAGTGGAAATATGGAACTATGTCGGCTCATCCTACCCCATTAAGAAAGAGATGTGATATACGTCTGTTATCTACAAGATTGGTTACTTTAGCAGGATGGCCTTAATCAGGTGGCACTATATTTTTCCCCTAACAAATGTCTTTCTTTCAAATGGAAAGTTGTAAAGTCATAGTCATAGTATAACACTCAATTACACTTTACATGAAATACATTACTCAATATAAGTAAAATGTGACGACCCAGTTTAGTTGAACTGGAACACAATTATCAGTGGATGAGTCAGATTGATGTAATTATTTTTTGTAGAACAATTTAGAATAACCCAGTTAAGTTTGACCTCCCACAATCTTTGTATTAGTAGCAGTACTGTAATACTATTATATTAATACATTGTATTATGTGTATATAAATCTGTTAATCAATCAGGTCCTTTAAGAGGTAGAAAACTTACTTTGGTATGGTTGGTTTCCCTTAAATACAAATATCCAATCCATTTCTTGTGCAGGTATTGCTTTACACAAACTGCTGCAGAATTTAACTTATCCCCTTCATAATTTGCTAATCTCTTTAGACAAGAAGTTCTGTGTTTATGTTTTAGCCAACTTTCAAATGCATCAGTGCTTAGCATGGCTATGGTTAAGGCCAAAATAAATTCCAGTAAGTTAATTTGAAGGTGGACACATACACTGCAAACAAAACTGCGCATTAATCTATGTTGATGTCTGCAGAACAATATGAATATGAATACTACATAAAACTATCATGAAATTATTATTTTTTACTAAATATGCGTGGTAGTATAAGTATAGAGCATGTACTTACAAGAATATAATATTTGTAAAAACCATGAAAGACAAAGAGAACCACATTTTTTTCCAAAATAAAATATCTTCAAGTATGCCAATAAAAGCTGCTAATAATAGGGATGTTTGCGTTTTTGAAGTTTCTAAATTCTTGGAGGTGTTCCATTTTAATATCTTTTTTAAGGAGGTAAGCATCAGGATATATCAATGATTTAGTTATTCATATAAAACTGTAATCAAATGCAACTTGTAGTGTTAATTTAAAGAAATCGAGTACAAAATATAGTACAATAAATTGGAAATGACGGAAGGCTAATGTCAAAAACGTCAAGACAAACGTCAATTCAAACCATGAAGCTATAGATAAACATGGAGGCCAAACCGGGAAGAACAGCTTGATCCAAATACCTATATGTCTGTATCTCACTCTCTGTGGGCCGACTTCTCTTTCGTGTATTTGTACAATGTTGCTATCTTCTTATTAGTATCTCCTAGTAAATTATAGAAATAGACCATACTAACCAAAAATGCAAGTAAAATGATTTATAAATAACTCTATAGTTCGACTACGATTATTAATGTGGAAATTGAAAAATTATATGCCATTTATTATGCATGATTGGGTTGTTGAATCAGGATATCAGTGAATTAAATTCCCATTGTCTATGGATTCAGTACGTAATGTGGCAACATTGGTACTACATGTCAACTATCAATAAACAATATGGCGGTTGTTTATTATTGTTTTGGTTTTTAACATATTTAAAGTTAATTATAAGTTTAAACTCAAAAAATGGTGCAAAATTGTATAGTGCGTGGTTGCGGTATTACGTGGCGTCAAGGATGTGATATAAAATTCCACGCGTAAGTGTTTAAACTTGTTTAAATGGTGATTTCTTGCTTAGAAGGTTATCATACTTAGAAAGAGAAGTCGGCCCACAGAGAGCAAGATAGTAAATACAGACTGAGCATCAAGTAGGTATTGGAAGTGCGGCCTCCATGTTTATCTATAGCTTCATGATTCAAACCATGAAGCTATAGATAAACATGGAGGCCGCACTTCCAATACCTACTTGAAGCGCGGTCTGTATTTACTATCTTGCTCTTTGTGGACTGACTTCTCTTTCTATTCTAAGTATGGTAACCTTCTAAAGGCGTAAACACACTTATATGTCGTGGCGTGTCGTGACGCGCCAGAAGCATATCGCTGTCATATATTTATTATGGTTAGGGACATAATAATTATATTTGCATGTCGTGTTGTGTCACAACGCGTTCTGTCTGTCGTGGCGCCGACTGCTTGCCACCGATTGCGCCAGAGTGGTGGTGGGGGCTATGATGCCACACGACACAACAGGTAAATGTGTCTCTACACACCGGCGCGTGGCTCGTGGTGCGAACATCTAGCGGGACTTTTACATTTATTATATTTGCAGCAAAATTACTGACGATCTTAATGAACTTGTACGTCAACGAAAAGTTATAGTATTACTCAAAGTGTAAAGAGTGCATGGATCATTTTGATCAGAAATGTTACTTTTTTTTTATATAGGACACGTCAAAATGACTCCACCTCGCCTGATGGTAAGCGAAAGGCAAAGTCTCAGGACTGGGGCCACCTGTACGTCAACGAAAAGTTATAATATTACTCAAAGTGTAAAGAGTGCATGGATCATTTTGATCAGAAATGTTACTTTTTTTTTTTATATAGGACACGTCAAAATGACTCCACCTCGCCTGATGGTAAGCGAAAGGCAAAGTCTCAGGACTGGGGCCACCACCACATACACCGGTAGTACTACAGTGGCGGCCCTCAGCTTGATGGCCTCATCAAATGCTTTTTCACGCCCCGCTTAAAGACCCCGGGACTATAGGAGGAAGGAAACACATGCGCTGGTAAAGAATTCCAAGCCTTTATGGTGCGGCAAATAAAAGAGGCACCGAACCGCTTGGTTCTTGATGGAATTGATGCCACCGTGTGCGGGTGATACCTCAGTCTGGCACGTGTAGTTCTGTGTAGGAAAGGAGAGGGTGGGATTAATTGGAAGAGCTCATCGGAACACTCGCCATGGTAGAGACGGTAAAAAACTGCCAAACACGCTATATCTCTACGTAGCTGTAGAGGCTCGAGGGTGTTCGTGATTTCTGGACTCCCAATAATGCGGACTGCACGTCGCTGCAATCTGTCGAGAGCATCTAATAAGTACTGTGCAGAGCCATCCCAGAGATGAGAACAGTATTCCACCCCGGAACGGATTTGTGTCTTGTACAAAAGACACCGCTGTTCCGGCGTGAAAAACCGCCTCACCCTGTTCAGGACTCCGAGTTTACGCGAGACCGTTTTAATGATGCTCTCGATGTAGTTTTTGTTGTTCAGCTTACAGCGAACATCCATGCCGAGTATATCGAGACTGTCCTGCAGTGGTAATGGTGTGTCCCGAAGAGTAGGGAGCAGAAGGAAAGGCGATACCTTTGCTGTAAACGCACAGGCCTGCGTCTTCTTGGCATTGAACTCGACCAGGTTCTCAGAGCCCCATTGAGAAATGTGATTCAGGACCTGGTCAAGCTCAGTGACAAGAAGCTGCCTTTTTTCCTCGATGTCAGCCTGTTTAGCCGCAGGGTGACCGAGATAAAGCCCATGCATGGTACCATCATCTGCATAACAATGAATGCTGCCTACTGACAGCATGTTAATGATATGCTCAAAAACCTTGCACAGCACTGAGGTGACGGCTATGGGTCGATAATTGCCTGGCTCGGACCGGTCCCCTTTCTTGGGGATCGGCTGTACATTCGCCTCCTTCCAAGCGGGCGGCACTGTACCCGCGATGTAAGATATGCGGTACAAACGCGTAAGCATTGGAGACAACTCCGCTGCGCAATTACGTAGAACAACCGCTGGAATACCATCGGGACCACTGGCTTTCCGGACATCGAGTGATTGCAGCAGAGTACGAACATCGCGTTGCCTGATATGAATATCAGGCATTGCGTGGTCACAAGTGGGCAGTGTCGGTGGCTGCATGCCGCAATCATCTATTCGGGAATTAGCCGCAAAGAGATTAGCAAGCAGATCTTCTTTCTCCTGCGGCTTATGGGCCAGGGATCCGTCGGAATTACGCAGCGGGGGCAGCGAAGGCTGGCAGAAGTTTGCTTGCACGGTCTTGGCCGGTCGCCAGTAGCCACGGCTGCCCGTGGGGTGGCTCACAAGCTCATGACCAAGCCGTGCTATGCGCTGGGCATTCGCTCTAATGTAAGCCCTCTTGCAGACCTTTGTGGCTCTGTTGTACGCCGCTCTGAACCGGCCCACATTTGGATCGTGCATAGTGCGTGCCCTAGTCCAAGCACGGTACGCCAACTGTTTTAGATGTACAGCCTCTGCGCACTCGCGCCCAAACCAAGCACGCACCCTGCGGACGCCCGTGACATCAGTGTAGGGGATGTAGTATTCCATACCCAAACTGATCTCACCGGCGACAGCAACAGCACTTTCCGATGGGGCCCTATCCCTAAAGCAGCGTTCAACCCACGGGATGGACGCAAAGTAATCACGGAGTCCATCCCAGTCTGCTGACGAGTAGTGCCAAAGCCGTCGCTTCCCCTGCACGGGTCGAGGGGGAGCTACAATGGGCACCTTGGAACAGACCAGACAATGGTCGGAGTTACCTAAAGCGGCATCCACCGACACACTGTACTGGTCTGGATGACTCGTCAGCAGAAGGTCCAGCAGAGAGGGCGCTTGACCTGATATTTTTGGTATCCTGGTGACCTGGCGTACCAATTGAGTCAGGTCATGCGTGAGAGCGAATGCGTGGGCGGCTCTTCCCGCATGGTCTGTTTTGGCGGAGCCCAACCAGGTCTCATGGTGGGCGTTAAAATACCCCAAAATTACCAATTCCGCGTTCGGAAACCGCTCCTGCGCATCATCTGCCGCCTGACTCAGGTATTCGAAGAGTCGAGTTGTCTCGGCATCTCCTGTGTGGGAACGGTACAGGCACACATAGATCTGGCTTGAAGAGCCATGATCTACGTGTACCCATAGGACGGAGAGGGAGGGGTCCTCTAGGCAGCGCAAACGGCGACAACAAACATCCGCCCTAACAAACACGCACACCCCGGCCTTCGCCCGGAAACTTTCCTCAATAACGTAGCCGGGGTAAAGCAAGTGGGTCGTGTCGTCAGGGCGGCGTATTTGTGTCTCCGTTAGAAACAGCATTGCTGGCTGCGCCGTCTCAAGGTGGTGGTGGACGGCGTTGAGGTTTGTATGGACTCCACAGATGTTCGTGGACTCCACCTCAAAAAGTACATTTGTGGGAGAATGTCGAGCCGCTGTATTGCCGTTACTTTTTTTAAATTGCGCTGCCATGGATAGGGAAGAGAAGGCGTGAAGAGGAGGTGATTGTTGTCGCAGCACCGCGTGACAAAGCGCAGAGATTGGTTCCGTCCATGGAAATGAGGCACGGCGGAAATCGACCCGCCGGACGGAAGAGCCCCCGTACCCTCCCGAATATGGTCGCCGGGTTCCCACTCCGGTCACCAACCGGCACGACGATCCATATCGGGATTATGCGCGACCTGGTAGGGCAGCCTTCCGGGGTGGTTAGCCCCAGTTGGGCCCCTGTACTATGCCGCGGGCGGCCAGCGGCACCTCCGTTTCTACAGGTCTCCCTGTCCGGCGGGTCGATTCACGCCATGAATCCCCACGCCATAGACTACACCAATATCCACTGGTCCCACAAGTGCTGCAACAACCATCACCTCAAGCCCCGGCTATGTACCTGCTGAACCCTAAACGCAACCCAACCGAGGTTGGATTACTATGGAGGGTTTTCCGCAAGGTGCACGGTGGTACCTACCCGGCCCAATTTGAGGCAAGTTTGTGCATCAAATTGTACCACCTAGTAAAACTTGGGAAGAAATTGCAGAAATTTTGAAAGAAGTCAATAAATAGTATTTCAAGTCCAAAAAAAAACAAAAATTGTATGTATTGTATTTTTCAGTCAATAAAAAAGTACTGATGAAATTTCTTTTCGTCGCTCTCTAATTCTTTAACGAGATTATGAAATTCACCTTTGTTTTGTCTCCCTCTGTTTATAGGGTGAACCCAGTATCTTCTTTTCTTTTTTTGCTCTTAAAAAGTTTCATTGCTAAGAGAAATTGAAGGTCTTCATCAAAATCAATATCCGAATCAGAAGAAAACATTATGTATGTTTGAACGCTGCAAAGGTTCATTATGTACCTACTGTTCAGAAATAACGCCAGAGTACGCCACGACACGACACGTTAGTATGCACACACAGCGTTACGTCAGTAAGCTTCACGATACAACACGACACATAAGTGTGTATCCGCCTTAAGCAAGAAAACTAATACACGAAAGAGAAGTTGGCCCACAGAGAGTGAGATAGAGACATGTAGGTATTTGACTCAAGATTTTTTCCCAGTTTGGCCTCTATGTTTATCTATAGCTTCATGGTGAAGCTGAACCACGACATTTATTGATTTGCAACACCAGTTGGTAGACTATAAATGTCACCTGCCATTTCTCTGTGAAATTGCGCGTTGACATTACGATTTTGATACTTTGTATGTATTCACATCAAATATTAACGAGATTCAGATCAGATGCGATATCCAAAAATATTCGCTTTTGTATATTTGTACTTTTCGACAATATTTATTTAATTAATATAATTAATTATAAGTGTGACTGATGATGGATCAAGCAGCTCGGATGATGGTGAAGAATATTTGGAATCTAATTTTGATTATAATTAATAATATTTTTTTCTAATAAATGAATTTCGTCTGATAAGCCCGCTTGAAGATAGTTTTTAGTCTGGAATAACACAGGCAATAGGTATGTCTTGCACACGTTCATAGGCCACATTTTGTCCGTGAAATCTATTCCCAAGGGTAGCGGGAACGGGATCATAATTTCACGCAGGCATTAGCTGGTCTTCTATATTTCCACTACATCTGCGGTTTTAGTCGGTTCGATTCCGACATAACCATCCCCAATGGCCAACGGGGGTGGTATTCGTGGGGATTTCAACATGAATAAACCTGCTACCTTTTCCCCCGATATTCCCACAGTACCAAACTCCCACCCAGGCGAATTCGTGGGCAAAGGATAGTATTTAATAAAGAAATCAAAATATAAATAAGGATAACACCAAATAAAGCGCAATAAAATTCTTTAAAAATATCAGTTAAATTATAATAGGTACATACTTTTATTTCACGATCAAAATGTTTTTATCCAACTATAACTGGTGATACCTGCCCTAAATTTTTTTAATTTGCCGCGGTTTTGTTGGTCTAGCTTTCATTAGACAGAGTATAGTAGTGGATAAGTAAGAGTAACATAAACAACATGGAGGCCAAACTGGGAAGAACAGCTTGAGTCAAATACCTACATGTCTCTATCTCACTCTCTGTGGGCCAACTTCTCTTTCGTGTATTTGCACAATGCTGCTATCTTCTTATTAGTATCTCCTAGTAAATTATAGAAATAGACCATACTAACCAAAAATGCAAGTAAAATGATTTATAAATAACTCTATAGTTCGACTACGATAATTTAATATGGAAATTGAAAAATTATATGCCATTTATTATGCATGATTGGGTTGTTGAATCAAGAATCAGTGAATTACATTCCCGTTTTTTAAGGATTCAGTAGGTAATGTGGCAACATTGGTACTACATGTCAATTATCAACCAACAATATGGCGGTTGTTTATGTTTGTTTCGGTTTTTAACATATTAAAAGATAATTGTATATAAGTATAAACTCAAAAAATGGTGCAATATTGTATAGTGCGTGGTTGCGGTAGTATGTGGCGTCAAGGAGGTGATATAAAATTCCAAGTGTTTAAACTTGTTTAAATGGTGATTTCTTGCTTAGAAGATTTCATACTTAGAAAGAGAAGTCAGCCCACACAGAGCAAGATAGTAAATACAGACCGTGCTTCAAGTAGGTATTGGAAGTGTGGCCTCAATGTTTATCTATAGCTTCATGATTCAAAGTAAATTCAAACTTCAATCAATTTTATTGATAGTGAGTATCACTCACTATTGATTGAAGTTTGAATTTAAAGTAAATTAAAAGTAATACTCTAGTTTATGCTTTTGAGTATAAACGTGGTACGTATTGGTACTCAGTGGTATTATTAGGCAGTGATGAAACATAATTATATATCGGGCATTTATTCTATTCGCCCGATTAATGCCGGGCCTGATTAAAGCCCATCTTTAAGGGGTTTATGCCCTTGCATTTTGTTATGCATACTAAAATATTAGGTATAAGGTGATAAAGTTTGTGAGTTTGTGAGTTTGGTCAGTGGTTTCTTATCCTTATTTTTGAGTATATTTTACTAAAAAAAATAAGGATACTACTAAAGCTGCATGAATGTAAACCAAGGTATGAAAAAACTTGACATAAAATGACTTGGTGGCAATGCCGACCTCCACGCGGGCGAAGCCGCGGGCGGAAGCTAGTAAATAATAAATTACTTGTAAACTAATCCATCAACACAGGAGATGCCTTCGCTGCAGACATCAACATAGACTAGTGCTCGTACAGCTTGGTCCGTCGAACCGGATGTACTCCCCGGCAAAAGTGACGAGCTCTAAGTTTTCGGTCTTTGATAAGTTAATGCGAATAGATGTGCCTGATGCGTACGTCTTACTTAGTACATAATTAGTTTGACTACTACCTACTCAATAACTTCCTTATGCTATGAGTTAGATTTAAACTGCCAAAAAAAAGATATAGATAGCTGTTAGTAGTTGTACTTATTTAAAGTTTATAAAACTGATTTGATTGTTCAAAGTTATCCTATAGTACATTACATACATAATTAGCCTCACAAATGAAACCTCTAACCAAACAAAATGTGTCAGTCATCGTGACATTCAACGTGGTCAGCGTCAGCGTTGTGTGCGTTAGCGTGGCGTAGGTCAATAGCAAGTCAATAGGTTATTTAGACCGTTGTACTTGTAGACCAAACGTTGTAACAGTTATAAATTCATAATTACAGTTCGGCCGTTGCTTGAGAGAATGCAATCCTGACAGGTTGTGATCGAACGGGCGATTTAACTTTTTGCAACTGTTGTGTTGTTTTTGATACATGTATGATGTAATTTATGTGAATTTTTGAATGATTGAACGCAACGTTCAATCATTCAAAAAGTCACTCGTGGAATTGGGAGTGTGAGTGTGAGTGGGGTATTATATATATTTGTATATATATATAACTAGCTGTTGCCCGCGGCTCCGCCCGCGTGGATGTCGAAATCCGTTTCAAAAACTATCCTATCTCTCAAGTTGGATCGAACTGCACATGGTGTGCGAATTTTATTATAATCGGTTAAGTGGTTTAGGAGTCCATTGAGGACAAACATTGTGACACGAGATTTATATATATTAAGCTTTATTAAAAGGAACTTCGTTCCATCCGGATGTCCCTTGACACCTCTCGAGTTTTTTTTGTAATCTTAATTTAGTAATCTGTTGGATTATAGAATGTTATAATTTTCGAATACCTATGTAATTGTGCAATAAGCCTCTACCCAAGCTAATAGAAAGAATGAATCATATTTTTTATAATTTCTGACTGTGATTACCTACTATTATTTTATTGTTAGTTGGGAACAGGTTTAGAGAAAGGTACACGGTAAAAGTTTTTTATTGTAGGTACATCACTAGTCATGACGAATTGACATACGTCAGAATCGTATTCTCTCAACGGCCGAACTGTAAATCCTATTTGACAACAAAGACTATAGGTTTAGCTTTAATCTCAGTTTACGAAGTAGGTATATAATTTTAATTGAAAGATATCCGATTTGATATCTATTTTATTTCGAATTCTTAAATGGTTTATAATTCTACGTCCTTTATTATCACCAATTACCTACCTACTTCTGCCAATTACCTATAATATTCTCTGAAGCTGGAAATAATCTTCTTCTATGTGAAATTTTTGCATCGGTAAGTTGTTAGTGGAGGTAGGTACCTAACTACTTCGTACTTGGACAATTTAAGGTATACCTGTATAATGATATACATAAATATACAGGGTGAATTTTTCAAAAGGGCTTGGATGGCCAAATCCGAAACCATAAGGAATAGCGAAAAATGCTTAAGGGAGTCACGAGCCCGATTTTGATAAAACTTAAAACCTCATCATTAGATTTTTGAAAAACCAATAATCCTAGCTAGGAATCGAACCTGTTGATTTTGAAACAAAACACACCCTATATTTTTACACCATACGATAGTGTTGCTATTAAGGATCTTATTCTCGGAAGTAATGACATACCGCAAACTAAAGGAAAGAGCTCATCTTTAACAAAATACATTTTATTTTTCTTACGTTAACTACTTAATTGTTCAAATGTAGACCATTGTTTTCAATACATAGCTGGATTTGAGACTTCAAGGATCGTACTGCATTCAATATTATAATGTTATTGATTCCGTTTAGAATATTCTCCAAAGAACGTTTCAAGTCATCAAAAATGTGTCTTTGTAAATTTAATTTTTGACATACCCCCAAAGAAATTAATCTAAGGGAGTGAGAGACAGGGATCTCACTGGCCAAGGCACAGGACCATACCTTGCAATAAAATTTTTGTCAAACTGCTGGATTAAAATCTCTTTTATTAGCTATTATGGGCTGGAGCTCCATCTTGCTTAAAAAAAACATCAATCATCATAATTAATTCTTAGTATAATAATTTAAAACACAGGATAGTTACGATCTTTTCTGGGATATCGAACGAAACAAATAGGCACATTAAAAATATTAATTTTATTAAATTCCAAATTTTCCTTATTTTGCCGTATATCATTACTTCGCAGAATTTGTTCCTTAACAGCGACACTATCGTATGGTGTAATAATAAAGGGTGTGTTTTTTTTTTCAAAATCAACGGGTTCGATTCTTAGCAAGGTTTATTGGTTTTTCAAAAATCTAATGATGAGGTTTTAAGTTTCATCAAAATCGGGCTCGTGACTCCTTTGACCATTTTTCGCTATTCCTTATAGTTTCGGATTTGGCCATCCAATCCCTTTTGAAAAATTCACCCTGTATATGTAGTTAGGTATATTAGCATACCAACATAAACCAACCAGGTAGGTATTTATAGTTATAGGTATAACTACCCCATACTAGAATTAGCCGGGTAGGTAATAGATAAATATAACAACGAAATCTCTAATATTCACAACATTATATAATAAACAGTTGCCGGCACGTAACTTGGCCAGGTTTTGGAGTAATGGGGGTAAGTTCCGCATTCCGTATTGTTCCACAATGCGGATAAACACATCAAATTAATAAAGTGATAGGTACTTAATCTCAACTGTGCCTCTTAGATATAAGGATTTAAACCGTGTAAGTTTATTTACATTCATTTTGAGCTAGCGGTTACCCGCGGCTCCGCCGGGCGTGGCACTCTATACCCAAACATCGCCGTTCCAAATTCACATTTATAATTTTTATATTGACTGCATTACGTCCTTGTTAAAAACAGGTACATTCCTAACTCCTTACTACTTACGTAAGAAGTTGGTAGGTATAGGTAAATAAATACTTATAAAACATTGGTTTTAGACTTACAGCATTGATGCAGCAGTACCTACAATAGATGTAAAAACATGCTGAAACAAAGAATTAACCATGTTCATATAAAATCCTTCATTAAACCTACTGGCTCAAAAGGTAAGTAGGTAATATGCCGCCTTTGTTAGTTACAAAACTAGTTAAAAATTTCCAAATCCAAATTGCCAATATGTATAGGAATAGACTTATATTTGTCATATCAAAACCAAAAAAATGAAATGGAAATCACTATTTTCAATTTCATTTTTAGTAATGTAAAAACATGCTGAAACAAAGAATTAACCATGTTCATATAAAATGCTTCATTAAACCTACTGGCTCAAAAGGTAAATAATATTTTATGCCGCCTTTGTTACAGATACAGGCACGTTACTTGGCCAGGTTTGGGGTAAGTTCGCGCATCGAGCACTTTCAGCCAATCAAATGATTCAAAGTACGAACGAACGGAACGTTGATTCGCTACAAGACGACTCTCGGAGACATTTGATTGGTCCGTCAAGTGACGGACCAATCATATGTCCGCGACGGGGCAACCGCGTCTCCCGCGACCTAAAAATCGACCTTTGCGCATATGACGCGTCCGGCCAATTTACGTGCCGGTATTTATAGTTACAAAACTAGTTAAAAATTGCCAAATCCAAATTGCCAATATATGAATAGACTTAGGTATATTTGTTATATCAAAACCAAAAAAATGAAATGGAAATCACTATTTTCAATTTCATTTTTACTAGGTAGGTACTTGCATCCTGCGGCTCCAATCCAACCGCGTGGAATTCTGATCCAGTTCCCGTAACACACGGCAACCTATAATGCTTTCTGTTATTTCCGACTATAAATCTAACCTCTCTTTACCAAATTTCAGTGGGATCCGCTCAGCCGTTTGAGCATGATTAATTAACGAACATACAAACATCCTCACAAGCTTCCATATTTCTAATATTACGAGGAAGTACGATTAATTAATCACCTTCCTAGTCAGTAAGTACCTACTTAGGAGTAGGATAGGAAGTAAGATACCATGGGTGGGATGCCTCGTCGATCCGTCCACTATTATTTTTTAGTGTACCTTACGTCAGTTGCTGTATTATTTAAATATCTTAAGGTTGCAGTTGTCGTTATCGGACTACTATTATGCACGAACCGCCCAAACCACAAGTTAAAACTCCCATGCCAGGACCAAAATCCCAGAAGTTGTTGAAAGATTTAAACACTATCCAGGTAGATATTTTATTTTGTAGTTCTGCTCGCGATTTTGTTTGCGTTCTTCGTGGTTAGAAGTTAATGCTGTTGCGACTCTCGTTTTGATAGTTCGGATGTTTTGTCTGATATGAGACTATTTAGTAAGACTACGAGTATACCTATATTGCCGATGGCTACCTGCACGACGCTCCCTCGTGTAGGTACCGATTTGATGCAAGTTCGCAATGGGGTGGGGTACCCGCGCGTAAATGGTCCAGCCAGCAACAACCGCTGGATCCGCAACAAATATTACCTGCTTGTTGCGGATGGTCGGGAGGGACCTACAGCCGTCGGAAAGCGGTAGGAGCTGGATGTATATTTGAGGGAAGCTTTTTACCCGACTGCCGAAGAAAGGAGGGTAATGTTTTTCGAGACTATGTATGTATGTATGTATGTAGGTATGTCCATTTCTTTGTCACGGCCTATAGCCTAAACGGTTTGACGGATTTTCACATGCGAGGTATCATTTGATTCGTCGTGATTGTGTGAGTGACACCAATGCCCGTAGCCAAGTGGAAAAAGTCTAAATCGCTATCGTATCGTATCGAATAGAATAGATTAGGTCGACCAATCACACTCCAGCTCGTGATTTCGCCGCGGCGCGCGCATCGTACGCCGCGCCGGCGACGAGCTTGGATGTGATTGGTCGACCTAACCGTTTCTATTCGATAGCGATTTACGCTACGGAATACACTGACATTTGTCTACGGGCCCAGGTATATTAAAATTTCTAGAAAATCAAAATGGCGGACATATGGCCAGTGGCGTAGCTAGCAAGGGTGGCACCCGGAGCGGAATTGGTGGGTGTCACCCTAAATTCAATGAAAATTGTTAAAATAAAAAGAAATACGTTTTAATAAAATCCTAGTACCTACTTATAATATTTGTAAGTACCTTTAAAATTATTAACGGAAACAAAAGAAATTCCCCAATTCATAGGTGACGAGCAATCTCTATTTCGAGGGAATCCCCTGAATAGGGTTGGTCAAGCACTAACGGGGTAGGTACTTATTAAATTGTGGGACAATCCTGTACACTCCCCCCCTATTTCGGAGGTATGACGGGAACCACGCGGTTCCCAAACCCGAGGGGGCCATCTCGAATCCGAAGATGGCCCGGGTCAAGCCGGGGTGCGAGGGAAATGCTCTTTGGGCCACCTTACACCCTGGCGTCAGAAGACCCTAGACGGCGTGCGGTTTTAGTCGGTAAGAGTCCGACATAACCTGCCCCGCTGGCCGCGGGGTGGGTATCCATGAGGATTTACGCACGGAAAAAAAAGGGGGTGGTACACTGGAACTTTAAAAAAAATATAAATTTATTTGTTGAAGACTCTGTCTAATGAAAGCTGGACTCTGACATTTATTGATTTCCAACACCACTATAAGTGACATTAATCGGTTAGTAGAACATTATGATTTTGATACTTTGTATTTATTCACATCAAATATTAACGTGTTTCGGATGTGAAACCCCAAAATATTCGCTTTTGTATTGATATTTACTACTCAAATAGTGTTAACACTTTCACAGCGGAGCATTTAAAGCGCCGTTTGATACGGTACGCGGGCGATTTTCTGCTATTTTGTGAATGTCATAGAAACATAACTAAAATGAGTACACAGATAATTATTTTTGTGTATATATGATACGCTATTGTAGTTTATGAATAATGAATAAAAATACATTATATTATTTATGTTATAGTTATTAAAAAAAAACCAAAATAGTCATTTTTTCAACAACAAAAAAAGTCTTACATGCAACAAATGCCTTTTTTTAGATGGTAATTCTTTACCGTGTGATATTTTTTGAAACACGGGTCATTGCACAATGTCAAAATCAGCATTCTTGCGCACAGACATCGAACGATTATGCTGCGATGTATCGATGAAGCCATTTCGCGCCAAAATGCAACCCCATTCACCCTGTTTACTCGCCGGCGGCAGACTGAGCGGGCGGCGCGGGGGATTGCATATTGTAGCTGTCCTGTTCCCGCTACGTACTTGTATTGCATATGTGTGTATAGCTTATAAACTCAGCTACAAACGCGTACTAAGCGAATCCCGATTAGGCGACGTGATTTTCTAATAAACAGTATGAAAGGCGGTAACGTGTGCTGCTCGTGGTTCGCAAGTTGGAGAAAAGTATGAATGCCGAGCGGCACTCGTGGTTAGCTGTGAAAGTGTTAATTATTGAATATATTCACTTGTACTTTTCGACAGTATTTATTTATTGAATATAATTAGTTATAAGTGTGACTGATGATGAATCAAGCAGCTCAGATGATGGTATAGAATATTTGGAACCTATTTTTTTTTATTATAACGAATAATATTTTTATAATAAATTAATTTCGTGATTCCTACAAGCCCGCTTGACTTGAATATTAGTTTACCAACATAGCAAAGGGATAGTTTTTAGTCTAGAATAACACAGGCAAAATGTCTTGTACACGTTCATAGGCCACGGTAATCGCTTACCCTCAGGTGTGCTTGCCTGCCAACAAAAAATAGGCTACATTTTGTCCCTGAAATATGTTCCCAAGCTAGTCTTAGTCTATATCTCCACTACATCAGCGGTTTTAGTCGGTTCGATTCCAACATACCCATCCCCGATAGCCAATAGGGATGGTATACGTGGGGATTTCAACATGAATAAACCTGCTACCTTTTCCCTCGATATTCCCACAGCATCAAACTCCCACGCAGGCGAATTCGTGGGAAATGGATAGTATTTAATAAAGAAATCAAAATATAAATAATAATGACACCAAACAAAGCGCAATAAATATGTTTAAAAATACCAGTTAAACTATAATAGGTACATACTTTTATTTCACGATCAAAATGTTTTTATCCTACTATAACACTGGTGATACCTGCCCTAAATTTTTTAAATTTGCCGCTTTTTCAGGGTCCAACTTTCCTTGGACAGAGTCTATTTGAGCTGACTACAGTAGCAGCACGATATGATGGCCGGTTTGACATATTACAATAGTGATGGAAATGTCAATTTACTCTCGATAAAAATATAATCAAATCAAATAAGTTTTTATTGCAAGTAGTACTTACCTAGGTACCTGATTCAAAAACTTTAGTAAAAAAATATAAATTTTTACCTACTTAATACATTTGAACGAACTGAATATTGGAATTAGGAATGAAAATGAGTATATATTAATCCAGCTTCCTTCAGTGATTGCACTAGCTTTTTTCTTGTTGGATACTCCTTCCGTAAATAGTAGCTACACACATGTCTTCGACTGGTTTTGCTCGTTTTTTTCTGTGTGTGTGAAGTTTATTTTCTTCTGTGCCAGTCTCGCCAGATTTTTCTTTAGTTATCTATTCGTCTAACAGTTATAGGTAAAATTGACCTTCCATTTTGAGATTCACGATCGAAATGTTACGAAGGCGTAGGTACCTATAACGAACACACGTGCCTGACTGTTTAGAACTCAGCTCTGCGTATGTTCGGCCATATCGACGAAATCCACAACAAAAGGCGTAAACAGAGTAAGTTGAGGGCTACCATTATAATTATCACTGTTAGTGTATGTAATGGGGACCCCTTCCTGAGACTTTACCATCAGGCGAGATTTACCATTTAGCTTACCATCAGGCGAGGAGGTCTAAACTATATCGCAATCGCACTGCACTCCTAGTTTGTACTTTTCGAAGCAACGTCAAGTCGAAAATGCTTTGTTTTGACGTAAGTTTGCCGGAGGTATTATTGGGCTTGCCAGTGGTCCTAGTGTCGATTATATAGATTTTATTTAAAGAAATTGAATTTCGAAAAACAAATACCGAGTTGTGTGAAATAAGTACACCAATAGGTAATTATAATCTTATAAAAAAAAAAATGATCGTGGGACACTAATATACATTATATAATTCAGAAATCAATGTAATAAATAAATATTGTGTCCTAAAATTATACCTACATTCGATAAAATTTTATGACTTACTGTACGTCACTATTGACAATAAAGAACAGCAATTTGCTCTTTCAAAATGTCACAATAATTAATACGAAACTTCATGAGCGGACAAACGTCAAACCGGCCATTATATCGTGCCGTAGGTATAGTGTTATTACACGTGCGCTATAAGTTGAGACCTGATCGCTTCATGTCACCAGCGCGTGTTTGTACAGCACACAAAAAATATCGTAAACAAGCTTCCACCTGAGACGTTACCTACCTGTCTACCTATTGCTTTGCGAATAGTACGTCACGGGCGACTGAGAGGCAGTGCAGGGGGAGATGGGCGGAGAGCCCTAGTCTCAACTTATAGCGTACGAGTTATACAAAACTATTGAAAGTGGACTATCAATAGACAATGCTAGAGCTCACTGTGAAAACTAATGAAACCCCTTTTTTTCTTTTTTTATCGTGCGGAAATCCCCATGGATAACACCTCTTTTGGCCATCGGGGGTGGTTGTCGGGATCGAACCGACTAAAACCGTACGCCGTCTCGGGTCTAGCCAGGGTGTAAGGTTACCTAATAGGCACATCCCTTGCACCCCAGCTGTCCCTGGACCATCTACTGGATGGGGTGAGCATCGCGCCACTTCACCGACGGTGTGGTGTAGGGGGCCGTCTTGTCACCCTACCTTTTGCCCAATTAAATTATTTTATTAGTGGCAATTATGCTGTCAGTCACAGATTTACGATTTTTTATAGCATAACAAAACATAAACTCACACGCCTATATTCCCGAAGGGATAGGCAGAGTTGCTAGCACCCACATTTCGCCAGTTTTTATGTTTAGGTCCCAATGTAATAGGTAATTTTTATAGATGGTACTATAATTGATGTTCATAGTTGGACTCGGGTGTCACCCCCAGGCGGGTGACACCCGGGGCGGATCACCCCCCCCCCCCGCCCCCCCCTAGCTACGCCACTGCATATGGCGCCAAAATAAAATATTTAAAATTTGTTTTACACACTCTACAGCCTGAACGGCTTGATGGATTATGACAAGCAAGGTGTTATTAGATTCTTCGTGATTGTGTGACTGACACCACCACATTAAAATTTCTAGAAAATCAAAATGGCGGATTTTTGGCGCCACAAATATTTGATCGCGATGGATGCAAAAACTGCTGAACGGATTTCGATGCGGTTTTATTTGTATAAAAGGTTTTAGTAGGACTTATAATCTTACGTTTGTTTGATTGCAATCGGTTGAGTAGAACCGGAGCTATGAGCAAAATATAATAATTAAGGTTGAATTTCGGTGATGTCCCTTTACTACTTGAACATTATTAACTCCATAAAAGATATAATTTACACTTTATTGTTATCCGGGCAGCTATGTAAATAACTAAAAAATATAAAATAGTAAAAAATAAATTAATAAAATCAAAAAATCCTAAAAACTTAAAAAAAAACAAGCCCATCTAAGGGCTTGTTTTTTTTTGTTCTAGAAACATAACAACTGTACAGTCGGGATCCATTATTCGACAGTCAATCTAATTTCAATGGATCCCGACTGTTCAGTTGCTATGTTTCTAGACCACCGGACACTAATCTAAGGGCTTGTTTTTTTTCTTTTTAGTTTTTAGACAGTCGGGTTCTTGATTTTATTAATTTTTATAGTTATTCAACTTAGAATAGGTAGGTACTTATTATGTTATTCTCTGTTATGTAACAGCTAGTGTTCACTCACATCATTTATGATCTATTACAGCAAGCTGCTTCAGTTAAAATATTTTGTGATTTTAATAAGTCCTTTGGAAACTATCTCGTGGATGCTGATGGTAATGATATTTTGGACCTCTATAATCAAATCTCAACTATGCCTCTTGGATATAACCATCCTGAGCTTTTGAAGGTATTTGAGGATGAATGCAACCGAGTAAGTTTGGTTAATTTTTTTTTCAGCTAGCGTAGCTTTGTTACACTCATATATTTTCATGAAAATAATATACGCGTTGCAGAAGGTGTTGGTGAATCGCCCTGCTCTAGGTGTTTTTCCGGGTTGCGATTGGCCTCAACGATTAAGAGATTCGCTTTTGGCATTTGCTCCTCCCGGCCTATGTCAAGTTTTTACTTTGATGTGCGGAGCGTGTTCAAATGAGAACGCAATAAAAGCAGCTTGTATAGCATACTGTTTAAAAAAACGATGCGGCAAAAAAACATTTACGGATGAGGAACTGAAAACAGTTATGTCGAACGACCCACCAGGATCTCCGTTGTTATCGGTCTTATCCTTTAAGGTATGTGTCTACTTTATTTCAGTCATTTTTGTTGCTTAAAGTGAAGATATGTACGTGTTTTGTAATGTATCTGACATAGGTATCTTTCTAAATTTTATTTTTCTTAGTTTCATACTTTTTTCATAGGAGTCTTTTATGATAAGACTCATACATAAACTCAACACAAGTACCTACCTACATCATTAGGTACTTATTATACATTTTCAGGGCGCTTTTCATGGTCGGACGCTGGGCACATTAACCTTGACGAGATCAAAAGCACTTCATAAGTTAGATATGCCAGCCTTTCCATGGGGTGCGGGTCCTTCATTCCCAAAATACAAATATCCTCTAGAAAAGTTTAAAAAAGAAAATGCGAAGGCGGATGAGAAGTATGTATCTATCTATTGGCTTTCAGAAAATAATGTAGGTATACCTGAAAAGGTTCTAACTTTGGTCGATTTCTGTACCTATTCTCATGCCATAGCGAATTATGCACTTGCTTTCCTTATCATGACGAGGACGGACGGTAAAACCCGTAAAACGTGCGGTAACCGTGCCGTGCAACGACGTCATTGTTTTAAGTCAACGCATACAAGTGTAAGTACGATACCTACCTATAACAGAAAGCAATTTTTATAATGTTTGTCTGTTTATCTTTCTGTCTGTTTGAAAGAGGTAATCTCTAGATCTAGGCCGGTTTAGACGGGATTTTACTAAGTTTTCGCGGTTTTACTAAGAACCTATATCTTAGTTTTTACTCGACCAGCTGTGATCACCTTTCAAACAAAAATACCACACCAAAATCCGTTCAGTATCTAGTTTTTGCGCTCATCGCGAGCAAACAGCCAAGAATTAAAAAAAAATGTTTTCAGATTTGTTCATTTAGCATAATATCCCAAGTATTTTTAAATACTTGGAGGAATGGATACATAGCCTACTTCTAATGTACCTACTTGAACTAAAAATGCAATAATGTAAGTACCTAACTATAAGTACCTAAGTATGTTACTAGATCCCTTGCGGAAGTGGCTGATATAATGAATTCATATAAGAAATCAAAACCTGTGGCAGCAGTGATAGTGGAGCCAATTCAGGCCGAAGGAGGTGACAATGAAGCTTCCCCAGAATTCTTCCAGAAACTTCAAAAACTTTGCAAAAAGGTTGGTTAAGTGGTTATGACGACTACCGAATCTACGGCCGAAAAATGTTGTTAATTGTCTGCTAGGTATACCTATGGTGTTCTCCAACAATCCCAAAGAAGTGAAAGAATTTTTATTTACGGCTATTATGTTAACTACTTGCATTTGGTTATCAAGAGGGTATTAAGTCCTGAAAGTCGCCACTGCAAATTGTGACTTGTGACGACTGTGACAAGGAGTCTGCACAGCACATGCAGCACATTTTTGTTTTTTAATATCATAGAATAGGGCCAAGTAAACTCATTGCCCTAATGGGTACCTAAGTAAATCTATCGTTGAATTAATGCAAATGTAATGTCGTAATTATGTACTTTTTACGTACAGAATGGAGCAGCTTTGATAATGGATGAAGTTCAGACAGGGTGTGGACCGACGGGAAAAATGTGGTGCCATGAACATTTTAATCTCCCCGAACCACCTGATATGGTCACATTTAGTAAAAAAATGTTTACTGGCGGTTACTATTTTAGGAAAGAATACAAGTAAGTGAAGGTACCTACCTACCTAGGTATACTTATATAAAAATAAGTGAAACTTCAGAAAAATTAACATCAAAACCTGTCGAATTATTCAATGGATCTATAATAATAATAATTATATACTTACCTAATGTTAAATTTTCAGTCCTCCACATGGATTCAGAATATTCAACACATGGATGGGTGATCCATCGAAGATAATTTTACTACAAACCTCTTTGAATATTATAAAAAAAGAATACTTGTTAGAATTAGTAAAAAAGAGCGGCGAAGTACTCAAATGTGGTCTCCAAAATATTGAGTGGGAGTTTCCAAATCTTGTGAATAGTGTAAGGGGTCGCGGCACGTTCCTCTCCTTTAATACTGTCGACACGGCATTCAGAGACAAGTTGATAAAAAAATTGTTAGATAATGGTAAGACATTTTATGTACAATTCAAGTTAATTTCTTTATGAACACAACACTTTTTCATAAACCTTTTGAGTTCATATGATGAAGTAACTATAGCTACTTAATAGTTTAACTCATATGTTGATCCTTTTATTTTATAGGCGTTTTAATAGGAGCTTGTGGAACAATGGGAATACGACATCGACCAGCTTTAACTTTCACGCCCAGACATGCATGTATTTATTTAGATATTCTCAGAAAATCGCTTAAGGAGGTTAACCAAAGTAAAGGTTGTAAATGTCGTTAAATTTTACGAGGTGTAAAGCAGTCAGTAGACAATGTCCTGCAAGGAATGTGCGCGGTCGCGTAAGAGAATCGCGTTAGAAACTCTTGACGGGGTCCATCCCTTGCATGACTGTCAATGCTGGCTTGACGCCAAAAATAGGTAATGCAAAGCATGTCAGATGTCAGTAGCCTTAATGTCAGGGTTTGGACCAGAAGGAACCGATCGGGTGAAATGGAGGAAAAAAATCTCGTGTTATTATGATTTCAAAATTATTGTAGGTACGTAGGTAGGTGCCTACCCTAATGGTAATGAACATAATTATATTTTAATTGTATTGTATAGGTATGTATTTTTTTATTTAGAAATAGTCTGTTTCTTATATTTTAAAATATGTACCTATAAAAACCTCAGATCAAAGGCATTATTGAGTATAATTTCTTGTAATTTTATTGTATTGAATGAAGAGACATTTTACCAAAAAAAAACATTATACCGTTTTTAAAAACTAAAAAGGCATTGAAAGGTGAAATTTAATTGCTGCCCATTCTCTCTTCGCGCAAAAAGAAATAGTAAGGGCGCTGCAATCAAGTTAAATAATTAAGTAGAAAGTTATAGGATTTCTTCTCTTCTTACCTATATAGATTTTTATAGTCATTGACCGTTGACGGTGATAAAAACCGCGGTAGCCTAGTGGTTTGGGTAATGGACTGCTGAGACGAGGTCTCGGGTTTGATCCCAGGTTCACCATGGCACACACAAATGACTTTTCGATGCTTTTCGAAGTTATGTGTGTATTTATCGCAGGTTTATTAGTGCCTCGGAGAGCACGTTAAACCGTCGGTCCCGGTTGCCATACAGACATCTATGGCAGTCGTTACGGGTAGTTGGAGCCCACAAAAGTCCAAAAAGTCTAACTTGGAACTTCGATATAATGACCATTGCGCATGCTTATTGGAAAACTGACTTAACTCAAAAATGATGATTTTTGGATAATCGCAAAAGAAGATCTTGCAATGAGGACTTTATCTACTTGTTAACTAATAACATTTTAACTGATTTATCAATTAACCATAGCCACTTGTATTTTGAAAGAATGATAAATTATTTATATTATTTCAGTAAAAAAAAACCGGAAATATGTTTTATTTATTTTTTAAAAATATTTTAAAATGTACATTCTTAGTTAAGTCAGTTTTTTATAAAAAGGTTAACAAACATTTTAAAATGCAAGTGTACCTTTACGTTTTTAGTCTGTTTTATTTTAAATAATTGATTACTTATAATGACCAATTCAGTATTTAGTCTGTATATGATTACTGTATAAAACACATTTTGAGATTGGGTCACTTTATTCAAATTAGCAGACCGTGAATGAAGTTTATGATGGCGTTTTTAATTAAATTAAAGGACATAATATAGTCATCAGTCTTTTATTGTACCACTCTTTAGAAGTAGCAGATAAAAATCACAAATTTATTTATATTTATAATGTATTAGTCTCCGTTACAGGGTCTATAAATCAACATAAAAATCAAGGCGGAAAATTGTTGTTTTACACAAAAAATCGCAATAACAAAACTCAACGTTTTAGATCACTATAGAAAATAAACTCACTATAAAATAAAACAATGTCATAATCAACTCTAGTTAAATGTTTATAAAACATAAAATAAAGCTTCAAACCTTAAACATAATTATTAACTTTAAAGAAACCTTCTTTTTTAAAATTAACTTTTCACATCTAATCAATACTTAATGTATGCTTTGGTAGAGTAAATAATTATCTTAAATAATAGTGCTATAAAAGTCTGAATAAAAATTTGGGATCAGATTTTTTGATATTAACTCTCTCAAATCTTTTTTTTTATTCTCCGTTAGTTCTTGTTTTTGTGTGTAGACATTGGTTGGTACAATTTCGCACAGGGGAAGCATTTTCTGCCTTCTACTTCTGACCCTTACTTCTTTAAATTCGCTCTCTTTGTTGTGTGAAGTGTGACGAAAAATGAAAAAGGTGAATCTTTGCTTACTTTTATAACCTTTTAGATCATTCCATAACACAGAGCTGCCGTTTGTAGTTTTATTAAAATTAAGACCCCAATCATGTTGTAGTTTTTTTAAATCTAAAAATGACATTTTTCTTGCTAATGTATTGTTTGCCAGCATTTCTCAAAAGTTTAGCTTTATTCTGTTTCCAGCATTGTTCATCACGTTTACGCTTTCTTCCTTTCTTCTTTTCTTCTTGTACTGTATTATCTGCCCGAACTTCTTGATTTAGCGAAACTTCTGCTGTTGTAGGTTCATTAATCCGAACTTCTTGATTTAGCGAAACTTCTGTTGTAGTTGGTTCATTAATGTTTGTTTGTCCTAATTGGTTTGAGCCTGTATCAGAACTATCGCTAGAAGATCCTGAAGATGATGAACTCGAAGAAGATGTAGAAGATGAGGAACTCCCGGATGAGAACTCCCCTTTGGATCGAGTTGGATATACTTGCCTTTGCTTTTTAGGTGCAAGTGCGTATGTTGGATCTTGATCACTTAAATCGACATCGCTAGTTTCTGAATTTGAATATTTTTCATCAGTACAATCGTGGATGACTGTAGTGTTATGAAGGTGACATTCACTACTATTTGTAGGCGCTTCAAAATATTCTTGTACGTTAGAGTAACGCTGATTTTCGGGCGTATTTGTTATATCAGCTAACATCTATAACATATAAAAAACATTCTTTAGTAGTAATAAAATAAATAAGTAGGTATACAAGTTTAGTCTTTAAACTACTTCAAATTGTTACCTTCACTTCAGTTGATGTTTGATGAAGTTCTTGTACCACGGGTTGTGGCACCAGGCTTCGAGCCTGAACCAGTTCCATCATCTTTTTTGATCTATTGGATGACATTATCAACCTAAAACATAAATAGTAACATTATGCCTCTTGTACAAATAAAAAAAACATATGCAATATTTAGACTAATAATGACTCAATGTATAATACTGACAGGCAATTAAAAAAGTTTATATAATATTACATCCATCTTTAATCAAACAAAGACTCAAATTTCATTGTGGCTCCTAAGTAACAATACCTTTTAGTAGTAAACAGACTAATACTTGAATGTTACAAAGTGTTACCTCTACTTATGGATAGATTTTAATAGTAAAGTGACTTAACTTGTAATGGGTCTAGAAAAATATAATAACTTTCAATGATAAACTGACTAAAAACTCAATGTGTCATGAAATATTTTATAAAAATTAATAATAAACTAACCTAAAATTTAATTAGTCTATATAGGAATAAACATTGTGATAAAACTTACCTTCAATTTTGATACTAAACACACACAACTATGATTGGGTCTTCGTTCCATGAAATGTTATTAACCTCACCACACAAGTGTCGGGCACAAACTGGTATGAGTCGCTATCCCATTTAAACACACTGAGAGATCGCAGAAAAGTGAAAGAGACAGATATATCACTGGCGCGACAGCAATACGTAATTTCAACGTATTTCAACCGGTAGACGGTAGATGGCGCTAAACGAAGCCTGTATCTGTATGTAACTCAATTCTGACCTACCCACTAATGGGTCAGTGTTCCATTAAGCATGCGATTGGTTGTGGAGGTCAGATGACAGTCGCTCCACGGAAAATATCGAAGTTCAGCCGCATCACAGTTGGACTGGAAAGCCGACCCCAACTGAGTTGGGAAAAAAGGTTCAGAGAATGTAATGTATGTGCCGGTGATGAGGAAGAAAAGCATTTACTTAGCAGTCGAATACTCTACCGACAGCACGCTACACTACAGACTACAGAGTGTACAGAGTTTGCCTACTACCTATACCTGACACTTTTAGTCACTGTTATTTATATTCTTTTTTTTGGTTAAGTAACTTTACTAAGTAGGTTATTATAATTATAACCTTTTATCTGCGAGTATTTGAATACAATTTTTATCTTTAAATTTTGTTTCATTTATATTCCAACATCGATAAATTAATCGTATGAAATCGGCTTATCTTCGCTTTGTATCGTGCAGTCCTGGGTTTTAGTCGTAGACAGAGAAGGGTTTTAGTAGACACTAGACAGGTAGGCACTAATAGCACTGTAGCACTAGACAGGTACTACATTGGTGGTTTCAAGAAATAGCATAGACTCTGCTTTACCTACACTTCATATTGGTAGGTATACCAGATATTGCTTAAAACATCGTCACGTTCGTTAGAAGATATGGCAAATAGACAACCGGAGTTATATGAAGGCTACATGGCTAGGTGGGGTACAAAGGCCTTGATGGGGCCCCCAAACACCTCACCGTCCTCCTGCTCTCATCCCGCATTTTGCCCATCCATACCTTTGTAGTAGGTACCAGGTACTGAAGACGAGCTACCGAAAGTCATAGCCGGTCGGTATGGAGGCGCCATCAACCCCTAAGGTTGTAGGGCTGGAGCACTGAACTAACTTGAGTGTTGCCACATTATACCTAAATCAAATCTGAACCTTGGCTCGACCCTCACCCACAAGGACAATGCCTTAAGCAAATAGCATACACGACGCGGCTACGGACGACGGTGTGGCTCATCCTGTATGTCCAACGTCAGTACAGTTACACGCGGCCAGTCTGATATGCGTACCACTTTGTGAGATCCGTAAACCTGCAGGTTGTTATGCATGGGCTTATATTTTTAGCATAGTTGGCATTGTTGGCACAAGCGAATACGTCGTCTGTGGTATCCCGCCCATATCGGTTTTGTTTTAACTCGTGATAGGTATTATGCAAAATTTTACAGTTTTTAGTAGATAGATACTAGTCATTTTACCACATAGTAGTATTGGTGGTAAATGGCTTCACCAAAACCCTCGGGGTCAAGTAAATCTCACATGTACAAGTTCTCCTCTTAAAATAATTGAGATTAGCAGGTCAGACGACAGTCGCTCCCATTAACGTCACATAAGCCAAATCTAAATGAACAGAACTAAGGAGTAACTAAGTGGATTGCGGGTTTCGAAGTGAAAGAATAGGATGCAACCGCCAACCACGCTAAGATATTTGAGATAATGAGTGCCTACCTAATAGTCATTTTAATTTTTATAGCAAAAATGTGATTGCTTTGCGCGTCAATCGATATTGTACCCCCACTACCGCACGCTACTCTCAGTGAAATGGGGAACGTCTAAAGATTGAACTTGACGTTCCAAACCGATGTAGGTACCTATCTATATGCTTACATAGTCGGTTGCGCGAGCTGCGCGAACACACCGCACCGCGGATACCGGGGAGCTGTATAAAATTTGTCGTCGATAAATATTTGTGGTGAAGGTACATATCAGAGCGTAATTTTGCAAGAAATAGACCCATAGATAATTCAAAAATGTTACGAGGAGTGAATATTCTGGTATCGAAATCATGTTTTCAGTTTCATGCGACAAGAGGTACGTAATTTGCACATAATTTCATATTTTGATCAGCCGGTGTCGAAGCACAAGCCCTGTTTTACTGAACACAAAGAGTACCTACCTACAAAGACGTAAGACCAATATAATTTATCACCTACACGATAATCTTCGTTAGACGAAGTAACTAGCATGTGATTATAAAAATCTTGAAGGATTTAACACACAAGACCTCGATGGCTGCATCGAATACCTAGTCATGCAAGCGAAAAATTACAAGTTTACACGAGAAAAAAAAAATCTAATCCTTAATATCTCGGGTTTCATACAATGTAAAATGAATTTGAAGTTAAAAAATAAATCTTTGGAGTGGTAACGGAGAAAGCTTGCAACCTCAGCTTGCAACATGTAATAATGTACTCGCAAATATTAATGTTTTTATGACAGAATAATCGAACAAAAAATCAATATATGCGTGCAATGACTTTTGCACGCATATAAATAAATGGCTTGCACGTCTATTCGATAAAGCCATAGCTATTATTAATTAAAGGGGGATGCCCATTGCCCTTGGGCACTTTGGCCAATGCAAAAAGTTTATGCAAATGGTAATATTTTACATAGTTTATTTGTACCTACATGGTCAATATTTTTTTTTCAATGTAAATATTTTATTTTGTAATTACCTAAGATAATATTGTAGTTTAACCTTCAATTATACAAAAATACATAAGTAATAGGAAAAAGAAGTAGATACCTATAAAAAAAATGGTAGTAACTAACTAACTTAAACTCGTCTACGAATATATTGATTGGTAATTAAAAATAACGACAGTTTTTTTGCCATTTAGCATATTCTTGGGCATATACCTATTATGATGGCCAGAATTTGACATTCCCCTTTGTTATTTTCACCGAAATAACATATTTGATAAAGAAATACCTACCTACTTAATTATTATTTTTTACAAGGATGCGATAGGTCTTTAATAATAATTATGATCTACATAATTTTTTGATCAATACCTACTATGAGTGTCGAAGAATTAACGTAGAATTCAGGGAATTACATTTAATACATTAAATACCTACCTACTTAGATTGGATTTGATGACGAATTTTTGTAACATTATCAAGTTTTTTACTAATAGGTACTTGTTTGCCATTTTGTTCTATAATAATCTTTATAATTTTAGAAAATGAACATATTTATGTAGGTACCTACTTGAGGTACCTACATGTACGCACTCTGTTTTGCTTCTATTGTAAATTTAGTTATGTAATTAAACCTTATCTGTCCATTACCTTACCTATATTGCAGTTAAAATGTAAAAAACAGGTCAAGTTAAATAAAAGCGTTTAAAAGCCACATATTAACTGCTACCTGTACAATATAATAATATTATGCTTTGTAACTGAGCTAACTTCCCAGGTAGGTATATAGGTAGTTTTGAACTTAAAAATACAAGTTCGACAATCCCCGGCTCTGAAGGTAAGCCGCGGTTGAGCCGGTTTCACTTAGACACGATACAGTTCATCTATAAATGGGTCTTATGGTTTTGGTAGGTAGTCATTAGGTAATCATTTGATAACTTTTAAGTTTTACCTAGTTTAAACTATATAGGTACCTAGTTACCAGTATTTATCGAACTTCTAGTACTTACCTAGTTGTGTAATCATAATTCATAATACTACATTAACCTATTAAGGTTAAGGCCCTCTGCGTAAGTATCTGATGAGATGCGTATGACGTAGGTACCTATAAGAATAAATTCTATCATAAGATAGGATAACAAAGTGTTTTAAGGTCAAATAAAATGAAGTCGCAATACACAATTTTGCAGCTATGTGATATCATTAGATAAGTACCTACTTAATAATTTATCTAATGATGATTTCGTTCTACTTAATATTGACAAAATATCAAAATAGTCAATAGGTACATTATTATACACTCTAAAGAAGCTTAGCATCTGAGCTTAGCATATTCCAAGTTATCAATCACCTCGACCCAACCAACTCGAACCTTTCATGAAATACCTAATACACTATAATATGAAATAGGTATACCTATTAACTTGCCCTCTGAACGTTACAAAATTTATATTAACTATACATACAAGGGTGAATATTTCATTTCGTGCAGATTACACGTTAATTTTTATTTTTTTTTCAAAACTGCAAATATGCATGAAATGAAATATTCACCCACAAACTTAATATATCAATTACGTAGGTATAACTATTATTTAATGATGTTAGTCACTTTTGATGGTGACTGTACCTACTATGAGAATTCAACAACATCCATATACTTACATGACTTCCATGAGTGATCATTGTTCTTTGAACAGATTTCAGAATCTTATCATCTGTATTACAACAGGAGCCATCACATCCAAGTATTAAAACTTCAGTCCCTGGACCGAAATCTAAGCAACTCTATAAAGAATTAAACTCCATGCAGGTAAAGTTTAAGAAATCAAGGTTTATGCAAATTACATAATATTATGCACCTGTGACTGTGAGTGAATGCCCGACTCTTAACTTATGGGCGAAGTGGGATGCAAAGGGATCCCAACCATCTCTATCCGTGAGTGTCGCAGAATAAGCGGACTATTAGATTTCCATCTGCTGAAGTCATATTTGGGTAAAATCGCACCAAAGAGAGATTCTTGAAAATTTTGTACCAATAAATTACCTACATAATTGTGTGCCTTTAGTGCACTTTGCATTCAATGGAACACTTGCATACTTTAATATGCAATTAAGTCGATTTAATGTTTGTTAGCTGTGACCTGCTGTGTTTGTGTTAGCCGAAACCGTTAGAATGTAGTTAATGTGGTAAAATGATCCATGTAGGTACCTAATATTGGGTGTTATGTTTAGTCTTTCGACAGCCCATTTGTCACACCAGCAACATAGGTACACAAACAAATACTTATGTACATCGTAGATTATATTATAATGGTATAACTGTCATACCATTTTGGTGATAGTGAGAACGATAATCTACGATGTAGGTACCCACCCATACTTACAGTATTTGTAAAATGTAGAGCGCGCTCCCGCGAAGGTTTCATTGTAACGTTTACGTAGGTACTTTGTTCCATAATTTGTTTTCTTGTTATAAATTATGTTTTCAATTGGTAGTTAATAGACCCCAATTGTCCCTATTTACGATGAGGAATTGAATTCATAACAACAAACATTACTTTGTCCTCAGGCTCAGACAGTCTGGACTAAATCAATTCCTCATAAATATTATGCTTCATATATCATTATGAAGCATAAGTATATGAAGTAAACTTTAAGAGATCGCGAGATAATTTCTTCTTCACAGTCCCTTCTTACCACACATTCTGTCTGACACGATAATTTTGATATGATGCTCAGAATTTTCATCTAATGTTAGTTTACAAATAACAATGAAAAGGGGTAGGCAGCAGAGTTATTTTCTAACATGACAAGAAGAGTAACGAGCTTGTGATAAAATCTCTTCACGTTTAAAAATTTCAGCAAGCTGGTTCAGTTCAATTGTTTGCGGACTATGATAAAAGCATCGGCAATTATTTCGTGGATGCCGATGGCAATGTCTTTTTGGATGCCTTCACACAAATTTCATCAATACCAATTGGATATAATCATCCTAAACTTCTGAGTGTTTTTAAGGACGAACATAATCTTGTAAGCATAATTTTATTCTATTCATAAAGTGAAGTAGAGTATAGAAAACTATTTATCTATAGGTAAATGTGATGGTTGATTAATCGCAAGTATTTTTTCAGAAAGCATTAGTGAATCGTCCAGCGTTAGGCATTTTTCCCTCAGTCGATTGGCCACAAAGACTGAGGGATGTGCTGTTGCCAGTTGCACCCGCCGGTCTCGATAATATTGCCACTATGATGTGCGGTTCTTGTTCTAATGAGAATGCTTATAAAGCAGTTATTATGTGGTACCGCACTAAACAACGAGGAGGTAGAATTGACTTCACACCCGAGGAATTGAGTTCTTGTATGGTTAACCAAGCACCAGGGTCACCACAGATTTCTATTTTGTCATTTGAGGTAAGCAAGTACTAGATATTAATTGTACCTAACAGTAATGTCGTTTATTAAAATGTTAGTCTGATGATTGATCTAAATACCTACTAGTAAAATGAAAAATTAACAAGGTTTTTGGCATATTATTTATAAGCGGAAAAAGACACATCGGGGCATACCTATGTATCATTTTCTAAAATTAGTGTAAAATATAGTTAGGTATTATGTGTAAAAACGGTGGATTTTTAAACATAAACATCTTCGACGACGTGCACAACTTTAGGAAAGTGGTAAGTATATTACCTAAGTACCGTAAATTTTATTGTGCTTTTAACGTCATTGGTTCCAAAATTCCATAGAAGCCTTAAGCCTCTAGTAAATTCTCCACTATTTTACTGGGGTAAGACAATGAAGGAAGACTATTTTGACTATTGACTATGAAGACCTTGACTGTGACTAAATGACGAAAAAACATTTATATGCAAATAATAATACTTGTTTGTGGCAAAATGCGTCGCATAGAAGCCATTAATAAACAAATAATACCTAATTTAAAAAATCAAAAAACCCGATTGCGTAAAAAACTAAAAAGAAAAAAACAAGCACTTAGATGTCCAGGTGGTCTACTTAGAAAAAACAACTTAACAGTCGGGATCCATTAAAAATTAGATTGGCTGTCGAATAATGGATCCCGACTGTTCAGTTGTTGTTTCTAGACCACACAGGACATCTAAGTGCTTGTTTTTTTTCTTTTTAGTTTTTTACGCAGTCGGGTTTTTGATTTCTATTTTTTTTTATTGTATACTTTTTAGTTTTCGTGTACAATTATTAAGTTCACAAAACTCAATCTGCGTGTAACTTGTAGGTATAGATAAAAATTTTAATTTTTTTAATAAAAATCTGGTCATGATAATACCTTTCAGAAATCCTCGTGATAAGCCCTTTAATTTGCTACCCATATTGCAGTATACAATTAATTTTATTTTTTTTAGCTTTAAACTAAGTAGGTATAGTAGGTATAGGTACCTATATCGTATTACAGCGGTCATGTTGGTTTTTTTTCGCGTCACATACCTAACTCTTGGGTTACCGAGACGAATCTAACGATATGTTAATTAAAGTAATCCGTCCAGTGGTTTGAGAGATATGAGGGAATAAAGAATCTTACACCTTCTAGGCAACAACATAATTATATATGATTCTATGATTCTCAAGCTGATACCCGCCCGCTCTTCGTTTTTTTCCGCTTCGTTCATTGTTTTTTGTCATTTCTTCGGTTCTACTTAATCCATTACAATCAAACATATTAAGGTAAATTTTAAATCTAAATAAGACCTTTCTAATTAAAAAACCGCATCAAAATCCGTTCAGTAGTTTTCCGTCCATCGTCGCGAGCAGCGATGGACAGAAGTTAGACGTTAGACGAGTGGAGTCCAGTGGAGTGGGGAGTGGAGTGGAAAGTGTAGTAGAGGGTGGAGTGAAGAGTGGAGAGCGGAGTGGAGAATGAAGTGGAGAGTGGAGTGTAGTGTGAAGTGGAGAGTTTTGTGGAGAGTGTAGTGGAGTGGACAGTCGTTTTATTAAAATAGATGTGATTATTTTATTTATTTATTTTATTTATTTTATTCAATTTTATACACATATACTTTTACATTTAAATTTATCCCATAAACCTAGAATAGGTTTGTGCAGGATAAACTGTTCTCTTTACAATACAATTACACTAATATAAATACATACATAATCTACATACATATTATAAATGTAAAACTATTATAGGTAGATGACAAGCGATTGTCTAATAGATTAAAATAAATTCAGAAAAAAACTAAACAGAAAACTCACAACTATCTAATATAAAAAATAAAAATACTTAAAAATTAAACAACAAAAATCTGATTATTAATCCCCCTCTCACCGTATCCGATGCAATTGCCCCGTTGAATGGCGATGGCCAACGTTTGCAACAGAATATTATGTACGATCCGGAGCGGGAGGAGTCGCCAGTTTTGTCCCTCAACCTGGGCCCCAGTTCGTTCACTAGGTGTTTGGCGTCGGCACCTCAACTACCCATCGTCTTCACCGCAAATGGAACAAATAAATATTGCTCCAACAAGGCTGCATATTTCGTTCCTTTTCTGTCGGCTGCGTCTTCAGCCGCAGCGGAGACAGGACGGTACGACGGGTTGGAAGAAACAATACGTAAATTACAAGATGAAATTCAAATCAATTTCTATTAAGTCCAATGGACACAATGTATTTCATGAATTTTATTGTTTACTAGCTGTTGCCCGCGGCTCCGCCCGCGTGGACGTCGATTTTCGCGTTTTTTTACTATACCGCATGTTCTAATCAAATCATCATCATGCTTCAAATCAAATATGCTTAAGATTTTGAGTTTAACTAAGACCTTTCTAATAAAAAAAACCGCATCAAACCCCGTTCAGTACTTTTTAACTAATTAGAAAGGTCTTGCTAAGACTAAAAATTTACCGTATGTTTAGTTGTAATTGGTTAAGTAGAACCGGAGATATGACCAAAAACGACCTAAAAACGAAGCGCGGGCGAAGCCGCGGGTATAAGCTTGTATAAAAAGTAAGTAGCCTATATGTTGCCCAGCACTATGAACTATAATCGTACCAAGTTTGATCAAAATCCCTCCAGTAGTTTTTGGTTTTTGCGTGCACAAAAATTTGCGGACAAACAGATAAACAGACAAAAATTCTAAAATCATTGTTTTGGCATCTATAATATTGCATTCATAAAGTCCCCTAATATTTTTTTTTCTCATATATCGTCCATGTACCTACAGACACCGATCAGTTACAGATTTATTATATGTATAGATCATCATAATAATAATAATATATACATAATGAGCTATAATGAGATACGACATATTAATAATCTAAGTGAGATACATAAGTACCATAGCTATTCATGTGACATAAGTATGTAGTTGTAGTGTCAATGCTATTACCACAGAATCCACAGATAAGATAGGTAAATAGCTATTACGTCAACCACAGTGACAAATTAAAAACAAATTAGTATTAGCTGTGCCCGCGACTTCGCCCGCGTGGATTTAGATTTTGAAGGGTTTAATTTTTTAAAGCGGTCCCCTAAATAGGTATTTTTTCGAAATTAAAGTAGCTTATGTTACAAGGCGTAACATAAGCTACTTTAATTTCTTACGCCATAATAATATTAAAAGCACTTATCTGCCAGCGAAAGTCCCGTCCCGCATTGGATGTTGACATCTGTTGACATCTCAGAATTCTTTAGTCTGAGGTTGACATGTTGTTTTAAAAATTCCTACAGACACATCGGTTTCATTTATAAGCATAGAAGTATACATTACTTATACAAATACGAGTAAGTAGGTAGTACAGTACTATTAATACTCGTAGGTACTGCGTAGTCGGCATATTATCAGTACTGATATTGAACGTCAATATAATGAATATTTGATCGTGAACTAACGACCTGATAATAATAATATACTTATATTTATTTGTATGAATCAGAATCACAAAAGCTGTTGTCCACTTCATCGTATGACTGACTTTATTATGATGGAAAAATTCGTGATAAAACCTTGTTAGCATTGACCGCAAGTCTTGATTTTAGTTTGTTTTTAGTTTTTTTGTAGTTTAATTAGTTTATTAAATGATGTTTAGCGAAAATACATTTTTTTTTAGTTAACCCGTCGAGAATGTGGCGGGGTTTATTTGACCTCGTTCATTTTATTTCGAGTATATTCTTTTATTCCCTGGCCGTACGTTTTCGAACTTCTCAGTAGCTGCAATTAATGAACGCCCCTCCTCTCTGCGCGCCGCACCTTAGTCGAATATCGCTCGCGTAAAGAGATTCACGTAACGCTAACGTCTACAGGGTACGTATGACCCTTCCAGAATCGCGACGTGGAAGTTTCGTACCATTTTTCAATTCATGATTTTCATTGAATAGTTTGTATTTTTGCACAAAATGAACCGAGGACAGCGGGGCTGGAGGCAAAATCGTAGAGTGATGATGAGTTGATGACAGAGGGTAGCGATAATGCTAACCATGCAAGTGAGCGCAGTTGTGATAGCGATAATGAGCAAGATGTAAGTGTTATAAACAGTGATCGGAGTAGGTAGATTGATTTTTATTGCTACTTACATCAAAACTTCTATATTAATATGGACATTCTTTCGGAATTACGGAAGTGTTTATTTCGGAAATTAAAAATTCGTAGCACTTAGATAAATAGATTTTTAGTATTGGAATTGGTTTATTTTTATTGAATTAAAAAATATAAGGTTACAAAGATGTTATTGATCGATATTAGATAAATATATCGACGAAGAATTTTATTATGTCTTCATCGATATATATATCTAAGTCGATATCTGACGTCACCTATAAAATTACGTTTTTTACGTGTGCAACAGAGAACATGACGTGCATCTTCTAATTGCAAAGTTTTTTTGCACCGTTTGCGACATGCCGGATGTATGACGTCACCCATAAACAATGTAAGTGCGACAGAGAATAAGACATGCACCGTCTCATTTAAAACGTTGACAATATGCGAGATAGTGCATCTAGATGGCTTGCTTGCTTACTTCGGTTCGTTGAGTGCACTTCTTTGTTAGTTACTGTGTTGTGAATACCTTTTTGGACCCTTGCTTGTGTACATACGGACTTCTGGAACTGCTCAAAACGACAATTTGGCTCGAATATAGGATCTAGACTTTTCAATATTGAATTTCGATCTTTTTCCACATATAAATGGATTTTAGATGTGAAAAGATAGGTATGTCTTTTACTAAAAATAGAAAATATAGAAAAAGTCATGGTTATTTATTTTAATTGTATAGAACACGATTACCAGGATGCTGAAAGTGTAACCGATGAAGATTAAAAATATGATTTCAATCTTCATCGGTATTGAATACAGGATTGTATATAGGTACTTCTACTTAATATTAAAAAACGTTGATTCTATATACACCTACCTTGTTTTATTCAACGCGTAATTTTAATGACTACCATGCTACCGTTAAGTATTTGCAAAAACTAGTCCCAATAAAGTAAAGTGAAATACCTATATTGCGCTTATCCATGTTATTCTTTCGGTGACCAGTTTTGATATAAGTAGCAAAAATCAATCTATAATCCGCGCGCGATCAAAATGTGATGCTACCTTTTGGAACTGAGACGTACGTGGGCCGCCGGCTAGCCGTAGCGTCGGCAAACTCATGTCGAAGCTCACAAAACGAAGCTGTATTTTTGTGCGACTAGATTTGTAAATGAGTTTAATTTTGAATGCGAGATATAATAATAATTATAATATTGTATGATTGTCTGTTTGTCCGCAAATTTTTGTGCGCGCAAAAATCAGAAACTACTGGAGGGATTTTGATCAAACTTGGTACGATTATAGTTCATAGTTTTGGGCAACATATAGGCTACTTTTTATACAAGCTGATACCCGTGGCTTCGCCCGCGCTTCGTTTTTAGGTCGTTTTTGGTCATATTTCCGGTTCTACTTAACCAATTACAACCAAACATACGGTAATTTTTAGTCTAAGCAAGACCTTTTAAAAAAAAAACCGCATAAAAATCCATTTGGTATTTTTTATAGCTATCGATGGACGTAAAAAGAACTGAACGGGTTTTGATGCGTTTTTTTATTAGAAAGATCTTGGTTAGACTCAAAATCTTACGCTTATTTGATCACAATCGGCTGATTAGAACCGGTAATAAAACGCGAAAATCGACGTCCACGCGGGCGGAGCCGCGGGCAACAGCTATCTTTAATATACCGCCTTTTTTTATCTGATCTACATGGATCTACATGTAATCGTGCCAAATATACCGAAACGACGACGACGAGAGTGATAGGACAAACATCAAATGTCTGACAGGTAAGAACAGTTCAACCGTTCTCGAGTTTTTGCCTAACAGAATTGCAATTAATTTTTATTTCTATAGATTAAAGATTAATAATGAGTGGAAAAAGGGGTAAAATCTTGAGTAGTCAATCTCGCGAAATAGTTCTGGCATTTGATAGATATGTCAATCAGGAACAAAGTCGGTGTTAACACGCTAACGCTACTTGAGAACTGTTATTTTCGATTTACTTTGACAAGGTTCCTTCACATTTTCATCGCGCGCGGATTATACATACTCCGATCACTGGTTATGAATGATAGCGACGACAATTTACCACTATCTGAGCTGCAAAACATCACCCAGACCCAAATTGTAAAAAAAATTTTTTTTTAGATGTTACCTAGAATTTTAATAAATAAAGGCTTGTGAGTATAATGGAAATTCTAATTATTAAAATCTCTTATTTATCGATTACCTTGTAAGATTGATAACCCATCGTTGATAAAAAAATATAGTAAATAGGTACATAAAAACGTAAACTGAAATACAGGGTCAGTAAGACCCTGTACATTCTCTACATACTCATTTTGTACCACATTATCGCCGGGTTAAATTACAACTGTTAGGTACCTACCTACCTCCTTCATCCGATTATCCACCGAAAGTAGATGCGATCGCCTATTCTGATTGCATATACGGTTTGCAGTTTTGGAGCCCGGAATCTGCTGATAGGAGATCTATTCTATTACCTTATATCCACTTTACAAACTCCACGCCTACCTACCTACTTATGCTTTTAAGTAATGCTAAGTATGAATGTGAAATGTTCTCTTTCGAGTAAAAACGGCTGTAGGCAATTAGGGTTCCGAAAATTTCGCAGATTAGTACCTATTTATCCCGGGAATAGGTTCGCTGGGACACGCACACGATCGTCCGTACATAAAGTGTGCCTGTACAGCCTGTACCTACTATAGTTATTGTAACCTAACCGTACCAAGATTCTGAGGCGCTTCCTTTAGGTTAGATCATTTAAATTTGAATTTAGAAAAAAATAGTGTATACCTACCTATTAATTGTATCTATCTACGCGATAATGCACTTTTATTTCTAGTGTCATATTGTTGATGTTGTATATGTAGCTCATAGTCATAACATTCGACGATCTCGTGGCCTTCGACTCCCCTTTTATGTTCAATTGATCCTAAACGGAAGGGTTAACTAGCTTTAACGTTCGAACTACTTTGACTTCCGTCGAATCCAGCCGTAAGACGAAGAATTTAAGGCATTGATCAACAATGTATTGGTTATACATAACCGACCATAGTAGGTACTTACAGAGTCAGTAAAACAGAAACAAACGTCCAACTTTCAAATCATAATATTAGCGAGATAAAGTAAAAAAAATCATATTTAGGTACTTATTGAAAACAAACAATATACATGATACATACTACACGTACAAAATTATATAGATACTAAGTTATTTTAAGCACTTGCTTACCAAGTGTGTTCAAGGTAGGCAAGCGGCTTTTGAAACTATATGGACGTAGGTATTTAAACCTAGGTATTCTTTATCTTTCTGGAGTCTGTCTGTCTCCAGACAGACAGACAGACAGAAGGACAGAGTGGAGTGGAGTGGAGAGTGTACTTAATGGAGAATGGAGTAGGTAGTGAGCGGAGTTGAGAGTCGTTTTATTAAAATAGACTTGGTGGCGATACCGACCTCCACGCGGACGAAGCCGTGGGCGGAAGCTAGCTAGTACAACATAAAACGACCAAATCAACGAATTTTTATTCAAAACATATGATTGCTCTGATTCCAGGGTGGTTTCCACGGCCGTACTTTTGCTGCACTGAGCACTACGAGGTCAAAACCGATACACAAATTAGATTGTCCAGCATTTGATTGGCCGGTTGCTCCATTTCCACGTTATAAATATCCTCTAGATCAATTCCAGCGGGAAAATCAACAAGAAGATAAGAGGTAAAGAGTTTTATAATTTTTTACTTATAGCTTTTATCTAAGTATTATTTTTGGGTATTTTAGAATAAGATTTGCATTTAACCAAGAAATGCATGCCTTCCTTGGGAGGTAGGTGGGATTGTTCATTTTTCACTGTTGATTAGACAAGAACTCAATAATGATTAATATAGACTATTTTACAGATTTTATATTATTTAATCTGTACTAATATTATGAAGAGGTGAAGTAGGGTAAAGTTTGTGAGTTTGTGGCGTTGTAGGGGGTAATCTCTGAATAACTGAACCGATTTCAAAAATTACTTATTGTACCAATAGTTGGTGAGTGTCATTAGACTAGGTATATTATTTCACTAGAAAAAAACATACGGATCTCTACTAAAACTTCAATAATGTATAGGGTGACATGGTTAACAATGAACCAGTAAAAGTTTGAACCTTCAAAAATCCACCCTATCTAACATTATTGAAGAACTATTTTTATTAGACGACACGAAATATATTAAATATTTGTTTTGTATACAAAATTTGACTATACCTGTATCAAAAGAAGAGTTATTACCATTTTTCTAAAAAACGGCGATTGGTTCATTGCGTACAAGCGTGGGTACACAGTGAACCGGGTGGGTAGTCGACAATGAACCACTATGTACACAGTGAGCCATTGCTAAAAATATTTCTTTATTCCATGAGGAAAAAATATATAATCAGTTTTAAACGTCGTTTATTTATTTGCATTTAACAGCAATATTAATAATGATTATCTCAGTACAAAAAATACTCCTTAGGGCCTTAGGACTATAAAAAGGAACTTTGACTATACTTAGTAATAAACCTTGGCTCATTTAACTCTTAACATTTTAATCAGGCTTATACCTAATAAAATTCAAATAAAATTATTTTTCAATTATTTGCATTTAACAGCAATACTAGATCTTCCTTCAAAAAAAAGCCGCGGTAGCCTAGTCGTTTGGGTAAAGGACTGCTGAGACGAAGTCTCGGGTTCGATCCCAGGTTCACCATGGCACACACCAATGACTTTTCGATGCTTTTCGAAGTTATGTGTGTATTTATCACAGGTTTATTAGTGCCTCGGAGAGCACGTTAAGCCGTCGGTCTCGGTTGCCATACAAACATCTATGGCAGTCGTTACGGGTAGTTGGAGCCCACAAAAGTCCAACCAGTCTAACTTGGAACTTCGATATCGCCATTGGTCATTGGACCATTGGTTGTGGAGGTCAGATGGCAGTCGCTCCACGGAAAATATCGAAGTTCAGCCGCATCACAGTCAGACTGGAAAGCCGACCCCAACTGAGTTGGGAAAAGGTTCAGAGAATGATGACTAGATCTTCCTTCAGCATATCTTTCATCATGACCGCCTTTTTTTCTAGTTTCTCGTTTAGTTCGACCCATTCTAAAATAGTAAAATTAATAAATTAGAACATGTAGGAAAAAATATAAGTAGGTATTCATATTTCGAAAGAGGAAAAGTTTAGTATGTTTAGTTCCATTAAATTAATTATTGTTCGTTTGTGTTCTTATTTGTTTTATGTAAATTTTATTTTTAGTGTATTACAATACTATTTTGTTTTATTTACACAGTACTAAAATATATTGGTACACAATGAACCAATGGTTCATCGTGTACCGTATGTTCTTGGTTCACTGTGTACTAGGGATACCATTTTATATTTGAAGTCACGTAACTTTTGAATAAAACAATATGAAAGGAAAACAAAACATCGTACTTATTAAGGAATAGTCACTTTTCACGTGTAATTGGTGAAACATATTGAAAATAATTACACAACGATTCTAGAAACAAATTAATGGACTTACTTTTTTTCCGTTTTTATGACCCCAACCGAAAAATAACACGGTAAAAGTGCGTTCTTGGTGGGAGCGCGCCGTGGACTAGGGAGAGCGGCAGGGCACGTAAAATGCTTCGAATTCAGTTAGTTGCACGGTTCGGTAACGTCGCGTTCGCACCGAATGATTGGTGGTTAATTGTGTACCACTGGTTCACTGTTCGCCACCTGACCCTACCAAGGTATGATTAAACTTGGCTAAAATTACCTATAAAGAGGTAAAGTTTGTGAGTTTGTGGCGTTGTAGGGGGTAATCTCTGGATCTACTGAACCGATTTCAAAAAGTCTTTTACCAATAGAAAGCCACGTTACTGGGTGTGCGTAGTGCGCCCAGCGGAATGTTGTTAAATTTAGAGATTCTAATTATGCAGATATTTAATTTCCCTAGTAAAAATACGGATCCCTACTAAAACTTCAATAATGTCAAAGTCAAAGTCAAAAGCCATTATATGCGGCACTTACAAAATATTTAAAACTAGAAGCAAATGGCCCACCCGGTTCAAAACGCGGCCCTGACCTAAGAAGACTCCGGCAAGAAACTCAGCGGGCTGTTTTTTTTGTCTATTTACAATAATTTCCTTAGCCTAGATACAGTTATTAGTTTAAGTAACATAGTTGAGTCAACAGCTCATTTTAAGCTTGTTTATCGTCTAAATAATCTTGAATTTTACAGTAGATAAGTATGGTTTTTGAGAGAGTTTTCTTTTAACTACATTTTTAAATTTACTTACATGTAAATCTGTTATTTCACTTGGGAGTTTGTTAAAAAAGCGTATAAGTACCTACAGTTACCCCGGAAAGAAATATTAATTTTTTGGAGCCTACTAGGATCACGGGCTAAAAGATTTATTTTTGTGCCTGGTATTTTAATATGCCTACTTATCACAAAGTCTTGGGAATTGTGAAATATTTTTCCGCACATACATTAGATTTTCAAATATAATATAGGTACCTATTGTGAGACTTCGGTTAGAATGTCTATTTCTTTAAATTTTTCTCGGAGGGAGAGACTCTTGGACCCAAGTTATAAATAGCTCACACAGCCCGCTTTTGCAATACTTACAAAGATCGTGTTTAAGTCTGCGGAATTATCCCAAAGAAGAATTCCGTAGCTCATAATGTTATGAAAATACCTGAAATAGACTATTCTTGCCGTGTCCACGAACAGACAGAAAAAAGAAAAAAGAGTAGGACTTTAACAGTAAAGTCCTAATCTTTTTTACAGCGTAGTTGAACCCCACTGTAGTTTGCCATCAATACTTAAACCTAAGAACACTGTTGATTTCACAAGGTAAAACACCTATCCATTGAGTTGTAATGTACCTAAATGTCAATGTAAACCAAGGTACGAAAAAACTTGCCATACTTAAATAGTTATTTTATACCTATACAAGAGTGCAAAGTTGCTTTTTAACCGCGTGCTCAGTTTTGATGACCAAGCAAGCGAAGGATAGAAACCCTGAGCGTCAGCGAGGGAATCAAAAGAGCACAACGTGTAAAATCTTTGCACTCAAGTGCAACACGTAACTTTTCATCCTACCTCACCGAGAAAATGACTAAATGCAAAAAAATTAATTTCTTCGTCACTCGAATTACCCATTTTAGGTTTCTCACTTGTTTTCAAGTTTGTTTAGTGACCTAAGGCCCTTGTTTCGCAGACAGAAATTGTGTAGAATTTTGTTTTAGGCTACTTTTTATACAAGCTGATAGGAAGCTTCGTTTTTAGGTCGTTTTTGATCATATCTCCGTTCTACTTAACCAATTACAACCAAACATACGGTGAATTTTTGGTCTTGGTTAGACTCAAAATCTTACGCATATTTCATCACAATCTGCTGATTAGAACCGGCGATATAGTAAAAAAACGCGAAAATCGACGTCCACGCGGGTGGAGCCGCGGGCAACAGCTAGTAATATAATAGGTATGGTCCTTGAATTTTTTTTCGAATATTATTGTTGCAAAGGCAATTTACTAGAATGAAGTATATTTCACAGAAACACAATTTTATGAATATTTTTTCACTTTTTGTTTTTTTTTTGTACAAACTTATCAAACAGTAGAATTATTTTTCGTTTAATTAAAAAAAGTACACCAAGAAGGCTCCGAGTCTGAGTTTTAAAATATAAAATAAAAAGTTGTAGGTATGTAGGTATATAAATTTGGCACCATAGAGGTAGAAGTTTAATGATTACGATACTTAGCGCACACATTAATGATGTTCGATATGCAAATTTACGTTAACTCACTAGTGGAAAAAAAACTAAATCGAAGAGTAAAATTACTCTTTCCGAGGTATGATGAAAAAATGTTTACCGACCAAAGTGGGCACGGGTCAGCTAGTCAGATAATTTCAATACACGTTTCGTTATTATTATTGAAATAGGAAATAGGAAAAGTTACCAACGGTTCACAATCTTTCGACAGTGTTTAGTAAAGATTTTAATCTTACCACTAGGCGCACATTTATTTTGACGACAGGCGACCGCGACAGCTTGGCGAAATTCTCAACCGCAGCCTGTCGTCGCATCTAGTCGCCAAGCTGTCGCTGTCGCGTGTCGCCCAGTGTGCACCTAGTGTTATGGAAGGTATTTACAATTTTACGGTGACATAGGTATAATATAACAAAAAACAGTTAGGTACTTTTGAATTCGGTACCTACGTAAACAACTTAATTTTCGTTGACACTACTTAGTACTTACCAATTAAATTACCTAATTAGGTACCTACCTACCATTTTTTTACTTTCGCGGCAGTTATTAACTGGGATTCAAGGTGCTTATAGGAACCTAAGTACTTCTACGTGGTTGATATAGTATGATGTCTAATATCATGGATGAGGTTCAGAAATGCCATAAAGCTTTTCTTTATTCAGATTTGGCTTATGTGGCTTTATGAGGGCGACCGCTGCGCCGCCGTCTGACCTGCCCTGTGCCAGAGCCTCATCCGTCAATCTTTGGACGACAAGAAGTTGACTTTGGTTGACTAGGGTCTTGGTGGGGTCATAGGTACATCCTTATAGGTCTACGGAAGTAGTCTTTATGAGAAAGCTATCATTCTGAACCAAAGTTTCTATCAAAGGCCGACTCAATTTCAAAGTAAGTATCTAATAATAATGTAACTAATGATACCTAAAATTTTTATAATTAGGTGTCTCGAACAAGTGGCTGACATTATAGATAAGTATGCAAAGAAAAATAATCCAGTGGCTGGTGTTATTGTAGAGCCTATTCAATCTGAAGGCGGAGACCATGAAGCCTCACCAGCATTCTTCCAAGGATTGCAGAAAATATGCCAAGAGGTAAGTTGTGGCCATTGTTTTATCCGCTTTCTTCTCGTCCTATCTTGGGGAATTTGAGCAGTTTAAAAAACAATATTGCAATTAAATTAATTAGGTCCCAGGTCTTCTCTATTTCAATAGTGCAAATTATATAGTTCGACTTGACAGTAGTATTAATTTTCACTGGGCCATCCAGCGTTAGGTACGCTACTTAGCAGAATAATAGCACTTTTTCATTAAACGAAATGGCAAAGGTACTCAATGCTGAGCTTAGAGAGAGTTATTTTTGATTAACATTTACTTAGTGTAGAATTAAAGTGAATAAAATTAAGTGATATATTATACCTATTAATAATTTCTCCAAATTATTTGTTGTGTAGAAATTTTGAAGTTGTATATTTTCAATTACAGAAAGGATCAGCTCTCATTATTGATGAAGTACAGACGGGTTGTGGGCCGACAGGAAAAATGTGGTGCTACGAACACTTCGACCTGCCGTCACCGCCCGATGTAGTTACCTTCAGTAAAAAAATGTTAACTGGCGGTTTTTACTTCAAGCCTGAATTTAAGTAAGTTCACTTTTACTCAGGACGCGGGACGATTTAAGTATCTAGGAACAAAATTATGAATTCGACTTGTAAAATTTAAATAGCCTAGCCTATCATGGGCTTTTTACGCCATCACCTTTTAACTGTGTCCAGAAAAAGGCAACCAACCTGAAATGCGGTAGGTACGTATATCTGCGTTTTCCAAGCTTTAAATAACCCTAGACCAGCTGTTTCAATGTGAGCAACATTCATAATCGTAACCCTAACCCATCCCAAGATTTTTAATGATCCTTCTCCTCCTAGGGTACCTACTTAGTGTCTACTTATGGCCTACTTGAAGGTAGCGGCGATTACTAAAGCCTCACATAACTCGAGTCATCTTTCCATATCTTCCCATCCAGAGTACCTACCCCATTGCCAAATATTGTAATAATACTGTGGAGGAACGGGATGTGACGTCCCTCCAACACAAAGGGAGGATCCTCCCTTTTGTTGGAGGGACGTCACATCCCGTTCCTCCACATTGGTGACCCCGACGTGATATGAACACGTAACTTTCGCTGCGCTTATCAGCAGCATTCCTATCGCCACCATACCTTTCACTTCTCCCGCATTAGCGGTAAATCAAGTCTTCACCATCCAGCACCTTCGGCCTCAACAGGGATACCATCTCCTGGAGCGATCGCTCCAGACTGGTTACCCTACGGTCACACACACTGCCTTGTAATAAGTGGCACAGTACACTGCACGTACCTACGGTCAACAAGAAGAGCACATCTCTCCCGTCTACGCAGTATTCGCCCCGCTTCATTGAGGGCTTACAGAGGGCCGAGATAATCAACTCGACGCTTCGAGCCGCCCGCACACTTGGCACTTCACCGCAGCACCGCTTCAGCGTCCCGACTCACTGGGACTAGCGAGAAAGACAGCGACATCCAGTTCCGCCGCAATGGAACACAGGACTGGCATTGGCACGCACCGCAAGAGCATCGCAATCAACCTCCGGTCTTGGAGGGGAGTGATGTGGCGATACCACAAATATCCAGCGCCATCCAGCGCCATCTAGTCACAGCACGACGAACTACTTCGATACTACAACTACGTCACAACTACGTCAACGATCCTGAATCGCGAAAGTGCAGATAGCACACTGGTGTAGCATATATACAAGATCCCAACGATAAACCGTAGGACCGCGGCCCGCCAGGCGTGATCACCTTGCCTGGTCGGAGGATCCTCCCTTTGTGTTGGAGGGACGTCACATCCCGTTCCTCCACAATACAAACACATTATACCTACTAATAGTTAATTATAGCCCACCGTTACAAAATTGCATTAATATACATATACTTAATCTAAAAATATAATTATGTTAGTAAGTACCTAGGTATTCCTAAAATTTCAGACCACCACAGGCGTATAGAGTTTTCAACACATGGATGGGTGACCCATCAAAGTTAGTCCTCCTGGAGCAAGTTCTTAAAGTTATTAAGCAGGAAAATTTAATTGAAAATGTCAACAAAACCGGCCAAGTTCTTAAGGACGGGCTTCTAAAGCTTGAGAAGGAATTCCCGAATTTGATTAGTAGTGTGCGTGGGCGTGGCACTTTCTTGTCATTTAACATCTGTAAGACTAAAGTGAGAGATAATATACTTACTAAGTTGAAACAAAATGGTGAGTTTATGATATTTTCGATTGTTTAAAGGTTTTTATGACAGCTAAACTAGTTGTGGATACCACGAATGCAACTTCTGGGATTAATGCTAGAATGACGCCAACACCTCCAGAGCCCTAATCAATCTCACCTGCAAGCCGGTAAACTACTGAAGTGCTGATTGGTGAAATTGGCTCTAGCGCAAATTACCCAATTTTCAAAAAAGAAACTAAAAAAACGTTGTTATATATCAAAAATAAATCTATTTTACACTAAAAGTATCCACTTAGGCATTAAAGCCTGACTTTACCTGACTCATGTCTGATGAAATTATTGTTTTAAATTACAGGTGTAATAGGCGGCGGATGCGGAGACTTGGCTATTCGTCTTCGACCCGCGCTTGTTTTCCAACAGAAGCATGCTGAACAGTATTTGGATATACTGAGAAAAACCCTAAAAGAAATTGAATAAAGTAATGAAATTATCTAAAATTGATGCTGAAACGTGACGTCATTGAATTTGAGTTGTACCTACTGTTGTAACCTTGGTTATTCATTTGTGGTTTGTGATTTCATGTTTAATCCTATCATAGCTCATTATAAGTATCGTAGATAAGGTATAATAAGCTTATTCCTATTTATTTTTGTTTACCCCGTATCCCCACTTTTTATGCCCTGTGACTTAGCTCTGTTCATCACACATTTGGTAGTTTTCAAAATTTCAAAATAAATCAAACGTAAATGATTTATTCGTCAAGCCAAAATGATACAGTACCTACGCAGCAACGCAGTAGGATTCGCTGGAATACAGGGTAACTCATAAATCTATTTTTTCCTGCTTAAACCTTACTGAAAAAACCTGTTGTAATCAAGATAATAACACATTATCAGTAGGCTGTGCCGAAAAGGTTCAAAAAATTTAATTTATTTGATGAGTCAATTAAATTGCTTTATATATAAACTAGTATGAGAGATTATAATTTTGATCATATAGGTACCTATTATTATATTTATACTTACATATAATTTTTACATACGCACATATGAAACTACAATATAAGTTACTTAATAGGTACCTACTCTTATAATTAGTATTAAGTACCTAACTGTACTGTCTGACTAATGTCTTCCAAATATACCTACTAAATATTATATCAATTAATGTTGTTTTTTTACCCTATACGTTATTGAAATGTAATAAGACATCGAGAATAAGTATGAGGTAATAAGTAGTATAGGTATGTAGTGTAGGTACCAACATAGACTATTTTAATAACGCACAATGAAACCTCCACTGTGTTGTGACAAAATAAGATGTTTGTTTACCTACTTACTAAAAGGCAATAAAAGTAGTGAACGAAAGAATTCAAAAAAATCCTGTTCGAAAGCATAAGAATTATCTCAAGAAATTCATTTGCAGTTGCTACCATAAAAGCCGTATAAGAATAAGACAAACCAAGAAGGAGAACATGTAAGCGGACTCCGGGTACCGAGGTGAAAGCCTCAAATGTAACCGAGAACTTCACAATCATAATCAATTTGAATGCTGAAATTAAGTAAATATGCCTAGTACCTAGGTACTTAATATGAGTTGGAGTTGAAACTCCAGGAAAAAATACCTTGACTCTTAGACTAAGCCTATAAATTCTTTGCCTTGACCTATTCCGATAGTTGCGGGCAACAGCTAGTTAATAAAATTATAATATTGTCAATTTGAAGGCGATAATCATACCTATCTTTTAATCGTCTTATCGTCGCAATACTGTAACGCCATTGACTACAACCATTGGAATGAATTTAATTCAAGATTTCGTTCACCTCGACAAAAAGTTTCTCATGCAAAAAGGCAACAACGAGTGAGTGGGTGGGTCCGTGGGACTCAGTGTTAGACGGCTAACCGCTCAACACGACCAAGTTTTAATATGCAAGGTTTGTGCCTTCGTACATGCTTATAAATACATACATACTCGTACTTACCTACATTTGAATTCAATGTGGGGTGATTTGCTTCGGGTCAAACAATGAGTATGCTGTTATACATAATTATATGTACTTATTCTGTTTCTTACAAAGTTTTTTAAATTCAATGAATTTTTATTCATAAGTATTTTAAAGACTCACTTAAGTTTTCATCGTTTCATTAATGTTCATTAGGCTCCTATTATTATATTTTTCTGAATTGTAACCCGCATCTACTATGCCTAATATGCCTATAGAGATTACTTTAAATAACAAAATTATTCAAATTAATCTTTAATTGGGTACAATAGGGTGTCACCATGTACAACTCATTACGCACAAAACGTTTTGGCGGTACGTTCACCGTGCGCACTGCTAAAGAGTGGAATGCCCTGCCTGAGTCTGTATTTCCGGAAAGCTACAACCTGGGAGTCTTCAAGTCTAGAGTGAACAGGTTACTTCTAGGCAAGCGTGCTCCACCGTCGACCACATCATCACTTACCATAGGCCACGGTGACCGCTTCCCATCAGGTGGGCCGTGGCCCACCTGATGGGAAGCAGAAATAGTAAAAGACAAAATAGTAAAAGACAGACAAGCGCACGCGCTTGTCTGTCTTTTATTATTTTTTTACATTTTTAAATGTTTTTTTTATATACTTATTTAAAAATGTAATTTATATGTCTATATTTAAAACTAGCTTCCGCCCGCGGCGTCGCCCGCGTGGCAGTCGGTATCGCCACCAAGTCTTTAATAAAACGACTCTCCATTCGACTCACCACTTGTCACTCCACTGGTCTCCACTCGTCTAACCAAAACCTTTGTAATAAAACAAACCGCATCAAAATCATGAAGCTATAGATAAACATGGAGGCCTCACTTCCAATACCTACTTGATGCTCAGTCTGTATTTACTATCTTGCTCTCTGTGGGCCGACTTCTCTTTCTAAGTATGATAACCTTCTAAGCAAGAAATCACCATTTAAACAAGTTTAAACACTTACGCGTGGAATTTTATATCACATCCTTGACGCCACGTACTACCGCAACCACGCACTATACAATTTTGCACCATTTTTTGAATTTATACTTATAATTAACTTTAAATATGTTAAAAACCAAAACAATAATAAACAACCGCCATATTGTTTATTGATAGTTGACATGTAGTACTAATGTTGCCACATTACGTACTGAATCCATAGACAATGGGAATTTAATTCACTGATTTCCTGATTCAACAACCCAATCATGCATAATAAATGGCATAAAATTTTTCAATTTCCACATTAATAATCGTAGTCGAACTATAGAGTTATTTATAAATCATTTTACTTGCATTTTTGGTTAGTATGGTCTATTTCTATAATTTACTAGGAGATACTAATAAGAAGATAGCAACATTGTACAAATACACGAAAGAGAAGTTGGCCCACAGAGAGTAAGATAGAGACATGTAGGTATTTGGATCAAGCTGTTCTTCCCGGTTTGGCCTCCATGTTTATCTATAGCTTCATGATCAAAATCCGTTCAGTACTTTTTACGTCCATCGCGATCAGCGAGTGGAGACCAGTGGAGTGGACTTGGTGGCGATACCGACTTCCACGCGGGCGAAGCCGCGGGCGGAAGGTAGTGTATAAATAAAATTATGTATCTAAGTATGTACATCCGCATTCTAGAACCCATCATACCAGCTAGTTAAACTATGCTTAGGTACATTGGGCCTTGGTAGCGTTAGAATGTCCAAGAATGTTTATTTATAATTTATTTATTTATTTATTCATTATTATTGACATTATGTTACTTATATCCCCTTTTTTCTCTCCTGAGAACCCAATTAGATTTCTTTTTACGCTCTCCTATTTTCCTTCTATGCCTACTACTGAGTTTCAATTTAATTAATTATGTAGGTATCTTTGACCCTTACCTACCTTAAGTGTACCTACCTATATTTAATTTTATGTTACATAAAGAAGTCAAACGACTCTCACTCCTAAAGGAAAGTTTACTAATTTACAATTCTTGAAATAGGTACGGTACTTAATTTATTCGTAAAGGTGAAAAAACCATACGTTGGTTCATGTAGCTTTTGTAGGTACGAATATGACATGTTTATGACTAAAAGTCATACTAAATGATGTACGAGAATGTATTGTGAATCTTGTGTGACAAATAGTACATAAATAATTTATTTTGACGTGGGCCGCAGCGCCGCCCGCCTCCGTAGAAAAGTTGGCACTTAGAAAACAACACTTTCTCCAAATGTTAGTTATACACTTATACTCATATTATGCTAAGTATGTTTGAAAGATGCGATGTTGATTTTAAAACCCTGTTTAGCAAGATGAGGCTTGACTACTGTGAGTATTTATACCGGTAATCTTAGAGTAAAGATTCGAGGCTTTATGGGAGTCCTAGATATTCAGGGACTAAGCCAACGTCACCTGAAAGCCGGTACACTTGCTGATTGACGGACGAGGCTCTGGCAGTGGCTTTTCACTCAGGGTTAAGAGTTTAAATGACAAGTACAAAAAATATGGGGGAAAAGGAAAAATAGGAATGTGAACCCCTAGTTACAAAGTGTTAGGTTTACACAACCAAGATAAAGAAGAAGAAACTTTACCTTCTTTAATGCGTTGATGGATTTTGGTTGAGTTTGGTGACAGAAAGTTAATAGTAATAGTATTTGTTATAAAAGAGTGCAAAGTTGCTTTTTAACCGCGTGCACAGTTTTGATGACCGAGCAAGAGAAGGGTTCTAAATTTCACAAAATAGAACCCTGAGCGTTAGCGTTACCCTAGGTAACGCTAACGCGCGCTCGTTACTTTGGGTCTAGAGCAGAGGTTCCCAAACTTATTACTATCACGCCTCCCTTCGCTTAAAATGAATATGCCCACGCCTCCCTTCAGCTTATGTGGCCCAGCAAGTACATAACAACAAGTTTCGTCAAGCAATCTATCTATATCTATCTCTATTCTATACTTACTTATAATAAAACTGTAGATAACTATTGGGGGATGATTGGTGATCGGTACTAATGCAAAAAATGCAATCAGTAATTTTTTCTCTTACTGTCTGTCTATCTGTATGTGCATGCATGGATTAAAAACTACTGGAGGGATTTTGATCAGATTTGGTACGATTATAGTTCATAGGTACTTCTGGGCAACATATTATACAAGCTTTTATACAATTTTTGGCGCTGCTATTACGTAACAAACATACAAAAAAATAGCGTGTGAATTGAGAACCTCCTCCTTTTTTGAAATCGGTTAAAAATGGAAAAAAGAATTAAAAATACATTTTCAGGCGTTCCTCTTCACACTCACACATTCCTTTTTATCATAATTCAATTATGGTAAAAAGGAGTGTGTTAAACTTTGGCTCTCTGTGAAGAACTGGGTACCTTTTTTTCGCGCAGAAATCCTCATGGAACCTCACCCGCGGTCGGCGGAGCAGGCTATGTCGGACTCCTACCGACTTAGGTCGCCGTCGCCGTCTTAGGTCTATATGTGCCGGGGTATAAGGTGGCCCACGAGGCATTTCCCTCGTACCCCGACTGACGCCCAGGGTCAGTATACGGTTTCAGATAGCCCTCTCGGGAGTGTGGGAACCACGGTGTCCCCTATCCCGAAAAGGGGAGAGGGATACCCCAAACCGCCTCCCTGGCCTGCTTCTGCTGAGGTGACAGGTGGCCTTACCTGCCACCCCCAGGCCTGCGCTCATGAAGGACGGAGGTCGTTGAGCGACCCGAAGGAGATCGTGCGGTACCCTCTTATGACCCTGATGGCCACTTGGGTATCTACAGAACACAAGACATTGTTATTTCATACAGAAGTGCGCAGGCTCTCGAAGGGTTTATGAACTGCGAGATGAAACAAATTCAGTTTTTAGAAATTAAGCATACCTATACATAACATAAACTCACGCCTATATCCCCGAAGGGGTAAGCAGAGGTGCTAGCACCCACATTTCGCCAGTTTATGTTTAGGTCCCAATGTAATAGGTGGCGAGCCTATTGCCATTAACCGGGCACTTAGAAATTCAGATACAAAGTGAATTGTTTGTGGAATTCAAGTTTGTCCAAGTAATCCCAATGCGCTAATCTATTTTCGAATCTTTGCACACTTTGATTTTAATTTACGCAAAATTTTGGCGTCCTTTTCACGTTGACATAGACATGCTTCCAGATACATTACTAGAGCTTGATTCTGCCCAATATGATTTTGAAAAGATGGACAAGGCACAATTTTGGGTTAAATATTTGGGTTGGGTAGAATTTACTTATTCGCGGGCTACCGACGGCGCCTTTGCTCGCGCTCCCCTTTACATGTCTTCGCGCCCCCCCAGGGAGGCGCGCCCCCCAGTTTGAAAACCAGTGGTCTAGAGAGCGCTATGTAGAATGTCGTAGAATATTTATTTATTTATATAATTTATTGATAAATGGTTTCTTTATAAAAAAAGTTTTTAAATAAGTAGTTTCGTTGCAATAAACTTTTGTAGTTGACCTTAGGTACTACCTACATTGGAATCACACTTCGCTATTCGCTATCCGCTTTTATTCACGTGTATAAATCGAAGTGGGGAGGGCTTATTCGTGTATATTTGCTTTATTCGCACGAATATTCGCAAGAGTCACTTTTCTATGACGAATTGTGGAAGGTTTAGTCATCTATAAGAATTTTCTCGAATACAGTTTATACAGTAGGTATAGGCGAATAGAATAGCGAATAGCTAAGTGTGGTTCCACCATTAAGTAAGTAGATACCGCTTATTATATAATCTGTCCGTCGTCACACACACCGCACTATCGTCGTCTAATGTCATTTAGAAATCGATTCTAGGTAGACGCGTAGACGCCTAAGGTAGACGCTTATTGACAAGCGTAGCTAGGACATAATGCTTCATTATGCACGTGACCTATTCGCTTGGATGGGTAGATCTTCCTTTATTTTTCAGATTCTCTGATCTTAATAATATTTTGTAAAACTTTTGAATTTTACTCGCACTTTACAATCTAACTGCCGCACTCAGAAAGGTTCCTTAAATTAGTCCTAAATGATACTTAAATAATTATCATTAAATCTGTTAATTGATGGAACATCCCAGAGTCATAATTTAAGGGTACATTAGTTAATCACAACTTTAAGTTTTGTAGAGCGGTGCAGTGACAAAATCACAGTATCGATAGGGCATCGATAAGGCGTCGGTGTAGCCACACCTAAAAAGCGTTAACAGTAAAAAGTAGAAAAATAATATTAAACATATTAAAAACTTTTATTTATAGTAATATAAATTACAATCCGTTCTTTTACTGTTAGTTTTTATATATAGATGAAATTAAATACCTATTTTCATATACTGATAATAAAACATCTGGACTCTTTTATTCTATGGCATCACTGACAACTGCCAATGTCAATATAGCCAACGTCAAATTATTGTGCATTGTTCAACAGACACAGAAATAAAGGAATTTTAAAATGATATTGTTAGTTGCGATGAAAAATTAATTCTGTTTAATAATCGCAAGCGCTCGGAAAGTTGGTTGGATCCTAGTTCAGCACCTAAACAATGCCCTAAACGAAAACTTACCCCTAGAAAAGTGATGGTGACTGTTTGGTGGTCTAGCGCCCGGTGTGATTCATTACAACTTCTTACCAAACGGGGTGAGCATTACTGCAGATGTATACTGTGAAGAACTGAAGACAATGATGGAGAAACTGGCACATCTGCAACTAGCATTCAATCGCTCGTCTCCGCTGCTCCTACACGACAATGTGCGACCTTATACTGCACAGCAGACGGTCTCCAAGTTGCAAGAACTGGGGTTAGAAGCTCACCGCATCAATAAACTGCCGCTGCGTTGGCAAAGATGCATTGATTGTATGGGTAATTACTACTTCGATTAATACAAATAAAAATACATGAAAATAAAATCGTTTAATTTTTTTCGTACATAACGGCAATTTCATAGGTAAAGACCTAATTGGGGCACGGCTAGCCACGAGGTGGGTATCCATGACGATTTCCTCACGATAATTCTATTTTTTAGATGTAAAAATCAATCCTTAAAAGTTAAGTAAGGGTTTTGTATCACTTAACTTTAAAGTGTCATTAGGGGTGTTAATGAATCCTTAACTGACTCTGAGTGGTAACTTTTTTCAAATTTTACTAAGGAACAACTTAAGTATCCGTTAAACGTCTCTGAGTGCGGCAGTTAGTCTTCATCCGGACATAATAAACTAATATTGGTAAATAAAATGACGCACTTACAAGTTTAATTCTAAAAATTTTTTTTTGGATACCTATTCCAAATAAAATATAACTAATTTAAAAATTAAAAAACCCGACTGCGTAAAAAACAAAAATAAAAAAACAAGCACTCAGATGTCCGGTGGTCTAGAAACATAACAACTGAATAGTCGGGATCCATTATTCGACAGCTAATCTGATTTTTCAATGGATCCCGACTGTTAATTGTTACACACGGAATTAGAATCCAAATACCACGGAATTACAATTTTTACCATGGAATTAGGAGTTTCTGACTTTCTTGATTGTTTTATTAATTTAACAGTTTTAATGAACTTTTAGAATCAAATTGATGGTAGTTTTCAAAAACAAGATAGGTAGATTACACTTCAAATAATAATAGCCTTATGTAGGAAAAGGCACAATGAATAAGTACTTAATTTTTGAGGTTCTTTCGAGATTTGGTGAAAATAACACGGAATTAGGCGCCTTTACCTTAAATATTTTTAACTTTTACTTTCATCATCTTCCTTCTTCTTCAACCTAGCGTTAATCCCAATCGCATCCAAAGCTTTCACCTCGGAGTCTGGGGTCCGCTTTACTTGTTTATCTTTTATTGGTTTATTGACCCCCCAACCCGATTAGAAAGTGCAAAAGCCTCATCCGTGCACTGACAAGCAGGTCAGCCCCGTAGACAAGGCATAGCGTAAATCGCTGACGAAAGGAATGGGTCGACCAATTAGGTAGGTACATCCAAGCAGATCCTGCCGCGGCGCGCGCGTCATACGCCGGCGACGAACTTGGATGTGATTGGTCGACCTGTTGTATTTCTTTCGTTAGCGGTTTATGCTGTGCCACTTGTCTACGGGGGCAGGTTGACTTGGACCCTAGAAAAGTAAGTATTTTATTATTGCAATTTAAAAAAAAATACGTACATAGGTACATTATACTCACGCCTTTTAGCCTTACGCGGCGGCGTAGGCAGAGACAACAGCCCGCTATCTGCTTCTGTCCTTACATATTTTCTGAGCTACCATTACTGTCATTAAATCTTTCATGCTAGCTTGTCAGTTTCGAGTGCATTTGAAGGCCTTTTTAACCCCCGACGGAAACCCGAACGGGGTGTTATAAGTTTGACGTGTGTGTGTGTGTGTGTGTGTGTGTGTGTGTGTGTGTGTGTTTGTAAGTCTGTCTGTGGCATCGTAGCGCCCAAACGGATGAACCGATTTTAATTCTGTTTCTTTTGTTTGAAAGATGGGTTAGGGGAGAGTGTTCTTAGCTATGTTTTATAAAAATCGGTTTAGCCATTTCAAAGATATGAGGGGTGAAAGTGGTGATGAAAAATTGAATGTGTTCAAATATACCCGTGTTGGGTATCAAATAAAAGGGTATAACTTATACATCACGATATCATAAGTTTTATGAAAATCGGTTTAGCCATTCGAAAGATATGAGGAGTGGAATGTATTTCTAATTCTGTAACCACACTCCGCGCAATTCGCATTAGCTCTGAATAATTGTTGATAGACTAGGTATATGTATGTTGATATTAAATAATAAATTAGCTATTATACTTAAGTTACCCCTATAAAAAACATGAAATAAAAAAATTAAATTAAAAATTTTAAAAACCCCCGACTCACAAAAAAGAACAATAAAAAACCTGTAAAAAGTAAACAAATAACTATTATATTATGACCTATCTACCCTAAGTATTGAACCTTTATTATTATTATAGGTAGCTATATTATTTACTTGTTCATATTTTTAACTAACAGTTTGTATTGTCGGGGGGTCCGCTCTATACTATTGACAAATTGAGCATCAGGTCCCCGACGAGAAAAACTGTTAGTTAAAAATATGAATAAGTAAATAATATAGCTACCTATAATAATAATAAAGGTTCAATACTTAGGGTAGATAGGTCATAATATAATAGTTATTTGTTTACTTTTTACAGGTTTTTTATTGTTCTTTTTTTGTGAGTCGGGGGTTTTTTAAATTTTTAATTTAATTTTTTTACAGTACCCCATTAATGTGATCAGTGTATGTTCTGCGAGGTATTCTCGTTGATTATACCTACCCCGACTTGTCGTCCACTTTATAATATAATGTGCCTTACATACTTGGTGCGTCATTCGCTCAGTATTCATTCCGTTTAGTCGTAGAAGGTCCAATTTGCAAAATGTCAAGTAGTAGCAAAATGTCCAACTCGCAAAATGTCCAAGTCGCAGTCGGGGTGAATTTTGGAAAACGCTGATACACGTGTTCATTTAATTCTAATCAGAAATAGGCGTATGAACTTTCATGCGTCTAACTTTCAAAGTGACGGACTTTCATACAAAAGATTATCGTTTATTTTGCCACCTAAGCTCTCTTTCACACTACATTTCAAAGTGTAGTGTGAAAATATGTGAGATGATGATTCATTCTCAGTCGAACTGAAAAGAACATGACTCTACCACCAACTAACGCCAGAGAGAGTATACCTGCCTACCTGCTTATCTATATAAATAAATAGAATTGAAGTAGATATCTGTTTATAATGTAGAAACACAGAACAAAGAAAAATCCTTAAGTGTAGAAACATCGTTTTAATAAATACCTACCGACATACCTACCGATTTGAGTGTATGACAAAAAAAAGTTTCTAAAGTTTTGTCTGTCTGTTTGTTCCGAATAATCTCCGAAGTTACGTTTGTATTAGGGTTCCGCGTGTTCCGCGGGTACAGCTCGTCCGTACTAATAAGTATTATACCTAAATGTTAAAATAACTCTGTCTGTCTGTTTATTATGCTATCACGCCTAAATCACTGAGCCGATTTTCATGAAAGTTGGTACTGAGATAGACAGACTAGAGGTGATGTTTCGTCGCGATACATTCATGCGGGGACGGAGCCAAGGCATTAGCTAGTCTAATATAAATGTAACTTGAATTTTTAAATTAAATTACCTACGTTAATAAAATAAATGCTGGCATTGCAATACTTTTACTTTTCTATTCCAGCGATAAATGGAATGGTACCAATTACACGCCAAATTATAAATTCGACGTTCTCTACTTATTTATAACATTTCTTTTTTTCACCCAATCTGCCTAATTAAAGTCTATCATAGCCTATCATTGACAGACAATTAGTTCGATTCGATATATTGTCGCAATCTAGACATTTTATAAGTTTTGACAAGTTTCACGAAAACACCTACCTAAATGAGACTTTCGCTAACTCTATTTGATTTTTGACGGCGGCGATCACTAGGAAGGATGGTATTCATTACGTGCCTACGCCCGCTCTAACGTAGAGTACAACGATTATACGATAGATGAGTATGTTGGTCAGCACAACACGATGTGGGGCGAACATACGAACCATCACCACTGTCACTTTCAACGCGTGGTCATTGACAGTGAAATTTGAATGATGTACCTCTATATACTTACAATTAAACGTAGTTTCTATAATTTTCATACAGTTAATACTTAACATAAATGTACAATTTTAAAGACTACGTTTGTACAATCATAGATAGCTAAGAAACCATCGCCCACTATGTTCGGATTCAATTGAGAACCTTGGAATAGGCCAAACTATGTTTCTTTCTGCAGTCTCGACTTTAAATCGAATCAAGTTCGACTTACGAGTACGTCGACCTAGCGCCAATTCCTTTTGCATCCAATGGTTGAATTTTGAGCCCAGTCCAGGGTTCGCTCTACTACGCCTAATTTGATATATTATGACTTTTACGGGAGCGACTGCCATCTTGCCAAATGAAAATAAAATTCCAGTTAATCAGACCAGTTTAACCACCAAATGGGAATACTTACACCAAAAATTAGTTTATAACCATAATAGCAAAAGACACCACCTGAAAATATCTTGTCCAGCCAATACAACGGCATACCTCAACAAAAGTATATTTTGCATGGCTCCTAAACTCTATAACCAGCTACCGAATTCTATTTTGCAATAACAAATGTAAATGAGTTTAAGAGTAAAATTAAAAAATTGGTGCTGGAAAAATGTTATTATTCTATTGACGAATACATTAATGACAGGGCATTGAAATAAATGGATACATGTAGCAAATTATAGGTAGTACATATTTTCAATGTTATTTGTATGTGTGAATCTAATGTTTATTGTGCCAGTGTTTATTTGTTATTATCGCGATTTTATTATTAATCTTAATTATATAAATGACATTTTTAAGATTATTATAATTAAATGATTATTCTTATTAGGTATATGCTGTTTTGACGTAATAATGTTAATTGAAATTGAAATTGTAATTGCATGTCTCCTTCTAAGTTACTGTTGCATACCGCAAGGCCAAGTGTAGTGATACTTATGTAATGAATGTACCAACCCTCTACCTGCATTTGCAAATGAAATAAATAAATAAATAAACCCGTAATTTTTTTTTTTGTGATTTGGTAAAATTCGTTACTATTCGTTTCTCTTACAATTTGTTTTGTAAAGACTATAGAATAACAAAAGATAAAATATTTTGGTAGGAGACTTTTAGCGGATACCTACCTATTTAAGATAACCATCTATCCTTGCCTCAATGATCAAAATATCCTTCTTCTCCATTGCCATAGTAGCCAGTTACTACCCAACACACACATACACACACACAGTCGCTTAAGTATGAATAGCAGGTAGGTAGGTACCTTCCCTACCACCTACGTAAACAACATATTTTTGAGCCTTAATGTAGGTACGTACATATAATGGGGCGATTTATGATTAATTCTTATTTGAATCTGTATCCCAAACAGGTGCACATTTAATACAACATACATACCTACTAGACATACGCGGTTTATAAATAGAACGTGACGTCACCTGCGTGATATATTTAGGATGCGATAGATACGTAAGTATAGGTATCCGTCTCTGGCTATAATTATACTCTCTTGCGACGAGCAGAAATAGCTAAAAACTTCTACAATCTCAGTATACAACTTAACATTAGCGATTGATGACGGTATGAACTAAATTGTCGTATATCTTGCAGACTTTGATTGACCATCAGGCATGGTGAGCATAAAATAGTTTAAAAATGTGATTAATGATTTAATTGTTTCAGAATAGAGTTAACGTAAGTACTAATATGTATTTAGGATTCTCTTATTATTGTCTGTAATGTTTAGAGACTGTAGGAGAAACAGAGAAGTAGAACCGGAGATATGACCAAAAATTACCTAAAAACGAAGCGCGGGCTAAGCTACGGGTATCAGCTTGTATAAAAAGTAGCCTATTAAGTTGCCCAGAACTATGATCTATAATCGTACCAAGTTTGATCGAAATCCCTCCAGTAGTTTTTGATTTAAGCGTGAACAAAAATTTGGTGCGGACAAACAGAGACACAGAGACACAGAGACAGACAAATAGATAAACAGACAAAAATTCTAAAAATCATTGTTTTGGCATCTATTAGGTACATTCATAAAGTCTCCTTATATTTTTTTCCCATAATATCTTTCATGTACAGACACCGATCACTAATTAAATGTATAGATGTGCGGTTAGTATTTTTAAAAGCGCTGTTAAAGACAGCTGTGCGAAAAGGTTTATCGGCTCTCCTTTAAAATTTAGTTTTATTCAGATACTGAGTTTTCATATTAGGCACACACAGCCGAACCAGCGCTCATCTCCATTTCATCTCAGTTCGCTTATATAATGCGAATTTTGTCGCGGTAGCTTGAGTTTCTCACGCGGTCCCACCACGTTACTCCACACAGGTATTATTGTTACGCCGCATAATATTCATATCTGTATCACCCAGCCCCTGCTTGTGTAGCGACGACGCTTCACAGTTGTGTAAAAGGACACACCTCATCAATACTCATCATAGTTTTTCTATCAGCTGTTTCTTCAACTTGAATAAACAGCACTTTGGAGTCACAAACACCAATGACACTGGACTCTCATGTCAGGCCTTTCGCTTTGTCTATTTGCATGATGGTTTCCTTACGTGTATACCGGTTGCGGAAGCTTTTTACCGGACCTATCCTTAAAAAAGTCATTGATCTGATTCAATCTTTCATCTAGGTCAACCCTACTAGGTTACTAATCTAGGTTACTGGTCCCCTCGCCTAACATTTTTTTTATACTAGGTGCAGACAAGCACACGGCTGGCCTATGGACGTGTGCAACACCCGGGGCGTCACACTCGTGCAGCAGACCCTGGAGGGGGGGGGGGGGGGGGAGGTTAAATATCTATATTCGCAGAGTTTCACGGTTAGTAATATTAGGAGGATGTATTTTTTAATACGGACATTAGTTAGATGCCTGTCTTACAATGAACAATAGTACAATTGCCTAGGTATTCTGTGCCAATAGCTGCATCATTTTCTTCCTGGTGGGAATCACTGTCTCTAGGTTGGTACTAACTTGAAAATCATAAGCAAAATAATATTAATACAAACTTAACTATATGAATCTATTTGATAAATAACTTAGGTATGTTGCTTTGGGACGTGACGGGAGGTATCGCCCACCACGATGGCGACGGGCGCGCTATTTGCGCACTCCTATGATTTAAAATAGATCTCCACTGAGATATTATTTTTATGCATGAAATTCTAGCTAATGTCGCATTTACTCGAGTCATTAGGGATACTTACCTACCAAATAATTTAAGTAAGTTTTTTTGTTAAAAATATATATAATCATTTTGGCTTAGGTGGGTAGGTACCTAAGTAAATAGAAAATTAGAAATGCACGCATTATAAGCGGCGGACCTATTGCCATTAATCAATCGAGCACTATGTTTACAGTCGAAAGTGGAATGACTAAACCTGACCAGCAAGCGCACAAATGATAGAGGAAAATACCTATATCTCTACATCCAATAGTTGCCACAGGTTGCCACACATGATACCATACCACTACTACTTACATACTACACACAACACAATACTTACTTTACTACATTTAACTCCTAGGACTAGGTACCTAGTAGGTAGGTTTGATGGCCTCTGTGGCGTAGTGGTAGTGGTGCGTGCATTCGACTGCTACAACTGAGGGCGTGGCCGTGGGTTTCAGTCCCGCTTGTGCAAATATGTTTATGCATGAATATGCCTATTTGCATTGGTCTGTATGTTTCTATGAAATACCTGTGTATGTATTTACAAAAAAGTATAGATACATATTCATTCATTCTAGAACCCATAACACAAGCTGGTTAAACTATGCTTACTTTGGCTCTAGAGAGCGCTGCGTAGAATGTCGTGGCATATTTATTTTATTTATTTATTTAATAACACGATTATAATACTAGATACGAAGTGATAACTACTGCAACTGCTAACTGGGCTGAGGTGGTAGCGCTTTTTGTGTCGCATGCGCTTTTAAGATGGAACCCATAGGGTGCATTATCTCGTTGTTAAGAGGCTTGCGTGTTCTTCTGATACGTATCGGTACCCTCTACGAGACTTAATAAAAAAACAGTAGTAGAGTTTAATTTTATCTTGTTTAGTTTATTGCGGGCATTTCACACAGCAATAGGCTGACAGACTTTTTTTTCGTGCGGAAAACTCCGCCGATACCACCCAGCCGATTAAAATCACTCGGTGTCTCCGTATAGTATGAAATAGGTTTTTGATAGTAGGAAACTTGGAGGATTCCCCATTTAATAAAAAGGATACATAACTAGGTAAAGCATCATTAACAGTTGCCTTTAGTTATGATGAATGCCCTAAAGATCAATAACACAGAATATCAATAGATAACTTTTATTTATCAACAATATATTGATTACTTACTCGTATGTTGTGTCATTTAGAGCAATGCATGAACTGAATACATAAGTATACTTATTCGTATCTCTATTTATCTATCTAATTTAACATGAAAACTTGTCAGTTCAAATTTAGGCCACCGTATAATTTTCTGCGTAAAAAGTTTTGAAAACGGTTCAGTAATTCCATCACGGAGGAAAACATTATCCGTTTTTTATTTATTACTCATCTAATGACGGTATGGTTATACAAGCACAATGAACTACTAGTAATAGCTAACTTCCCAATCTATTTACAATCTACTTACCTAACGCCACATATCCAATAACATTACCTACCACAATAGGTACATAAAGCATGTACTGTGACATTATTCTGATTACGATTCTTACGAAAAGACTTACATTTCGGTCTTCTTTCCGTCCCTATCACAACTTTGGATACGCTCACTTGCAACTTGCACGCTGGTAAAAGTACACCTCCTAATTAATGCATGACACTCCGGCGCCACTTGGGGTTCAAACGGTAGTAGTGGAAAGGAAAGAGAAAAGGAGAAGTAGAAGAGCGGACTTCTAAGCAGGTGGGTGATGATGATGAAAGTGAAAATTGTGACTCGCTCATGTTTATTCTGTGAAAAACACTCCATTTGTGAGTTCTGTAAATGGTGAACTTACGATAACTGCCAGAACTATAGGCCCTACACGATTCGGGATTTTTACACAGTCAGGAAGTATAAAAATAATGCCATCATCATCTTCCTATTTCGATTTCTCGATTGCGTCCAAACTGTATTTGGAGCTCAGGTTCCGTTTATATTTTTGATTAGTTTGTTGACTTTTACGAGAGCTACTGCAGTCTGACCTCCCAATCCCGGAAGAATGACTGATAATTAAGGTCACTTTTTATTAAATATTATTATGGCATACGTTAGTAGACGAGTTGCATCTACAACCTACACTGGCGATTTGATAACGCTGCTTGCAGTGTTACAGTGTCCTTTGTCATGTCATCACGTTACTATCTTTAGAAACATTTGCGACAGCATGAAGTGAGTCATAGGGTAGGCATTATGTTGCCGTCAAAGAGTGAAAGATAGAACCAAGTAAGTACCTACTATACTTAATAAAGGATAGGATTTTGAGGGACCTAGGACCATGATGACGTGAAGGGTGCTACTGCCACATTTCTCCAGGCAACAGATTTGGGAGTAGGAGCTCCATACCCAATGGATTCATATTTATTAAACTAGGACTTCAGTACTTATCTATCTGCTTTTGATGGCGCGGTTTTTTATACAATTAAAATTCTTTTGCATTAGCAAAGGAATTTTAATTGGCAAATACTAACTTCCATTTCATGATACCTAATTATGGTTTTGTCACTTACTGTTACGTTACTGGTAGGTGAGAATAGCAAGGTAGGCAAGAAAGAATTATTATACTGTATAGAAAGCCTAAGTAAACTAAAAGTATTTAAAATAATTTTATGTGCATTTCCATATGTGTGTTGCCAGCCTTCATCTCATAACAAAAAGATACATTATTTGAATAATATTATTCATACTTTGACATGTCGTCATAGTGACACTTTTATATTTTTTGACACTAATAATTTTATTAGTAATTATTGTTTTAAGACTAAAGATAGTATATATCTTAAAAAGCAGGACAAATACAAAATTGCTACATTAGTAGCATATAATATTAATTTTTGGACGAGTTTACATTGTAAACAAAGCAATAACCATATACCTACAGACTTGCCAGGTACTTGTAGTGGTAATTCTGTATGTTTAACTAATAATAGCAATTTAAACTAAGTGTTCAGACAACAGGAATGCCAGAGCTAAAGATAGCTCATCAAAACATACAAGGTCTTCCCGGCAAGGAATTAATAATTGAATTATTCCTAGAGAAATTCAATATAGATATTTTGTGTCTGACTGAGCATTGGCTCATGGAGAGTGAGATGATGTTCAGCATAGACAATTATAAAATTGTAAGTTGCTTCAACAGAGGGTCTGCTATCAGAGGTGGCTCCATGGTCTTAATAAAAAATGGTCTCTGCAGCAAAGAGCGGATTGACATTGTTAGACTTTCTGTTGAGCGATGTGCTGAGGTGGCCTGTGCCGAGCTTGATAGTTATGTAGTAGTATGCGTATACAGTCCACCTAGTAGTGATTTTGGAATGTTTCTTGGGGTCATGGACCAAATTCTTGGGATGGCATCTAGTAGTGGAAAAAATCTAATTGTGTGTGGAGACTTTAATATAAACATCTTGGAACAGTGTAGGAAAAGTACCCAATTTCTAAACATGTTCAATAGTTACAACCTTGAAAACATTTTCTGTGAACCAACTAGAATCACTGCTACAACTGCAAGTTGTTTAGATAATTTTTTTAGTGACAGTGTATGCCTAGGTAAGTCCGTAATAAGTGCGTTGCCCTCAGATCACTGTGGTCAAATAGTATCCTTTTCCAAGGGAAATAACAATCAACCTAAAGAGGAAATTATGTGTAGGCCCATAAATTCTAACAAAATTAGAGAATTCAAAAACTTGTTAGAGAACAAACTCAATTCTGTAGCATACCTAGGCAATAATCCTGATGTTCATTACAATAGTTTATTTAGTACATTAACTGATGCTTTTTCACATACATTCAAACAAAAATGTAAAAGGCACAGTACTAAATCTAAATTCTGTGAATGGGCTACTGTAGGCATATATAAAAGTAGACGAACACTTTTCGATTTATACGCCCAAAAACAGTACAGACTTGATAGTAGTTTCATTAAATATGTCAAAAATTACTCTAAGATATTCAAAAAGGTATGTAGACAGGCGAAGGCCATTCACATTAAAAGGAAAATAATTAAGGCTCCCAATAAAATGAAAGAAACTTGGAAAGTTATTCACAAAGAGTCTGGTAAATGTAAAATGAGGGATACCGTTACTGAAATTAAATTAGAAAACAAGAGTATCACCTCTCCAAAGGATATTGTAAATACTTTTGAAGATTATTTTACCAATATCCCATTGAAACTCACTTCCTCTATTAACTCCAGCGCTGACAGTGCTGTGGCCCTTGTTAAGAGTAATATTAGTTCTTCTAAATTTAACTTTAAACATATTGATCCCAATGACATTTTAAGGGCATTTAAAAATCTAAAAATAAAAATGTCTGAGGATTACTGGGGCATGTCAGTTAGTTTAATTAGTCATATAATTAATATCATTGCACCTGATCTAGCACTCATATTTAATGAATGTATAGATGAAGGCACATTTCCTAATTTAATGAAACACAGTAAATTAATACCCTTATTCAAGAAAGGATCTAAGTCGGAACTTGGCAATTACCGCCCCATCTCTATTTTGCCAGCTCTGAGTAAGGTGTTTGAGAGAGTGATGCTCAATCAGATGCAACTGTACTTCAAGACCAACAATCTTTTCCATAGCCAACAATATGGCTTTACTGGCGGGAAATCTACCACTGATGCGGGAGTGGCCTTAGTTAGCCAAATTCACGACGCCTGGGAGGGATCGCAGGATGCTATTGGGGTATTCTGTGATCTTTCCAAAGCATTTGATTGTGTTGACCATCAAACACTCTTGCTCAAGCTACGTCGATATGGTTTTGATAACAAATCAATAGAACTATTAAAGTCATACTTAACAGATAGGCTTCAGACTGTTGTTGTGAATAACGTCAAGTCAAACGGATCAAACGTTAAAATAGGGGTACCACAGGGATCAATCCTAGGACCCTTTCTCTTTTTGGTGTATGTAAATGATCTGCCCTATATGATTGAATCTCAGGCTGGCATAGTATTGTTTGCGGACGATACATCACTTATTTTCAAGGTAGATCGGCGTAGTGCAGATGCGAATAATATTAATAGTATTTTGAACGCCATCTCAAACTGGTTTTATGCAAACAACCTATTGTTGAATGCAGAAAAGACCAAATGTATTAAGTTTACATTGCCTAATGTGAGGCAAGCACACGTTAATGTGGTGCTGGAGGGGCAAAGGTTAGAATTTGTAAATAGCACTACTTTTCTAGGCATTACATTGGATTCGAAATTGCAATGGGGTGACCATATAATTACTTTGGCCAATAAACTCAGTTCTGCTGCTTATGCTGTCAGACGGATTAGGCGGTTGACAGATGAACCTACTGCTAGGCTGGTATATTTTAGTTACTTTCATAGTCTGATGTCTTATGGAATACTACTTTGGGGGAATGCAGCAGATTTCGAAACCATATTTATATTACAAAAGAGGGCAGTTCGTGCCATTTATTGTTTAGACAAGAAAGAATCTCTTAGGGAACGATTTAAAACGGTAAATATTTTAACTGTAGCTTCCCAATATATATTCGAGAACATACTGTATGTCAGGAAAAATATATCCAATTACACAAAAGTAAGTGACATTACAGTCAGAAATCTGCGCAATAAAAATAAACTAATCCTTCCTTGTTATCGGCTTAGCAAAGTTAGTGGTTCTTTTAGGGGGGAAGGTATACGTTTTTATAATAAATTGCCTGAATCGGTCCTTGGTATGCCTGACAATAAATTTAAAACATTTGTTAAGGCCACCTTATGCAAAAAAGCATACTATAGGACTACTGATTACCTTGAAGACAAAAATGTCTGGCTTGAGCATGGTGCAGGCCCCTCCTAGAATGCTAAAGTGCTACAACTACATAATGCTGTAGTTGTGGCATTTGCCTACTACAATATATTGATATTGTGGTAGGCACGCGACCTTTTTTACTATTTTTTTGACATTAGTATATTTTTGACATTTTCAATTATTTTATTGTTTAACTTCGGTTAAAATTTATTATATATTATTTTTTTTTTTTTTTTTTATATACCTTTATTTATATTGACACGAGACAAAATGTACATTCGTCCATATTTAGTCTTAAGATATCTATGTATAACCTGACGTCTTAAAATGCAGCAGTGGAGTTTGTTGCGCCGTTTCTTCTCCACTAGCGCCTAGGAAGCGGTGGTAAACTTAGTATTAAGTAGTTTTTGACGTCAAAAAGATGTAATTACGTTACACTATTTTGAAAAATAAAGAATTTGAATTTGAATTTGAATTTGAATTTGTCAGTCAAATTAGACTTCCATGAATTAAGTGATATATATTTTCAATTGTTAAAAAAATTATACCTAGCCGTTCAAATTAACTTGGTGAGTACATCATTTATAAATCAGAGAACTATCTATGTATTAATGGTGCGATATGTAATGAAAACATTGTGAAACATTTCTAGGCAAGGCACGGCCGCAGACAATGACCCATGAACTAGTAATAGTAAAATAGGAAGGCTGTTTGTTGTTGTAACCTATTGTAAAACTGAGTCGTTGTTTCTATTTGTCCTATTTCCATATATCGTAAATACACTGAGGTGTATCTCAGCACAATACTATTTCCAGGTTCAAATATAACACGCGCCTACTAACCTATTTCTGTTAGAGCTAGTTTGTTGACCTCGATGACCAACGACCTGCCCGTGGTTAACTATTATAGGTACAAAAGGCTCGCAGTGTTGTTGTGCACTGTGCTATATCGAGTAACTTGAACTGAATGTGAAGTTGCGGATAAACAAGTGCGTACCTACACTACACGCTACGTAAGTTATGTTATCAATATCAACCTATTGCTTTTCGTTACGTTGATGATGTTTGCTATACTTAATTTTATCTATAGAATACTTTTGATCTCATGTAAAATTCTTTTAATGACGTAGTTACACATGTAGGTAGGTACAACATCTGGGGATGATTGGTGATCGATACAATGCTAAAAATGCAATTAGTTAGGTACCTATTTTTTTGTCTTTCTGTGTGTGCACGCATGGATCAAAAAATAAATGATTTAAACATAAAAAAACCCGACTGCTGTTGAAAAGCCACACAGCAGTCGGGTTTTTTTATTTTTTAATCACTTATTTTAGTTTATACTTTGTAGTTAATTATATTTTTGGAATCTCCTTTGAATTTCCTTCATTTTGATGCCTCACTCGATAAATTTGATGTACCTACCTTATGACATTCAGGAGATCCATACCTTTCATTTGAGACCTCATTCATCGAAATCTGTCCAGCCGTTAGGCCTATAGACGGGAACAAAGAAAAAAACTACCATGGCCGTTATACGCTATAACACCTAGTTGAGAAAAAATAAAAATAAATTGTATATGACAATATGGATATCAAAATAAAGGGCTCATCACGAGGATTTCAAAAAGGTATAATATCACATGATAACAGAATAATCAATGAATTTTAATTTTTAAAAATAATAATTTTTATTTATAGGCAATTTAAGTTACACGTTTATACACGTGGATTGAGGTTTGTGAACTTAGTGATGAATGTACCTACACGAAAAGTAAAAAGTATAAAATAAAAATATATTATTTAAGAAATCAAAAACCCAACTCCGTAAACGCTAAAAAGAAAAAGAACAAGCACTTAGATGTCCTGTGGTCTAGAAACCTAACAACTGAACAGTAGGGATCCATTATTCGACAGCCCGTCTAATTTTTCAATGGATCCCGACTGTTCAGTTGTTATGTTTCTAGACCACAGGACATCTAAGTGCTTGTTCTTTTTCTTTTTAGTTTTTTACGCAGTCGGGTTTTTTTTCTTAGGAAGGTTTTGGTTAGATGAGCGGAGACCAGTGGAGTGGAGTGGAGTGGAGAGTGGAGTGTAGAGTGGAGTGGAAAGTGAAGTGGAGAGTGGAGTAGAGTGGAGTGGAGTGGAGAGTTGAAATGGAGAGTGGAGTGGTGAGTCGAGTGGAGAGTCGTTTTATTAAAATAGACTTGGTAGCGATACGCTGGACAATGGGACAAAAAGTTCCCACTGGACCGGACAGGCTAATCTAACCATCGATCTGATCAACGGGAATCAATCAATCAATATCAGGTACTTTCACCAATCAACGCCCAAAGTGTAGGTACCTATCCTCTCTCACGGCGAATTCCTTTCTCTGGGAATTAATGGGTGACGAATGTCTGGCTATTGGATGCGGCAGGTATTTACCAAAGTTAGGTGTCTAGGTAAAATAGGAACCTACCTCTGTGTGTGTAGGTGTGGTAACAACTGTGGTCATTCTTGACTCACGAATGGCCTGAGCCTGTAGACTTTGTGCACTCTGTGGTAAGATTCTTTAACCAAGCTTAGAAACAAGTCCTCATGGTGATACAAGAGCAATGCTATAACAAAACTTCGTAACAGGATATTCAATGATACCTACCTACCTACTTGTTTAAATTACGATAGGTACCTACTTAATTCGAACTGATGGAACACACTGCACTATTATACGATTCGATTCAAAGAACGAATACCTAGTAAAAAGCTTTTGTAAATGTAACCTTGATCTTTAACATAGTGATGTAAGAACCTGCACGTCTACGAGCTTTGCAAGAACAAATGAATGGGTTTCCTCATTTTTACAAGTTTTTATTTAACTTGCTCTGTTGTTTGTTAGTTAGTTTGGGACAAAACTTGGATGCCTAATTAGAGATACGTCACGTTAGATGGCACTTATATTTGGTAGGTAGGTACACTTGCATATCTTCGGTAACAATCCAATAATATGGTATCTACCATGAAACGTTTTTTTTATACCAGTAAGGTGGCAGAGAAGCACACGGCCCACCTAATAGGAAGCGGTCACCATGGCCTATGAACGTATGCAACACCAGGGGCGCACTACCGACCTTGAAGTGTTGTTGTGCTGACAACGCAGGGGATAAAGTAAGACCTCATACCATCACTGACCAGTATGGGTTATTTGACTAGCTGACGCGGCGGTGGGTGGATGGGCCCCCAGGCCTCGCCCTGCACCGGATCTCCCTGACACACCAACATTTCACGTCCACACAAGTCAATCACGATAACTCAAGCCTTTGGTCTGACTGCACAGAAATCTATTTACTGCTCGAAACACAACACTATGGTTATTACGGCTGGAGTCTTCTGTAGGGTGGAGGTACTACGCCAGTTGGACTGCTCAATTCGGACAGAAGATACCGTCGTGTCCTACACGTTGAAACGAAGAATGACATAAAGATATTCGAATCAAATTCGAAATTTTGGGGTGAGAACTCAGACTACAAGAATAAGATACCGTCGTGTCCTACACGTTGAAACGAAGAATGACATAAAGATATTCGAATCAAATTCGAAATTTTGGGGTGAGAACTCAGACTACAAGAATATATTTATAGTCTGAGGGTGAGAATTATTTTTATTTACTTTATAGTCAATCCTACCCGCTTCCTGCCCATAAAAAATAGTGTGACCATTGATTGATTCTCTTGCCGAAATGTACGGGAAACGTTTTGGCGATTTCTATTTTTACTAGTTCTCAAAGCTAAAATGGTTCCATAGAGTCTTTTGATCCCCATATGAAATAGAATCGATTTTTCGATTCTATTTCATGTGGATATATATAGAATCGATAGAGTTTCTTCTCCACTAGCGCCTAGGAAGCGGTGGTAAACTTAGTATTAAGTAGTTTTTGACGTCAAAAAGATGTAATTACGTTACACTATTTTGAGAATAAATAAATTGAATTGAATTGAATTGGCACAAAAAAAATGTTTTGGACTTTTTGCATTTTTTCATGCTAACCTTAAGATTTTCGCAAAATCTGTGAATGCAGTTCAAATTATTGCAAAAAGTTAGAGAAGGTCTCCTAAGAACGTTTTGCTGTAACTACAATGGTTAGGGTAGGTACTTGCCCTTACTGCCCCGTTTCAAAAATACACCTGTAGGTATATAGATTGCTTCACTCGATTACTGACTCACTGGCTGACTGACTGACTGATTCATAAACGAAGAGCCTAAACCGCTGGACCTACAAACTTGAAATTTTGGCAGTAAATGCTTTTTAGAAATTCCACTTCTAACGTGGCAAATTAAGCGATAAACGTTTGTATGAAAGTCCGTCATTTTCAAGGTTAAACGCATGAAAATATCGATATCGATCGGCGGTATGCCTCGCCTCGATACACAACCCAGGTGCCTAGGTGTACATACCCATCAGTCTTTGAACAAACTATAGGTTTAAAACTTATCTTACGTTAATTGCGAAGTACCTACCTACGTAGGCGAGACTGGTGAGAGTTGGTGAAAACGAAATCTAAAAAAGACAGAAAGGCGTCTTGGGATACCATAAATAAACCAGTTCTGTAGAAACACAACTGGTTGAGTTCTTAGACTTCTTCCAGTTTTAACATGTACTCGTATATATGTAAACAGGTCCAACTCTAGAATTATTGAGTTGAACCTATTGACAATTTTTCAATAACTGGGTACCTAGGTAGGTTTTTAGTTTATTTTAGTCAAAATCACCGTTTTAGTACTTACCTACCCATGTTGGTAGGTAAGTAGGTATTGTTCGACACCACGGTGTTTTATTTTGAAGCTGATGACTTCCTCTGAAATTATTACTTACTAGCGACCCGGGACCCGGCTTCGCCCGGGTGTAAATTCCAGTTTTCCAAGGATCCCTAATTTTTTTCAAAATGAAATGTAGCCTATGTCAAATTGGAAGAATGTAGCATTCGATTGGTGAAAAATTTTTTTAAATCGGCCCAGTACTTTTTGAGCCTATTCATTACAAACATACAAACATACAAAAATAGGTACAAATCTTTCCTCTTTATAATATTAGTGTAGATGTAGACTACAAATTAGATAGGTATGTGGAATGAAAATTCAGGTTAGAGTGCAGTCCATTAATATTCACACGTTTTAAAATACCGGATGTACACCGCTAGTTAAATTTTTAAATAATTAGACATCTAGGTACCTATTGTACAAGTTTTCATCTCAGAGCAGCAGTTACATGATCTCACTACCATACATGCCCAATGCCCATGACCGTACGAAGTGGAGAAGTAAAAGTCAGCAAGTTGACCTCGAACTCCTAGGTGACAACCTCTGATGCGACCGGGTTAACACAAGTGAGAATCATCATTCTTGCGTTAAACTCGCATCATCAATCATGAAATCAATTTGGGTAACTCTACACTCTACATACAGGAAACGTCTATAGACAGTTAAGAGAACTTACATGACAGTGTTGATCGAAATTCGAAAGTAATAAATCAGCATCACAAAAGTACGCTCAGAAAGAAAACAGTACACTTATCAAGCAGGCTGTATATAATTATATTCAAAAGAATGTCGACATCATAAAATGTATGAGTAACAAGTTAATCATACCTACACTACACACTCTAACAAGCAACGGTTCATTTTAGCTCTATTTTTTGGTCATGCTCAGGTAAGATGTCCCGCTTTCACGAATGACTAAGTGGAATTTATAACAATTCAAATTCAGCATCATCATCCACCTATTTTTTTTTAAATTACCGATTGAAACCGTAAAACACGATAAACGCATCTGTTTTGTTTCTTTATATAGAATTAAGATAGGTATTTAATCCCAAATGAAAAGTAAAACATTGTCTCGGGCAGAAGCAATGGTGGAAATGAAATTATACAAATTGTAGCTGAGTCATAAACTATGCCACACACACAGGAAGGAGAAGTTGAATGTAAACTTCTGTCACCCAGACGCTTTATTAGCTAGTTAGCAAGTAATTAATGACGTAAGTCTTACTCTTACCGTATCAGCAGCTGTATGGCTGTAGTGTAGTGGTTGGTAGTGACAGTTCCGAGTCCGGTCTCTTGAAGGCCTTTTATTAACAAGTTATCTGCACTGTTTTAATTTTCCTTTTGCAGATAATTAGGTACTTACAATATTTAACTACATCTATATACATAACTAGTATGGCGCGTGGGTGCGCGGCCCGCTAAAGCGGACCACGTAGATGAGTGGACAACAGGAACCTGGAACAGGGGTCCGTTTGGATTTAAAGTTTTGGTGTGTAAGTAATTATGTAACAGTTTTTCTTGGTTCTGTACCAGAAAGGTTCCAACCGGGCCCCATTACTAAGCCTCCAACACTTAAAAGTTTAATACGAAATACTACCAAATTGAAATATGTAATTAGATAATAATAATTTTATGTAATTAATTAAACAATAATAAATAACTTCTTGAGATTGATAAATCTCTAAAAATATGTTTAGAACAATTAGAACACTCCACGCAGAAGAAATACAACGTAGAACGAAATCTGAAAGGTAAAATATTTGTACCGCCTTTAGTTTTTTCACTCCGGATTTAAAAAAAGAACATCGTCCGTATTCGTCTAAAAATTAACAAACATTCTACTTAAGTGTTATGTACTATGTATAATTCTAAGCATAATATTATAAACCTATTATTTTAAATGTTAGAATTTAAAACCGTTTTTATTATTATCAACAAAATAATAAATACCTACTTAGACATTTAAATATTCGATTTTCGAAATCATCCTGACAATTTTTGTTCACTCTAACACTTTTTTTTAATTAAATCTTTTTTTTTTTCAAAATATTAACGCCGAAAAAAGAATTCTGATTTTCTGAAGATTTTACTGGGCTAAACAGCGCTCCTTTAGTGCTAATTATTAAATTGCCGCAACCGGTAGGATAACAATTACCCATTATTTTGCCAGCACTGATTCTTTTCAAGAAACACTAAAGTACCGCTAGCGGTACCTACTACAGTAGTCACGGGTAACTTAAGAAAGGTGTTTTAATGCGTAAAAAATAACTTCTCACCCGCTATTTTAACTCTATGGGTCAACTATCATGTCAAAAGTACGGTTCATGGTTCACCTTTAAATTAAGAACTAAAATTGTACTTTTAACATGAATTTTAACACAAAAAATTAAAATGGATCGTGAGGAGTCATTTTTAGGGTTCCGTATCTCAAAAGGAAAAAAACCGGCCAAATGCGAGTCAGGCTCGCGCAAGGAGGGTTCCGTATTACAGTCGTATTTTTTCGACATTTTGCACGATAATTCAAAAACTATGACGTATAAAAATAAACAAAAAGCTGTTTCAGAATGCACAGGTGAAGCACTTTCATATGATACTCCACTTGATATAGTTATCTTACTTAAAATACTAATTATTAGTTCATGACCACAATTTAATTTTTTTTGTGTAATGTAGCCACAAATTCACGGTTTTCAGATTTTCCCCCTAAACTACCTACCTGCCAAATTTCATGATTCTAGGTCTACGGGAAGTACCCTGTAGGTTTCTTGACAGACCGACAGACAGACAGACAACAAAGTGATCCTATAAGGGTTCCGTTTTAGGGTTTGAGGTATGGAACCCTAAAAAGGAACCTTTATAGGATCACATCGTTGTCTGTCTGTCTGTCTGTCGTATCGTGTCAAGAAATCCCGTTGAATTAAATCACTTTGGCATATCTACCTATCGGTATGCCTTATAGCAGACATAGGGGGAAAAATCTGAAAACCGTGAATATGTGGTTAGATTGAAAAGTTGGGACTTGGAATTCAATACCTAACAAAAGTCTATGCTCGGCATTTACAATAGGTACCTATTATTTCACCAGGAACAGTTCCTTATTCTCTATGGCTTAGGAGTGTTGTACCCTGCATCATCAGGTTTGTGGAATTCAGACTTGAAGTGTAATCATGAAGCTGTTGCTTGATGCCTAAAATGCTGTTATGTTATTCTCTATGCTATGCTATGCTATGTTATTCTCTACACCACCTATAAGGTTGACTGGTAGAGAATGCCTGTTGCATATGTGCATGAAGTTTTTATAAATAAATAAAAATATAAGAAATTCTCGAATCCCCATGGTTTAAGAGTTCAGCACCTTGCAGCATCAAGATTGCGGAGTCGGGATCCGAAGTTCAATTATGTAGTCTATGCTTGGTACTTAAAATATTATTGCATTGCACCATCCGCAGTTTCTGAATCACTATAGTTTGTGAGCGCAGCTGTACCCTGCATTATCAGGGTTAAGGGGTTGGGACTTGAAATCTAACCATGAAGTCGTTGCTTGGTACCTATAATATTAATTCACAATGAACAATTTCTGAATCTTGATAACCTAGGGCCTAGGCGGGCAGTAATCTTTCAGCATCAGGATTAAGGAGTTGGATCCAGATTTTTTTATGGGACCAAGACGAAAACTTCTACTGTTTATTTAAAAAAATCTTTGCAAAAAAATGAAAATAAACGGGCCGTTTTGAGAACCACCTCTTTTTTGGAAGTCGGTTAAAAGCATATCAAAGCCTTGTACATTTGTCTCTTCAATATTCGCCTTATATTTTGTATGGAAAAATAAATTTCGCCATTTTGATTTTTTTCTCTATTCATCGAGTAGACCTCTAGGCTAGGTCCTTATCATCTTTTGCCAAAAAACCTCTCTTCTATCTTCTATTATACTTTGTGAGATAGACGCTGTCGAAAATTGTATGGGCGCCATCTTGAATCTGCCATTTTGGTTATATTTTTAGCTCACTGACAATTGGATGAGATTCCGAGTGGTTTTTATTTGAGCACTCCCTACCTCTCTTCAATACCTTGGCCGTGCTCTTCACCCGTCTCCAAAATCTCCATATTTTTCCTCCGAATGAATTTTCCTCCTTTATATGAAAGCATCAGGGAAAAAAAATACAGCAGAGGTGAACCGAAACACAATTCATCCATCTTTAATACTTTCTGAGAGAGACACCCATGACATTTGTGTTGACGCCATCTTGAATCCGCCATTTTGGATTTATTTCCATCTCCCTGCCAATTGGATGAGGTTCCAAGTATTTTTTGTTTGAGCAGCCCTCACCTATGTCTAATACCTTGGCCGTGCTTCTCACCCATCTTCCAAACCCTCGATCATCATCTATCTACATATTTCTGACTAAGAGTTCTTCCACAAAAACATTTTAAAAAGAAACTATGTATAAATCAAAGTCTTGCAAAGTTCAAAACTTGTAGTCTATTCAATGTTCGCCATACATTTTCTATAGAAAAATAAATTCCACCATCTTGAATTTTTTTTCTATTCATCGAGTAGACCTTTGGATCCTGATCATCTTTTGCGAAGAAACTACTCTTCCATCTTTTATACTCTCCGAGATGGACACCGAGGAAATTTCTATGGCGGCCATTTTTTTTTCGCCATTTTGAATTTTTTTTCAGGTCACTGGCAATTGAATGACGTTTCGAGTGACATTTGCTCAAGCACCACCAACCTATCTTCAATACCTTAAGCGTGCTCTTCACCCGTCTCCGAAATCCTCCATCATCAGCTCTCTCCATATTTTTCCTCCGAATGAATTTCCATCCTCTATACGTAACCATCGGTGAAAAAAAAAAATTTCATACAAAATTGTTCAGGAGAGGTGACCAATGAGTGAGTGAATCAGCACGAGCAGCTATATATATCGCACACCCCGTACAACAAAGGCGTATCTGGAAAACACCAACTTTACAGGAGAGCCAAAAAACAGTTTGTTTCTGGAATATTGCCTGAACTAATAATGATAGTACTTTGTATCATATATCATAAGAAGCCTCAAAGTGAGCTCTTTAATATGTATTTACTGAAATTAAAGATAGATTTACTATTTTCATAGTACAGGGAAAATTAACAATTACCTATTTATTGTATTAGGGTTTTCCTTAAGTAACTGTTGGTAAATAAACATACACCTTTTTTGCTGTTTAGGTATAAACAAAACATGGATCTTATGTGTACATACGCTTTTATTGCTTATTTTTCCTCGTGATATAACCTCGGAGCTTTTAGTTTTAAGTACTTATAGCACGTTTATTTTTGAAAATAAATAATGAGTAAGTTTATATAAGTGTATATTGCAGTGATAATTTATTAAGGTTTTTTAATGTATGTGACACACTCATTTATTGCACGAAGAAATATTTTACAGAGTAATACATATTTTCTTATATTTTCATAATAACAAAAAATAACTTTACATTTTAATTTGAGAATTGTGGGTATCTAATTTGTTATGATTTTACAACTACTGTACAATATATCAAAAAGAGTTTGGTGATTAATTGCAGGAATACAACGAGATTATAAATATATATTACTAGAAACCCGAGACCCGGCTTCGCCCGGGTGTAAATTCCAGTTTTCCAATAAAATATAGACTATGATACTCACGAATGACGTGGCTTTCTATTGGTGAAAGAATTTTTAAAATCGGTTCAGTAGATCCCGAGATAACCCTTTACAATTTAACAAATATACAAACACACAAACTTTACCTCTTTATAATATACTAGCGACCCGGGACCCGGCTTCGCTGGGTGTAAATTCCAGTTTTCCAATAAAATATATAGCCTACGACACTCACGAATGACGTGGCTTTCTATTGGTGAAAGAATTTTTAAAATCGGTTCAGTAGATCCCGAGATTACCCCTTACAATTTAAGAAACGCACAAACTTTACCTCTTTATAATATTAGTACAGAAGTATAGATATTTTATAATAATTCTTTATTTTGTACTTATTTTGCTAACTATAAGCAATTTCTTACATCTATGAAAGTTACAAAACGAAAAATATGAATTCTTTTTATTATATTTTCACAACCATAGCTATATTTAAACAATAACAAAATCAGAATGGCACGCAACGGTCTTTAAAACTGTGTTAAGTAACTTTTACATAATAATTATACTATAGCACGTCAATTAATCAGGTACCTACAATAATCAATACATTTTATAGGTACCTAAAACCAATATCATTGCCTAAAACTCAAAGTCCTGATTGACTGATTGACCTAGAGACAACGCACAGCCTAAACCGCTGGTCGTAGAGACTTGAAATTAGCAGAATGTCTGTGTTTTGATGCGTATGTGTGTACTAAGAAAGGATTTTTTAAAATTCAAACCATAAAGCCCTAAAAATGTTTCAAAAACGTGCTTTTGTTAGAACTCAAGAACGGCTGAACAGATTTTCATGATCTATGATTTTTTGGATTTTTTGAACTAAAAGTGACTGTCTAAATTTCCATAGAGTAATATACTTTGTTTCTTATTGCTAAAAGACAAAGAGAATATATATTTATTTTTAGGGTTTATATACCTTATTAGGAAAAAACAACTCTTATAGGACCTCTTTGTTGTCCTTCTGTCCGTCTGTCAAGGCCTCTTTCTCAGGAACACATAGAGGCATCAATTGGTTCGTGCTGAAGATATATTATGTTAGAAGACGATGCTATATAAGGAATTAAATGCATCTAAAGAGTACTTTCCGTTGATATAAAATCATCTAATTTGGTGTAAAGCAAGGTATAGTACAAATGTAGAAAAAAATCAATAATACCTGAGTATGTAGTTAGCCACCACACAAAAATATATCATTATGTAGGTAGGCGTGGAGAAATTAAGTCGAAACTAGCATGAAATATTTAGGTCTGCACGTCTTGAAGCTATGAAAAAATCAAATTAATGCAAGCAAATTTAAAAATTCAGGCAGCATATTTCGACATTATTTACAGGATACTTCCTGTGCATAAAGGTTTGAGGTCTGCCACAAGAGAAATCGAGGTGAGTTCCTGTACTGTATGGGAAAGGAGCTGACGTCCGAGCGTCACTGTTGGGGCTGCTCCGTGGACACATCGCCAATTTACACACTGGCACAGTACCCAGGGTAGATGGATGAAATATCTTTGAAGCAGATTTAGATTCCTAATAACATGTCGGTGTCGGCAGTGCTGGCGGCTGGAACCGGTCGGAGTCTCTGGGATATTCTTACTAGGACACACCAGATTCCTCGATCACACAGGCCAATATTGCGATAGACCTTGTGATTTTAATCGGTTGAAGTCCGACATGCCTACCTCAACGTTGGCTCCGGTGAAGTGAAGCTCGAGGGAATTTTCGCTCGAAAAAAGAAAGAGCATATTCCCGTTGGCACAACTTTTTTTTATACTACGTAGGTGGCAGACAAGCACACGACCCACCTGATGGAGGATGGTACTCAGTTGGACTGCTCATTTCGGACGGGAGATACCGTCGTGTCCTACCTCCTTTGCGAAAGGAAAAGTGCAGAGACCGTACCTTTACCCACATCACCAAAAAACGACGAAAACGACTTTCTGTCGCGATGCACGGAACTGTAAGGAACCTTGAAGGGTTTGACAGAACTATCTACTACCTACCACTGTTTACCAAGGCTTAAAAAGACTTGGTGGCGACAGCCAACATCCATGCGGGCGGAGCCGCGCGCGGGTAAGCTAGTAATCTATAAAATTATAAAAGATTGAGTACACATACGTTTCAGAATAAGTTTAACAGTGACGCTTAAGTGAAGTTACGAAAAATTTATTCAAAAATATATCGTGCAATAAAGGAGTAAGTAAACTTACGAGTGCACATCTTTAAATTTGGCCTGAGCAATAAAGACTGGATTGCGATTACGTACATATTGTTAATGGTCTGAATAAATTATGCATCGAGTAATTATATTTACGTTTTTTTTGCCAGTTAATTATGATATTTCTTAAGGAAGTAGCTTTTGTGTTTTTTCTTAACCATTTTCTTAGTTTTTTAATGAAAATTACGAAAAAAATATAGAACATGTGTCGAAGTATTTTACATCGATTGGCGAAATAAAAAAAAAATTGCATATGTGTATATACTCCTTTGTTGTACGGGGTGTGCGATATATTAATAATAAAATGGTAGGAAAGTCCAAACAAAGTTGAATTTTTTTTCAAAGAATACTTGGGGATATACAATCGATACCGAAGCCAAAAATTTGGTTTTTAGAATTTTTGTCGTTTTGTCTGTTTGTATGTTTGTCTGTTTTAGACCTACGAATATTATTAAGAAGTCGGGTCAACATAATAGGCTACATAATTATCACGCTATTACCTACAGAAGGAACTAGCAGTGAACCTTTAAGCGCTGGGGTAAAAAGTACTGAACGGTTTTTGATGCGGTTTTTTTTATTAGAAAGGTCTTGGTTAGATTTATAAACTTACGCATATTTGATCACAATTGCCTGATCGGAGATAATCGAGATCGGAATGTAGACAGTAGAGATCCCCAGTCTCTATGACTGGGGATCTCTACTGTCTACAAATTATGTATTTTGTAAGTAGAAAAAACTCAGTTACCTAATCAAACTAAATATTATGTGTATGTATGCAACGGCGAATTATTAAGTGCGAAATGTGTGTATTGCTTGAGTTTCATTATTTATTATACACCTCCTCCCGCCGCGCCGCCCGTTTGACTTGACTTGACTTGTCCTTCACACGCACGTCAGCTGGTGAGCGCTACTAGCGCTAATATTGTGTCGTGTATCCGCTGCTCGTAGCTGTTCGTGGATTGTTCGTTAATATTCGAGTCTTCGAATCGAATGTCAGTCGATGAAAAACGTGCACTCGCGTCGTTTGTACTTTTAGGTGCGGTTACGTTAGTTAACGTTTAGCGCTACCTCTACTCTACCTACGCTTTGTCTTATCGTGCTGACATCACTGTGAATCTATGTTTTATCGATTTTGTGTGTTAAAATTTTCCAATTGGTAATAATTTTGTTTACAACTGCATTAATTGATTATTGTGCTATTGGTTACTCATGCAGATTAAAAACAAGTGTCATTGGACAAGATCAGTCATCCATTTAGTGCAAGTGTGTTCGATATAAAACGTGATTACGGTGCCGTAGTCATAATACTTAGTTCTATAACTAAGTTGCATAAGACTGAAGAAATTTGAGAAGTGTTATACTCGTAGTACGCTGAGATTCAGTAGTGGAGGTGGAGGTCGCTTGCTATCCGTGGTTGGCACCAACGTTATAGTCACCGGAAGAGCCAATGTTATTTTAAGGTTCGTACACCTATTACCTACCTACACCAAACTAAAACATAGGATAGCTACTTCGGTATCATAAATTTATGCCTGCTTCTATTTAATTGTTATGTTTGTAAGATAATTTTATTACCTAAATACAAAGTAGGTTTCTTTGACACTGTAGAGTTTGAGAAATTATGACACTGACGTTAAATGCAATATTACAGAAAAAGGCATCTTGCAAATAGATGTTTCATCGCTCTATCTAATACAATCCTGTGGATGATTAAATTTACATACCTACATAGCTAGATTAGGAACATTTAGATATGAAACGATATCCTAAAGCAATGCATAACGTTGTTTTAATTTTAATGAAACTATGGAACAATAACAATAGTGTGCCAGTGGCGCCCCCTTATCTGCTAGTCAATTCTGTTCTGTCCTCGTGGTTTAAACCACGGCTGAATGAGTTTTATTAATTCTAAATTAGACTACGAGTTTATCGCTAATTCATTGTTTATTTTAATACATACAAATGACTATATCGCTAAAGTATGTGGTATCTCCGAACTAGTAGGTATAACATCGGTTTATGAAATTAAAGGGACTAATACCTACCTAAATAATAGGTAATACCAAAGACCATGATGTATTGTTATCTAGTTATCATGGTCTTTGTTTATACTTATGTTTCCTCTTGCTGTTTTAACTCCTACCTATCACTTTTCAATTCTTTATGGAAATGGATATTCGATGATTCAGTATGATTCAGACGAGTGACGACAATAATAAAATAAATAAAATAGGTACCTACAGCACGGCATACCTAGTGTTGGTTTGCTAGGTACAAAAATAATAAAAACAAACAATCCAGTGTATGTAAACACGATAGGTAATAATCGACTTAAAATAAAAACTATTCCAATTTTTTCTAGGAATAGGATCGATTACAGCGAGTTAATAAGACTAGATTCGCCTTTGACCCTAATGCGTTTATTGATGAATGTGATAAACAATAAAAACATTATTAGGTAATAGGACTTTGATCGCGATAGAGCGAATGTCGCACCTAGTAATATTATGAAAACATTTCAAAGGCCAGCCAGAAGTATTGATATGCAGGTAAATACTATCCCGGGGTGCAGGGGAAATTGCCCTCTAGGCCACCTTACACTTCGGCGCCAGAAGACCTCATACGGCGTGCGGTTTTAGTCGGTACGAGTCCGCCATAACCTGCTCCGTTGGCAGTGGGGGAGGTAGGTATATAGGGTAAGTTCGCCTGTTCGCGTCCATCGCCCTATTCGCGTCCATTTTACGGACCTCTCTTTGAAAACTCTCGAAATTAAGTATACTAACACATCAATAAAATTAGTCGAAAAGTTTTTACCACCAATACCTCATTGTATAAGAGCCACGTACGCATAGGTAAAAGTTCTGTGCGCCCAACCAATCCTGTGTAAAAAAATAGTTAGTGACGGCTGTTCAACGAGAGAGCGCGAATCCGCGAAATTTTAAGAAAAAAGGTAGTGGACAGCGGTGCGTTTGAAGGCAAGTCTTTTATTGTTTTATGTGTATTTTGAATACATAGCTGTTTCTAGACGTCGATAATGATAAAAGGAATTATATTCATTATGAATTTGCAATTTTTTTTTATAATTACCAATTAAAATAAGGTGGACGCGAATTACTACACTGAATTTATAGAACTTCCAGATTGCGTCCGCAATGGACGCAAACTATACCTGCAGGGAATAATGACAAGAACAAATCGCGTCCATTATTAAAATTAATTTCCTACTGCTAATATAAGAAAGAAGGATAAAGAACATACACAGAAGACGATTTAAGGAAAGCATTGAGTGAAATTCGAGAGAAGCAGAAATCGGTAAGACAAATATGCTATTCCCAAAACGACAATATGGACAAGACAAAATCAGTGGGCGCAGACCAGATGGACTAAAGAAACCGGGCACAGAACCTGCGCTAGGTTTAGTAGGTGACCATCATAAGGACTGGCTAGAGAGCCCATACGGGAGCCTCTCGTTACACCTGACGCAGGTGATCTCCATGAACACATACTTCGGGGATCACTTGTGTCTGATCAGGAAGCCGTTGGCTCCTGCCAACGGCTGAATGTCATCACTGTGATGCAAGTTAGAACTTAGGGATGCACACACTGGCAGAATGCAGGGCGTAGGAGGTGTCGAGGCGAGCCCTCGTGGTGGCCCTCTCACTGAGAGTCTGACTCACAGCGATGCTGCAGAGCGGGCGGGCGATGCCGCTGCCTCACTTTGCGAGTAAGTCATGCTCGAGAAGGAGGCGACGGAAAAGGTCTGGGAGAGGCGACCACAACAGGCGCAGGCGACTCAGGCGTCAGAGGTCTCTCAACGAACTTTGTTCTCCATGAGTGCAGGGTTGGGGATGACGCTTGGAGCCACCTGTCAACCTAGCAGAAGCAGGCTGAGGTGGCGGTGGCGACACCCTGGCGTTAGAAAACCAGAGATGGCGTACGGTTTTAATCAGTTCGATTCCAACATAACGCCCCCACTGGTGGGTGGTAACCGTAGAGATTTCCGCGTGAAAAATAGGAGTAGATGGTAAAAAACAAGGTTGTTAAATGGCTTCTTAACATTTTCAAATGTGAATTTCCAGTGAAAAATTCAAATTTCCTGTGAAAAATTCAAATTTCCAGTGGACGCAAACTGGTCCAGCAGGTGGACGCAAATTGGATTTTATGGACGCGAACTGGGTAAATCGCCTATTTCTGAAGTTTGTATTTTTAGAAAAAAAACTACAAGATATTTCGAATAAAACTAAAGGTTACCTTAAACTAGATTAATATTATGAACAGATTAAATAAACTTTTAATTGAAATTAGTACTGGTACATTTTTATTTTCTCCGTCAAACTTGCCAACTGCGCTAAGTGGACGCGAACAGGCGAAATGACCCTATGAGGATTTCCGCACGAAAAAAAGGCAAGTTAATAAAGAGGAATAATAATTGTTATTGACAAATTGACATATACCTACATTTGAAATGAAAATCCCTGGCTCCCGAGCTACCTAGTTTTGAGAAACTGTATTAACAGGAGCCAGTCCTTTCCCCGAATTCTATGAGGATAAATACCTACCGATCCAAGGAAATAATAAACTATAGGTTGCATAAAACCAATTGCATCCTAACTATTCCCAATGCTTTTCTGATCGGAAAAAGTGATCATCCAGGACGGGACTTGAACCCGTGACCAGTCCCTTACTAGGGGAATGCTCTGACCAACGGATGAAATTATTGTAAGTACTTACATCTGTATAGATGGGTCTACGCTAGGCGAGCCGAGCACGAGCGAAGCACAAGGGAGCGAATTTTTAATTGAAGCGGCAGGTTATGTCGGACTCTTACCGACTAAAACCGCACGCTGTCTAGGGTCTTCTGACGTCAGGGTGTAAGGTGGCGCATAGAGCCTTTCCCTCGCACCCCGGCTTGACCCGGGCCATCTCCGGTTTTGAGATGGCCGCCCCGGGTTTGGGAACTACGGTGTTCCCGTCATGCTCCCGGAATAGGGGGAGTGCCCCCGGAAAGCCTAGACCTTAGACTCACCTTTAGATGTTGTAGCTGTTAGGTTTTTGTGCTGTACGTAACACTGGATTAATTGTATAATTAAATTAACCTGCCAAGTTAAAATTTAGTAGAAATTTAGATGATTATGATCGATTTTAAAGTGCATCTAAACTTGGCATTGGATTGGATTTCAATCCTTTTTTAGGTGAACGTTTAGCCGATAGGAACTTGGCCCCCTTTTTAACAGGTAGGTATGTTTTTGGTTTTTGGTTATCATTACAGATAAAACCATACACTACAATAGGCCTGACATAACAGTTTTAGATAAAATTAATAAGTCCGTATTTATTATAGACATTGCAGTTTGTAACACACACAACCTTATCACTACACACTCGGAAAAAATCCCTAAATCTACCTAAGTAGGTGTAGGAGTAGGGTAGTAGTAGGAGTAGGGTGGCTTTCTATATGAGTATATAGAAAGCCACCCTACTCAACACATGTCGTCTCACATGTAAATTCCTAGCTTCACCCACATCATGTTAACATTATAGTCTTTATCTTAACTGGCATACTTGGTCATGACCCGTATGTCGGTAACTGCACCCCTAATAAAAAGGGAGATTTAAAATAAAAAATACAAAATAATAAAATAATAATAAATTTCATTTATTAAAGTAACAATGGACTCAAATGATGTTAGCAACAAATTCCTTATGACTAACTATGTTAATAAAGTTTCTGGTTTTTTAAATATAAAAAAAGAGTCACCGCCTATATTCCATCACAGCCGTGGACAGCCTGCAGCTGTGATTGACATACTGGCAATCCAGTCTGTTTGCAATACACGCGAGGATGCTGTTGGGGCAGATCCGCACACGGCGCACCACGGATGCGCACCGCTTACGCATAATCGTATGAAAGCAGTCAACACGTGCGTCTGCAAACAACCCTGATGCGCTGCAATACCGAGGCAGCCCCATCAACACAATATATTGGATACGAAGGGCTCTACAGTACGATTTTTTGGTGTGAATAACCCATAGGTTGCACTTGTAAAATAAAACGATGTACAGTATGATGCATGGAACAAGGTTATTTTGACATCCGTGGAGCACTGTGCAAACCTGCGGGCAATCGTGTTCGCCCTTACCGACAGCGTCCTTCGCTCCCTCTCATTAAGCTCATTCATGTCAGGTTGAAGAGCGTAGATGAGCTTAACCCCCCTCCCTCACCCCGCACTCCAACCTATACGGATCAGACATCATGCCCGCCCATCGCACTTGATTGGTCTGGCTTTCATACCAAGATTGAAATGTGTTAACCAAGTGTGAAGGGACGGCTGATTTAGCCAATTTCCTCCAGAGGATGTTATAGGAGACCAGATCAAAAGGTCAAGGAAAAAAGCACAGATTGTTCATTAAGTATACTCTCGAGTACTTTCGCGATAACTGTAGCCAACGAAATGGGCCTATAATTATTAATATCGGAGATGTCACCCGTTTTATTTTTTTAAACGGGTGTCACCACCGTTCTCGTCATCGGACTAGGCAGGTAAGCATGACTAACACAAAGATTAAATAACATTGCCAACACTCTTGGTAGATTAGGACCATACTTTAGGTGCTCAATACTTAGACTATCATGACCCGGGGACTTGCCTCTAGATATAGTACTGACTACTTGCCTAACCTCTTTGGCCGTGAATCGAGTACCCAGGTCACAATCCTTCATCGTATCCCGCACCAACTCGGAGGGGCCCAGCGCTGAAGTTAATTTAAATTGATCCTTAATGGACGTGGGCCGACCCTGTAAAAACCTTCTAGGTAATTCCCTTGAAGAATCCCATATATGATAGTATATGCTAGGGAAAACCCTAGTAGGGAGATCATTCCACAGCCTAAACGCGCGCGGAATAAGCTTCTTCTCGTACTCGTACCTCACAGTGCGCACCATTGATGAATGTAACGTGTTGTATATTTTTGTAATTTATTTGTTAATAATTTATATCGGGGGAAAAGCTAGCCTTTTTCCCCCGATATTCCCACAGTATCAAACTCCCACGCAGGTGAAGTTGTGGGCAATGGATAGTATTTAATAAAGAAATCAAAATACATATAAATAATAATAACACCAATTATAGCACAATTCTTTAAAATACCAGTTAAACTATAATAGGTACAATATACTTTTATTTCACGATCAAAATGTTTTTATCCTACTATAACTGGAGACCCCAGCCCTATTTTTTTTAAATTTGCCGCGTTTTTGAAGGTCCAGCTTTCCTCAGAGTTTAATAAACTTGTAAAAATAGTAACAATATTACAAATATTTAGATTATAATTAACTTTCTTTTAAGTAATTATATGAAATGTCCGCATAAAATTAAATGATTTATTTATTCAAAATAATTCAATCAAAACATAGCCATAGTAAAATAATAATGGCAATTCTGGGTCCGGTTACGGTATTGCCAACATTTTTATCCCGTCATGGTCGTCATGGATGACATTGTTGACGTAAAAAGCATGAATGCCATGAATGGAATGAATGACATTTATTACAAATGAACGTGATTGTGAAATTGTGATCGTGAGCTGTGTTTTGAGGTTTGAGGTTGAGTTCATATTTACAGAAAAATTGACATCCATTTTAAAATTCCATCAGTTAAAATTTTGCCCGTGGCCCTAGTTTTCTTTTCTATATAAATTTATAGTTCAGGTACAGTAAAAATTAAGTACGTAATGCTTATTTCTATGAAAACAATAACAGAAAACAAAATACCTACGCACGCAGGCAGCAATGTCAAAATTCAAAAACATTCGGGCTTGGCAGGTTACAAACAATGATTTTTTATGTGTAAAATAAGCTAGCGTTTTGTTCCATGTCATTGATTGTTAATAAAATTACAAACATCACTCAGTTAAGTATTATTATTAATGGGTAAATTGGATGCGTCCAAACAACGTGATAAAGGCACAATTTTATTGTTATCTAGTTCTACTTATGACAAAGCTGAACACAAACATGAAAACTAATGGACCTCGTGGTTATATTCTGTCATTTGTACAATTTATTTGACTACTCCTGAATATTGATGTAATGATCTGCAAAGGTGTTATTAAATTAAAATGTTAGCAGGTAGAATCAAAGCGCACGACAGTGCGCAGGACAAGTCCAGCAACAGGCCGCGCGCATGCCGTGAACTATATACATGAACCGTTTCGACCCACTTTTGACCCCCCTGTAAGCTCAGTGCCTATTGCAAGTACAGAGATGAAATTTTACCTATGTGATCGTATCCTACTAGTACTAAAGCAGAATGCCAAATTTCATAGATATAGCTCCAGTAGATCCTGAAATAAATATGACCCTGTGAATATAGCTAATTTTGACACTGACTGACTGACCGGTAATCAAAACCTCTAAGTTACTTCCAATTGTCCTAGCGTTATGAAATTTGGCACACAGGTCATGTGTTATACGTAGATTAACAAAAAATTAAGAAATTTGTGAAATTGGTCAAGCGTGAGTTGGCAATCAATCTAATATCGTATTTGTAATAATAATACTTATGAACCATACAATGAGAATACGAAGAGAATGGGGGTGGTGAGGGGGGGGGGTATAAAATATATCATAAGAAATTTAAAAAATCGGTCAAGCGTGAGTTGGCTTAATCAGATTCCTTGAAATTCTTGAAAAAGTATTGAAATCCCACCAAAAACATACCTGTTAAAAAGGGGGCCAAGTTCCTATTGGCTAAAGGTTCGCCTAAAAAAGGATTGACATCCAATCCAATGCCAAGTTTAGAAGCACTTTAAAATCGATCATAATCATCTAAATTTCTTCTAAATTTGAACTTGGCAGGTTTTCGTGCTGTATGTAACACTTGATTATTGTAAAATAAATTAACCTGCCATCTACTGGAGCTATATCTATGAAATTTACTACCGGAGGAAGTTATATCTGCCACCACAATAAACTCGTTCAAAAATCGGCTTGATAACTGGCTACAACTAGAAAATTCAGTGCTTAAAAAAATGACTTACAGTTAAAACAAAAAGAGACACATACATTTTATCACTAGAAGTGAACACATCAGCTTGTAGCTGCTTGTTCATAAAAATATAAATAAATAAATAAATAAAATTTGGCATACTGCTTTAGTACTAGTATATCATCACGTAGGTAAAATTTCATCTCTATACTTGCAATAGGCACTGATAAGTATATTAAAAGTGGTTTACAAAATGATGATACCTCTATTTAGCGATCTGAAAGGATATATCAATGAGTCCTGTGAATTCTTACCTGGCTTTACACATATTATTTGTTTTCTAAGAAATCATGCTGTCCTAATTTGCTTGCATTACATTTAATTGATGATTGGAATGATGATAGGAAACTCACCATTCATACTAGATCTGAACTGCCACTTAGACTATGGTCAAGAATAACCTCTACATTGCTATATAATGGTTTCTCTAGGCTGTGAATTTCAAATGTTTGTAATCAGCAAACCCATTGACAAATAGCACACTGAATTTGTTCAGTGTCTTATTTGCTCGGGTTAAATGTGTTAGTTTATCTAATAAACACTTTTATAATTGTTTTCAGATATCATATCCCTAAAGGGAGACCAGCGATGGTGGACTATTACAGAATACTAGGAGTTACCCGGACTGCCACAGATGCAGAAATAAAAAAATCGTTAGTATATTATTCGTTAGTTATCTTCAGATGTTAATGTAAAATCATCAATAAAATTTGGTTAAGTATGAATTGTGTGCATGAATTGAGGATTATTTTGAATTTAGTTACAGAAAACTAGCATTGAAATGGCATCCTGACAAGAATCCAGATAACGCTGATGAAGCAAATAGACGGTTCAAGGAAATATCTGAAGCATATGAAGTACTTTCAGATGGTGAGTGTTTACAATGTTGATCTTTTACATTAAATGTATATTATTTAGATATGTTTGTTTAGCTGGAGTATTCAATGTTGTTACATGTAATTTGCTTAGCTGAAGGTATCAGGGTAATTAAATTGAGTTAATTACAAATTCAGTGGTGTAATCTACTAAGGTTATTAAATATAATCCCTGTTTATATAATTTAATGAATTGCTATCTGTTGTTTAGTAGACTAAAATTTTCACTACTCATAATAATCTGAAATTAATTTACTGAAATACTATGCAGCTATTTAATCATAAAGTATATTGACCATTTAATTGTATGTACATGAAAAATAATATTTTTATAAGACTTTCTACAGGTTTATTACAATCTGTCTTCCTTTCATACTTCCTGGCAGTTGTAACATTTTTATTTTATTTATTTTTTGATATTGTATCTGTATCTAATGTTATTATATAGAAACCTTCATAAGTTTCTGTGTAAGTAATAGTGGTTGCTTAGTACAGTAGTATAAGTTATTTTTTATTGTTGGGTAGCAAACAAGCGGAAAGTTTATGATGCACGGGGATCCAGTCACTACGCGCACAGATATACAAGCAAGAATGGAGTCAATGGGCATCGGCACTTTAACTTCAAAGGGTTTTTTGGTGACACGCCATTCCACCGCTTTTTCGGTAGCTGTCCATTTAATGCAGGAATGGCTTAATAGTTGTGAATACTATCATTCTGATATATCCAATTGCTCATTTTTATGTTTATATTACTAAACCGTCAATCTGAATTAGTTGTGGTCTGATAATATTCAGAACAATTTTGACACATTCATATCCTTTGAATAATCGATTTGTTTGGGTACTAACAAATGAGTTTTATGAGCAAATTCAAATAATGACTGCACATAATATTTGTTACTTTATTTTTTTAACATTTGAAATATGGTTTTAGTGTTTATTGCTAATGCTCGTATATAACTTTAACCTCAGTTAATTAGAATTGAATTCATAAATAGAGTCTTACCATTCTTTTTTAATAAAAAAACTAATCAAGCACTTAATTATATCATAATTAATTACTATTTATTGTTCTAAGTGTACTAATATATTATTATTTATTTCGATGCCAATTCCTAATGTAACACTAATCATACATTTAGGTATTTATGCATAGGCATATCATTCAACTCATGGGAAGTAATTTGAGAAAAAAAAAGTTTGACGTACTTATATTATTACTTCTTGGAGTTCGTTCCTTATTGGCGGCGCCATCCAATGGTGTGATAATCTGATAATATAGGGTGTTTTTTTTTTTCAATTGGGTTCAATTCCGGGCTCCGGGTATTGATTTTTTAAAAATTCCATGATGTTCCGTGCGGTCGATTTTGTATTTCGTTTTAAAATAAAATATCTGGTCCCAGCTGTACAGCAATACACGAAGTAGTGTCACAATTCTTGATTAGTTATTGAGTCTAATCAAGAAAGTCAGCGGTGTAGATACAGAACGATGTATCGAATATTGTTAATGTAGGTAGGTATAATACTAATACCTATGTTATGGTATATTCATAGACAAATTGCAAATACATCCTCCTACACGCGAAATGAATCACCTAACGATGATGAATAAAATGGATATATCTACATATATTTGGCTAGTCATTGTAACGGTACTACGTGAACAAGGAAGTAGGTGACCATTTAATAAAGACGATCGGTACCATTTTCTGGAAATTTCTACTGAATTCATTCTTAATGTTTATATATAGGTACATACATATTTTCAATTAAGTTCCAAGTAGTTGTTAGTACGACTTGGTATTTTTCCAGCATGACAACCTCCTGTCGTGCAGTCATCGATTAATTTCCTAACGAAACAAGTCCATCCAGTATCATTTAGTTCCTTTTACTGTACCTACAACTACTTACAAGTATATAGGTATCTCTCATAAGTATCGATTCCGGACATCGAGAGATAAGTAAGATAAGCAGCTTTTATCACGTGATTCTTTCTCTGTTCGAAAGTATAATCCAGTTCTTGAAGTAGCCTAACCGTCTTCGACTAGGTATGTACCTATTATACACTTGTATGTAGGCAGTCAAAGCTAACCGTATCTAGTAACTACTTCTTGAAATGTCTGCTGGTGCTTTCAATAAAATTAGTTTTACTACTTTTTAGCCGAAATTTTATTCAAATTCATCCAGCCGTTTCGGCGTGAAGGAATAAGGAACTTACCAAGCTACACAAATTTATTTTATTAATGTCTATTAATGAGATAATTTATATCTACTTTAAGAATACTTAATCTACTTTTTTGATTGTGCAAATTTATCTTAGAATGCTCAGCATAGGTTAATGGGCCTGGTAAATTAGTTTCACCAGTCTTATATGATTACTAAATGGAGGGGACTCCATCCTAATTTTTATTATACACTTCTGCTGTACATTTATAGAACATAAAATGTTGGTGTTAAAAGAGATTAAATTTATTTTTAACCTTGAGTTCAATTCCAAATGTAGGGCGCATTGTTGTTTGCCATTGAAATTGAATTTATTTCGCTCGTTGGAATGCTTTGCTTTTGGTTTTTGACTAACTTATTAAGTAGGTAATGTCGTTTAATTTCATAACGTATTTGACCTTCAAGTAGGTAAGACCTATTTAAGTTTTAACCTTGACTAAGGTCAATAACACTAGGTACCGGTAACTGTAAGCAGTATGTCCACTTAATATCTATCACGCCCGCACGCTTTCAACTCAATTTCTACAGATCACAGATCGGGAATATCTGAATTGTGAAACGCCATACGCACTCAGCTTTGCAATTTCAAAATACATCCCTTATTATTACAAGCGCCATTGGAATCCTCCATGTAGTGATATCTAGTTGACTTAGAGCCGAAACACAAACTCGCGTGGCGGCGCCGCGAAAAAAAAGGTTCTACTGGTGGGCTATACTATTAGGGTAACCATTTTATTCTGATTTTCTATGTTGACGGACGTGTCTTTGCTATGGATCGCAATAAACGTATTAATTTAAATAGATGTCGCGGGAGATACTGGATACATCCATTTAGTAAGGCTATGAATCCTGATGGCGAGTACTTTTCGCAAAAATACGAAGCATCAAAGATAGATGAGAACAATTTTTTTGCCTTTTTCTGAATGAGTGTGTTATCAAATTTGTTTTTGTAAGTATCGTCACTTGTATCCCACAAGCAAGGGCGTTCTTGAACTAAGATAATAATTAATAAGTCAATATCAACGTCAGACATTTTTACTTTTAAATTCGACGTGACGCGTATTATTTGTAAGTGTCTCACAAAAACTGATGTATGGTAGTACGGAAAGCAACAAGTGTGACGTCATAACGCTGAAATGTGCGACGCGGTGTACAACGCAAGATTCTGCGTTGCGGCAGGCGGCACGGTGCATTTTAGCGGTGCGGCGGCGCCGCAACGCGAGTTTGTGTTTTGACCCTTACAACTAGATATGAAAACACAGACTATGTCTACGTTACTACTGAGTGTTACTATCTCACACTACATGTCACTAAGGCATCGAACACACGGAGGCGAGGACAGGGCCGGTCAATTTCACCGCGAACGATAGCGCAAAAGGAATCCTATACTGCCAACGCACACAAAGGGCGAAAAGACCGCGCCGCGGGTGCCCGGCGGGCACTAGTGGCGCTTTGTTTTCGCGGTGAGAGCAGTCGCGGGCATCGACAGGCAGACGCGGTTATTATTACTTTGCAGTCGGCCTTAGGCGGGGCAGGGCGGTCAAAATGACCACGACGCACTCGTATTATTACAACTGTCATTAGATCGCATTTGGTCCGCGTAAGTCTGACAAGTGACATGAGCTATTGCGCGGACAAATGAAACGTTAATATATTATAATCGTACAAATGAGAGAGCGTCGCGTCGCCGCCGCCGCACCGCGTCAATAAGACCGCCCCGCCGCGCCGTCTGCTTAACGCCTTAATGTAACAGGGACGTACTTGGAATTAGAGCTTATTCAGATTTTTGAAGATTTCATAAAGATAGATACGATCAGGCGAGCCGAAGTCATATTGACGTGATCGATATTTAAAAAAAGATTCTTGCGGCTGTTCAGTTATAAAATCTAGTAGGTACTCAGTGCGACAAATGTGTGCGATGATTTTAGTTTATTTAAGTGTTTACTGTCACGTTGCGTGAACCGTGTAGGTACCTAAGCACATACTATTAATATTTTATTAAATGGCATCTTATGACGTATTTTCTTAAGTTCTGCCGCATACTAACATTTGTTAACAACTATTTCTTCGGTACTTCAGGAAAGACACGTAGGTATGATAATCACGAGTCTTTGTTAGGTATGTCTGTCTGTACCTATCTATGTATGTATGTATATATAGTAATATAAAAAACCTAAGAAACGCTCAAACGCTATAAAGTCAGCTTCTGCCAAAGTACCTGGCCATGGTCTTCTAAAGTTGTACATTTAGCTTTACAAACTTTACAGAGTTCCCATTTGTTACTTTCCTATACGTTATCATGAGTTACTAACTCATGACTTTTTAATTTTTGATGTACAATTTTTGAGTGCCTTCTGTTCACTATAACATGAAGAAATTCATTTTTAAATTGTTACTTTATCTGCTAAATTATTTATTGACACTTAAAATAATGAATTTGTTCTTTCAGAGAGGAAAAGGAGGGTCTACGATCAGTATGGAAAAGAAGGACTGAACAACGGCAGAGGCAGACGCTCCACCGCCGATGACGACTATGACTTCGGCTATGCAAGTTTCCCGTTCACATTCCGAGATCCCGAAGAGGTGTTCAGAGAATTCTTCGGCGGGTCACCTTTTGGCGATTTATTTGCAGGTAAATTTCGATTCTCATCCATTCTTTATATACACAATATACTTTCTTCTTCAACCTAGCGTTTATCCCAGTCATATCCAAAACTTTCACCTCGGAGTCTGGGGTCAGGGGTCCGCTTTACCAGCCTCAACTGCGGATTTGGCTGAACCTCGATATTTTCCGTGAAGCGACTGCCATTTGACCTTCACCACCCAATGGTGACATTAGGCGATATCGAAGCATTGCAGTTAGACCGTTGTTGTTGGACTTTTTAGGGTTCCAACTACCCGTAACGACTTTCATAGATGTTTGTATGGCAACCGGGACCGACGGCTTAACGTGCTCTCAGAGGCACGACCAGACCAATGCAAATACCCATATTCATGCATACAAATACATACATACATGTACATAATATACTATAGTTACATAAAAATAAACAAACCCTAGATCAATTTTTAATTCATTAACATGTAACCTCATTGTTTCGCTCGGTCAGCGGCATTGGGAAGGCAGTTTTTGCCACGCCAGTAGAGAGGTATCAATCCCGTTCAAACTCTTTTACTGAATTTAAATTAAATTTAAATACTTTGCTCTAATTTTCTGATCACGTTCGAAGCATGGACCTAGGAATAACTATGGACGGAGCCATGGGAACAAAAAAGTGACGCCACATAGTCAGCCAACTTTCGTATACGTATACAGGGTGAATTTTTCAAAAGGGATTGGATGGCCAAATCCGAAACTATAAGGAATAGCGAAAAATGGTCAAAGGAGTCACGAGCCCGATTTTGATGAAACTTAAAACCTCATCATTAGATTTTTGAAAAATCAATAATCCTAGCCAGGAATCGAACTTGTTGATTTTGAAAAAAAAAACACACCCTTTATTATTACACCATGCGATAGTGTCGCTGTTAATGAACAAATTCTGCGAAGTAATGATATACGGCAAATTTAAGGAAAATTTGGAATTTAATAAAATTCATGTTTCATGTACCTATTTGTTTCGTTCAAAATCCCAAAAAAGATCGTAACTATTCCGTGTTTTAAATTATACTCAGAATGATTATAATGATTGATGTTTTTTTTAAAACAAGATGGAGCTCCAGCCCCATAATAGCCGTAAAAGAGATTTTGATTCAGCAGTTTGACGACAATTTTATTGTAAGGCATGGTCCTGTGCCTTGGCTAGCGAGATCCCTGGATCTTACTCCCTTAGATTACTTTCTCTACGGGTATGTCAAAAACGAAATTTACAAAGACACGTATGATACAGAGGTACAGTTGATGACTTGAAACTTAACGTTCTTTGGAGAATATTCTAAACGGAATCAATAACGTTCTAATATTGAATGCAGTACGATTATGTATTGAAAACAATGGTCTACATTTTGAACAATTAATCAGTTAATGTAAGAGAAATAAAATGTATTTTGTTAAAGATGAGCTCTTTCCTATAGTTTGCGGTATGTCATTACTTCGCAGAATTTGTTCCTTAACAGCGACACTATCGCATGGTGTAATAATAAAGGGTGTGTTTTTTTTTTCAAAATCAACAAGTTCGATTCCTGGCTAGGATTATTGGTTTTTCAAAAATCTAATGATGAGGTTTTAAGTTTCATCAAAATCGGGCTCGTGACTCCTTTGACCATTTTTCGCTATTCCTTATAGTTTCGGATTTGGCCATCCAATCCCTTTTGAAAAATTCACCCTGTATAGTCGCCACGCACACTCTCACATCATAGTCAGCCATTTCGCGGCAAACGTCGGCCGATTCGGTCGATCTGTCAGTTTAAGCGGGAAGAAAAAAAAATTAAATACAACATGTCTGGTGCAGTCAAATGGTGTAAAAACCGTAGTGATAGGAAGAAAAGAAATCCAGGGATCACATTTCACAGGTTAATCAATATTTCAATCACTTATTATTTAATTAATCATTTACATAAATCTTTGTTTAATATTTTGAAACAAAATTAAAAAGTTCGGTACAAAACCAGTGTTCCCAACACAAAAGTCTGCAAATTTCCCCATATTTTGGGGAAATCTTTAAATTGTGTGACTTTATGATGAAATAGCATAAACTATTTATTAATAGTGATATCCGTAGTGATTTCATTTCTTTTTAATAAATACATGGGATTAGGAATCGCAAAAATACAAATTGTGACTAATATGAGTTTTTTAACTTTTTTTGTTAATTAGGTACCTAGTTTAATCGTGTGAGTATTCCCCACGGTTACCATCCATGTAAGTTTTTTTATATAGGTGTAATGAAAAAAATAATGTAAAAAATAACTAAAATATTATTTTCATTAATTTATGATGAAAATAATACTTTTAAAAATAATGCACGAATCACCCGAATGATTATTCATTTATATACTTTAAAATTTACCAAATAATTCTCCCTATTCCTCAATTAAAATAATAAAAAATGGGGAAATTTAGGTAAAACCTCGCATCCCTACAATTCACTCACACAATGATTATTGCCCGCCATTTTGTGACACAGACTAGTTACTCTAGGCACTCCGTCCATACTTTTCCTAAGTCTATGGTTCGAAGTTAATATGCGAATGTCGAAATTCAATCTTAGTATATCATTTTCATCGTCCCACTTGCAACTAAAACGTATACTTTGGAGCCCGGAACTCTCTAAAATATATAATAACTAGCTGACCCGACAGGCGTTGTCCTGTCTTAATGTGCTAACAACGAATAGCGAGTTCAAATTGGTCCATTGAAACACCCATTGACTACCAACAACCTAAACTACCTACCAAAACTCCATATTAAACTGAGCTTTTGACAGCTAAATATTGAAACAACTGACATGACAGTTAAGTACGTCATGTCATGAGGTTACATTAGAAAAGTGTTACTTTCAAAAGCACTAAGAAGGTTGAATTAGAAAAGTTAATCTTATGGTCGTTAAGTTTTCTTAAATTTTCTAATGTCCCGCGCAACTTTCTTAACTTTTTCTTTCATAAGAACCTTCTCCTGACAATAACAAACACAATAAAAAAAGAATTAGTAAAATCGGTCCAGCCATTCACGCGTGATGCCGTGACCAAGGGAAATGGGGATTCATTTTTATGTATATAGATATAAGGATTATAATATAAATATTTATTTTTCATGTTTTTTTAGATATTACAGATTAATTAACGAAATATACTAATTAGTCAGACTATTAGAAATTACAGATTAATTAGCAAAATAGTTATACCAACTAATAAGTTGCTATAACTAGATAATAATTTAAGTTGAGATATTAAACTGAGATATTATTATCAATTAAATAAAACTAGGTATATCTACTCAGTAGGTCCAATAGATGTTACAGATTAATTAACAAAATATACCAAATTATTATGCAATTTCAGCGAAACAACTTGCATTTGTAAAAAATCTTGCAGAATTACCATCATTAGTTTTACCACCTGTTTGACGTGGTTGGTCTATAATAAATAGTCCTAATTCCTTACAAAAACGTTTTTGGAAAAAGTAGTGTGCAGCATAAAAATCTCACAAGTAATAAATGCAAAACTGATAAAACCTTTCATACCAATAAATGTTCAATAGTAACTAACATAACATTCCGCAAACCATCGATATAAAAAGGCAATAAGTACTATATCAATTCCGACATTGTTGAAAACCATTTTTGAAATGTCGTTTTTCGACGATATTCCATAGTGCGCCGTCTCCCGGCCGCACACTGAACAAAACCGACAGATCGCAACATTGGCAACTCGTCCGCAAATTGTTAATCCGCGCTTTGAATAAGATGTTTTTATGCTCGAGTGCAATCTCGTTAATCTCGCGAGATCTCTCCCTTTTTTCGACCGAAATTAATCTCGCTAAAAAAGGCCGAGATCTCGCGAGATCGAGATTGCATTCCCTAGAATAGAGAGTAATGTGAACAAATTAACTATTTAAATGTTTTTTAGAATAAGAACCTCGTGTGCAGTCATTTGTGGTTGTATGTTCAGCTGCAAGATAGTTAAAATTACATTTGGTTCCTATATTAAACACTAGCTTTCCCGGCAAACTTCGTTCCGCCTTACAATCAAGTTAAGTTAATTGCCTTATTAGTTGAATTAGATGACGACACCGTGGTTACTACCGAGGGGACCATTAAAGCTATAAATGACCCAGGGTATCAATAAACGATATTGCAATAATATTTTTTTCGTAATCAGGTAAACTGTGTTTGGGCAAAAAGAAACAAAGGAGATTTTATTACTCTATGATAATGAAAATTTACACACAGTCAGTCACTTTTAGTTCCCGTTGCCATGACAACAAATATAGATGGCGTTCAGGCTTTCTTACAAATATTTTTTTCTTATTCTATTCTATTCTATTTCGTGAATTAATTAATTTTTCCATTTTTTCTTGCCGTTAAAACCATCCTTGGACTTCAACGAACATTTTAAAAAAAGAATTGGCTAAATTGATCCAAGCGTTGTTGAGTTATGCGCTTACAAACACTTTTGCGATTCATTTTTATAGATTAATATTTTGTATTTCAGAAATCAACGGTCATGGGCATCATCATCACAGGCACGGACGTCGGAGTCATCCCAGCACATCACTCACCTCCTCCTTATTCAGTCCATTTGGCTTTGGCATGCAAGGATTCGATGAAATTTTTGCACATGCAAATTCAAATGGGAACACATTTACTTCATTCTCGACTTTCAACAGTTCGCTAGCTGGTCCCGGTAGCGCTAACATGAGAAGTAGCACAACCACCACGCGCGTAGTCAATGGCAAGAAAGTCACTACTAAAAAGTAAGTATTTTACAAAGATATAATTTATTTATAGAACTAGAGAAAGTTTTTTATACTACGAGTACTTACTGCTGAACTAGATAAACTAGCCGTTGCCTGCTGCTTAACCCGCGTGGAATTCTGTTCTCGTTCCCGCTTCCCATGAGAACCTATTCCAGAGATAAAAAGCCCATATATTATTCCAGACAGTACAGGGATAGATCCCTGAACCAAATTTTAGCCAGATCCATTCTGCCGTTGGGTTGTGAAGGTCAGATGGAAGTCGCTTCACGGAAAATATTGAGGTCCAGCCAAATCCGCAGTATAGACTGGTAAAGTGGACCCCAAACTCCCGAGCTTTGGATGCGACTGGTCTTAACGCTAGGTTGAAGAAAAAGATTATAAAACAATGAAGTAAGCAACGGGAATCAAAACGACATTATGACAGTTATTGTATGAAGTATTGCATAATCTGCAATAATACTCTTAGCATTCATAGTCATGCTTTCATGAGAATGATGGCATACTTATGTCAAATGTCCCCTGTGAGCCAGCACAGTAACGACGTTCATTACAGAACCTTATTAGTATGTAGGCGGTCTCATTTAGTACGTAGGAGCAGACATAAAAGTAGCAATCGAAAGTATTCGTTTCACTATTCAAAAGGCGATTAGTGTGTGACCTTGACCTAAATTGATTAAATCAATGACTTATCGTTATTGTACTGGCTGCGTTTAACACGCAAGGCCCGAATTTGCTTCTGTTTCGGTTTCCACCATTATTTTTAGGCAAATAATAATACATCACTTGTTTATTTAACTAAACCACCGCGTCACAATATGTTATTAAAAAATGCATGACGGTTTTTGTAAATCTTTTATAATTGCGTCTTTAAAAAGAATAATGTTAGTGTAGGTACTTAATGTGAAAATATATTATCCCGAATAAAACTATTAACTAATAATTTATTTTTAAAATGTCTCTTTTTGGTACAATATCAAAATTGTTCATTATTATTTTTTATTAAATATTCAACACCGTCCACCTATACTCTGACTCTGACCCCTTTATAAGTTTTTTAATGATGATGTTGATGAGGACGACATCGTTCAGGGTTAAAATGTCCAATTCTCAAAATGTCCAACGGTGTCAAAATGTCCAAATCCCAAAATGTCCAATTCTCAAAATGTCCAATTCCCAGAATGTCCAATTCTCAAAATGTCCAATTCCCAGAATGTCCAATCTTTGAGAATGTGGTAAATTTGTTCAATAACCCATCACAGCGCTATATTAATACTTATGAAAAACAATAAATACAAAATACTGATAGAATCAAAATTTGTTTTATTTATAAGTAACAAATTAGACCAGAGAAGACCACAATATACTCGAAATCACTATTTTTGTCATAATGTCATATAAAAATATACAATAATCAACATCATAATTTTTAATATTAATTATATTGATTATTATTATTATATTAATAAAACATATTTTGTTGATTATTAATAAAACTTATGATTATTACTTGATTGAGTAAGCAAAGTCATTAAGAGGACAAAGTATTTTTTGTGTCGACTGTGTAAAAATTATAATTTAATATTATTATTATTACATAAATCATAAAACTCATTATATTGAGTATTATTATTATATTAATAAACCATATTTTCTTGATTATTAATAAAACTTATGATAATTTCTTGATTGAGTAAGCAAAGTCATTAAGAGGACAAAGTATTTTCTGTTCTAACTTGGTTATAAAACGATGTATAATGTTTGTTTCAATTTATAATTATAAAAATTATAATGTTGATTATTATATATTTTTATATCACATTATGACAAAATTATTTATAATTGTATATAATTAATATTTCATAATTATAAAAATTATGATGTTGATTTTAATTAACAAAAACGATAATTAATATTAAAAATTATAATGTTGATTATTGTATATTTTTATATGACATTATGACAAAAATAGTGATTTTGAGTATATTGTGGTCTTCTCTGGTCTAATTTGTTACTTATAAATAAAACAAATTTTGATTCTATCAGTATTTTGTATTTATTGTTTTTCATAAGTATTAATATAGCGCTGTGATGGGTTATTGAACAAATTTACCACATTCTCAAAGATTGGACATTTTGAGAATTGGACATTCTGGGAATTGGACATTTTGAGAATTGGACATTTTGGGATTTGGACATTTTGACACCGTTGGACATTTTGAGAATTGGACATTTTAACCCTGAACGGACGACATCACACACAAAGCATGTTGGTTTAGGGTCAGAATGTCCCTTTCCCAAAATGTCCCTGCGTTTCAAATAGTCCCTTTCCCATAAAGTTCATTTCCCAGAATGTCCCTTTCTTGAAACATCCATTTCCCAAAATGTCTCTTTAAATTTTCCCAGTTTAACCGGGTAGCTGACGCTGCATTGATTTCTAAAAAGTGACAGGTAGTTACTATAACCCTAGGCGCATACTTGGCGACAGGCGACAGCGACAGCTCGGCGTCTAGACGCGACGACAGGCTGCGGCCGACAATTTCATAGTGCCACGAGGTGCGGCGAGGCGACTCGCTAGCGACTGGGCGTCTCTGACGCCAAGTGTGCGGAGCTTAGAACAAAATATGAAATTCTCGGCCGCATCTAGACGCCGAGCTGTCGCTGTCGCCTGACGCCCAGTGTGCGTACCATGTAATAGTAGTAGTGTCAATAACATTTTATTTTGAACGTTGTTATTAATATTATAATTATGGCTGAAAACTGTCTAAGGGTTAGGTTACATTAAAACAGTGACCAGTAGCGATCATGCCGCGGTCGCGGCCGTATGTTCATGTTACACAATCCAAATGAAATATGTAAAGACACATTCTAGGAAATGGACATTATGGGAAAGGGACTATTTGAAACCTAGAGCCATTTTGGGAAAGGGACATTCTGAGCCTAAAGCTGTTTTTCCATTTAATTAATGTAACTTGAACTAATTTAGACAAGTACCGTTTCGATGTTCAAACAGTACCTACCTACTACTACAGTGTATCTTATTTTGTTACAGGGTGACAGAGAATGGACGAGAGACTGTAATGTCATATGAGAATGGGGTCCTGAAATCAAAGACTGTCAATGGCGTACCTCAATCACTAACTTATAGTTAATTATACAATAGCTTGTAACCAAACTTGATCCAAATGTACTCAACATGTTACGCGATTATGAGTTCCACAACTTATAATTTATAATTTTGCTTTATTTAAACATGTTGTTCCAGTCACCGTAAAATTTTAGTGATGGAAAAGTCTAAACTAAATATGCCTAATTTTAGTTATAATAGGTTACTATTTGCTTTCTATACCTACTTATGTTAACGTTAATCATTATAATTTGCGAGAGATTTAAGAGCCTCGATTACTCAACATAAATATAAATCTCGCTCTAGTTAGTTTACCGTCACGTGTTCACTAGCTGATCTCGTTGCCACTAGCTGAGTTATTTACGTAGTGTCTGTGACGGTAGTATATTTGCTGCCAACGTAAGTTCTTTTTAGCAAATAGGGTATAGACATTATAATCACATTTATTTTTTAATTCGACTTTGTTACAATGTACATCGTTCTCTTGGAAGGTGAAATAATCATTTTATTTGATTTTAAATTCAAAATACTTAAAACGTGTAATTTCAATTGATGGCATTTTTATTTCGTAGCTAATGTATGTACGACTTCATGTTGATAGAAAAGCTTTAATTGATTGGAAAATTTTAGTTTGATTTTTCAATATCAATTGCGTAATTTTAATAAGCGGTACTTATCTAGTAACATTTCTGTGTAGCTATTATAGTTTCCCAAAAGCATATACCTAATTATATATTTCGAAAATAGACTAACGCGCAATGATGGACTTAATGTAGTAGGTCCAATTCTGTAGTCCTAGATGTGTCAAATGTTCGTAACCTTACACTTTACATATTTATATATCGAAAACATACATTTTGTGAGCTGTTCAAAAATAGACGCGAGCATATTTTATAAGATACTGTGTAAGTCATGGATAATCCTCCTATTTGAAAAATAAAATTTCCTTTGAAATATGTTAAGATCGAAGTATCCATGTGGTGTTTAAAATTACGATGTATCTGAAGCAAAAGTTATCCGTGTTTTTACTTATGTGTTTGCCAAAAAATAGCTTTTTAAGTTAGATTTTTGCTAAAGGTTTGTCATTTTTCTTTTACCAAGTTATAATAGATTCCCGGGAATGTATTAAACGGTAGAATAAATTATATACTTGGCTATAGTAATTTAAAATGTACTTAATAATTGTGCTACAAAAAAAAAGAATAATTTAATGGGAAATACAAAAATCACAAGTTTAATAATAACGCAACGCAAAACTGAACCTGCTTTTCATTAGTAAATAGTGCCATTACTAAACTGAAAGAAGCAACACTTAGCACACATTAAATGTAAATAATGTTTAACTACAAGATCTCGTTCTTAAATTGTCAATAATAACGCAACGCAAAACTGAACCTGCTTTTCATTAGTAAATAGTGCCATTACTAAACTGAAAGAAGCAACACTTAGCACACATTAAATGTAAATAATGTTTAACTACAAGATCTCGTTCTTAAATTGTCAGCAACTATTAAGCACTGCAAGAGGAATTAATAAATAAAAATAATTTGTACATTCAGATATTTTATTCTGTCATATACCACTAAAATGTTTGCGTTTTCCGTTCTGAATAGAAAACCAGCGGTTGTCCCGATATTTGACCAATATGCGTACTCTTAGTTACTGGCAACTGGTACCCCACTTGCGCAGTGAGCATTTTTGGACATCTTTGATAGTAAGAGCTTGCGCAGACGAAAGCTTTTTGTCCGCGGACTTTTTTGTCCTCTAAAATAGATCGCTTACAATTGTATCGAGTAACGCAAATTAAAAATACCGCATACAAAAACCTTTCAAAAAGTCCCCCGAATAACCGAGTACATGCAGGGAGCGGACCGAACAAAAGTACGGAAGATTCCCTGAAAAAATAGAACACGTGTGACTGTGCGATGCAACGCACATGACGGAATTTAGTCCGCGTTGTGCGCTCGAGAGTAACGTACGTATTCACGACGATAAACGATGACGCAGGAAATCGAAAGTAATATTTTATTGCAACACAACGTATTTGCTACCGCGTGCGTGCACTTCTCTACATTTCCGGACAACAAGTGATCGCAAACCGTGCACGTTGAGTTCGTGATAATTCCGCAGCGGACTTTTTATTCGCGAAGCGTACTTTTTTTCCATAAACATCATAATGACGGGTCCAACTCTTGTATTTGAAAGATTCTCCCACGTATATTTAGCACCCATTTAGTTCCATTTTTTCCCTGTCCTGAAATTTTTGTACCTTACATAAACCGAATTTCACAACACTGGTCCCGCCATTATGATGCGTCATAATGACGAGACCATGCCTGTACTCCAAAACTACAACGAATTGCATCATCCAGATCAAAGCAGTATTTAGAACCTGATTTCGTACCTCCGATAATCAACAGTGAGAGACGGAAATCTCAGTAGTTTTTTTATAATTTATAAAAAAAACTACTGAGATCTCCGTCAGGAGGAGGAGCGCCAATCAAATGATCATAGATTATTATTAAACCAACCACGGGCTCATCGTATCACTGGTTGATCAGTCCTATTGGATTTTTGGTTGGCCAGTTAGAGCACATTGACTTATTCAAAATTTTTGCCGACGCATCTTGCGAACTAGATTATAATGACCAACCTGTAAACATCTGTAGCAACCTGTGTTCACGAAATAAATTAATTGAATTGAATGAATACCAGTAAATCCATCAATACACAACATCGTTTTTAACATTTATTAATTGTAACATTGATATATTTTTTTTGTTAAAGTAAGTAACATTTATATGATTTATAACACTTGAAGACGGCCATGAACCTAACCTATGAGTAATATAATTTTCCACCGAGAAATAACAAATTGATACACAGATAGCACAGCGAAACTAAGCTCCCAGAAATCAATTCGCTTTCATTCGTGCCAAACGAATATCTCCTTAAAGTGAATTCAAGACAATAATAGTTGATAAACATTTGTAGACATTCATTAACTACATACATCAAAACATTTATTAATAGGAGTACTGTATTCTCATAGGATATTCGGGAGCGATGACTGTCTTTCATAATTGAAAAATAAACTACCTGGCTAAATAAGAAATGGCGCCAATCCTGCCGTAAAAGAAAATGCTATCGAAATTTGTTATAAATATTGAAAAAAATATTTATTTCTATCTAAAGCTGATTATTTATGAACTAATATATTTTATGATTTCTAGATAAACATACACAACACTTGTATTATTATATTTATCAATATACTAAACCAGTAATTGTGGAGGTAGGCCCAGCCTAACCTCAGTGAAGTGGTTCGAAGGTATGTCATCCACATTTTCTACAGCAATGATTAATTTTCTTATTGTGATGAAATCCTATTTTGATACCGCCTATTGCTACAAGTATTGAGAAAATTGATAACTGGTAAAACTGCCTGTCACTAACATTCATATTATTTACTACTATTATTACAATTTTCTGGACATTTATATTAAAGTGATTATTTAAATTTTGTGGATGACTATTTTAAAGTAAATATTTTAGTGATGAACTAGTAATAAACGCAGTTACCTCTCTGATTAACAGTGCCCAGCTATGTCTATTATAGTGCGCGACAATCGCATCCACATTACACCTACGAAGTTATATTAATTATATTCTCACAAGTTTATCGAGACGAATAATAGACAATTAAATTAGGAAATACATTTCAGTCAGTATATTCTTCAATAAAGAATATACTATACGATCTTGCTGTTCACTAAACATAGAACCCACGAGATAGGATTACAAAAATAAATGAAGAAAACGATCATCTATCACCTTACAACTAATCTCCACTACATTCACTGATTTTGCCCACGGCATTGAGTAACAATTTTTCTAAAAGTTACATTGATTCTGTCTGCAATGCGCCGGCGAATAGATCTTGGAGTATTCGTTGCTACGTTTTCTGTAGTAGTGTTGTTGTTGTCAGAAACATTGTTCGTGTCAGTTCTTCTGCAGTTAGCCTGCAGTCCCAAATTTCAGAGAGCTTCCCTGACTCCTGCAGCTCTCTGCTCGGCGCGACTACGGTACATGTTCCTGATTGCTTCGTCTCCTGGATATTCTTTATCCTTTTCAGGATTTGGCACATAACAGTAACCATCAAAATGGCTAAATTCCTTGGCAATGACATCTTCTAGATGATACAAGCGAGTTGGGCGGTCCACGTGTATGAGGTTTTCTGTAATAAACAAATTATGTTTTAACTACACACAGGTATCAAAAATGTTACCTAGTAGTTATAATTTGATTGTTAATAGATAAATGATGTAACCCTACAGTACCTACTAATATAAACTTACTAGCTCACCGTTCCATCCGCGTGGAAACTCTTTAGGCGGGAAATTGCGATTTATGAAAATTAGAAGTACTTGTTCATTATTGAAAACTGTTAATTTAACGTTATAAACAGACACTTCAATTTTATATATGTGTATAGATTAATTAAAATGGTTGCCGTATCATACCATTCAAAGACACTGTACAGAAAATTTCACTTTACATTATTTTTTAAAAACATTCCTTATTCTTGGAATACTTAAGTTACCTTGGGCAACATAACGTTCCGATTGGTCAACAGCGATTACGCTATAAAATGGTTGCTTGGAGCCAAGTTTTAGGTCCTTGGATTCTATACGTCGAGCCCAATCTGTTGTGCAATGAAGATCCCAGCCACGAACGACGCACAGGTAATCATATTTCTTCTGATACGCCAACATACCAACAGCAAACGTTATGCTGGGGTCATGGTGTTTAATTTCGATCTTAAATAAAATAAAATAATAAGTTATTAGTAAATACAAGAGCCACTTTGATTGGTATTGTAAAAAAATGGTAATTAATATACAAAAGCCCTACAAGGTTAACTAACCCAGATTGCTTCTGACTTTCCAGACCTAGAAAGATTTGTCATCTTAAAAAAATGCAAGTTAAAGCAACGACAATTCTGTTTTAAGGTGGGTGATCAGTGATATTGATAGTACAGTCATACCACTCGGTGCCCCGGTTGCCATACCAACATCTATGGTATTTGTTACAGGTAGTTGGAACCTCATATGTCCAGTGGATGAAAGAAAGAGGACAGATGGCAGTCGGTTTACGCCGTTTCGGGTCTCCATTACAGGGGTGTAAGGTTTCCCAAAGGCATTTGCCTCGCACCCTAGCTGACCTCGCGTCATTATGTTTTATGATGGCCCCCTCGACCCTCAGATAGGGGGGTTGGGGCGAATATCTCACCGCCTCGCCGACGATGGGGTGTAGGCTGACAGTAAAATAATGATTATATTGGGTACTAAAGAAACAAAATGTCCGTCTCCCACATACTCCCGAAAACGTATCGATCACTTCCCGGCGACCGATAGCGCTACCTGTCCTCATACGTCTATGTATGTGTATGTGTGGGGAAGTCATAAACTATCGTTAACAGTACTTATGTCGAGAGTTAGAACCCAAGAGAGGGTCACTAAATACTAAAACGAGTCATTAAATATATTTCGATTTGAAAAAAATACTATTATCTTACTGACCTGGCGGTTAATATGTATAGGTGGTTTATTTAAATTTGCCAATGTGTCGAGGACATTCATAAAGCCCCCATTGATCTGTAAACAATAAGAAAGAAAATACATTTCAGGCTGGTTTTGGTTTAATTTGTGACTGGCTAGTATCTCACACTCTAACACTGAATACAACAAAAACTAAATATATGGCTTTCCCAAATTCCTTTAAAACACAATCTAGAACACACATAATTATTAAAGCCTACACCTGCCAAACATATCCACACACACCATGTCAATGTCCTCAAATAAATCCTGTTAACGACATCAAATATTTAGGCATAACACTGGACAGAAATCTGAATTATAAACTCTACCTTAATCTCTAACATCCAGAGTCAGAAGACTGATGTATATATTCATACATCAGTTATACGCCAAGTATACTTTGCAATGTGCTATTCCATCATGACGTACTGTATAACCTGTTGGGGAGGCGCCAGGAAATCCTTTATGCTGCCTTTAGAAATAGCCCATCGTGCCATATTAAAAATTGCTACCTTTAAACCGTTCTTATACCCTACGGTCAAAATATATCAGGACTGGAAGATCCTCAACATTAGGCAACTTTTTATTATAAATTGTATCTTACGACAACACAAGCACACGCCTTTTATCCCTATTGAAAAGCGACGTAAAGACAAAATATGCACCATACCCCACCCAAACTTCACATTAACAAAAAGATTCTTCTTCTATCTAGGACCCTATCTATATAACAAATTGAATAGTTACCTCCCCATTTACCATCTTCCTTCTGCTAAATGCAGGGCTAATGTAATAGCTTTCCTTGCTGCTAAAACATATGACGAGACAGAAGCCTTCCTACCAACACTAACTTGATCTATTAAACTGAACAACTTCACAACATCAACTCTAAACACACACCAGCACACAAATTCATGACTACACGCAGCTACAGACACCATTACTATCTATTACAGGCACTCACAAAATATCTATCTCATTTTATCCTCAGACAGCAATGAGGAAAACACACTAATGTATGTATAGATTCTTCTCATATATATAATATATACTATACTAGCGACCCGCCCCGGCTTCGCACGGGTGCAATGCTGATACTAAATTAAATGATGCATGTATTATACACTAGCTTCCGCCCGCGGCTTCGCCCGCGTGGAATTCGGTATTGCCACCAAGTCTATTTGAATGAAACGACTCTACACTCGACTTTCCACTCCGCTGTTCACTCCACTCTCCACTCCACACTCCACTCCACTCTCCACCTCCACTCTACTGTCCAATCCCCTCTCCCGACTCCACCCTACATTCCACTCTCCACTTCAATCCCACTCCACTCCACTTTCCACTCCACTCTTCACACCACTCCCCTCTCCACACCACTCCCCACTCCACTCTCCACACCACTCCCCACTCCGCTCCACTCTCCACTCCACTGGTCTCCACTCGTCTAGCCAAAACCTTTCGGATAAAAAGCGGATTTTAGTGCGAAGTTTTCTTGGTCAGACCTAAAATTTGGAGATATGACAAAAAGTTTCTTTTTCCTTATTTATTGGTTTCACCTTACACCATCTTTACAGAGTTCACCTAAGGCGACAGTGTGGACATCATATCCCTTTATAACAGTACTTTTAATTGTAATAATCGATATTTGAAAAAAAAAGACTTGGTTATGTTGACCACACATATCTATTTTTTTGCAATCCTTGTCTGTTTGTTCGTGATGGACGCAAAAACTGCTGAACAAATTTTGATGCCGCCTTTTCATTAGAAAAGTCTTGGTTTTACATAAAATCTGCCGTATGTTTGATTGCATATGACCAAAAAAACAATTACCAACCAATCGACTCCCACGGGCAGAGCCGCGGGTATTAGCTTGTATAAAAAGTAGCCTATATATTACTCCAGACTATAATCTATCTCTGTACCAAATTTCAAAACCCGATCTATTCAGCCGTTTTTACGTGAAAGAGTAACAAACATACATCCAGATATCCCGACTGATCAACTCCATGGGCGAAGCCACGGGTAGTAGCTTGTATAAAAATTAACCTATTATGTTATTTCACACTACACTCTGTCTCAGTACCAAATTTCAGCCAGATCCATTCAGCCGTTTTTACGTGAAATAGCAACAAACATAATATTTGGACATCCCGACCGATCGACTTTGCGAGCGGAGCCGCGGTATTAGCTTGTATAAAAAGTAGCCTATATGTTATTCCAGACTATAATCTATCTCTGTACCAAATTTCAACCTGATCTATTCAGCCGTTTTTACGTGAAAGAGTAACAAACATACATCCAGATATCCCGTCTGATCGACTCCATGGGCGAAGCCGCGGGTATTAGCTTGTATAAAAAGTAGCCTATATATGTTATTTCACACTGCACTCTATCTCGGTACCAAATTTCAGCCAGATCCATTCAGCCGTTTTTACGTGAAATAGCAATAAACATAATATTTGGACATCCCGACCGATCGACTTTGCGAGCGGAGCCGCGGTATCCTACTAATATTATAAACGCGAAAGTTTGTAAGAATGTATGTCTGGATGTCTGGATGTCTGGATGTCTGGATGTCTGGATGTATGGATGTATGGATGTATGTTTGTTACTCTGCCACACAAAAACGGCTTAATGGATCTGGCTAAAATTTGGTACAGAGATAGATTTTAGTCTGGAATAACATATAGGCTACTTTTTATACAAGCTAATACCGCGGCTCCGCTCGCAAAGTCGATCGGTCGGGATTTCTAGATATATCTTTGTTACTCTTTCACGTAAAAGCGGCTGAATAGATCTGACTGAAATTTGGTAACGAGATAGATTAAAGTGTGGAATAACATATAGGCTACTTTTTATACAAGCTAATACCCGCGACTCCGCTCACGGAGTCGATCAGTCGACCCACGGAGTAGATCAGTCGGGATATCTGGATGTATGTTTGTTACTCTTTCACGCAAAAACGGCTGAATAGATCGGGTTGAAATTTGGTATAGAGATAGATTATAGTCTGAAATAACATATAGGCTACTTTTTATACAAGCTAATACTCGCGGCTTCGCTCGCGAAGTAGATCGATCGGGATGTCCAAATATTATGTTTGTTGCTATTTCACGTAAAAACGGCTGAATGGATCTGGCTGAAATTTGGTACCGAGATAGAGTGTAGTGTGAAATAACATATAGGCTACTTTTTATACAAGTTAATACCCGCGGCTTCGCCCATGGATTCGATCAGTCGGGATATCTGGATGTATGTTTGTTACTCTTTCACGTAAAAACGGCTGAATAGATCAGGTTGAAATTTGGTTCAGAGATAGATTATAGTCTGAAATAACATATAGGCTACTTTTTATACAAGCTAATACCGTGGCTCCGCTCGCAAAGTCGATCGGTCGGGATGTCCAAATATTATGTTTGTTGCTATTTCACGTAAAAACGGCGGAATGGATCTGGCTGAAATTTGGTACCGAGATAGAGTGTAGTGTGAAATAACTTATAGGCTAATTTGTATACAAGCTAATGCCCGCGGCTTCGCCCATGGAGTCGATCAGTCGGGATATCTGGATGTATGTTTGTTACTCTTTCACGTAAAAACGGCTGAATAGATCAGGTTGAAATTTGGTACAGAGATAGATTATAGTCTGGAGTAATATATAGGCTACTTTTTATACAAGCTAAAACCCGCGGCTCTGCCTGTGGGAGTCGATTGATTTGGAAAGTCGAGTGGAGAGTTGTTTCATTCAAATAGACTTGGTGGCAATACCGAATTCCACGCGGGCGAAGCCGCGGGCGGAAGCTAGTTAGCTTATATAAAAAGTAGCCTATATGTTATTCTAGACTATAATCTATCTCTGTACCAAATTTCAACCCGATCTATTCAGCCGTTTTTACGTGAAAGAGTAACAAACATGCATCCAGACATCCCGACTGATCTACTCCGTGGGTCGACTGATCGACTCCGTGAGCGGAGTCGCGGGTATTAGCTTGTATAAAAAGTAGCCTATATGTTATTCTACACTTTAATCTATCTCGTTACCAAATTTCAGTCAGATCTATTCAGCCGTTTTTACGTGAAAGAGTATAACAAAGATATATCTAGAAATCCCGAACGATCGACTTTGCGAGCGGAGCCGCGGTATTAGCTTGTATAAAAAGTAGCCTATATGTTATTCCAGACTATAATCTATCTCTGTACCAAATTTTAGCCAGATCCATTAAGCCGTTTTTGTGTGGCAGAGTAACAAACATACATCCAGACATCCAGACATCCAGACATCCAGACATACATTCTTACAAACTTTCGCGTTTATAATATTAGTAGGATATAAACCTTCTTCTTGAATCACTCTATCTATTGGAAAAAACCGCATCAAAATCCGTTGCGTAGTTTTAAAGATTTAAGCGCACATAGGGATATAGGGACAGAAAAGGCGACTTTGTTTTATACTATGTAGTGATTATGACTCTAACCCTACACCGTACAATGAAAGAGAAACTGTCTTTTTTCCTTAACACAGACTACCCTGGTAGTCTAGCTAGGAAAACAGCGATCCAATCAAATCTTTGTTCCATATTGTGGTAGAGAATTATTGTAAATTGTTTAGGGTGCAACAGTGTATAAAGACCGATGTAACTTTTGGATATAAAAAAAAAATATTAAAAAAATATTAAAATATTTCACACACTGCCATAAAAATTATGTAAAAATTAACTTTTCTATTCAGTATCATTATATTCTTAGGTTATACAATACATAATATACATGCCTGGGTGTCTCGCTCAGCTCCTGTCGTTAGAACCAAACTCACGAATTTTCAGTAATAAGTCGATACTTGTTACTGAAAATTTGAGTTTGTGTATATAAAAAATGTGAGTAGGTATGTGTTATAACATTCAACACATTGTTCTTGTTTTGTTTTATTACCCGACTGCCGAAGAAAGGAGGGTAATGTTTTTTATAAAAGACTAGCTTTCGCCCGCGTGGAAGTCGGTATTGCCACAAATAAAACGAACTCTCTACTAGTGGCTAAGCCACTAGAAGAGAGTTCGTTTTATTTGTGGCAATACCGACTCCACTTCCCTTCTACACATCACCCTCCACTCCACTTCACTCCACCCTACTCTCTACTAAAAAAAAATGGATAAAAAGTATCCTATGTCTGTCTCCTGGTTCTAAGCTACCAACCTACCAATTTTCAACCAAATCGGTCTAGCCGTTCTTGAGTTATAAATAGTGCAACTAACACGACTTTCTTTTATAAATATATATATTTTTATATATATACAATACCTTAAAATCTTTAAAGCACTTTAAATAACAACAACAACAAATGTTTCATAGCACTTCCATAAGTTGATGGGTGTGTGATCCGATAGCCATGAAAAGAGGGAATAAAAATCAATTTTAAGGTACTTACATATTCAAGTTCAAGCGGAATTTTTAACTCTGGTTCTTTCTCAAAATCTATCATGGCATGCAGAGAAGGCAGGAAGTCCCGATATGGGTTATCGTCATTAGGGTTGTTGCTTAAAAAGTCTAGCAGAAATACAGCATTTTGAGTATACCTGGAACGAAATTTATTTAAATGTTCAACGGTTTTACGTACACATACCTACCTCATCTTGTTTCATAACTAGGAGAGTCATGATATCAGGAATCAGCAAAAATATTTAGGCATGTCAACAATGACTAATGAAAATTTTCAAGTTAGTGTAGCAGTATATTAGATTTATGATTTATAGCTTCAGTAAAAATAAAGATTTGAGCATGCTGAGAAAAGCAACCGCCGAAAATACAAGTGTTCCTTTGTCATCACCCCCTACAAGTGACGCAGCATTTCAACACCTGAAATGAGTGCCTACCTAGATCTGCAAATCCGAATATGGCTACAGAATGACTTTGATGTAGAAAATTGGGGAAGGAAATAAAATAAGAAGGTAAATGTAGGTACAAGTACTCAGTGGCGTAACTATACCATCTGGGGCCCGTGGCAAATTCTGTTGATGGGGCCCTGTCAGTAAAAATCGTCACGTTGTACTCAGTTTAATTTTAATAAACTTTGAGATTTTCAGCGTAACCAAAACCAATGTCAAAATAATTACACAAAGAATACGCAGTCAGTACCTAGAGCCCTTTTTTACATACATACATACATACATACAAATCACGCCTGTTTCCCATTGGGGTAGGCAGAGACAACATCTTTCCACTTGCTACGATCTTAGCTCACTTTTTCAACTTGCATATTTTTTTCATACACGCACGCCGGTTGCGGGTACCTACTCTTGACCTAGGCCTTTCTCCAAAACGTCTTGGATCTGATTAAAATATGTACGCCTAGGTCGGCCTTTACCGGGTTGCCAATTCACCCTCACCTCATATAGGTATCTGTTTTGTCAATCTTCTTTCATCCATCCTCTCTACATGTCTAAACCATCTAAGTATCCCTTTCTCTATCTTGGTCACTACATCTTCAACTCTTCAACTATACCGCAACGTTCCCTTATCACACTGTTCCTCACTCGGTCCATCAGCTTTACTTCAGCTATCCTTCTTAGACTTCTCATTTCTACAGCATTCAATCTACTTTCATGCTTCTTCTGCCACACCCAACATTCACTACCATACATACCCATACATCGAAGTGGGAACGAGAACTCCTCTATGTACAGCAAGTCGTGCCTCTTTGGACATTTTCTGTTCTGACTGCTCATAAAATTATGCAGTGCGCCATTCACTTGATTACCTGCCAAAACTCTTCGCTCAGTTTTTTCCCTTTTTTATGGTGCGGAAATGGATACCACGGAGATGGTTATGTCGGGATCGAACGCCGTCTCGAGTCCTAATTACCAGGATGTAAGGTTACCTAATAGGCATATCCCTCGCACCCTAGCTGACCCTTTCTCGTCTCCTGTGGCGAGTGGGAGGCGCTGCTCGCCTACGTTGCCCGGGTGCACCACGTGCCCTCATAAAAAAATATAAAATCCGGATGCCCGGGATTCCCCTTTTTTTTCCCTGCGGAAATCCTCATGGATACCCACCCCACGGCCAGCGGGGCAGGTTATGTCAGACTCTTACTGACTAAAACTGCACGCCGTCTAGGGTCTTCTGAAGCCAGGGTGTAAGGTGGCCCAAAGAGCATTTCTCTCGCACCCCAGCTTGACCCGGGCCATTTCCGGATTCAAGATGGCCCCCTCGGGTTTGGGAACTACGTGGTGCCCGTCAAGCCCCCGGAATAGGGGGGGGGGGGGGGCTCGCTTTCGCGCGCCGCCGCCTCGGCCTGCTTCTGCTAGGGTGACAGGTGGCTCCACCCATCACCCCCAGGCAACGACCTCCGACGCCTTCGGCATCCGCGCCCGCCGCCGTCCGGGAGAGCTCTGTGCAGCCTCTCCCGAACTTTTTCCACCGCCTCGAGCATCACTTGCTCGCAGAAGTAGGCGGCGGCCGACCACGCGTCCGCACTCGGCACCATCGCTGCGATCAGCACCGGCAGTGTGAGGACTCCCACCCCGAGGGCTGCCAGGAGGGCCTGTCTCGGCACCTCCCACGCTGGACACTCAGGCAGCGTGTGCAGCCCTAAGTGCTCGCCCGCATCGCAGTAATGGAACTCGGGCGTTGGCTTCTTCCGAATCAGACACAAGTGATCCCCGAAGCACCCCTTGCCAGAGATCACCTGCATCAGCCGGTACGAGAGGCCCCCGTGAGGCCTCTCCAGCCAGTCCTCCATGACGGGTCTTACCGCCGCTACAACGGCGTGTCCCGCGCTTGGTTGCCCAAGTCAGTCCTTCCACTCCAAGTCGGTCCTTCCACTCCAAGTCGGTCCTTCCACTCCAAGTCGGTCCTTCCACTCCATGCCCGGGATTCCCCTAACATAGTGTTTGCTAGCTCACCTACGCTACCAACGGCAACGTACTACGACAAAATATTTGTAGAAACCTATGGATGCGTTCTAAAATGAATAGAAATGTGGTATTTACAGGTATTTTGATTGACGGTTTTTGACAGACATAAGTAAAATTACTCGTCACTGGTAATATGTAGGTACAAATGTACATCTCTAAAAATGAATCAACATCTTTTTGTTGAGGTTGGTTGAAATGCTTAACGATTAACTTGAAATTGTATGGTCTTTAGTTGTCTCACTTTAGATTTAAACAGGGCCTCGATTCTGTTAAAACAAGCTACTGTCATACTACTGACACTACAAAAAATACCATTTAATTTTGGTCTTTATTGTTATCAGATTAAAGTTTAAAATTACTTAAATGATATTTTGTAAAGCGAATCGAAGTTTAATGAACTCTTTTCATTTGATTTTAGACTTTAACTGTATAACGGTAAAGTCTACAATTGAGTCAATTGAATAGTATCAGTGGCATGACAGTGGTTTGCCTTTAGCACAATCTAGGCCCAGAACTTATAAAAATATACTTTTCAAATAAAATAAAATACTCAGGTACTAATGCTAAAAAATATTTTTGCGCTCGCGACCTCTTGGGCCGGGGCCCCCTTGGGTCGGGGGCCCGTGGCATTTTGCCACCCCTGCCACCCTATTGTTACGCCACTGCAAGTACTTAACACTATGGTATGAAAAAAAGGGATTGATCTCAAAACTATCATACTAGATATAGGCATAATCATAATACAATGCTTAAGTAGCTGTAATTTTTGGTTTTGTAGGTTACCTAATAGAACCGATATCCTATATTTTAGGAACAAAATGTCAAAATGTCTAAGAACATTTACACTTACCAGTTTTTGATAGCTCCCATTGTCATCAAAAAGGCAGTAATAATATATTGAAGGAATCCATCAGGATTATAAGTATATTGTTTTCGGTATGCGCTGGGAGCATAAGGGCATCTTCCTTGTGGAGCCAGGAGGCCTGTCTCGAGATCAATTTTGTACGAATGTATAGATTGCACTGGGTTGCGCCACTCCAAAAACAAGTGATTGGGAAACGCGATAAGCTCGCAATGAACGCCGCAACGCTGCGCTACCGCTTGGTAGATAACCGCCGCCACTATTAAATTGCCACACCTGTTATGAAATACCTGAAATAAATTCAGATCACAGTCAAATTCCTGGACAAAAAAACTTCGTGAGTACCGCGTAAAACGGGGTGAATAGGGATAAAATGATCATTAGAATTTGTTTCATCATTTTCTTTACAAAATTTCAAGTATTTAACCGGATATTCAATGATTCTCTTCATTATGACGTGGAAGTGGTTTATAATTTTGCATAAAAGATAATAACTGCAAAACGATCATTTTAACCTCGTAATCTCTATTCACGTTTTACGGTACTAATTCATGACCTCAAGTAGCTCAATTTGATAAAGTATTCTCAAGATATGAGACTTTCGTGAGGTAGGTAAGGTCCGGAGCCCGGACCAGAGTCAACATTGGGAAATAAAGTTTATAGCTTAGGAAATGCTTAAAAATAATTGTGTAAAAAGATTAGTTTATTATAATATAATAAGTAGGTAGGCATTTTGTTTGGATAGAGCCTAGAGTTAGTCTGATTTGAAATAAAATAATTATTATTAATCATCATAATTTTGTGTTCATCTTACCTTAGCAATGTCGAGCCCATGCAAGCTCGCACCAGACATAATCGTTAGGTGGTGTTGCCTGTATATAACATCACTGATAGCATTCAGAACTTGTTTTTCATTTAACATTCTCTCGGCAAGTTTGTTTCGTATATTAGTGCAACCCCTTACAATCATATTATCATCGTTAGGAAACATTAGTTCGACTTTTTGAACCAGCATATGTATCTAATGATGAATAAAAACTCCATTAATTTGACATAGGTACTGATGTAAAGAATTTGCGGCTTTAGGAACGACTCAACGACTTACTCAACAATGCTTAAAAAATTGTTGGGATAGCCTATAGTCATTCGATATTAGCCTATATTGATTTCTTATTCTGCCATCCTACGAATAATGTATCCTATAGAAAAGTAACTCCTATACAGTTACCGCTGAAATCTTGGAGTAACTTACGCATAATAAATGACAACAATAAAACAAAATACTCACACTATCCATCTTTGCACACTTGCACGCGATTGGCCGCGCCATGGTCATGTCATAGTGGCAATACTAATAGCGACGCTTCCTGTGGCTGCTATTAGTATTCAAGACAGAGTCAGTGGTCACCAAAAATATAGCTAATAATAGTAGCGCTAAATTTATTTGGAACTCTACGAATTGGAACTACAATAAAATGTGCAGATCGAAAATGTGAAAATATATTGACAGAAGTTTAAACAGTAAAAATAATAACCATAGCAACCGCTACAGCGAGCGGGGCGGTATGCTTTTTAAGCCCCGCCTTCCGCGGTATGCTGCCATTTTTGAAGTCGAATTACGTTTCTATAGGATACATTATTCGTAGCTGCCATCTCTTGATCGTATAAAACATCGATATTAGGCCAGTAGATATTAGGCGAAGTAGGCTATTTCTATACTTAACTAATGTTATGATGAGTATATAAAGTTTGTTAGGCCATTCTTGTACTAGTGGTCTAATTTATAGTAAGTAGATAAACATAAAACTATGTCTCTATATCAAATGGCGTAACACGAAATATTTTTTATATTTGACTAAATTATCGATAGGTACTTACACAGAGTGCAATACTTTCATCTGTATGCATAGTGACAGGGTCCGTCCATTGAACAAAAAAGTTCAAAACAACCTCCGGAACTAATGCACGTCGCATAGAATATTGAACCCATTTCACACTTAGAAAAGTTTGAGTGAGATAGCGAACAATAATTTTGGCATAGTAAGCATCGGTCAGTGTGAAAGGCCTGTAGAAAGAAATTATTTATATTGTTAGAACTGTGTATTATATTTAAAGCTAATACTTACATGTATCTATATAATACATTGCATGAAACAGCACACAGAGATAACACCAATATCTGGCAGCACATGCTTCAAGCTCATAAGATTTAAGTTTGAACAACTACCTTACATCACAAATGTTTTCTGGCAAATTCACCGTCCGCCTACCAGACAATTATTCCTACAGCTTTACGAGAAAAAACAATACATTTAGGGCAATGACCCATGCTCAAGAATTTGGATCGGATCGACTACGAATGCCGTGCCTAATTCTACTTCTACGAAAACAACTAACTAAATAAAATAAGTAAATCGATAGGCACACCGAAAAGATAGGCTCAACTTAACTTGGCAGTGAATTATTATTTTCTGCCGCGAACATTTTACATCGATCACGGAAGAGACTCCAACTGCAAAGGTAAGTTAATAATAATAATGATTACAAAAAAATGGTATAAATAAAGATTAACTAATTTCGGATTTATTCCTATATTTGTACTGGTATACTACCTATACTTGCAACTATATTCTAGTATACTTGCATACGACCACCTAAACCTGTTTCAAAATATGATAAACAAATTGCTATATTTTTAGAGTGTTAATAATACCTAATAATAGTAAACTTCGAAGCTAGAATTTTGGAAACGCCCAAGAGATGGTAGAAAGCACTGTTTTTAACTATATACCTATTCCTAAGAGAAAATGTCTTGTAGACGGATGGATAAAATTGAAGTCTTGTTAAAGTTCTTTTTTCAGTAATGAAGCCCAGTTAAGGCCGAAGTACTAGGGGAGCTTGTTAGTAATTAATATAGAACAAGTAAATGTAAAATGTAGGCTACTCAAAATATTTGTTATAATAATGAAATACTATGTTGTATTTTAGTTAAATAGGTACCTAATTAGTCATAATCACACATCAAGTAGGTAGCTACCTACCTACTTGATGTATGATTATGATTATGTTGTGCAAAGTATCTACATACTTTGCACAACAGTTTATCTTATGGTGGAGCCACACTTCGCTATTCGCCTTTATTCACGTGTATAAATAAATTGAAGTGGGGATGGCTTATTCGTGTATATTTGCTTTATTCGCACGAATATTCGCCTTAGTCACTCTTCTATTATGACGAATTGATAACTGAACCCTCCACGGTTTAGTCATCTGTAAGAATTTCCTCGAATACAATATAGGCGAATAGCGAAGTTTGGTTCCACCATTACAATAAGCAACTTACTTTTCATAGATGTTTTGATCTGTCTTGCTTCCTCTGTGTATAATATCTTGTAGAGTATAAATAACGTAATGATAATTCAAATTGTGTCTTAAAGCCAAAGAAAAGAAACCCCTTACATCCTCCAATGTCACTTCACTCGCCCGGCTATAAAATTGTAATAAAATTTTTGATTATTTAATCATAATCATTGAAAATTGATGAAATACTCAAGAAGTATACATATCTTGTGAAATGAAAATGAAAATTATAAATTTACATCACTGTTTCTTGTCAATTCTTCATAACTGAAGATGACTTCAAATTGAAGCGATCATCATAATATTTACTTATTGACTCCACGTAAGTATTTCCTGTGAACCTGATACATTTTAAAAATAGTTAGGTGTCATTATGCAAAAATAAAATTTAATTAATCAATACTACCTAATTAAACAGTTATAAATAGGTAGGTATGAACTCTCTTTCAATAGAAAAAGAATTCGCACATACAGTAGGTACATGGTTGTTGTATGGCAAACACTTCAATCTCAGACTCGATATGCAACCAGGTTTACGGGAATTTATCAGATAATGGTATTTGATCAAGAAATTACTTTAAGCGATGAGGTACATTATGTGAATTGTGTATTTCGTCTATCATTCTATACTTATACATATATAATTACTAGCCTATGTCACGGCCCCTGGCCCCTGGCTGGTAACTACACCTGGGCCTACACACTTGCAATTTCTGCAGTAGGTGCTTTTTATGTTGTAGGCATCCACTAAGAAAGGAATTTTAAAAATTTCACTCCTAAGGTGACAAAATAATGGATGAACGTTTGTATAGAAGTCTAAAATTTTAAAATTTAGACGCATGAAATTTAATACACCTACTACTGTTTAAAAATAAATGAAAACGTGTATCAGCGTTTTTCAAACTCTTTCTCCTAAGGGGGAGAAATAGAGGTCGAAAGTTTATATGGGAGGTTAGTCAGTTTTGAGGATTAGAGCATGAAAATTCATATTGCTGTTTCTGGTTAGAAATGAATGTACACGTGTATCAGCGTTATTTTTAAATTTCACTACTAATGGGGTTAATTAGACAATGACTGGTTGTATGGAAAGTTAGTCATTTTCAATGCAAGATGCACGAAAAGCTGCTTCTGGTTAAAATCACACGTATACGTGAATCGAGTTTACCTTAGGGTTATCATTTTGAAAATGTCATCCCTAAGGGAGCAAATAAATGTTGTAAAGCGACTGTATGGAAGTCGAAAGCTTATTTTTGTTTACTTGGGCCGGCCGCTAGTTAGGGTTAGCACCCGTAAACACCTCACGTAATTTTTAGGATTGTGGGGCCATTGATTAGTAAAAATGTATAGCAAACCATACAGCTCCACTAAAATTCACTACTTTATTCATTGTGTTATGTATGCACTCTAATACTAGGTGTACTGCACAGCAACGCCCCAGCCACAACCACGCCCTCGCCTCGCCTACGCTCACTACACTTGCTTCATTTCTACAAGTCCACACAAAAATCTAAGCTGAAGCTAAAGCTGAAGAAAACAGAAATGAGGAACTGGATTAGTAGGAAGTGGAATATTTGTATACTACTTCCTACTATTACTACTAATAATATAAACGCGGAAGCTTGTAAGAATATTATGAACGGATGTCTGTCTGTCTCTTTATTTTTCTGAATGTAAGTTTGTTTCTCTTTTAAGCAAAAATAGCTGAAAGTATATGGCTGAGGTACAGAGATAGATTATAGCCTGGAATAACACATAGGCTACTTTTTATTCCAGGAATAGGTGTTTATCCCATGGGTAGTTGTAGCGGGAACAGGATTTTACACGAGCGGAGCCACAGGTAACAGCTACATATTGATATGATAGATACATTTTTTATTTGTTATTACTTATTAAAAGTGTGTCAAAGCATGAAAATTGATAGGAAATCTGACCAGTTTAAAATGTATACTTGAATCTCAGACTAGAAGAATAAGATAGACGGAGTGTTTCTAACAAACATGTGAAGCGAAACACTCTTCAATGTGTGTGTGTGAACTTGGATCTCCGTGTACTGATACCACTAACAGCGTGTGCGTTACGGTTGCCAGCTAAAGAAAATCTCCCAAAAAAATCAATATATAATGGACATAATTAAGGAAAATTAACATTAGTTACCTATAGCAAATGTTATCTGGAATTATTATATATCATTTAGGCAAAATGATTATTATAATAAGTGCCTAAAATAGGGAAGTGTTAAAATAAATGAGAACGTGATGAACACTGAGTAAACATACTTTAATTAATAGCTTACAAAATATTTATGATAATTAAAAGAAAGATTAAAGATGATTGAAAACTTTCATTCCAGTATAAGTACAAGGTACAGTCAAATTTATCCACATACGAACCTATTAAAACCGCACGCATACGTTACATACAGACCCAAACGGCGACCCTACTACAGAGGAAGTTAAATAAAAGCTTAAAAATAAAAATATCATTTTTCGGAAACCTTAAGTAATCGTGATTCAGTCAGATCGCAGTCAATTACAAGATTGCCGATAAACCCAAGCCATAATATTAAGTAGATACCGAACACAGCTGATGTGATCGAGAGTTCGGGACTAACGCAAGAATGATGATGATGATGATTAGAAACATCAAGCTTGACATTGATTCATAGCACAGATTTTTTTTACCCAGTACTTTATAAATTCCCATAAATACTGCAAAATATTTCATGGAAAAGAAAAAAAAAATATGACAATACTGTAGAATATGGCGGATGTATTGTTTACATTGTTTGTGTAACTCAAATATTTAGAAAAATGTTATGAAATCTATCAAGAAATAGTTACTTACTTATGAAAGGATAATCCATCAGTCTTCCTATGAATTGTTGAAGTGTTTTTACATCTTTTAACCACACAATATGGCATATTTTTAATATTTTGTTTAAGCGTATTTGCACATGCGCACGACACTCGCTGCTCACAAGGAATGGCGAGCGAAAGGAGACGAATTGCTATTTAGTCTCCTTTTTCGCGCTTACACTAGCCAGTACTGATCGCTCCGTCTATCTTATTCTTCTAGACTGAGACTTGAATATTTATTGGAATGCATAGTTCACACAATAGTAATGTACCTAATAGATAACTATTGGTGCATACAATACAGTAAATTGTGTTTGTCAAAGTATACCTATTATTTTAATAAACAGTTTTCTACAAAAACAACTAGTTAATATTCTTACCAATAATATTTGGGCGACAATGATATAAGCTCATTATAAACCTCTTGTTTCACTGAGTAAAATCTTTTCATTTCATTGAACCAGTTACCATCTCCATACTTTTCAACAATATTGGATATCTTTTGCGGTAATCTGAAAATAATACGTTCAACTGTTATCAATATCCAGGATAAAACACAGAGTAGACTCTGAATTGGTGCCAATATCCCAGCACGGCTTAGTTGCCAGTTGCATTCAAAACATGAACTTAGAAGGTATGAATAAACAAAATACCACTGGTAAGTGGGACTTACATTTCTTTGAATTTTTCTTTCCATATATATTGATTGGTATTTACTAATTCGTAGTAAAGTTTGCATGTCGAACCAAAGCTAATAATATCCCGACAATGTAAATGTTCTAATATCATTGTGATAATCTCGTTCGGGAGTAACATAATATATGTTGTTACACCTTTGTCTTCCTCCATGGTTATTGGTTAGGTTATTATTGATTTATTCAAATGTCATTCATAGAAAAATGTAATTCACTGCTCTGAACTATTTGTACATATTCTGATCTAATTTGTATCTCTGCAACTGCAATCATGCAAATTCTAGTATATGTAATTAATATCACTACACATCTACTGAACAAAATTACAGTAAAAATTAAAATCAAAAACAATAAATTACTACATCTGCCGAATCAGCCAGCGATCAATGAAATAATGTTGCAAATTCTAAATTGCCTCTTTCCCCAAAAATCTTTTTTAAATTTAGGGTGAAAACATACATATTTCTCACATAGTTATCCCAAATTACAAGCAACTATTATTATTAATATTAGAAAGTAAAACAGCAGAATCTTACTTTCTAATTAATTAATATTATAAATACAAAAGTTTGTAAAGACGTTCGAATGTTTTTTATTTATTACTCGATCACGCTCTATCGGCTGAAAGGTTAACGGAACGGCTTACGGAAACAGCTAATAGAAAATAAGTAGGTAGTCTTCCTTAGCATTTTTTGGATAAGATTCTTGAGGGTTCCGTAACCAAATGGCAAAAAACAGAACCTTTATAGATTCGTCATGTCTGTCTGTCTGTCTGTCCGTCTGTCTGTCTGTCCGTCTGTCCGTCTGTCCGTCTGTCCGTCCGTATGTCACAGCCACTTTTCTCCGAAACTATAAGGCCTATGCTGTTGAAATTTGGTAGGTAAGTAGATGTATTCTGTGAACCGCATTAAGAATTTTATACAAAAATAGAAAAAAAGCATAAAATTTTGGGTGTCCCCATACTAAGAACTGAAACTTCTTTTTATTTTTTCATCAAACCCATACGTGTGGGCTGTGGGGTATCTGTAGATAGGTCTTTAAAAATGCTATTGAGGTTACTAACATCATTTTTTTCGAAACCGAACAGTTTGCGCGAGAGACACTTCCAAAATGGAAAAATGTGTCCCCCCCCCCCAAGAATATTAGAACCAATGGATACTGCAAGGCCATACAGTGCAGTGTCTCCATCTAGTTGGTTGGGTTGCGTACCTTTCTTTGCGGTGACCATGTTTAATTGCAAGGTTGGGATATATGATGTAGTTTACGTCTATGCTCATGAAAATAAATGGTATAGTCTACGTTTCCATATTTACTAATATTATAAAGAGAGGCCAAATTCATTGAAAAGGTTATTTTACTATAATATATTTAAAAGCTATTGAAGATGCAAACAGTAATTTTGTAACTTATTTATTTATTAATTGAGACTTACTTATGTAAGCATGTAATAACAAAATAAATTATTGACATTAAATGAAGGATTATGTATTTATTTATTTTATACATACAGTGCCATTACAGGCAAACCCAATGCGACAGAGTAGCAACAAAAGGGTGTTTCCTATAGTAGCGTCACATTAATAGGTAACATTTGACGTTTGTCAGTTTTATATTCATAATGAGGTGACCTGTTAAAAAAGGTCGATTAAAACGAATGAATCGATACGGACTTGAAAGATAATGTGAATTTTAAAAATCGTCAGGTGAATCCCTGTCCCATTATTATACTTTCTTTCGTAAATTTAAGGAACAAAATAAGACAAATACATGATCTATACTTATAATAAAACTGTAGAGAGGTCAATTCTGTTCTTTGCATATATTTACAAAATAACTATTGGGGGATGATTGGTGATCGATACTAATGCAAAAAATGCAAACAGTAAATTTTTTGTCTTTCTATCTGTCTGTATGTGAAGAATAATAAATATATAATAATATTTTGAGTCAACCTGTACCTATACAGTAAGTTTATACTACCGTGGTCTAAGTATGTACAGTCGTGAACAAATAAAAAAGTGTAGTGGTTTTTAGAAACGATAACTTAATACCTACTTGAGTAGGTATAGGGTATGTCTAGAAAGCAATAAATAATAAGCGTCAAAGTTGAAATTATATACTTATTATGACCAGCTTCCTAGCAATGGTAAAGCGTAAAAAGTACTGAACGCATTTTGATGCGGCTTTTTTATTAGAAAGGTCTTACTTAGACTCAAAATTTATCGTATTTTTGCTTGCAATTGGTTAAGTACAACCGGAGATATGACCAAAAACGACCTAAAAACGAAGCGCGGGTGAAGCCATGGGTATATCAGCTTGTATAAAAAGTAGCCTATATGTTGCCCAGAAGTATGAACTATAATCGTATCAAGTTTGATCAAAATCCCTCCAGTAGTTTTTGATCCATGCGTGCACATACAGATAGACAGACAGAAAGACAAAAAAATACTGATTGCATTTTTTGCATTAATATCGATCACTAATTATTTCCCAATATGTAGTTATTTTTTAAATATATTCAACTAGCTGTTGCCCGCGGCTCCACCCACGTGGATGTCGGTTATCGCAACCAAACATAGCCTATGTTCATTATCTAGGTCTAATCTACTCCTATACCAAGTTTCATCAAAATCAGTTTAGCGGTTCAGGCGTGAAAGCGTAACAGACAGATAGACCGAGTTACTTTCGCATTTATAATAATTTAGTATGGATGTATAGAATTGACCTCTCTACAGTTAATATTGTAATATATTATGATGGATATTGTAAACGTGCGGAAAGCATTTGACGTTTTGTGGGACTATGCTATGTATTTATTGCAATGCAGGAGCTTCTAGTAGGAGACTATCCCGCAAAATACGGATGGTTGGTCACCTTACGAATTTTTGGTAAACAGTGTTGCTTCTTTATTAAAATGGCTGTCACCCACAATCTAAGAAGCGAATATGTGTCAATTTTTTTATTAATTTCTATAAATATTACTCAATTAATAATAATTGATATGTACGGTGTTCTGTGAATTTTCATAAAGCTCAACTAGAATCAAAATGAAGCTCCGAAGAACTCAGCCTTTGCGTAAATTTGACTTTGACAGGTTTGGATTGGGAAATTTTAACGTATCATGGCAATTTTAGGCAGTGTGCGAGAGAGATGGCCCCCGGCCGAGATTCAAAAATCCTGGAGACAACCGCTCGTTCGAAATGAAACGTCCAGCTAAGTACAAGGAAATTTCTAATGTTCTTGCCCCCCCCACCCTCTTTGTCATCCTGAAGTAAGTTCTGTTATCTGTCTAATGAAAGCTGGACCAACAAAACCGCGGCAAATTTAAAAAATTTAGGGCAGGTATCACCAGTTATAGTTGGATTTAAACATTTTGATCGTGAAATAAAAGTATGTACCTATTATAGTTTAACTGATATTTTTAAAGAATTTTATTGCGCTTTATTTGGTATTATTCTTATTTATATTTTGATTTCTTTATTAAATACTATCCTTTGCCGACGACTTCACCTGCGTGGGAGTTTGGTACTGTGGGAATATCGGGGGAAAAGGTAGCAGGTTTATTCATGTTGAAATCCCCACGAAAACCACCCCCGTTGGCCATTGGGGATGGTTATGTCGGAATCGAACCGACTAAAACCGCAGATGTAGTGAAGATATAGACTAAGACTAGCTGTTGCCTGCGTTCAAATTATGATCCCGTTCCCGCTACCCTTGGGAATATATTTCACGGACAAAATGTGGCCTATGAGCGTGTGCAAGACATATTGCCTGTGTTATTCCAGACTAAAAACTATCTTCAAGGAATCACACGAAATTCATTTATTATAAAAAAATATTATTAATTATAATCAAAATTAGATTCCAAATATTCTTCACCATCATCCGAGCTGCTTGATCCATCACCAGTCACACTTATAATTAATTATATTAATTAAATAAATATTGTTGAAAAGTACAAATATCTAATACAAAAGCGAATATTTCTAGATATCGCATCTGATCTGAATCTCGTTGATATTTGATGTGAATACATACAAAGCACTGATCTGTATTATCTATAGATACAAAGTATCAAAATCATAATGTAAACGGGTGAATCCGCCGTTTTGATTCTTTCTTATTTATTTTGAACTTTTTTTGAAACTTGTCGGAAATGCGTGTCAAACGCATTATATTTAAAGGTTTTTTAATAAACTTTACAAAACTATTGGAGGCACTAAAATCCAACAAGAGAATCAGAAGTTATTGATCTTCAAAGTTATTTAATTGAAATGGTAATGACGTCTATAGCATGGTAATGATTTTTCTATAATGGTAATGACGATATGTTAATGGGAATGATGAAAAACTGAATAACACTTGTTTCTCCTTTGTTAAGTCACTATAAACATAATAGAATATTGCAAATAAACTTTTTTTTTTTTTAGTAGAAGTCATATTGACGTAACCGACAGTTACGTCAATAATATGACTTCACCTCACCTGATGACAAGATTGGTAAGCTAAAGGCACAGTCTCAGGAAGGAGGTCCCCATTACATACACCGACAGTGCCATAATGGTGGCCCTCAACTTGACGGCCTTATCAAATGCTTTTTCACGCCCCGCTTAAAGGACCCGGGACTGTAGTAGGAGGAAGGAATCACGTGGGCTGCTAAAGAATTCTAGGTCTTTATTGAGCGGCAAAAAAAGAGGCACCGAACTTCTTAGTTCTTGATGGCATTGTTCAGCACGGTATGAGGGTGACATCTCAGCCTTGCACGTATTGTTCTGTATAGGAAGGGAGAGGATGGAACTAGTTGGTGGAGCTCATCAGAACACTCACCATGGTAGAGGTACCGCCTCTACCATGGTGAGTGTTCCGAAAACTGCCAAAAAGGCTTCTCGACGTAATTGTAACGGTTCGAGAGCGTTGGTAACTTGAGGAGTCCCAATAATACGGCCTGTACGTCGAGATAAGAACAGTATTCTACGCCGGAACGGATTTGTGTCTTGTATAGAAGATACCGCTGCTCCGGTGTGAAAAACCGCCTCACCTTGTTCAGGTCTCCGAGTTTTCGCGAGGCCGTTTTGATGATGCTCTGGATGTAGTTATTATTAGTATTTGCAGCGAACATCCATGCCGAGTACCTATATCTAGGTTATCCTGAAGTGGCAGTGGAGTGTCCCGAAGAGCAGGGAGGGGAAGGAAAGGAGATACCTTTGCTGTAAACACACAAGCCTGCGTCTTCTTGGCATCGAACTCGACCAGGTTCTCAGAGCCCCATTGCGAAATGTGATTCAGGACCCGATCAAGCTCAGTGACAAGAAGCTGTCTTTTTTCCCCTACGTCAGCCTGCTTGTTCGCAGGGTGACCGTGATATCGTCCGTGTAAGGTGCTATCATCTGCATAGCAGTGAATGCTGCCTACTGACAGCATGTCATTGATATGAAGAAGAAACAGAGTAGGCGACAAAACGGACCCCTGCGCCTATCACAGAGCACTCGAATGCGGCGCTCCTGCAGGAAATTCTCAATCCAGCTGCATAACAGTGGAGATAGACCAAAAGCAGGCGGCTTGGAAATAAGCGACTTGTGCCAGACCCTTTTTTTATCGTGCGGAAATCCCCATGGATACCACCCCCGTCGGCCATCGGGAGTCGTTATGTCGGGATCGAACCGACTAAAACCGCATGCCGTTTCGGGCCTTAATTACCGGGGTGTAAGGTTACCCAATGGGCATATCCCTCGCACCCCAGCTGACCCCGGGCCATCTACTGTTTTAAGATGGCCCCTTCGACCCCATGAAAGGAGGGGTGGGGCGAGCATCACGCCATATCACCGATGATGGGGTGTAGGGTGACAGGTGGCCGTCCTGTCCCCCTACACCCCACCTTGCCCCCCGCTTGTTCCCCACTGTGCCATCTGCTAGTCAGAGGGACACGTGGTGAGACTCGGAGCAGCCTTCTAGACGGCCGCTCCCACCCCGGCTGGATTTGCCGCAGGCAGCAGCGTCTCCCGTGGCGTGTGGGAGGCGCTGCTCGCCTCCGTTGTCCAGGTGCACCACGTGGAGGTTCCGGCCCGCATCCACTTGTGCCAGACCCTATCGAAAGCTTTGGCGATGTCAAGACTGATAGCCAATGACTCACTATACTTGCCCAAAGCCTCACCCCCTAGATGGGTGACATACGCTAGAATATCACCCGTTGACTGTTTCGGCCTGAAGCCATATTGCCGATCATTAATTAGGGAATGATCCTCTAGGTAACGCATGAGCTGTGCGTTAATGATATGCTTAAAAACCTTGCACAGCACTGAGGTGACGGCTATGGGTCAATAATTGTCCGGGTCTGACCGATCCCCTTCCTTGGGGATCGGCTGCACAAGCTGGCGGTACTGTACCCGGAGTGTTCTTCTTCTTCTATCGTATCGATGGCATTTCTGCTCTCAGATTTTACTTTCCCAGTGTACTGCTACCTGGATTGCGTTCTCAGAGGCACTCATGAGTTCCTCTGGTGGGCAAGAAGTACATGGGCATTCAGCACACGTTAATAGGTGGGCCATAGTCTGCGGGGAAACTCCACACTCGCACCGCAGGCTTGCACTGCCCGAGAAACCCCATCTTGACCGATTCTCCTTGCTTCGGTCGACCTGTGTCCGAAGTCTATTTAGAGACTTCCACGTGGTCCAGGAAAGGTCGTGTCCAGGTGGGAGGCTTTCCACCCACGGAACAAAAGGGGTCGGTAACGGACTTCGAGCTCTCCAGCAAGTCACTCTGGCTTTTGGGGGTTCACTGTCAGCGGTAGCGACGCATACCCAAAAGCTCTTTCGGCTTTTCAGCCTTTGTGGAACGTAAGGGTGGCCATGCATGGGGTGTCGGTGGTCCGCTTCCAGTTTGCCCCTCTCCATGCCACGTTTCTGCGAACGCCGGGAGGTGCAATGCCAGCCAGTGGGTATAGCAGCCGTACCGGAGACAGCCAGTTATTATCCGGCAGGCCTCATTTAGTGCTACATCCACTAGCCCAGCGTCACCAGCTGAATAACACAGAATGAGCCCCGTTGCCCGCAGCACGTGTGGTGTGGCCCCCCAGGTTGTACTCGTCAGCCTTTTAAGAAGGTTATTACGAGCGCAGACCTTCTGCTTGAGGTTTTCGCAGTTCTTCCTAAATGTGACGGACCTGTCCAGAGTAACGCCCAGATATTTTGGAGTGCTTGCAGTGGACGATGTTGATACCACGCCACCGAATGTCAAGCTGACGCTGTCCGTTGCTAAGGTGAAGTGTTTGAGGGGTTGGGCTTCAGCGCATTGCTGTCGTAATAGGAGCTCAAGTCCTCGAGTGCGGCATTCAAGTTTGCCTCTACCTGCTCAAAGGAACCCTGTGACGTAAGAGCCAGGTCGTCGGCATAGAGAAAGCGTGTCGTGCGCCCGAAGTGTAAGAGATGCAGTACAGACGCGTAAGCATTGCTTGCCGGACATCGAGTGATTGCAGCACTGCACGAATATGGCGTTGCCTGATAAGGATGTGGTTGCACGGCCTTGGCCAGGTGCCAGCAGCCATAACTGCCCGTGGGGTGCGCCACAAGCCTACCCAAGCCGTGCAATGCACTGGGCATCCGCTCTGATGTAAGCCTTCTTGCAGCATTACTTTGTGTGTTTGATGTACGCTGCTTTGAACCGGCCTACGTTTGGATCACGGTTATCAGCTTCTGGTGAATAGCCTCTGCCCACTCGTGCCCATACCAGGAATGCACCCTGCGGGCGATGCTTGCCTCACCTCCCTTTCCCGGTGGCCCAGGGTCAGTCAACATCACCCAAATCAGAATTTACATGAGATAAACACACAAAACACATAGAGCAATATCATTACCATTCACATATTATCATTACCATTAATAGAAAACAAATGGTAATGATGATAATGGTTATGACGTTTGATAGCTTATGATTTTTTAAACTAAATACCATGCTGCAGAGAGCACAACCAACCATTTTTATGGTATTGTACATAAAATACGGTTAGCGTGGGTATTTTAAAAAGATCTAGTAATTAGTGCTTACCTAAATTTCTTTGATAATGGTGATGATGCAAATACGTGACACACTGCCCCTAAGCAATGTAAGTTGAAAATTTTAAGACTCCTGCGTGGATAAAATTGACGTGCGCTGCGCTCCGCATCATTAGAGAGACTGGGAAAGGACATCTAGGGCGTCTAGATTGGGCTAGGTAGACAGAATTTTCGAGGAATACATCGTTGACGGTGCCGCGACGGTGATGACGAAATTTCGTGACAAAATTTATTTAATTTATTTTTATATGATATTTGATATCAAATCACATCATGGTTCGTTATGTTATTGTAAATAATGTATACTTTCGAAGTATGAAAGAAAAAACGGAAAGTGCTAGTACAATTTTTGGGAAATAATCGTGGAACTTTATTACTCGACGTTTTTTTGTAAACGGTGATGACGTTTGGTGCGTGTTTATTGAAATAATAAAATTAATAAAGGATGTGTACTATTTTAAATACCGGCGCCTTACGTGAAAATATGTAGGAAATATCATGCAAAGTAAAAAAAGAAAGCTATTATGATAACTAATTTATTATTAGCATATATTCGCAATTGTTGGTTTTTCGCGGATTGACCCAAACGTGCAATCACCATGAAGCTTCATGGCAATCACAGAGAAATGAATGACAGGAGGTGACATTTATTGTCTACTGGTGTTGCAAATCAATAAAATATGTCGTGGTTCAGCTTTCATTAGACAAACTCTATCTAAAATAATAAAAAGTTTTTGTGTTTTTGTAAATATCGATTCTATATTCTATGGGAACAATAATCGAAAATCGAAAGATTCATTTTCGATTATACTATATGGGCTACCCTACTTAGAGCTGTCATTTTTATCATCGCCTACAATCACTGACCTGAATAAGTACTCTGGACTGGCGATCAGTCCCAATAAAGTGTGCCTAATTGAAAATCGCCATTTTGGCGCTGACAGCAGCCGTGAGTGTACTTGGAACTAATAATAATGATGGACAACAACTGTCTTGGTATCGATGAAACTTTTTCAAATGTCACTGTTTCGACTACCTACTTCAATTTGAAGTGTTTATTAATGATAAATACCATTTTAATATGTTCATAAAATTAATTATAGTACATATACCAAGCCTTTTGTTTTTAAAAGTATACCTACGAATTTTGGCATTGGATAGAAAATTATCGATATACATTTTGACATCCCTATTTTCAACGGCCATTTGCAAACTAATTACTTCTCAGTACACTCGTCTGTCAAACGCGGCGCTTCAAATCGGCACAAAAAATATCTGTCATTTGCTATGGCATAGCCAGTCTAGCGATTTATTATTTCAGGTCAGTGGCACAATCACAGAAAATGACAGGAGGTGAGGTGACATTTCTAGTCTACTGGTGTTGCAAATCAATAAATGTCGTGGTTCAGCTTTCATTAGACAAACTCTAGTGGTATCGGTACACGGAGATCCGAGTTCACACGCACACATTGAAGAGTGTTTCGCTTCACATGTTTGTTAGAAACACTCGAGGTAGGTACACTGACTTGTAATAATAATCGCTAGACTGGCTATTCCATAGAAGATGACAGATATTTTTTGTGCCAATTTGAAGCGCCGCCTTTGACAGACGAGTGTACTGAGAACTAATTAGTTTGCAAATGGCCGTTGTTTGTTTACCTATCTGAAAAGGAATCTGTGTGAAATTCGAAGTTTTTTAAGTGATTATTGTGTTTGTGCTACAAATTGAAGTGTTTTAATGTATAAAGTTGGTTTATGTTGGATAATTAAGTAGGTATTCGTTATGAGATCGTGTGTGTATTGTTAAAACCAGATAAGAGAATGGCAGTGGTGTTTCTTGTTACAAGTAAGTAAATATAAGAATTTAACACTTAAACTATTATTATAAAACCGTAATTTAGTTATTTTTACTATAATGCTTATTATAGTAAAAATAACTAAATTACGGTTTTATACGATTACGTTTCGAGTTTAGGGGATTTTAAAAATATTTTCATAATCAATAATGTTTAATAGGGATGTCAAAATGTATATCGATAATTTTCTATCCAATGCCAAAATTCGTAGGTATACTTTTAAAAACAAAAGGCTTGGTGTATGTACTATAAATAATTTTATGAACATATTAAAATGGTTGTTGACAAGACAGTTGTTGTCCATGTATTAGTTCCAAGTACAATCACGGCTGCTGTCAGCGCCAAAATGGCGATTTTCAATTAGGCACACTTTAATGGATAGGATCACCAGTCCAGAGTACTTATACAGGTCAGTGGGTAGGTACCTAATGAGTCTTTGATAAGCGTTGCGAGTGTACGCTATGTTTGTGCGAGCAGTCACACCTTCCCACCTTCCCCCATCCTTTACCAACTTCCAGCCCTATTCTCCATGCGCCATGCGCCGAATGCATTATCGAACATCTCTGGTCAACAGTGACGGCACTACGCTCAGTGGGGCGAGCACGAATTTTCTAACGTATCGCCTTCGTATCGAGTTCGACAAAAATTGTATGAGATTTGGTACAGCGCCCCTATCGTACGTAAAACGGAACTAAAATGACAGCACGAAAGCATTCGTAGCGTCTACGTATCGACAGACTAACGTAAAATTCGTGAGGCGCCATACCTAGTGCCTAATTTCGGCAGCACGAACCCAATTTTGACATCTACTAATGTAAAATTCGAAAGGCGCGCTAACGAGCTTGTCGAATGTTTTGTCACTTGAAATTTATCGGTGAGACAATTATCGAATTAGTGCTAACTACGTTTGAAATTGTTAAATTGGTGATATTTTGATTAGTTACGATGCAAAGACTACCGCTTTTTCACCGGAGTTCGTTCTTTTACGTTTTTACCGCATGTTTAGTTGTAAATAAGAGCATTTTCAAGAGTCTAGGTGAGTACCTTGTTTTTTCCAATTACTTCAAAAATGTCTTGGGATATCTTAAAGATAACTAAAATTAACAAAGTTTTAAATAAACATAGTATGCTTAAGACATAAAAACCCAGATACTCGTTGTTTTATAACATAACCTATCAAAATACTTATAAAAATCTATTAAGTAAATCTATCAAAGATACACACTTGTTGTGCAATAAAAATCTATCATAACAACCAATATATAATTTTAAATATCCTCAGACAGTTTTGAGGTATAAAAATGTGATGTTTAAACTAGAAATATACAGAAATATTTGACTAACATCAACTAACACATAACTAACATGAAACAATTTTTGTTTGTTTTTCTCGTGTTACAAATAGGTACTTTAATTGTTACAGGTTCTCTGTGACCTGTCTTTTTACAACACTGGATCATACTAATGCATCAATGCATCATTGGATTGGCACCATATCTGGTAATATTTCTGAAGAAAAACTTCAAAATAGTGCAAACTACGTTTGAAAATGATTTTTAATAGTGATTCGTTAATCCACAATGCAAATATTACCGCTTTTCCAACGGAGTTCGATGTTACACTCTTGCTGCAAGTTTAGTTACAAATAAATGAAGAAATGAGACTATGTAAGTAAGTACCCAATGTATATACAGTGATAATATAAGAGATACTTAGCTAAATTAATAAACAAAGCAGGTACATAATGCAGAAGACATGCTTATATCAAAATACGCATTCTTTTATATTATTATAACCTATCAAGATACCTAGTTTGTTTATAATTATCTACTATATAAAAATAAGTCGGGTTTTCCTTCCTGACGCTATAACTCCAGAACGCACGAACCTATTTCCACGGTTTTGCATTCGTTGGAAAGGTCTCGGGCTCCATGAGGTTTATAGCAAAGTAAACTGGAATTTACACCCGGAAGAAGCCGGGTCCTGGGTTGCTAGTATTTAGTATATCTATAAGGATACTTGTATGACACAAATCTAGCATAAATATTTAGATATGTTGGTACTAATTGTTAAATATAGAAAGGTTTGAGGTTTATAGGTAATACTTAATAAGTGAAAACTAGAAATTCATAGAAATATTTGATGAACATGAAACATCCAACAATTATTCTATCTGCACCTGAATCATACCAGCATATTGCAAATATTTAGGTAATGTACCAGAATCAGATCAGCTTACACTTTTGAGCCCGGGGCTCGCTTACCAACTAATTATCTTGGTTTAGCATATATGGGAGGCACTACTGTCTGGGCCAGATAATAACAAAAAGCAATAAATAACATCCAAAGCCACCATGTAAGCTGTAATAATATTACAGTTAATTTGTATGTTACAGGTTCTACATGAAATATGGTTTCATACCGGACTGATGCCCAGAAACTCATTACTTTACCATTGGACACTGGACACTAAATGCTGCTGAAGAACCTAATATACTGTCTACACCATGAGCTTAATATGGCTGTACCAAAATGGAGTCATCTTACACACTCTTGTCGCAGTTTAGTTAAAAATGAAGAATAAAATGAGACTGTAAGTATCTACCTAAGTCTTGTTGTATCAAAACACCTCAATAAGGTGTAGGGATAATTGAAGTTAACTCAAAGATAGCTTATTATATACACATTACAGTATTACTTCACTACTCACTACATTCATAATGTTAAATAGCCATTGTTTTATAACATTATAAGTTATCAAAATACCTAGTTTGTTTATATATCTAGGATATCTATCAATATACTTGTATGACACAAATCTAGCATACTATTAAGATGTGTAAGTACTTAGCTTTAGCTTTTACTGGAGCGACTGCCCTCTGGCCCCTAACACTGAGAGCACTGTACCATGTGCTTTAATGTTATAACAGTAATATCATTATAATTTATTTTTATGTTACAGATTCTACGTTAAATATACATACTAGGTATCATACCGGACTGATGCCCAGAAACTTGTTGCTTTGCCATGGGACATTGTGTCATGCTGACGACCTTGTATCTACACCATGAGCATAATATGGACAGCCCATTTTTTGAATGATATTAATGATGTACAATAATAATAAAACAAGAATATATTTAAAAATGTAATTTATATGTGTATATTTAAAATAAAGAGTAAACAATAGGTATATTGCAATTGATTTTATTTTATTTAAATCCATCCTGTTCTGTCCTCCATCAATACAAACTCTGGTAATAAATGTTGAAGAGTAGGTATTAATTAATTAAACCTTTATTACCAACACTTTTACATTATACAACAAAAACAATGGTAAGAAAAGTAGTATATTAAGTTATGAGGTGTCAGCGTGTCGCAACACAAAGACCTCCAGCTCTTTCCAGTTTGCTCTCAGTGCTGTTAGTCTATGCCATAGTGGTCCGGCAATCTTTTTAATATCGTCAGACCAAAGTTTTTTCTGTCTTCCACTTTTTCTCTTTGTTTGGAATCTAGGTGTCCACTCAGTTATGTCTTTTATCCACTTGTTTCTAGTTTCTCTCATTATATGGCCTACCCACCTCCATTTGAGATTCTGTGTTTTGACTACAACATAGGAAGAGTAGGTATAATGATTAATAAGTCTTTTATTCAGGAATTAAAAACTTCATAGATATTCACTTTCACACAACTATTCCCATTTGGTAGTAACTTTGTCAATCGGCGGAGGCCTCCCCCAATATTGTCAAAACACAGATGGCTATGGCCAGTGATTCTGGTCACACGTTACCTTGATCTCATCAGCCAACTTCTGAATGTTCTGCTGTTTCCTTACTATTCTGTTAGGATTTGATTTATCATTGTCTCTGATTCAAAGTCCTAAGTAATTCTATTGTATTTTTCTGACTGAGGTAACTTTCCAGTCTGGTATGCTCCTTATACTTCTGATTTCGGTGTGTTTGCCTTTGTAAGGGTCCGTGTTTGTCAACTATAAGTTAGCACAGGCAAGATACTGTTTTGAAGAGTACACAAGTACATGTAACACATTATGTTCACTTTTGCATTTCTCATGACTTCTTTCAGACCGGTCCTATATGTCTATCTAATTATTTTGTAGTTAGGTTGCTGCTGGTGAGATTATTTGCCCGAGATATATCTATTCATTGAAATACTCAACTATAATCCTGTCAATGTAGATGGAAGGCATTTGTTCACCATTTGCCTTAACTTTTGTTTTTCTGGATTCATGACTTGCGCACTAGCATGCAGTAGGTATAATAGCAACCCATGAATGCGCTTTACTATTGGAAAATGATCTTTTCTCGATCTAGTAAGATAAGGGATATCATTATGATGTTTCGTGCATAGATGATTTCAAGGGAACATGATGACTTCCACGTGCAAATTTATGCGTTCGCCATAGTAAGTATTGTTAATGTATCGTTCCAGTCGTCCTCATTGTTCAAGAATTCGACTTTAAATCACGATTAAATATGAAAATCATTTTGTAAACAATAAGACGAATCGGAGATGTAAGATGGCTGCCAAGTCTGTTCAAATGTCAAGTGCAGCGATATTGTTCAGAAATACATTTATATTTTTTAAACGTATTACATTTATTTTTTTACAAATATACTGCATTTTACAAGCTCCCATATAATATTTAATGATTTATCTTTCTTTACAGAACTATATTTCGTTGTAATTGCCAATAAACAGGGCGTTTAGCCAGAAGTTATAAAAAGATAATTATTTCATTTAATTTTCGAACGTATAGTTCATTCAATGCATCGTTCATTTTGCTCTTAACGGCCCGTCCCTATTTCGCGCTAGGATGACGTCAGTACGTTTTTCTATCGAGCTCACCAGAGTTTAACTTTCTGTCAAAATGAGCTACGTAACGTTTTCGTATCGAGTTCTCGCTAGCGAACGATTCGAAAGTTAGAAAATATTCGTGCTCGGGCTACAGTCCTGTAGCCGATTCGAAAGTTAGAAAATATTCGTGCTCGGGCTACAGTCCTGTAGCCCGAGCACGAATATTTTCTAACTTTCGAATCGTTCGCTAGCGAGAACTCGATACGAAAACGTTACGTAGCTCATTTTGACAGAAAGTTAAACTCTGGTGAGCTCGATAGAAAAACGTACTGACGTCATCCTAGCGCGAAATAGGGACGGGCCGTTAAGAGCAAAATGAACGATGCATTGAATGAACTATACGTTCGAAAATTAAATGAAATAATTATCTTTTTATAACTTCTGGCTAAACGCCCTGTTTATTGGCAATTACAACGAAATATAGTTCTGTAAAGAAAGATAAATCATTAAATATTATATGGGAGCTTGTAAAATGCAGTATATTTGTAAAAAAATAAATGTAATACGTTTAAAAAATATAAATGTATTTCTGAACAATATCGCTGCACTTGACATTTGAACAGACTTGGCAGCCATCTTACATCTCCGATTCGTCTTATTGTTTACAAAATGATTTTCATATTTAATCGTGATTTAAAGTCGAATTCTTGAACAATGAGGACGACTGGAACGATACATTAACAATACTTACTATGGCGAACGCATAAATTTGCACGTGGAAGTCATCATGTTCCCTTGAAATCATCTATGCACGAAACATCATAATGATATCCCTTATCTTACTAGATCGAGAAAAGATCATTTTCCAATAGTAAAGCGCATTCATGGGTTGCTATTATACCTACTGCATGCTAGTGCGCAAGTCATGAATCCAGAAAAACAAAAGTTAAGGCAAATGGTGAACAAATGCCTTCCATCTACATTGACAGGATTATAGTTGAGTATTTCAATGAATAGATATATCTCGGGCAAATAATCTCACCAGCAGCAACCTAACTACAAAATAATTAGATAGACATATAGGACCGGTCTGAAAGAAGTCATGAGAAATGCAAAAGTGAACATAATGTGTTACATGTACTTGTGTACTCTTCAAAACAGTATCTTGCCTGTGCTAACTTATAGTTGACAAACACGGACCCTTACAAAGGCAAACACACCGAAATCAGAAGTATAAGGAGCATACCAGACTGGAAAGTTACCTCAGTCAGAAAAATACAATAGAATTACTTAGGACTTTGAATCAGAGACAATGATAAATCAAATCCTAACAGAATAGTAAGGAAACAGCAGAACATTCAGAAGTTGGCTGATGAGATCAAGGTAACGTGTGACCAGAATCACTGGCCATAGCCATCTGTGTTTTGACAATATTGGGGGAGGCCTCCGCCGATTGACAAAGTTACTACCAAATGGGAATAGTTGTGTGAAAGTGAATATCTATGAAGTTTTTAATTCCTGAATAAAAGACTTATTAATCATTATACCTACTCTTCCTATGTTGTAGTCAAAACACAGAATCTCAAATGGAGGTGGGTAGGCCATATAATGAGAGAAACTAGAAACAAGTGGATAAAAGACATAACTGAGTGGACACCTAGATTCCAAACAAAGAGAAAAAGTGGAAGACAGAAAAAACTTTGGTCTGACGATATTAAAAAGATTGCCGGACCACTATGGCATAGACTAACAGCACTGAGAGCAAACTGGAAAGAGCTGGAGGTCTTTGTGTTGCGACACGCTGACACCTCATAACTTAATATACTACTTTTCTTACCATTGTTTTTGTTGTATAATGTAAAAGTGTTGGTAATAAAGGTTTAATTAATTAATACCTACTCTTCAACATTTATTACCAGAGTTTGTATTGATGGAGGACAGAACAGGATGGATTTAAATAAAATAAAATCAATTGCAATATACCTATTGTTTACTCTTTATTTTAAATATACACATATAAATTACATTTTTAAATATATTCTTGTTTTATTATTATTGTACATCATTAATATCATTCAAAAAATGGGCTGTCCATATTATGCTCATGGTGTAGATACAAGGTCGTCAGCATGACACAATGTCCCATGGCAAAGCAACAAGTTTCTGGGCATCAGTCCGGTATGATACCTAGTATGTATATTTAACGTAGAATCTGTAACATAAAAATAAATTATAATGATATTACTGTTATAACATTAAAGCACATGGTACAGTGCTCTCAGTGTTAGGGGCCAGAGGGCAGTCGCTCCAGTAAAAGCTAAAGCTAAGTACTTACACATCTTAATAGTATGCTAGATTTGTGTCATACAAGTATATTGATAGATATCCTAGATATATAAACAAACTAGGTATTTTGATAACTTATAATGTTATAAAACAATGGCTATTTAACATTATGAATGTAGTGAGTAGTGAAGTAATACTGTAATGTGTATATAATAAGCTATCTTTGAGTTAACTTCAATTATCCCTACACCTTATTGAGGTGTTTTGATACAACAAGACTTAGGTAGATACTTACAGTCTCATTTTATTCTTCATTTTTAACTAAACTGCGACAAGAGTGTGTAAGATGACTCCATTTTGGTACAGCCATATTAAGCTCATGGTGTAGACAGTATATTAGGTTCTTCAGCAGCATTTAGTGTCCAGTGTCCAATGGTAAAGTAATGAGTTTCTGGGCATCAGTCCGGTATGAAACCATATTTCATGTAGAACCTGTAACATACAAATTAACTGTAATATTATTACAGCTTACATGGTGGCTTTGGATGTTATTTATTGCTTTTTGTTATTATCTGGCCCAGACAGTAGTGCCTCCCATATATGCTAAACCAAGATAATTAGTTGGTAAGCGAGCCCCGGGCTCAAAAGTGTAAGCTGATCTGATTCTGGTACATTACCTAAATATTTGCAATATGCTGGTATGATTCAGGTGCAGATAGAATAATTGTTGGATGTTTCATGTTCATCAAATATTTCTATGAATTTCTAGTTTTCACTTATTAAGTATTACCTATAAACCTCAAACCTTTCTATATTTAACAATTAGTACCAACATATCTAAATATTTATGCTAGATTTGTGTCATACAAGTATCCTTATAGATATACTAAATACTAGCAACCCAGGACCCGGCTTCTTCCGGGTGTAAATTCCAGTTTACTTTGCTATAAACCTCATGGAGCCCGAGACCTTTCCAACGAATGCAAAACCGTGGAAATAGGTTCGTGCGTTCTGGAGTTATAGCGTCAGGAAGGAAAACCCGACTTATTTTTATATAGTAGATAATTATAAACAAACTAGGTATCTTGATAGGTTATAATAATATAAAAGAATGCGTATTTTGATATAAGCATGTCTTCTGCATTATGTACCTGCTTTGTTTATTAATTTAGCTAAGTATCTCTTATATTATCACTGTATATACATTGGGTACTTACTTACATAGTCTCATTTCTTCATTTATTTGTAACTAAACTTGCAGCAAGAGTGTAACATCGAACTCCGTTGGAAAAGCGGTAATATTTGCATTGTGGATTAACGAATCACTATTAAAAATCATTTTCAAACGTAGTTTGCACTATTTTGAAGTTTTTCTTCAGAAATATTACCAGATATGGTGCCAATCCAATGATGCATTGATGCATTAGTATGATCCAGTGTTGTAAAAAGACAGGTCACAGAGAACCTGTAACAATTAAAGTACCTATTTGTAACACGAGAAAAACAAACAAAAATTGTTTCATGTTAGTTATGTGTTAGTTGATGTTAGTCAAATATTTCTGTATATTTCTAGTTTAAACATCACATTTTTATACCTCAAAACTGTCTGAGGATATTTAAAATTATATATTGGTTGTTATGATAGATTTTTATTGCACAACAAGTGTGTATCTTTGATAGATTTACTTAATAGATTTTTATAAGTATTTTGATAGGTTATGTTATAAAACAACGAGTATCTGGGTTTTTATGTCTTAAGCATACTATGTTTATTTAAAACTTTGTTAATTTTAGTTATCTTTAAGATATCCCAAGACATTTTTGAAGTAATTGGAAAAAAAAAGGTACTCACCTAGACTCTTGAAAATGCTCTTATTTACAACTAAACATGCGGTAAAAACGTAAAAGAACGAACTCCGGTGAAAAAGCGGTAGTCTTTGCATCGTAACTAATCAAAATATCACCAATTTAACAATTTCAAACGTAGTTAGCACTAATTCGATAATTGTCTCACCGATAAATTTCAAGTGACAAAACATTCGACAAGCTCGTTAGCGCGCCTTTCGAATTTTACATTAGTAGATGTCAAAATTGGGTTCGTGCTGCCGAAATTAGGCATTATGTATGGCGCCTCACGAATTTTACGTTAGTCTGTCGATACGTAGACGCTACGAATGCTTTCGTGCTGTCATTTTAGTTCCGTTTTACGTACGATAGGGGCGCTGTACCAAATCTCATACAATTTTTGTCGAACTCGATACGAAGGCGATACGTTAGAAAATTCGTGCTCGCCCCACTGGCTCTGTCACAGTAGTAGGTAGGTACTCGGTCGGCGTCGCATCGACGACGCGACGCGACGGCAACGTAGGTAGTATTCAAAATTGTCGACTAGGAAGGTAGGAAGATAAATAAAATTGAAAACTCATTTGTTAAAATTTAGAGCAAAATTATATTACTTATTGTTAGCATTATTGATCCTCTGGATACATAGGTAGGTATAATGTACTTGCACACTTAATTTATTTTTCTAGGGAGATTACTTGGTTGGTGTGGGCATGAGACAGTAGTTATAGAATGTCCTTTTTTCTTTTGCCTCTGTAATTGTATGTACCTATTTATTTGGTTTATTTATATCTCTCGTGGTTCGGCCAGGCCTAACGCACTGTATGTACTTGCGCGCTATAATCACCTATTCTGCGCGGGGTCTAGGCGGTCTCTGCTATACTTTATTCGGTCGGGTTGTCAACAGCTGTTCGCGCGCTCGAATTTTGTTAGGTTAATAATGCATGCTATTGTAATTCTAGGTACTCCTTGTAAAGAACGGATGTGAATCCAACAAGTCAAATATAAACCTGTCTTTTTGATACTGTATTAAGATAAAAAAAAATTAATTAAATACTTGTGTTAAGGCTATTAAATTAATAAAATAATCTGGCCTATAGTAATTATATTATGAATGACCAGCGGCCTGGGTCGTGGGTTCGCACCGGGATACATTCGTAAATGTATATACCTACCTACTTCTTTTTACCCGACTGCCAAGAAGGCTTATTAATATAAGATGAAGAATGTCCTACTCGTCCATACCTTCATGTGAGGCAAGGCTATCTTTGTTTGATTTTTTATTTTGTTAGATTTGAATACAAACGTGAGGTACCTTCCTATAATGTTGCTTAGATTTTTATTTTGAGAAAAGCAACCCTAGCATCACAAGGTCACTAGTACGGCCAAGCGGCTGCAAAGTAAAAGTAACCTTACGGTCGAGTATTAAGATACTTATTTGCACGCAGCCGTCGGTTACGTGGATGTTTAGGTATCAATCTCAGTAGGTATCGTTGATTTTCCAGGCAGTGCGTTATGGGCCCTTATTCTATTTGCCATCGATTACTAACCGTAGAAAAAGTGTGATTGTATCACACCCAAACGTCATTTTCTAATCTTATCAAATTATCGAAAGCAAAATAGTGTATTCTAATTGCCATACGATTGTACCGTGGTTTCGTTCTGAAAATAACTGTCAGTAATTATCACTTTTCTGACAGTGATCATTTTCCCGGTTTTAATTTAGAGGTATGATAATTGATAAGCTTTGCGTATAATGCAAGATGAAATAGTGTTAATTGGTTCCTACATCAATATTTGGACTTGTTTTTCCATGAAAATCGCATCCAAACTTTTTGGAATTTCATATAATTTCTGAACTCATAATGAGGTGACTGTGACATTCAGACATTGTCAACTACAGTCATTTGACAACGACTTTGTTTACGGTTTTTTTGCCGTTTTTTTGGAATCATACCTAAATAACTTAAACCAAAATGGATGAGTATTATTTATTATATTCCGTCGTCAAAGGAAATTGCAGAGAGATGCATCAGATCCGCTGTCGTTAGATCAGAAATTATTCATACGAAATTAAAGTAAGAATTGTTTCGAAATTGGCACTAAAAGTTGGCAAAGCATGGAAGAGATAGGTACCTATTGGACGTTGAAGGAAAATATGAAAAGCAAATATTATGGGGCTGCCAGTTCAAGAGATAGGAAGATGAGATAAACGCCGTATACGTAGCAGGCCACACTTGGTAAAGACTGGCCAGAGACAGGTAGGGATAGAAGGCATTGGGAGGCCTATACCAATAGGCAAAATACCCTAAATATTGTAAATCTAACTGTAAGTGTCATGTTATGTGTAATGTCTGAAATAAAGGCTTATAGGTAACTATTATTATTATTAAAGGATTGTTTCATTTTCTTAGCCAATCCTTTAGATTGAAACCTATTGAGAGATCTAATCAAAGAGCTGCAGAAATTAAGTTAGTATTAATCAATATAGTATCCTAGCTTCCGCCCGCGGCTTCGCCCGCGTGGAATTCGGTATCGCCACAAAGTCTATTTTAACGAAACGACTCTCCACTCGACTTTCCACTCCGCTGTTCACTCCACTCTCCACTCCACACTCCTGTTTGTTCGTGATGGAGGCAAAAACTGCTGAACAAATTTTGAAGCCGTCTTTTCATTAGAAAGGCCTTGATTTTACATAAAATCTGCCTTAGGTTTGATTGCATTTGGTTAAGTAGAACTGGAGATATGACCAAAAAACGATTACCAAACAATCGACTCCCACGGACAGAGTCGCGGGTATTAGCTTGTATAAAAAGTAGCCTATATATTACTCCAGACTATAATCTATCTCTGTACCAAATTTCAGCCAGATCCATTCCGCCGTTTTTACGTGAAATAGCAACAAACATAATATCTGGACATCTTGACCGATCGACTTCGCGAGCGAAGCCGCGAGTATTAGCTTGTATAAATAGTAGCTCATATGTTATTTCAGACCATAATCTATCTCTGTACCAAATTTCAACCCGATCTATTCAGCCGTTTTTGCGTGAAAGAGTAACAAACATACATCTAGACATCCCGACTGATCGACTCCGTGGGTCGACTAATCGACTCCGTGAGCGGAGTCACGGGTATTAGCTTGTATAAAAAGTAGCCTATGTGTTATTCCATACTTTAATCTATCTCGTTACCAAATTTCAGCCAGATCTATTCAGCCGTTTTTACGTGAAAGAGTAACAAAGATATATCTAGAAATCCCGACCGATCGACTTTGCGAGCGGAGCCGCGGCATAAGCTTGTATAAAAAGTAGCCTATATGTTATTCCAGACTATAATCTATCTCTGTACCAAATTTTAGCCAGATCCATTCAGCCGTTTTTGTGTGGCAGAGTAACAAACATACATCCATACATCCAGACATACATTCTCACAAACTTTCGCGTTTATAATACTTATTAGTAGGATTAGTAGGATTAGTAGGATAGGATTTATTATGTACCTATGCATGCATGTAGGATCAGATAAGTAAAAAACAACATGATTCTTTAATATTTTTTATTATAGCTAAGATCTTTTATTACATCTGCAAGCTTGTAAAAACGAATATTATATACCTTATACCTGTGCTTATACCTTTTAGGATTTTATGAGAAATATCATGCAATCAACACAGCAATTGTAAAATACATTTTATTTCTTCTTCTTTGAGTCAACGGCTAGATTTATTTATTTATTTACATTTTAATGCCACATAATCTTGTATATTTCACTACTCTACTTTTTAACTTTCCTTCATGTTCTTTCCTTGTTACCTATGAAAGACTGGGTATTCTTTTCACATTAAACGTTCATACTGAACTCGTGTTATTTCTTATTATATAATTATATTCTGCTTTAAGTAATCGTTTTACAAAACTTCCATTTACCTATTTTTCGCATAAATGACAATGATTTGTTTATTTTCCCGTATTTGACATCAATGTTTTTTTTTGCAATTTATGGCAAATAGGTAGGTGTATGCCAATGTCAAACAAAGTAAACCAAAATAAAAACTCCTTTCAAAATATCTATTATCGGGCACGTCAAGTTTTCCAAGTGTGGCGTAGTGGTAGTGAACGCAGCCGCTGCGCAGGAGGCGCGGGTTCGATCCCCGCTCAGTGCAATTATTGTATGCATGAATATGGGTATTTGCATTGGTCTGGTCGTGCCTCGGAGAGCACGTTAAGCCGTCGGTCCCGGTTGCCATACAAATATCTATAGCAGTCATTACGGGTAGTTTGAGCCCGAAAAGGTCCAACAACAACGGTCTAGCTGCAATGCTTCGATATCGCCTAATTTCACCATTGGGTTGTGAAGGACAGATGGCAGTCGCTTCACGGAAAATATCGAGGTCCAGCCAAATCCACAGTTAGACTTGTAAAGCGGACCCCAGACTCCGAGGTGAAAGCTTTGGATGCGACTGGGATTTACACTAAGTTGAAGAAGTCCAGTCTTACCACAGATTGTCTAGTACTAGCTATTGCGCGCGGTTTGGCTCGCGTGGATTTCGAATTCCGTTTCAAATTCCTTTTTTCTTGCGGAGGTTCCTTCGGATACCACTTGTGCCGTGTGCTTGTCTGCCACCTACGTAGTATAAAAAAAACACCCCCATCGGCCAACAGGAGTAGTTAATTTTGACTCGGACCTCATAAAAACCGCATGCCGTCTCAAGTCTTCAGTTGTAAGATTGCTTAGAGCATATCCCGGTTTAAAGATGGGCTCCTCAACCCCGCGAAAGGGGGCCCTGTGCCCTCTGCTAGTCAGAGGGATACGTGGCGAGCCTTGGAGTAGCCCTCTAGAGGGCCACTCCCACCCTGCCGGATTGCCCGTAGGCAGCAGCGTGAAGTTTGTTTTTTATTGTATGTACTTTTCCGGAATAAAAAGTACCCAGTGTGGTGCCCAGGATATTAAAGAATAATTATACCAAGTTTTATCGTAATCGAAACGGTAGTTTTTGCGTGATGCCTGAACAAACAGACAGACAGACAGACAAAAAAATTATAATCACATTTTTGGGTTTGGTGTCGGTCTAGTAACACCCTCAGCCGTTTATTTTTTTGATATTTTCAATGTACAGAATTTTCACTTCTACAGATTTATCATAAGTAAATAATATAGATTTGGTAGACTGACATTTGCGTAAGACTACCAAGTCTTACGCTAATGTCAGTCAACCGCGCGCTTAGATTTGTCGCAAGAACCTTAGAAATTTCCTTGTACTTAGCTGGACGTTTCATTTCGAACGAGCGGTTGTCTCCAGGATTTTTGAATCTCGGCCGGCGGTCATCTCTCTCGCACACTGCCTAAAATTGCCATGATACGTTAAAATTTCCCAATCCAAACCTGTCAAAGTCAAATTTACGCAAAGGCTGAGTTCTTCGGAGCTTCATTTTGATTCTAGTTGAGCTTTATGAAAATTCACAGAACACCGTACATATCAATTATTATTAATTGAGTAATATTTATAGAAATTAATAAAAAAATTGACACATATTCGCTTCTTAGATTGTGGGTGACAGCCATTTTAATAAAGAAGCAACACTGTTTACCAAAAATTCGTAAGGTGACCAACCATCCGTATTTTGCGGGATAGTCTCCTACTAGAAGCTCCTGCATTGCAATAAATACATAGCATAGTCCCACAAAACGTCAAATGCTTTCCGCACGTTTACAATATCCATCATAATATATTACAATATTAACTGTAGAGAGGTCAATTCTATACATCCATACTAAATTATTATAAATGCGAAAGTAACTCGGTCTGTCTGTCTGTTACGCTTTCACGCCTGAACCGCTAAACTGATTTTGATGAAACTTGGTATAGGAGTAGATTAGACCTAGATAATGAACATAGGCTATGTTTGGTTGCGATAACCGACATCCACGTGGGCGGAGCCGCGGGCAGCAGCTAGTTGAATATATTTAAAAAATAACTACATATTGGGAAATAATTAGTGATCGATACTAATGCAAAAAATGCAATCAGTATTTTTTTTGTCTTTCTGTCTGTCTATCTGTATGTGCACGCATGGATGAAAAACTACTGGAGGGATTTTGATCAAACTTGATACGATTATAGTTCATACTTCTGGGCAACATATAGGCTACTTTTTATACAAGCTGATATACCCATGGCTTCACCCGCGCTTCGTTTTTAGGTCGTTTTTGGTCATATCTCCGGTTGTACTTAACCAATTGCAAGCAAACATACGATAAATTTTGAGTCTAAGTAAGACCTTTCTAATAAAAATTCGTTCAGTACTTTTTACGTCCATTGCTAGGAAGCTGGTCATATTAAGTATATAATTTCAACTTTGACGCTTATTATTTATTGCTTTCTAGACATAACCTATACCTACTCAAGTAGGTATTAAGTTATCGTTTCTAAAAACCACTACACTTTTTTATTTGTTCACGACTGTACATACTTAGACCACGGTAGTATAAACTTACTGTATACAGGTTGACTCAAAATATTATTATAAATTTATTATTCTTCACATACAGACAGATAGAAAGACAAAAAATTTACTGTTTGCATTTTTTGCATTAGTATCGATCACCAATCATCCCCCAATAGCTATTTTGTAAATTTATATATGCAAAGAACAGAATTGACCTCTCTACAGTTTTATTATAAGTATAGATCATGTATTTGTCTTATTTTGTTCCTTAAATTTACGAAAGAAAGTATAATAATGGGACAGGGATTCACCTGACGATTTTTAAAATTCACATTATCTTTCAAGTCCGTATCGATTCATTCGTTTTAATCGACCTTTTTTAACAGGTCACCTCATTATGAATATAAAACTGACAAACGTCAAATGTTACCTATTAATGTGACGCTACTATAGGAAACACCCTTTTGTTGCTACTCTGTCGCATTGGGTTTGCCTGTAATGACACTGTATGTATAAAATAAATAAATACATAATCCTTCATTTAATGTCAATAATTTATTTTGTTATTACATGCTTACATAAGTAAGTCTCAATTAATAAATAAATAAGTTACAAAATTACTGTTTTCATCTTTAATAGCTTTTAAATATATTATAGTAAAATAACCTTTTCAATGAATTTGGCCTCTCTTTATAATATTAGTAAATATGGAAACGTAGACTATACCATTTATTTTCATGAGCATAGACGTAAACTACATCATATATCCCAACCTTGCAATTAAACATGGTCACCGCAAAGAAAGGTACGCAACCCAACCAACTAGATGGAGACACTGCAATGTATGGCCTTGCAGTATCCATTACTTTTAATATTCTTGATTTGTCGATTAGAATCCCATGTTTTTCTGTCATTTTGACGGTTTGGTACGATTGTAGATAGACTCTATCACGTTTAAGACGTGGTTAAGATGGCCAAAAATTTTCAAATATCACAGTCTGTCAGTCCAGTCTTACGCAAATGTCAGTTAAATGCGCGCGCATAACAATTATAGTTTTATTTCACAGCCGTATCACGCCCGTATCGAGGCTCGATACGGTTACGATGACAATTTACACTAGACGTTTGTACCATTCCGTAATCGTAATTTTCGCGTGATTAGCGCAACCAATGGCAAATAGAATAAGGCCCTACGAACAATTAGGTAATCGGTGGTTCGGCGGACAGACAACAGCCGCTCTCATAAAAGCCAAAACAAACGTAATAAAGCAGGAGCAGTAGAGCATAACCTGGGGCTCCATCCAAAGTGCGCGTTTCGGATGAATAGAGTTTATTTAGGTTTAAGTATTTTCTACATAATAATGTGAAACGAGATTCGAGTTATACCTAACCTTGTAGGTAAGTCATAATCGTTGCACATAAACTTAAACGTACTTAGGCAGGTAAGTAATTTATTTTCCTTTAGACCACACCAACCTGCACTGTGAAACCTCTTTCCCATAGGATTCTGCGACACATTTACCAAATCTGTGTTTTCATAATTATCTTGCCTACTAATTCACCTCCCGCCGCGCCGCCGCGCCGCCACCCGCCCGCGTGATTTTAATTCGCACGGTTGTCGGGATTCGAGGTACACAGGTTCGAATCCTGGCCATTAGGTACACTAATGAAGTGACCTCATCCCTAACATAAGCAATTTAGCTTTGTTGGAGGGGTTAGGAGGAATACTAATAATTTTTGATCCTACTGTGTTATTCTTATGAAACAAAAAAAAATAAACAGAAAAAATGCGAGGAATTTTATTTCATACCTAAAGGAGTGATAAATATGCGTAATCTCTTAAAATAGCTTAGTAAAGATAGTGTGTTTGCACTGATCGGGTCCCATGACGGCCAAGACATTATCAGATTATCACAAAGCAGACTTAAGGAACCATTCAAGTTAGGTGAAGCATGGTGCACAGTAGGTTATTTAAGTGTGGTGTTTCATAACATCATCAAGGCAGTCACTAGTGCTTAAGAAAATCTCGCTTATTACGTTTCTTTAGCAACTGTCTTATTAACTCGTCCATCAATCAGCTGGTGTATCGGCTTGCAGGTGCGGTTAAGTAGCTGGAGACACGAAGATCTTATCCCAGAGGAGACACAGCTGTCCACAGCAAATACCGGCCGTTATGGGAGCGGTTATGTAGAGGGCTGCTCGAAGGCTTCCCACATGACCCCTTCTGACTACCAGAGGACACAGCAGAGGACACAGTGGAGTGCAGGCAAGGGGTGGGCTGGCTGCCGAGCGCAGGCAAGGGGTAACAGGTGCGTCCATCAATTATGCCGTCACCAATTCCTCTCCTTTCCGGGGTTCGGTAGGGACATCGTGCTTCCAACTCCTGAGGGGCCCATCTTATAACCGTAGATGGCCCAGGGTCAACTGGGGAGCGCGGGATATGCTCTAAGCAATCTTACAACTGAAATCTTCAGACGGCTTGCGGTTTTTATCAACTCCGAGTCAGACTTAACCACTCCTGATGGCTGATGGGGATGGTATCCGATCCGAGGGAACTACTGCATGAAAAGGAATTTGAAACGGAATACGAAATCCACGCGGGCGGAACCGCGGGCAACAGCTAGTGTTAAATAAGTAGATAATCATACCCAGGTACTTTTCATTCGTACTAATTCCCTATGGCATATAATATGGCTTCTGTTAGTAGGTCCGGAAAAAGGGCCTAAGTAGAAAATGTTGGTGTTGGTGTGAGGCTAAGGTGGGTAGGTATAACTACTGTTCCTACCTACTTACTGGCCCCTAATGTTGTCACGACAGGTAGTAAATCGATACGGTGGGTAATTAGCATGAATAGATTTATATAACATTTAGTAAACCATTGTCATGAATGTCATGCAAGCATGATATAAAGCGATTATTTTTTGGTTGGGCAAGTGACCTTTCGTGTTACTGTTAGTTTATTTTGTGACTCAATAACATACAGACGCACTCATATATCCTTCTATTGAATTAGTTTTTAATTATGGCTTTAATATATAGCTGTTGCTTTTGGTTTTCATTACGTTTAGGAGGAATATTAATAGGGATATTTTCTGTGGTACGTACGTAAGTCATACTGAAAAGGTCCATTGAGTGCATCGGAAATGATTGAATAACCCGTTAAAATATTATCTAAATAGTTTCAGGCCGTCATAATTTTATGCTTGTGTTGTATAGGATATACTCATACTCAATTAGTGAGAGACGAGATTCATAGTTGGAGGACCAGTGGTCTGATATTAATCTATGCAAAAACTTATTTAGAGAGCATGGAAGAAGGTGATTGAATCTTGTATAGTGCATTCTTGTAATTAATTCCTAGACATGTAATGTAATATTCTTATATTCCGTTGCAGATCCGCAAAAATATTTTTCGTTGGGTATAACTTTTACATGCTTTTACATAATTGTATGTTTAATATTTATATATGGAGCTTATACAGTAAGTACCTACTGTTGTACCTAGGTAAGTACCGACGGTAAGATAAGATACGTACTAAAACCAGTATCCCAAGTCAACCTAAACCGGAATTCCTCCAAAGACCTGAAGGCGAGGATTCTTGCATCACAGCATAAGTGGTGCAATAATACGCTACCTTTCTCTCTGGTAACAGACCTTGGTGCGAATAGGTCTTTGCTTGAGATAATTGTCCTTAGTGTAGGATGCCCTACTAAGAGATTTATGGGGGCCCATTGAGATCTTAGGAGCCCAAACCAACCTTATCTGCAAGCCGGTGCACCTGATGACCGGCTGTGGCGCGGCCTTTCCTCTCAGAGCTGGAAGGGCAGACAACAGCCGCTCCTACAAAAGTCAAAAACAGCTAAACTCAAAAAGGAAAAGAGACAGAATAGGTTGATTTTGAGATAGGCCGCCGCCGCAAAATAGCATGCAGGAGTTTCAAGGCCCAAGGTCTGAAAACTTCGCTTCGCAACGTGGAGCCAGAGAGAGAGCCAGCCAGAATATTTATTTAGCCATTTATTTATGCTAAGTAGGTAGGTAGGTATATACGTGTTTAGTTTATGATTGTAATCACCATTGTAATTAATTTTCATAATGGTAGTGTAACAACATGTTGATGGTCACCTACATATTAGTGGAATTTTTGCGACTCGTCCTGATCTCTACTTTGGCAGCTACATGCTTACTTTTAATAAAAAAAAACACAATGGATATTGGTTTACTTATCGGAGCTAGTGTCGCAGGCGGTTTTCTACTTTGTAAGTATTTTGTATACCTACTCATCTATCTACCTACTTCGTTTACTTCTTCATTTGAACACCAATTTTTCAACCTACTTTTACTTATCTTAGTACTTATAAATATTTCAGTGGGAATGTTTTACTTGTGGATATGTGCAGCAAACTTGCCAATTGTTGTAAACGAAATCGAACGGCAGGAACGGGCTACTGTTATTGATAAACTGCAACAACTGCTGGAGAAAAATAATATAAGAGCCGATAATCGCAGTTCGGATGTCATTCCATTCACGCCTGAAGCAGGAAACCTGGTCAACCGAGGTGTGTTTATTGTACCGAGGAATAACGATCTTCTAACACAATTACCCCACACGTTAAAGAACCATTCTAGAATGCGAAAACCATTCATTAACAATTTCCATTAAAAGTATCATTTTATAAGTACGCAATGTTCAAAATAAACAAAATTATTTATGCTATTCTGTTTTCTCTTATTTTACCTAGTTTGATGGGTTGATAATATCTCTATTACGCCAAAACGGCTGAATGAATATGGATAAAATTTGACAGAGAGATAGATTATAGGCTGGTAAAGTACAAAAAGCAGTGGGGTGGAAATAAATTCCTGTGGCTTGTGAGAACGGGGAACAGTTCAGCCTAGATTACCTAATACACCATTGGGCATTTACAGGTTTGCCAGTTTTAGAGGATAAGCAGAGTTATGTAAATGGTTTTAACGGGCGCGACTACCCTCTGAGCTCCTCTAACCCTGGTAGGAAAATGGGGTCAGAGTATCGTCCGTTAATCAACAGGTGTGCCGACATCCAGGTGAGGTTGGCTTGGGCTCCGAAGTTTTTGGTGGGGATGGGACCTCATATTAATTGCACCTAATGGATGCCTAATGGTCACTCGTTTTAAGAAAGAACTGGTGTAGTACCCCTATTGCTTAGCCTCGTAATGTCCTAACCTACCTACTCGGTTATTACTTATCCACGAGCCCCACACTCACACTAAATTGACTTCTATACGTCATGGTTCCAGAGTAGGTAAGGTGGGAATTAATATTGAAATTAGAATTTGGAACGGGACGCAGGAAACAGGTAAATGAGGTAGATACCTATGGCACAGATTATCTATGCCACTATCATACCTATGGTAGATATGTACAAAATGTTTTTCAAATAAAAATACCTTGCGATTGAAATATTATTAATTTGAATTTATCATAACATCATATTGGTGAATTATACGTATATTTCAATGAGGTAATGAAGACCGGCGCCTCTCTCGCTCTTAAAGCGAAGGTTGACGAAAGAGGATCCTATTCCACCAGCAGTAATGGTAGCGCTAGCTGCCGAGTGATTTATGTCACGTGCTATAATACCCTGAAAATAGATAGATAACTCTATAGTTGGTACAAAAAAATACAGTAGAGAAAAATAAGTAGAAAACAGTTGAATGTAGGTACAATGGTTACTACCTTTCAGAGATAAATAAATAAATAAATGATGATTCTTTATTTTATTGGTTTGGGGCCACAATCAACGTCAAAAGTAGATAATGAGTGTATCAATTCAAATTAAACAAAATAAGTATCTTAATGGAAATTATATTAGCAGTAGGTAGGTATAGGTAGTGTGTATGGCGCTCCATCTCAAGGGCTCAAAGCATCCTCACCTATATACTAAGTACACCTTTTGATGAACGTACGAGGCCTGGTATCTTAGAATTAGTCAATAAACAATTGATGCATGTAGGTACTTATATTATAATTTACAACGAAAGGACTTCAGAGGACAGACTAGCGATTAACTAGGTGCTCGGTAACTTGGCCACGTGCCAAGTTATACCGATGACGATTGTATAGGTAATTAAATTTTTAACATTAGCTTACCTTAATAATTTGTTGACCTGGATCAGAGTAGAATACTTCTTTAACTCTCTTTAGAAACGGAAAGGCCGAGTATTCAACCTTTTGTTGCCATGCCAAACGACCATTGATACTAGTGCCTATAATAAAATCACTAGCTTTGCACGAGGATATAGCCACCAAAGCAAAAATACCTAATACAAGTAAGTACTTCATCTTTATTGACACTCTCACACAAGTGATCAACTCAGAATGCGGTCACTAAGCAATTAATCACGAATGGTTACCTACTTATCTATAAATAATTGTTTTCCTAAAAGTCAGATAATGGTAACCTTACGGGTTCATAATACTGCCACGATAAGGAAGTTCATTCAACAAGATAGAAGCCAACCACACACCTTTACATCAAATAAATATTCTAAGATATTTTACGCAGCACACTCTAGACCAAAAATTAAGGGTAGCTTGTGAGATGGGTTCTAAAACCGCATAAACATACCTATATACCTATTCTTGCCGGAGTCTTCTCAGGTCTGGGCCGCGTTTCGAACCGGTCGGTGGTCCATTTGCTATTAGTTTTAAATATTTTTCATTTTGACGTTTTGTAAGTACCGCATTCCGCACTTAATGGTCTACCTATACAGAATAAATGATTTTTGACTTTGACTTTGAATATCTAGGTATTTTTTCATATATAGATTTGTATAGCAACAGTGATTACTGCAAACTGCAAAAGACATTCATGCATACTAAATACTTGTAATGAGCGAGAATCGAACCCGCAGCACTTGACATAGCTGTCAAATGTCAGGCTAGGTGACAGGCTAGGTGTTAGGCACGACCAAGGCTAAGTACAAGGATATTTCTAATGTTCTTGGGCACGACTAAGGTACTGTTGTATACAAGAACATTAGAAATTTCCTTTGTATACATCCAGCATAACTTTGGAAAGTAAAAATACACGAAATAAATTTTCTCTCTGGTTGTGGTAAATCTCTACTTCTCTGGAAGACACCACACGACTGCAACCAAGGGCATACAATTCCATATATGTAAACACATCATACAGTGATTAAATAGGTAAGCATGAATGTACCTATATTTCGGCAAAAATGGCTCTTTTTGGTTCTATTAGTCTGCTTTACACACGTCACCTCACTAACTCAGATAAAAAGAAACAAATATATCTAATCGACCTTTATTCCAGATAAATTCTGTTATATATTAAAAACAACAACAATTTCCATTAAAACATCGGACTAAGTAATAAGTAAACATTGCCTAATTTAATTGTTGTACAATAAATAGGTAGGTACACTTGGTAGACAGGTTTCAACTGCTATTTTGTATAACCATTTCCACAATAATACCGAAGATTCCTACAACCACTAACTAGAACATAGATGATATTTATTATGCTATAATACATTTTAAACAACTTCAAACCACAGTGTTTACTTAATTACACAGAACTAACTTGCATAGCCGCGAAACGAGGTGTTGTTTCCACGTCCAATGAGTCGTTTGTAGTCTGCGAACGTGTGTCAGAATTCTCAGTACTGTTAAGTATAGAAGTGGAAGTCATCGACATTTTTTCATCTTTCATGCTACCGTTTGCCTCGCCGGAATTGTCAGCAATCGATGACTTCTGCGCAGCATCAACCATATCACCGCCGCCACCGCTAAGAGAAGTAAAAAAGCCTTTCGAAGAGTCTTTATGTGTCATTTTCTTTTCTCCAGTGGCCGTGCTCTTTTCTTTGCCGTCTTTAGTCTTTTTACCAAGAACGGGGAAAGAACTTAATTTAGGTTTCGAATTTCGTATAACACCACCGCGTTGCATCGGAGTAACTTCAACTTCACCCTCCTCCGTGATCGACGATAGCATGTCTGTCGATTCCGTCTGCACGACTTGACCGGCTTGCATAGGAATGTCATCTGGAAACAAATTATTTATATAAATTACATACTGGGAAATATGTTAATAACACATTTCCAATAACTCCCTACGTTTCAAGTACTAATTATTTAAGAGTGAATTAAGTACGACACTATAGTTTGTGGTGTGTAATGACAAGGAATTATTTTTTGCTTTGTCATCTAATTCTATATTCAAAACTGAACTAACTAACTTACATAATATTATGCGTGTTTGTTATTTAATAGTTTTATAAGCGTACCTGGCAGTTAATTTAATGTAATAATGTGAACGTTAGGTAAGTGGAGGGGTATTAATTAACAGTTTCATATCTTGTCTGAAGTAATATATTTGTTTTCAATCTGTAATTATATATTTAAGTATGAAGTATGACTAAACTATGCCAGAAATCATACAAATTGTAAGATATGACAGATATACAAAGTACAGATTTAATAAGCTGTGCTATGGATTTGCAGCTTCGACAAGAGGACAACACAAGACATCTGCCATGCTGTGTATAAAATGATTTCGTGCATTGAGAATTATTATTTGTTTATGGTGATTGCCTCTCGTTCATACATTTTGGTTTAGCTTTACGCTAATCATATACAGGTTGAAGAGTCTTTGTGTTGATTTTGGTCTGTGGTATCATATCTTCCGAACGGATTAACCGATTTAGTTCTTTTTCGGAAGGGTTCTTAGCGATGTTGAGGTTTTTTAAATTTTGAATTTAAATTTTGCTTATTTATCACTTCATTATGTTATTTACTACTAGCACTAGCCATTAAAATTTTGAAATAACCTTCAAAGTCTGAATCAATGTTTGTAAAATCCTATCTCACATGCTCGTCGTGAAATCACATTCTTTCGTTATTTAGATAGATATTTCATTATTGATCCTTTAAATCTAAATTAAAGGTAATTCGGAATACCAAAATCCTCATTTCCCTCTGAATCTCTCTTCACCATGGCTTACATATCAAAAGTAAGTATTATGAATATAATTTGGTATACGCAGTCCTAATCCAAAATATCTGCACTTCATCCGAATTCTATTTACCGAAACCGAACATAAAATTGAAGAAATAAAAAATGAGCTTAGCCTGTCTTGGTTTTCAGGAGCGAGCGTTAACGCGCTAACCTAACACCCTGTATATGTAAGGCGTAAAAGTAAAGACAAGGAAAAATAACAAATCAATCTAATCCTAGTGTAACATTGACATTAATAATGTTATTTGTATTAGTTAAGAGTCACTATCATGTTATTTGTTTAGTTTTAAATTAGACGTATTTGATAAAAACAATTTGAACTATATATCCTGCATTTGAATTTGGACATGTACTCTAATGATAGCAACAAGTAATAAATAATAAACAGTGATAGTGATAATTTAAATACCCTTTCTTTGTTTTCCCCTTACATACGGTAGTGTGTACATTATTACTGTAGTACGAGGCACTATCGATGTCATTGCACAGAAAAATATTTTTAGTCCACAATCTACGAGTACGATCCAAAGAATGAGTCGAAGAGCATGCATTTGGCTGCACACAGTCGACTTCGTCGGTATCTAAACCAAAAATAATATAATGCAAACATTTTTAAAATACAGGGTGTCCCACGACGATGCCACATGAAGGGGAAGTATCATAAAATAATGTAGACTGAGTGTTGCAAGCATATTTTCGAAAATCTATGCATGCATTATAAATTGTTTTTAAAATCTTTAAAGTCTTCTTTCCGTAAAACTGTTTTCTTGCATTATTTAAGATACTTCTCCTCCAAGTGGCATCGCCGTAGGACACGCGATATATATGTCCTATTTATATGTATAAAAGCTGGTTAGACTATGTATTTCAAATTAATGTAAAATGCCTGTCACAACTTGACCTTTTTGTTAATTTCTCACCTGGTAACTTTTTCGTACGGAATGATGCATTGGTGATCATAGACTTGGACATGGTTACTGTAGTGGTCGCAGGGGATAACGCCACACTGATGCCCATGGGCCCGTCACACGGTTGACCTTAAACATAAATGCTATCTTTTGAAATAATATCTACTGATGCAACATTTATATAATAATTGCGCAACAGTACACTACTGGCAAAAACATGTATGTTCTGTAGGTACTGTACAACCTTTATAACTTTTACGAGTACACCATGTTTTAAAGCAAATAAATTGGATTTGATTTGAAAAAGAAAACGGAGTTCTTGGTTCCACCATTGTAAATGCAACAATTAGCAAATTCAACATTGCAGTTCGAAAGGTTATCACCTTTTCTACTTAATCGGAAGCGCATGTCGAATGCGCATGCACATAAGAAACAAAAATGACATTTTATTTTATCATAGACGTCTTTCAAGATCACTTGCCACTGCTAAGTATTATTTAAAAAAGTCAATTATCTTTTCAATTCTTTGATTATCATCTTTATGTTACTGTAATTTTATTCAGTGGTAGTCTTTCAAAGTTCAGAAATCTATGGGGTTCGTAGTTAGTATGTACCACTAATTTAGAGTGAGTCAAATTGCAATATAAAATAATACGTCACCTGTAGGATTACTTTTCAAGGAGTTAATCACAGCACTGGTTACCAACATAACCTCAGGAAACAGTTCATATTGTGCTCTTTGATCAATGTCTTTTACTGCTTGATGAGCCAATGTGTAGAATTCATTGAACATGGCAAAGTATGCTCCTTCAATCATTTCTAAAAGGAAGTTGGAAGATACTGGTATTCGGGACACACGTTTATCGGTTGTTCCTCCCATTTTTTTGTTGAAACCTTGTGTAACTATTCTGTAAATATAACATAGAAACTTGTGTAAAATCATTATGCTAGTGTATAAATAGAAACAATTACAGATATTTGGTAAAAAAATTACTCCCTTTTCGTCACAGAAACAGGATCAGCTAGTATTAAATAAAAATATCACCTGGATGCAGCAATACAGAAGTGTCGTAATGCAAGTTTTGGCAACAGACTTAATTGACGATTATAAATGAAAAGCAGCGCCGACATGACCTTCAAGCGATTTTGTGCATTTATTACTTCAACTTGCGGCAGTGGGCCCCAACTGACTAGTTTCGTGTTGCACTCCTCCCATCTACGTAAAGCACTCTCTGTCAAAAACTGAGATCCCAGAGAAAGTGGCTGAAATAAATAAATTTATTTTATTGTGCAGAGGAAAACAAAACAAGTAATGTACTTAATACTAATTCATTGGACTTTTTCACCCTAAAAAGTATAATATTCAGGCCTGTTGCTGTATATTATACCTGAAACAATATCATACTATAGAGAAACTCCTATATCTTTTGTATTCGGCGTAACTTCTGATTAGTTGGTCGTACGGTGGTCTAGTCGGAGTCTTTAAACGCGCGCACGGAGACGGCGAAACTTGGCTTTTGCGGTTTTCTACCAATCAGGATACGCGACGATACAGACGGAATCACATAGACGACTTCAACCTTAGCAGGACGTTAGCCAGAAGCAGCCACTCAGGCCACTCTCCCTAAAAATACTAGACATTGTCACGAGTAGTTTCTAGTCTCAATGACAGCATAAACTTCCCCTAATGAAGAACTGAAGTCCGTGCCTACTGAAGAGCTGTGTACAGGTCTAATATTATATTATTTAAAGTTCAAACTATCAATATTAGTAAAGTTATAATTTATTTTACCTCATGATATATAGAAGATTGGGCCAATGATGGTAGTCTAAATGATACGACCTTTGGTTTGCCAGCCTCATCAACTACCTCAAAATTATACAATCCTGTAATGAGATGCAAAATATTGATTTTAAAATACAACATCACATAAAATCAAACATTGATTTTAAAGTAACAGTACCCTATACAATACATAAATGTTTATTTTTCTCATCCTTTTCACTCTTTACTAAACTCTCATCCAAAAATTATTTAATTAAAGTTGTTTCTGCCTACCCCAATAGGAAAGAAGCTTACGAACATACAAATGTATAGTTAATAATATATGTATTAATATGTTTTGTTAATATGTTTGTTGTATAAGTGATATTAAGGTACACAGGCAAGGCAATACAATTTGGCAAGTAAGTGTATTCAATGATACTTAAGTTTGTGTATAACTTCTTTGCAATGTACTACTAAGATCACTATATTCCTCCTTTCCCTTAACCTTAAACTATTTAATAATACATACCTATCAACAAAGTTTCTATGCAACGGAATGTCCGCTTATTCCCTTGAGCAACTGAGCTCAAGTAGTTGTAAATAAGAGTGGGAACAAACTGGAGAGTAAATCTCTGGAGATAAGTTTCTTTTGATCTGTAGAAGCTAAACAATTGAGTACAAACATCTTCTAATACCTGTAAAATTAACATGAATCTTAAATAAAGAACTCAATAAGATGAGTGATGGTTACCTGGAAAAAGGGGTATATTAAGTAAACTGGAGGAGTTAGAAATATAGCAAACAAGATACAAGTAGGCTAGTTCTTCTATAACAGATATAAGATACAAAAATATTAGGGGTTCTAAGTGAGCTGTATTTTATTCTAATGTGTAAAATATTATGTACAAGGGTTACCTTGTTAATACTGTTTATACCCCAGTATATATGTAGGATAAGTATAATATTATGTTCAGTAACATCAAACAGTACGTTACATCATTCTACATCGTAGAAATGGTGCAAGTGACCAGCCCACATACATAATAATCTACATATTTTATTACGACCCAAAATGTGTTCATTTCCATTTTCTTTATACCAAGTAGATGGTAGACAAGCACACACCAACCTAATGGGAAGCGGTCACTGTGGCCTGTGGATGTTCGCAACCCCAGGGACGTCATACTTGTGCTGCTGGAGGGCTTGGAGGGTGGGGTTGAGGGCTTTGGGGGAGGGAGGTTAGGGAGGCAGCAGTTGATAGGGGGTTGAGAGTTTCTGTGCTGACAGTGCAGGAGACTGGTCCCTCCACTGACAGCACAGAATCCCTCCAGTCAGCTCTGCACACTCTCTCTTCATTCCAACAGATTATTAGAGTTATTAATTTTAATTTCCTTGCCACTGAGGGTCATAAATTAACTGAATGATATTTATAAAGGAAGGCTGATGAAGGATGGCTAAAGGAAGATTATTATGAGTATTTAAAGAAATTTTTTTCCTCTCTGTCTCAAAGAGCTCTTATTTACCCAAAACATAATGTTGGTGTAAATACATCTGCAACTTCTGCCAATTCACAAGATGGCAGAAGCAGAGAGAAGCAAATGACAAATACTAGCACTATGAATGTTAATATGAAGACATTTGTGTTCAAGTTCGTTGACCCTTAATTTTATTTAATAACTGATGTTATACCTTTTCATATTCTGATTCATTTTGCAAGTTTTGACTACTGTCAACAATGTTTTCATTTTCATCATAGAGAAGGTTGAAAACGGCTGTTGCAATTTCATGATTATGTTCATGTTCTGCAGCAAAACTTTTTATTTCATTATCCTGTAATGAGGCATACTCATTGAGCCATTCTGATATCAGATGCTTCCATTCTGCCATTGCAAAAGCAATCAATAAAAATTTTAGCACCTGAAATGGCAAACAAATGAATATAATCAATACTTCTCAGTAAAACTCCCCTCGCCTTTAAACTAGCAACCTTCAGACATTTCGGATAGGGAGGTAACATTTACATTAATTAAGAACCTACATTCTCAAGGTTACTGAGGAGTAATGGATATTTGTTTATTCATTTTTTGTTAGAACAGACCTTATAATAAATATCCTCATATTTATTGATTCATCTTTTTTGAAAACCATAATGGACAAATTTAGGATTTAATTTTTTTCACAGACTGTGATATATGATATACGAACGAATACGAAGGGAATTATGCCGCACCCTTTCTAAACTAACAATATAAAAAAATTACATACCTAGGTACTTAATACAAAACAAAAGATGAGGAAATGCATCTTTTCATGTAGACTACTTTTTATACTTTTTATCATTTACATCATGAAGTCAAGAGAATAAATGAAATGTTTGAAATTGAGAAGGTACAACATTACTTATTTGGGTACCTAAAGTATTATTAGTCTGTAATGCAAGTCTGTGTTAAGTGTTAACTGACCTTTATTTATGGCGAAGTTCTAAAGTTGTTATAAACAGTTACTCTCTATTGCTGCATACAATTAAGAACATATACATCATTTACACTTTTTATTTACTTGAGATTTTGTTTATTTATGCGGAAAGAGCCCATAATCATTAACTATCATGATTATACACACTAAATTCACTTACGATGAGATAGACTGACAGATTTGACAAAAAAGTCAAATGTCAAGCAATATTTTTATGCGTATCGTAGACAGAGAATATGGTTTTTTATTCCGTGGTTTATTTTATACCTTATTTCCGTTTCTATGTATTATAAAATGTAATTGTTGTATACAAAAAAGTATATAAGTATGTTTATCCACATTCTAGAACCCATAATACAAGCTAGTTAAACTATACTTACTTTAAGTCTAGGAGCGCTGTGTAGAATGTCGTAGAATATATTTATTATTTAATAAATGGCTGAATAGATTTTGTGGCGGGAACGGTAGGGGAAGACGGAAGGTTAATATTCATGCAGTTTATTCTTTATTTCGGTCTTTTACATAATTTACATACATATTAGTTTGTGTTATTACGTATATATTATAATAAATATTATAACTTATTTTATCGACTTATATGAGCATCACTATGGTGCCAGTGCTGTGCTTTGCTGTTCATGCCACGTAATGTTAAATGTCAATGCCAAAATTGTTGCGGTTGTAGCGAAATTTCAATTTATTAAAAATAACAATTAATGCTAACAAATCATAAAAATATTGGTATATTATTATATTAGATCAATAACAATATATAATGGGTTCCTCCCAGAGTTCTGAAGTACCAGGAGGCGGCTCTGAAGGGTATCATGTTTTACGGGTTTGTGTTGTGATTTAATTTAGATATTTTTAATGTAGTACATTATATTAGTACATAAAATGTGAAACTGATGATTTCCTTTTTAGGTTCAAGACGGTTCTCCGGGTCACCAGGCGAAACTTGAAGCTTTCTTTGATTTTATAGTAGCCATAGAAGATACTAGATTAGATCAGGACAATGATACTTTAAAGGACTTACTGAAGAAGAATGTCGATAAAACAATTAAGATGCTGATATTCAGTAGTAAAACTCAAACTGTGAGGGAAGTAATGATAACACCTAGTGCCAATTGGGGTGGTCAAGGCCTTTTAGGAGTCAGTATAAGGTTTTGTTCTTTTGAAGGGGCAAATGAAAATGTCTGGCATGTTTTGGTGAGTATCTATAAGTGCCAAATATTAGAAAATACATTATAAATTTTCTTTGCTAAAATTCAAGCTTATTTTTAAATATAGTTGGACGGAAGTCTAATTGCTTCCAAAAATAGTACTCAAACGCAAGTAGATCATAGAGGGCTGTATACTATTGCCTCCTAAAATGTGCTTGACACTGATAGAGGTTTTTGTTTGTTCAGTTCCAACATAACCACATAACTCTATCTGCCCTTGGCCCACTTATTTTTCAATAAAAAAATGATGCAATAAGACATTGAATGACTTGCAGTCTATGGCAGTTTACTACGCTATAGTCCTTAAGTTTTAAGGACAAGAAATAACTACATTTTTTATGACTGTTTTTACAGGAAGTTCATCCATCTTCCCCTGCAGAGTTGGCTGGCTTGAGACCATTTTCTGATTACATAATAGGTGCAGATTCCATCATGCATGAAAGTGAAGACTTATTTACATTAATTGAAGCACATGAAGGCAGGGCTCTAAAGTTGTATGTGTACAATGTGAATGATGATACTTGCCGTGAAGTGCATATCACTCCTAATCACAATTGGGGAGGTGAAGGTAGCTTGGGATGTGGAATAGGTTATGGATATCTGCATAGAATTCCACTGAGAAGTATGGAAGCACCTGTATTTGGTGCTGGACCACCAAAGGTAAGGTTTAAAATTTTTATATCTATAAGTGTTGGTCAGTATTTACTAAATAAAATGTTACTAAGACATGTAAAGATGTTTACTCACAAATTATGTGTTTTCACATTTATGAGTAAATTATAATGAATAATTTGTGACGTATTTGTTATTTTCAGGTAGCCCAACCATTTAATAGTCCACAGAATTTGGTGCCAGGTGTGCAAACCCTGAATTTAAATGATGATAAGACTCCATTAATGTCTGCAAATCCAGCGGCTAATATTCAATCGGATTATAACCAAACTGCTCCACCTCCTTTCTTGTCAGGAGTCCCAATGGTAAACCCGGGCACCTTTGCTTCAGCTGGGGTGCCTCCGGCTATTGCTCCTGGTCAAGTTAACATTCCACAACAGACAAATCCCACACAACAGCCTATTTCACAAACACAATCTGTTGTATCTAACATGGCAGCATATTCTAGTAGTAAGTGTTATCAAATTCATTATGTTGATAGTTGAATTCATAATATTTGAAATCTCTTTATGTATTTATGAATAATTTTTCAGATTTGGCAGATGCAACATTAACCAATTTAGGAAGTATACCATCTGTATCCAACATGCAGCCACCAGCACCGCTGCCCAATTTACCGGGAATTCCTATGAATCAACCTCAACCATATATACCTATGATGCCTAATTACACTTCATCACAAGGTCCAACCCCCGCGTTCCCACAAAGCACGCCAAATGCAGTACCAACTTTTGATATGAGCAGCTTTGCTCAGGCTCCAATCCAACCACCTCCCTTATCCACAGGTATACCAGTAGTAACACCAGTTTCGTTACCAGGAATGCCTTCAATAACAGTGAGTGCTACACTACCTGTTTCTACTATGCAAGAAATACACCAACAGCAGTCTCAACAACACCAAGATTTGTTATCGTGAAATGATTTAAAATTATTTAATTAACATGCCTATTAATGTAGCTAAGCTGAGAGTTCTTATTGGCCCAAATTTATGTTAGTTTATTTAAGATGTTATATGCTAAAGTCATGTACTTGGAAGGCAGGTCGAGTGGTTTTAGCATAGTATAAATTATTTTAATTCTCATTTATTATATGAATATAAAAGTGAAATATGTATGTACCGAAACTGGGTATTTGACGAGTAAACATTGATTAAAGAATTTTCTTTAGGTCTGCCTTCAAAGTTATAATAAGTGTACATTCAAAATGATAAATAAATAATAATAAAAGATATTATTTTATTTACATAATTCAAAACTTATGACTTAGTAATACATCAGGTCAAATTGTATAATTGGGCACCTATCTAATAATTTAAACAAAAAATACTTTAACAATACATTCATGTCTTAATTGCTAACACTTTTGAAGGTTACATAGTCTATTTAAATAAAGTGTGCATATCCCTAACATTGTCTCTTATATAATATCAGTGATGCAAATACTAAAAATCTAGCCAAATATTTATTTATGACACAAATATTTATAAAATAGCTTAATAAATCTAACCCTTACGTTATAATAAGTATACCATAACTACATTGGGTTCTTTCATCATTATTTTCATGTAGAACGGGGAAGTCTATTTATGAAGTATAAAATAAATGTCACGATTGGCCTCAGAGTTCCTGAATTCATATTTCACAACACAATAATTCTGAGATTTCAAAATAGTTCTCTAATTTAATATCTTTATTTTAAATTAAAATAAAATTAGTAGTCTTTTTAGGAAGTTTTAATGTTATCCTAAAAGACTTAACGCCTAAAAGAATGTGTGATTAGGTGTATCGAGGCCTGCGGGAAGATCTGCAGACGTGTCCTTTGTTCTCTTATGGTAAAGTCGAAATTATAAATGTGTCTACCTTTTAAAAGTGAGCCATGAAAAGGTGATAGCGCAGATTGATGAAAGTCGAGATAGAAGGATTGTTATGATATTAAATAAAATAAATATATTCCAGCTATAAATTAATCAAAATAAATTAAATGAAAACTGTTATAGAAATACTTTGTGAAGATAATCAAGCAAACAGCGGAACATTGGTATAGTACGAGTAGAAGGTGATGCTCCTGCCTCTGATATGATATGTCATTCTTTGGATATGTCATATAAAATGAAACTAAAGAACCTGGCTGCAATGTTTATAATACCTAAAAATAATGTTCTTCTCACCAATAAGTAAGGAGACTGTATCTTACCTACCTACCTACCTACCTTACCTTTTATAATTTGAACTTCAATTTCACTAATGTTCAACCAAAATAATATAAATGAAAGCTCGTTCCAGCGAGTATTCTTAGACCAAAAATGAACCGTCCCTATACTATACGTACCTCCTCAATTATTATAACTGGAGATAGAACGAAAACTATGAAAACGTAAGCAATGTAGGTACAAGAGGAAACAGTATTTGAGTATCTACCTATAACTTGAGAAAAGTGAAGGCCTGGTGACCCTAAATGTTTTTTTTATACTACGTAGGTGGCAGACAAGCATACGACCCACCTGATGGGAAGCGGTCTCCGTGGCCTATGTACGTGTCCAACACCTAGAGGGTGTCACACGCGCTGCCCTGAAAGGAAAGGGGGAGGGGTACAGTGAGCTCTGACTACCCTACTTACCGGCGGGAACACAACACGATGGTTATGGCTGCGGCGCGGTCTTCTGTAGGGTGGAGGTACTATATCCCAAAGTGATGACAAAACTAAGCATCGATACTTAGGTATAACAAAATTGGCAAGATTGGTTGGACAAATGAATTCGTAGATAATATTTACCTAATGCATTTGATTTTTTAAATATACCTACACACTTAAGTAGATACTTATATTTAAAAAATCAAATGGTAACTATAGTCAACGTAAAAGTACCTAGATACTTAGATGGTGGGTGCGGGCCGGAACCTCCACGTGGTGCACCTGGGCAACGGAGGCGAGCAGCGCCTCCCACTCGCCACGGGAGACGCTGCTGCCTGCGGCCAATCCGGCCGGGGTGGGAGTGGCCCTCTAGAGGGCTGCTCCGAGGCTCTCCACGTGTCCCTCTGACTAGCAGATGGCACAGTGGGGAGCGAGCGGGGGGCGAGCTGATTGTCTGCGCGCCGACGGTTGGGTGACAGGACGGCCTCCTGTCACCCTACACCCCACCGTCAGCGAAGTGGCGCGATTCTCGCCCCACCCACCCTTTCGGGGGGTCGAGGGGGCCATCTTAAAACCGTAGATGGCCCGGGGTCAGCTGGGGTGCGAGGGATATGCCCATTGGGTAACCTTACACCCCGGTTACTAAGGCCCGAGACGGCGTGCGGTTTTAGTCGCTTCGATCCCGACATAACCACCCCCGATGGCCGACGGGGGTGGTATCCATGGGGATTCCCGCACGATAAAAAAAAAAAAGGTACTTAGATGGTAATTTTCTGATAGGTATTCAAGAACTAATTTATATTTCTTAGTGAAAATGCTGTTTTTAGTGGAAATATTTTAAAATTTGGATAAAAATATAATTCATCGTTCTCATGTCGATTTTTAATTTTCAAAGCCGTGTACATCAGCATTGTTGTTTTGACGCTGACTATGTGCAGTAGGTAAGTTATGTTTCGATTCGCTTTGGGACCTACCTATACAGTTAGCCCCATTATCTTAAATTGCCCAAGGTCTCCAATAGATTTAAGATGACCTTGGTCTGCGGAGTAGCTTATAAACCGTGCTTATTACTAAAAACAGTTTTATTGTTCACTTATTTATATCAAAGGTACCTAAGTAGGTACTTAACAGGTGGATGTTTCTTGTAGGGGACTATCTAAGTTAGACTCAAGTTTCACACTGTTAGGACAACTATCCAGTGGAGATTTCTCCGTGTCGAGGGCTAAGTTGTCGTAACCTCTCGTAAGAGTGGGAGCTTCACTGTAGAACACTCCACCCGCCAGTTCAGAAAGCCTTCGTCGTCGACGCGTATCTTTGTCGTCAGTAATGCTCATTGGACGCACGCTGGAACTACGTTGACGCTCCACACCAAGCCGTGCAGGAACTTTTAAGGCTGCCTAATGAAAATCAAACGGAATACTTACATCAAAATCGGAGAAAGAACAATGAATTTTTTTTAAAGAATACCTACCCACTAGTTAAAGTTCAATTTGGTTATGCTCGGTAGTATAATGGCCAGGATTCGAACCCGGGACCTCTCGATCGAAAGTTAACCAATAAGCTTCATATTATTCGCGGCGCGCACCATTTTTTTTTCATACCTACTACTTAGGTGATAGACAAGCGCACGGCCCACCTGTAGGGAAGCGGTCACCCTGGCCTATTGACGTGTGCAACATCGGGATAGGTAGGTACCTAGAGATAACAGTCTACCATCTGCTTCTATTATGTTTACTTAAAGTTTTAAGTAGGTACCCATACGTGTGGGGTAGGTACCTATCTATAGATAGGTTTTCAAAAATGATATTGAGGTTTCTAATAGATTTTTTTTCTAAACCTACTGAATAGTCTGCGCGAGTCACTTCCAAAGTGGTAAAATGTATCCCCCCTGTAACTTTTAAGATAAGAGAATGCTAAAGCTAAAAAAAATATATGACGTAAGCACATTAACATCCAAACTTCTAGTACCTACCTTAGTATTTTTATAAGACGTAATCGTAAATCGAAATTTACCTTTCATTCAATCAACTTAAACTTTTATTAAAATATCGATCAAAGTTACAAAAACTTTTAGATAGGTATATTATGTTACTTGCGGCTATGGAACCCTTCATGGGCGAGTCCGACTCGCACTTGGCCGCTTTTTATTAGTATCTAGATAGGTAGATATACGTATATATAGGTATCTCCTAGAAATGGGCAGGTAGTACAGTCGACTGCCTGCCTATTTCTAGAATTAATTTATTAGTCCAAACGAATATAGGCAAAACCTTACCTTGATTTTTTTAGGCAAAGAGTTGAGTAGTTTGACGACTGGTGGTGATATCAGATCGATTGGTACAGTTGCTGGATCTGTTACACCCGTAAAAATGGACACAATGAGTCCAGCGACTAATGTTGCCAGACAGCCCATGCCTGAGTACCACAAGTATGAAACTCGAAAAAGCCAGAATACATCTTCATCGTGCCCCTCTCTATTAACAAAGGTAGGGACGTATTAGAAATATTTTAGGTTAAGTCATCATCATCATCACATTGTCAGTCCCGGTTGCATTCAATTCTTACACCCTGGAGGCCGAGGTCCACGCTCTTACTCTTTCTCTAATTTATTATGTTGATTTTTACCACTTCCAACCAGACGAAGGCGAGAGGAAAGCCTGCGCCAGAGCCTCGACCGTTAACAAGTAGGTAACATTACACTTACTCTGGATTTAAAGTCATATGTGTGCTATTGAGCATTGCGACACAGCCTTCTATAGAACTTGGCAGTCGAGGCATTGGTAACTGGGCTAGTTGAGCACCTCCTCCGGCAGCCGCTACTACAAGCAGACCAAATATTCCTCCTGCTACTGCACCCTGTGCGGAGAAATAAAAATTTTAATTAACAACAACAAAGTAGGTACTCAAGTATCTAGTAAAGTTCACCATCCACATAATACTCCAGATACAATTCAATTAGAAAACTGTCCGGAACTGAATTTTAGGAGTATTTTTTTTTGTTAAAAATTAGATTCTAAGGTTTGCCGTAGGTATCACCTACTTCCAGAACTCGTTCCTTATTAGCGTCACTATCAAATAGTGTACAATATAGGGTTTTTTTTTCAAAACCAATGGGTTCGATTCCTGGCTAGGTGTATTGATCTTTTTTAATTCAATGATGTAGTTTTAGTTTTTATTAAAATCGGACCACGTTTTTCCTCATGTCTCATAGTTTCGGATTTGGCCATTCATGCTCAGTTGAAAAATTTACCCGTAAGGTAGGTATAGGTAAGTCGCCTTACACCTTCTTTCTCCTGGGTGGGTACTGGTAGCTGCCATTTGCTGGTCTTTATATTCACGAGCTTGCTCTACCTAACGCCTTTAAACCTTTCATGAAAGCCAGCTGATTTAATACATCACGAACTTGATCTATGTATGTTTTGCGAGGTAGAATCCAGATAGCCTTCTCAATTTTTAGATACGAATAGGTATTTAGAACCTTAGCGTTGGCCCAGGGGAAGAACATGCCAAGTGAGAAAAGTCCAAGCGCCACGCCCCCAGCCATGCCGTTGAAAGAGAGGGCGAGTTGAAGTACAGGTCCCAGCCTCTCCACAGCGAAGACCAAGGTGAAGGAAAGCGCACCACAACCCAGACACACCCAGCGTGCTATCTGTTGACATAACATAAAATAATATCAACTTCATAAAAGATGCAAGCCAGGCATAAATTAGAATGACTGTTGAAAAGCAAACAAAAATGTCGAAAACATGTGACAGTGTTCTCGACATTTCTGTTTCCTTTAAATAGAAAAATGAATCGCCATAGAAAACTTTAAAAATAGTTTTATTTTATTAAGATTTCAAAACTGTAATTCTATTGTATATTAACAGAAGGATGGGATATAGGTACTTAATTCGACATAGATACTAACTACCATTAATTTAAGGAGAACATAGATAGTTAGGTACCTACTTAATTCTTTATTGATTCACGTGAAATCTGTACGAGAATCGAATCTGTATAGGTTATTTACTTAGGTACCTACTACCCTAGAAAGTAGAGCCTTAAAACAAAGACGCGCCTCATAATGGACTTTGAATATTGTAGAGTTGTCAATATAAGCATTTAACAATTTTTGTACGTTAATCGCTAAATAGCATGTTATATTTTGAGACGCTGAGTAGATACTTAGATACTTCTACTCAGTGTTTCAAATATAATATATATATATATATTAATTAGGCAGATATATCTATAATTACCTAACGAATAAAAATTTGGTGAAGGATGAATTCCGTAATCGAGCCTTTGTTTTAAGCTTCACATTTCCTTCGTTTAAGTTTTAATGGATACTTACTGTAGCACCTTTATCTTCTGGTAAAGTGATACCAAGAAGTCCTCCTGCAAGATCTTGACAAGCAATTGCAGCCAATGAATTCAGAGCCGAGGCTACAGTTCTGTGAGTAATGAGAACTTACATTGATTGTACCAGTGTCAATAACATTAGGTACCTACTTAGAAGGAAGATAGGTAGGTACTTAGAAAAGACTGAACTGAAAAGGGTACTCAACACTAATGAGCTGGTTTGACCAGGGGAGGACCTATTACAGATGTTGCAAGGGTTCATAAGCCACGGTAGCCACTTAGCGTCAGGTATGTTTTTGTGTTGATTTACTAAGTCAATTAGGTACTTACTTAAAGTTGCAATAATATAATATTTTCAGATAAACTTCCCATGACACTGATAACCAAATTTCAATCGAGATAAGTTGCAACATGTAGGTGCTCCAATGAAGTAATTACAAACTTAAAGTTTTATTGGCGTGATTGCCACAAATTGAAAGCGGTATTTCAACTGGATGTATCCAGTTCCTTCCCAATTTTAAAATAGGGTATTGTCATGTCTCAGTCAGTTTAAATCATGCGCTCATGTGTTTCGTGTTATGAGTTCTGTGACACTTAAGTATGGGAGTGGCAAAGAGTGATACAGTGATAGAGTTTGCGTGATGGACGTACCCAAGACTAGCAGCAAAAATTCCAGCCACAAAGAAGCCAGGAACTCCACGTGCAGTGCCGAGTTGCTTGACCACATATAGTGGCAGCAGTCGGTCTGAGGCGTTGATAACACCAGCCTATGTGTAAACATTGGAATTGAAAAGTTAAATTAGGTAGGTAATAATTGAAAGTACAGGACAGTTACTTAAAGGTCGCCCAAAAAAAAAACATAAAAACCGTTCCTGTCCATTGCTGGTCCGGCTTGACCAGGTTAAGGTCTAAGTTAGATCATGTTAATCGCTTCGTAAGAATTTAGAGATAGCGAACTTTCCCGCTTCCTCTCTGCTCTATCCACTGTGCCCTGAATTAATCAGAGAGACAAGCAAAAACCGAATATTCTAAAACATGAACCAACCCTTCGACTCGACTCAATAATAGATCTATAGATAAACCTCGCGTCGTTTCCGTTTGACGTAGGTAGGTAAATGTTTGCTAGCCGAGCAACCCGACACCCGACTATAAACGTACCTAATAGGTATACCTACTATTCGAAGTTGTCAGCTACCTTATGTTACCTCTAAAACTTTACATAAAATAAAAACAAAAATTGAAAACTTTTTAACTTTCGCGTTCCATGATTATTATACGTAAACGGGAATTAACGCGATCATGGTATAGGTATATACATACCTTTGAATGCCTGCCTTCAAAGGTATGTATATACCTATACCATGATCGCGTTAATTCCCGTTTACGTATAATAAAAATTAAAAAATTATAAAGTGCTCTGAACAGATTACAAAAATAAATGATAGTCAAGTACAAATTGATGTAGATATCTATGGAATGGGAGGATTAGATAAATTGTTTACTTCGAGAGCAGACTTTAATATTACTTGCTTTACTTTTTGCCTGATACTTCTTTACCTGAATGGGATCACAATCCGCATAGTAGGCAGCAAGGACGGCACCGGTGATGAAATTCAACGAGTAAACTATAATTAAACTGGCTGCTGAAACCCAGAGCGCCACACGCACTTGGGCTATTCGCTCCACTGATAAATATTTTTGCACCGAGGCTTGGTTAGCGCAAAACATGCTTATCCAGTACATGGTGCCTCCAATAACTACAGACCAGAAGGAGTGTCGAACCGTGGGGTCAGGGTTCATGCTGGAAAACAAAAAAATGCGGTTAAAAAGAGAGATTTGTTAAGATTTTTGAAGGAAGGAAGTCAAATTAAAGCACTTCGGGTTTCACGCGGATGAAGCCGCGTAAAAATAGTAAGTATAGGTTTTGAGTATTTATAGCTTTATTCCTTTTACTATATACTCGCTGTTACCATCACATGCCATCATAGCCTGACAAGATCTTGTCAAGGAACTGGTCAAGGATTCAATTCATGACTCAGTGTCGATTTTTGACGTCACTACCTAATTATATTACTACTTACTCGAAAAAACGTAGTCGCCTGGTCCGCCAAGCGTGATCCCATACGATGTCGAATCCTCCGACTTGCGCGGATGACATCGCCAGTATTACTGCCAGTGACCCAATAAGCACGGCTGTTTGAAACGAATCTGTCATTATAACTGCTTTCATTCCACCCTGTAAAATACATAAAACTATAGCAAAAATGATTGACTGAACACAAAAACAGTTATTATGGAAATGCATTTACCTGAGTGGCGTAGAAAATGCACACTGCGTACACCAGGCTAACTGCCAGGTAAGTGTTCAGACCAGTGACTGTAAATTTAGAATACACATATTAAATAAGATTAACAATATTTGTTTCATTGTATAAAATAAGTACCTATAACAACATTTATTACGTATAAACAAAGATCATGCTAACTATCATAGTTATCATGGTCTTTGGTATAAATTAATGTGAAGCAATGCTAACCGCGTCAGTCTCAGAACGTATGACCATTGAACTTAGTATATTGAGACCCGTCCGTGCCTCCGAGAGCACGTTATGCTGACGGTCCCGGTTGCCACACATCAATGGTGAACTGTGTACCTAGCTAGAACAAAATTTGTTACGGGTACCTACTTAAAGTCCGCTTCAGTATTTCGATATCGCCAGTGTATTGTGGATGTCCGATGGTAATCATTACACTGAAAATATGTGAGAACATATTTTCAGTGTAATTCTGTTCCTTAGAATCCTCTTCTGTTACTCCTTTCCATGATTCGTATTTTGGTTGGGTTGGGCCGTTTCATAGTTAGCATGAAAGCCGACCCCAACTGAGTTAGGAAAACGCTCGGCGGCATTTACGAAAGCGAAGGCGATTTCCGTCAATTATTTAACAGTGCATATACATCGATTAATAATGATTGTATTCTATGACTTCAAGTACCTACTATAGGTACTTTATTTGCTTATGGCACAATAAAACGTATGACACCAATACCCAAAAATAAAATGACGGTCACAATATGGTTGCATGTTATTGATCCCATCTAGGGTTTAATAGTTAGGTTACATAATGCATTGCATTTATGTGCAGTTACAGAGCACGTGGACAAAAGTTCATAGGTGTTAACTTGCACCTTATATAGTAGGTAACCAAACTGCGTCCTTTAAGATCAAATCAAATGTTAGGCAATGTTCTTAGGCAATGTTATAGAAGCATTCATAAAGATTTGAATTCAATATTTATTGAATGTGATTGCTGTTAGTAATTTCGCGTAACTTGAAAACTTGATATATTATAAAAAAAAATATATTATAATTAATTAGGTACATAGGCTTGACAGATACAATACGATAAAGCATCCTATTATTTTTATAAATCGTTGGCATTAAGGGATCTACGAGTATAACTAATTGATACCATGTAGGTACTGACAACGTTTTATTTGAATGAGTGTTAATGATAAAATCCCGTTACCCATAAGTAACATACTTAGTGGTCAAGTGATTAAAACTTTCCTTCTTCTTACAAATTTTGATATTATAAGTAGGTAATGTATTATTTTGTAGCAAAAAGGCATGAGGTTTTTTTTGATCTCACTAATAATCAAATTATTGGTAAAAATAAAACGATCATTCATGTACAACTTTCGTAATAAATCCGTGCCTACGTACTGAAAAAAAGATTATGGGTTTTCTTTTGTATGACTGCCTACGTGATTTCAGTGAAGGTAGTGTTTGTCTTTTCTATGAACAATTTCCTCAAACGAGGTGTACCCACTTTTAATACACACATATTTTTAAGGTTTGTGCCAATCTTTATACTAATGTGTTATTAATGGTCGCACTACAAACGTCATGGTTGTCCAATTCGTTTCAAAATTTGATACACAGGAGCAGTCTTTTGAGGTAACAGTTAACTTAAAACTTTCTCTATTGTGAAAACCTTTTGTAAAATGTGGTAAAGTGTAGCAAAACGATTACATACTGCAGGTCTTTTTGTTGATGTAGATTTCCCTGAGCTCAGTAGGTACGTTAGGTGACGTTCGGTATGGTCTCGTTGCAAATGTTACCATATAGGTACTTACTTGCCTATCTATTGCAATAAAATGCATAATATTAGGCGGATTTCTGATTTATGTGATACTGTTGCTAAACCAGTTCAATTCAATAATACGTGTCGTAGAGTCTAAAATTGCATAACTAACATATACTTGTTCTTTTATTGTTTTTAGTCATCTAGATGCTCATATTATCTAGAAATAACTAGCTATTACTACCTAATAGTAATAAAATAGATTGCTCTAGAGTTAAGCATCATCTGTATATCAACGTAGCGCGTAGAGGAAGGACGGGTAATGGGCATAAGAGGGCAATCGGGATCACGCACAATCTACAAAAGTAGGTAGGCAGGTAAGTAAAGTAGACATGCCCAAAACTGAAACAAATGCCCTTTAAACTACTCTCTGCACCCGCCACCATTTTAAAATAATGTTGTAACCTAATTATAACTGCTTAATTATAGATTCGGCGCCAGCCGTCTACGAGACAATCATTATAATAGATAATAATATATAATATATTCTACAATGCTTTTTTATGCCAACACTTTCCCCACTTTGATTGCAAAATAATAAGTACATAACTTCATCATCATCATCATCCTCCGAGACTTTTCTAACTCAGATGGTGATGGCTTTCAGTCTCACTGTGAAACCGCCAAACTTCGATATTTTCCGTAAAGTAACTGCCATCTGACCTCCATAACCCAAAGCCGATATCGAAGTTATGTAGTTAGATCAGGATTGTCAGCGTGGAAGCGGGGTGGGAAGGATTGTAAGTAGGCAGTGTACGTCTGCTTCGGAAAGTATCTGTTCAAGGTCGCTAAGAGGAAATCGAGTGACTGATAAATAATATTATAATCTTATCTATAGAAATCGTTAGTAAGTAAATATATTTTGGAAGATTTGATTTATAACTTTTTTTAGATCATGGTTAATTTCACAACGTTATTTTATTACACTACTTACCTACTGTAAAATTATTGGCTGGGTAATACATAAAGTTTGTTGGAATTACCATTTTTTTTATATAAGTACCTAGATATATCTCACGCCTGCATATCCCGGTAATCGCCGGGGTGGGAGTAGCCCTCCAGAGGGCTGTTCCGAGGCTCTCCACGTATCCCTCTGACAAGCAGAGGGCGCAGTAACCACCCCCGATGGCAGACGGGGGTGGTATCCATGGGGATTACCGCACATTAAAAAAGGTTATAGGATTTTCTGGGTGAAGAATTCATAGGTATTATAGATATAATAGACAGTAGGATAGAAGGAAGGTGGTAAGTAAGGTAGCCAGCGCTCACCTCTCCTCCCACCCACCCAATCCCCACCAATAACCCTACCCCTCAAATTCCTTAACCTTCCTTTCCAGGGTAGGCTGCTCGAGTGTGTTACTTCTGGTATTGCGCACGTACATTGGCCACGGTTACCGCTTCCCATCAGATGGGCCGTGTGCTTGTCTACCACCTAAGCAGTATAAAAAAAGAACCTTCGAGCATTCGAACTTAACATGGGTACCTATTGAATTAAGTTAGTTGCAGGTTTAAGTGCAGAGAAATGGTAATCTTACAAGTACCTATTGTTAGTGATGTGACGTAAGAAATACCTACTACCGTGCCGTTTGCACGTGTTTTGAATCATAAAATTCTAATGTTGATTTTCGGCAGTGTTGCACACTTTGTAGTACCACTTTAAACATAGTAAGTAGGCACTGTTGCCGAATCAATAATCGTAACATTTTATTCGTGATTGGTACGTATTACTAAACTAAAATAATATTTTACTTATGTAAGCTTAAATGTAACATCATACTTCGTAAAAAATCTGAATGTTAATTATCAAAGGTCAATAGTAGGTAATTGAAGTATTATGTGGACGCACCGTACCGCACCGTAACAAATTTCCTTTATTGGAATGTTGTTTTATTTTTCAAGTAGGTATATGGGTGATGAATAAATGTTCTTGATTTTTTTGAAGTCAAATAATATTTAAAATTTGCTTCCATAGTATTGGAGCAGCTCACAGAATTGAAGATACTTCAAAATCAAGGAATACACCATCTTAGCGTAGAATTCCAGTTACATCCAAGGCTTTCACATCTGAGTTCATTTGTCGGCATTTCCTCTTGCACTTCAAAATTTGACCGCATAAGCGAAGGCGATACTCCTGTAGTTTGCTTGCGATATTACGGACATATAGGTTGCTATGGATGCGAGAGTTCCTCACGTGATCCTTTCGCATGAATGAGCACATCCACCACAGAATGATACGCAGCTCCTACTTGTTTCGCTCTACCGCCTCGCACGCATTAAGGGGGTTGCGGTGCTCCACTTTATAGTTTAAAAAAACAGCACACACGCATTTATTTATCGATGCAGTTCAAACGGTGCATTGCGATCGTAACGATTTCTCGTAGCGTGTTGCCATCTATAAGATTTCAACACGGCACATTCAAGAGGTGTGCTCCTTGGTATCGATCTTGAATCTCTCTACCGTGGGAGACGAGTACATTAATTAAGTATAACTATCAAAGTATCACATGTTACAAACATAAAATATTTCACCTTCAAGTATTAATGACGATTTATAGCGACAATCTGCAGTAATATGTAATTAAATATGTAAAAATACATATTATAAATGTAATTATATATTCCAAAAAATACAAACTGTTTAAACCTAATTATATAGATATGAGTAAGTAATTAAATTTTAAATTGAAGATTATCTAAATTGAAAGAGTGTATGGGGCCCTGTCAAGATCTTCGAGGTCTTCAAGCCAACCACACCTGATTATCGGTATGCCTGCTGATTGACGGATAAAGCTCTGGCGTAAACTTTCCTCTCGGGTACATCTGGGACTGGCGCTCCAGGATTACCTAAATTGGAGAGACTTCGTAGCAGTTAGTGCTACGAAGTCTGCTACGAGTAAGTAGGTTGCGACATTATTAACCTTTTAAATTCCGAAATTATCTACACTCGAGAGCAATGAATCCGGGTCACTTAAAGAATGTTAAAAATCTCGGAAACTAAAAATGATAGGTTAATGCAATAAATTGTATTTAATAGACAATGTAATACTCCTGAAATGAAAGTAAAAAAAATATGAGTCACCATACATTTTATTAACACAAAATTACATAAAGAAAAAAACTGCTGATCTCTCCTTAAAACAAAAATAGGAAACATGAAATTTTTGAACTTTATTACGATTTTCTTGAATTTTAATACTTCGTATTGCCTCCTCGTGCTTCCATTACTGCGTTTACACGGTTTGGCATGCTGTACACCAAGTTCCTTATACGATTTTGGGGAATATTCTCCCATTCCTCTGTGAGAGCAATTTTGAGCTCACGAAGCGTGATTGGGGGAGGGTTTCGTTGTTTTACGCATCTGCCTAGCTCGTCCCAAGCATGCTCGATCGGGTTGATATCCGGGCTGCGCGCTGGCCACTCCATACGAGTAATGTTCATCTCTTGAAGGTAGTCATTCACAATCCTACCTGTATGAGGTCGGGCATTGTCATGCATAAATATAGCATCCTCACCTAAATTGACCATAAATGGACCAACGTGATCATTGAGGATTTCTTCCACATATCTTACGCTAGTTAAAGAGCCGTTTTCTATGATCACCAGCTCTGTGCGACTTTCAGAAGAAATTCCGGCCCACACAAGTACAGACCCACCACCGTAGGCTACTTTTTCTTCGATGCATGCTTGCTTGAATCTTTCCCCTGGTCTTCGATACACTCTGTGTCTTCCATCGTGCTTGTAGAGCATAAATTTTGATTCGTCGGAGAACATAACTTTTGACCAATCTTCAATACTCCAATTTACGTGGCTCTGGGCATATCTTAGTCTCGAAATACGATGCCCACGCTCCAGTTTAGGGCCGTTTGCAGGTCTAAGGGGTTTTAAGTTAGATTCAGCAAGCCGACGTCTTACTGTCCATGCACTTGGGTTACTTCCTCCGAGGCGTCGAAACTGATTGGTGAGTTCAGTTCCTGTGAGAAAGCGATTTCGAAGCATGGTGTTCACCAAGTATCGGTCTTCTCGTGCTGTGGTACACCTGGTTCTGCCCGTTCCTGGTCTGCGTAGGTTAGAACCAGTTTCTTCGTAACGTCGGAGAACTCTTTGTACTGTTGACAGCGACACACCGACAGTCCTGGCTGTATCGCGCTGACTCCGGCCGGTTTCCAGCATTGTAAGTATTCTGGTGCATTCTTCAGGCGTAAGCGACATAATTTCAGCTTGAATAATGAATATAGAGCACTATCAACATGGTTTATGTACCCACATAAATGACAGATTACAAACAAAAGCAAAACCAAATGCTGTAATTTCGTAGTTCCATCTTCGAAAGTGGCCCTTTTTCAAATTTGATTTTTTTATGATATAACTTTACAATAACTAAGAAGTTTTAATACCTTCATTTAAGGAGTATTACATTGTCTATTAAATACAATTTATTGCATTAACCTAGCATTTTTAGTTTCCGAGATTTTTAGGATTCTTTAAGTGACCCGGATTCATTGCTCTCGAGTGTATTAGTAGTCTTTCTGATCATATTACTAGCTACTCTTGTTAACTAAACAGATAGATGATACAGTGTAGGTGCTAACATATGGTTGATTTACAAATAGTATTTTTAGGCATAATTCAGATTTTTTAAATTCAAGATAGTCTTACGTTTGACCACTATCTCACCTGATGGTAAGTTACGATGTGGTCTACGATGAATCACGCTTGCCTAGAAGCATAGAAGGAACCTATTCACTCGCGACTTGAATGTTCTCAGGTTATAAGCTTTCCGGAAACAGATTCGGGCAGGGAATTCCACTCCTTAGCTGTACGCTTGATGAATTATATAGATAAGAGTAAGTCATTACATTTTAAATTGAAGATTATCTAAATTGAAAGAGTGACGCGTTTCGTGCGTATGAGTGGAATATCTGATTCCGTTCCCATGACCCATGGAAACATATTCCAGGCATAAAGCGTAGCCATAGCCTAACTATGTGATATTCCAGTCCAGACTATAAATCTATTCGTGCACCAAATTTTAGTTAAATCCGTTTAGCCGTATGAGTGTGATTGAAAAAACTATGACAAACATCCAAACATCTTCACAAACTTTCACATTTATAATATTAGTGGGCAAATACCTGATAAATGATGGTTAGTAGGTAGTAGTAGATCAAACAATTACTTAGGTATTCCCATTCGTGTACTGGTAAGGTACCCAAGGCACTCATTCGTGCTATTAAAATTGCCAACACATCAACCTAAGATACCTTAGGTAGGTACCTAAATTAATTTCTAATAAATTAATTGTACCCATAACGGCCCCTATTGGAATTACAAAATAGACTCGCAATTAAAACTAATTAGGTATGCATTACATGATGTTTTATTCGCTATTCATCGCAACCAACTACAGAAGTGTTTTACCAATATCGGCTCATTCTGGTTTCTCACCGGAAAATTTCGTATTTTGTACCGTTACGGGTGAAATTTACAAAACTCAGTCAACAAAATAAGTAGATGTTTTTTTTTAAGAGTAGATACTTTTACCAGAACTTCTAGTTTGCCTACTCCCCAGTTAAGCTAAATTACTTGTGTTAAGGATGGGTTCACATCGGTAGTGCAATGGATTCGAACCCTGGAATATCCGGACCTCTTGATCATAAAGCCGAGTCCTTTACGATTTAGTTAAAGCATTAAAGACATCAACTCGAAAAATATCAAGTTTCTAGCTTCTGCTATTTAGGCTCTACGTTAATGAATCAACCAGTTAGGAGTGTCAAGATTGGACTAGTAAATAGGTACATAGATACTAAAATGTATACATCCGCTATTACCACAGTACATGTCTTGTTACATTACCAGCGTAACTTGTTCAAATATTTAATTCACTGAAAAGTAACTGAAAGTAGTTTAGAAAGAACAAGGAATTATTGTGGGATACAACAATCTTTATAATCTACTTGTGTTAAGGATGGGTTCACATCGGTAATGCAATGGATTCGAACCCTGGAATATCCGGACCTCTTGATCATAAAGCCGAGTCCTTTACGATTTAGTTAAAGCATTAAAGACATCAACTCGAAAAATATCAAGTTTCTAGCTTCTGCTATTTAGGCTCTACGTTAATGAATCAACCAGTTAGGAGTGTCAAGATTGGACTAGTAAATAGGTACATAGATACTAAAATGTATACATCCGCTATTACCACAGTACATGTCTTGTTACATTACCAGCGTAACTTGTTCAAATATTTAATTCACTGAAAAGTAACTGAAAGTAGTTTAGAAAGAACAAGGAATTATTGTGGGATACAACAATCTTTATAATCTTCTTCGCCATATTTCTTGCTAGTGAGCATTTTACTTTATAGATACCTACTCTTATGGGTAGATCGAACTTCTTCAACTATCAGTTACAAACACCTGTGAGTTAGTTTTTACATCATATCAAATTAAATATTTTCTAAAGAAATGTAATTTAACGTAACGTGCTTATGTAAAAAATAGCCACTAATAGTTGTAGTTAATTATAGTAATTTTGCATAACGTCTTATGGTATGGCCAATTTGAAATAAGTACGTAGCGTATTCTGTAGGTACGAGAAATAGTTAGTACCTTCTATAACTTGTATTGGCTTGGTAATGATCATTACCGTGGTATTGGCAATCCTATTATACCCATGTTGATGTGTATCTTTTACGTCTTTTTTATCTTAATGTTATAAGTATTGCCAGCCATTGTCGTTAAAGACAATCCTTGACCCAAATCCTCTGTGTCAAAAAACCCTTACCTACCATTATCGGATTTTTAAAACTATATTATAGTGAATTTTTATATAACATCTGCCTCTAAGAAAATGTATGGACTAAGAGCCCGTGAACCCCAGACCTTCGTTATTTTATAAAAGCTGAAAGTTTGTCAGCGCATGCCCCCAATACAGGTAAGAACGATGGCCCATTATGAAGTTCGGGTCATAGTGGCTTTGTTCTCACCTGTATTGGGAGCATGCGCTGACAAACTTTTATAAAATAACGAAGGTCTGGGGTTCACGGGCTCTTGCCGCTAGCTAGTAGAGACGATTCAGTAAAAAAGTTGTTCTAAAACATTTAAAAGTTTATTCATGTAATATTGAACTATTAAAAAATTATTAAAAACTCTCCGCGTTCATTTATTTAGCTTTAGCCCATGTAAGCCAACTGATAAAAAACTATAGGAAACGAAAATAAATCTAAAATTAGTCAACAATGTCGACGAGTTCTTTAACCGAATATTTATGTATTTCTTAACTGCTAATTTCATTTCAATATGATATCACTTACCATAATTGATGTGGCATAGAATGTGTGTGTCTGAGCAATTAAAATGACGTAATATTAGTAAATACTTACCATCAGAGAGCGCAAGCGACGGCGCATATACGGCTACGGACGTGTATAATATCATTTGCAGAAAGTACAACGCGCTAGCGTACACACGGATAGACTTGCAGAAACGCACTTCCTGGAAATTTAATATTTTATTAACAAACATTCCAGAGGCTGAGGGCCACCGACCATCGTCGCATTTTCTGCGGTATCTATAATGGTGATAAGATTGCTGAGACTTCGACTTTATCTTAGCAACAGGCGAGGTGAAAAAAGTGTTAAGGGGTCTAATATGATATCCGCTTATTGTTTTTATTAGTATGTTGGCTTTTCCAGGCGCGATTACTGTCCGACCTCCCAACCCCGAGAGGCAAAACTGCATCAGAGCCTCGTGCGTTGTTTTGGCCCTGCATACCTTATTTTTATTTTCAGTAATTTTTTATAGGAAAGCTATTAAAATTATATTGAAAGCTATTAAAATGCTATTAAATTTTTATAGTAAAAACAGGTTAATAAATATGTACAACAAAGTTTCTTTACCAAATACTCGTAACAAGATACTAGTCGGAGTCTCATGAAAACTGGAACGTACAGTTGGCTAGCAATCGGTACGACAAGAATGAAAGATATACAAATCATCCAGAACTGTGCGCCGGACATATACATCTCCGCTGGGTTTCCCAATAACTCTATGGCTGTTATGAAACTGAAAATAGAAAGAAATATCGAATGAATAAGCAGTACCTATCAAAATAAAGCATGTTTGAAAATGCTAAGTCCTACGAATTTACGATAATCGTTATCATCTTAGCGTAGTGTCAGGTTGCATTCAACGTTCACCTCGGAGCCCAAGGTTAGCCTCCTTCTTTAGCGTCCCGTACTTCAGCTTTCTCTGATTTATGCAACTTATATGGAAGTGAAATCCATCTGAGAATTCGTGGGCTCTGTGAGTCTTTTTAGAGCCTAAGAATTCACAAACATTCTTAAATTTTCTACTAACCTTGCACCGAGACTCATGGCCATAGGCAATGTTCCCATTGAAGATCCTCCAAGTAGAAAATCATCACCACTGGTCTGCTTTTCTCCAAAATACCCATAGAAAACGCCAATCATACAAGAAATGATAAGCATAGCAGCGAGGACACTATAGTCTTCCCAGTGAAATAGAACCTCCGCCTGAGTTTCATTCTGTGCTGAAGTTTTATGACTCGATTTCTTTATTACTGGTATATTAGGCGTAGTTGCCACAAGTGTTATCAGGCTTGAGGTACAGCACAGTGTTAGAAATAAAACCTGAAAATATGCATGATCTTTAGCACTCTATCTTTTTTTTAATTCCCCCTAACCCATCCAACTTAAACTACATGCTGAGTGTTTAGGAATGGGTTATTCAAATTTTCTGTGGCATTATTCATCTCATTGTTTGCTAAACAATTCTTTTAGTAATTAAATTCGCAAATACTACATTTTGTGCTCACCGATACAAAACTCAAATAATCAAAGTTAATATTTGTCAATGTATCTTTTTCGCGTTGTTTCATCGTTTTATACAATTAGGTTTTTTACATCCAATCTCAGATAGATTTTTTTATTATTATTTTCGTTTTGTAGAAGTTTGACAATTTTGCGACACCTACCATGCATTAAGTTAAGGAGGCTGCTACTTGGTATATCAGAAAACAGCTCTCTGTTTACTATAGAGTGGTATCACAGCTGACTGCTAAATGGGAGAATCCCGACGCCTGAATATTTCCGAAGGTGTAAGCAGAGAAGCAGGTATTAATAAAATAACCAGATTTCGTGAATTATATTTTCAGTGCCACACTCAGAGCAATTGTTGCTCTGAGGTGCCACATGACAGCAGGCAAGCTTATTACCGTCAATCGAGTACAGTTTACTGTTTCCGCGCTGCGACTGCGATGTTACGAACAAAAAAATTCAATAACACTGAAGGTACCTATTAGAAGTAACATAAATGCGAGTGCAAAATACATATCGGATGTGCTAATACAGTGATAGGTAAATGTCTAACCTTGTGTATGTATTAAGCAAACTGTACCAGCTGTAGTGACCCGGTAACACAACAAAAATAACCCATAATGTCCATTTTGCGAAATATACCGAAGTTGAGATTTAATTACTATGATTCAATATGTTTTAGGGTTGTGCAATAAAGCAGTCTAAGTTAGACAAAATTACCTATTTGATGGTTACGTTAATCTTAACTGGTATTGCGTATGATATTATTTTTCTCGAGCATCTTTCCAAATAGACATCTTACGGTTTAATTAGGTACGTACCTACGTAGTTTCAAATACACTATCACATATAATGTGACCATTTATTTATAAATAAAATTCTATAGGGGAGAATGGCTTAATAAACTTGATTCAAATGCAGTTGAGTAATTTTAATTTTACCAAACTTCATATTTTTTAAAATAAGTAATAGATTTAAATATCAACATCGCGTTCGGGTGTAGGGTTGTTCACAATAAAATTTGTTAATTAAAAAATCTTTCTGCTGGTCCATTTGTGCCCGACCAGATATAAATTCAGATCAAATCCACCATGCAGAAGCTCGAAGAAACAAAAAAGGGGACAATATTATTCCAAACATACCACGAAATACCTAATAGTATCTACCTACTACGTAGTCATTTACTTATAAAGTTACAAATACATACGTTTATTCACGATAATGGTTTAATCGACGCGTGGGAAGTAGTGTAGACAAATGCGAGTATTTTTTTAATTAAGACAATTCACAATAATTGCAATTGTCTGTTAAATGGTTTCAAAGCGGTTGTTGTTGTCTATCAATCAAGAGTATTTAATCTGACAGCCACACGAACCTGTATGAACAACCGTTCTCGGTTCAGTTCTATTTTATCTTATGTAGGTACCCAAATCCCTAAGTTACGTGACCTTCGATGTACCATTGTCAGGAAGATGTATTTTCTTTACATAATTCACACACTGTCAATTATGTAAAGAAAATTAAGTCTTCCTCGGCACTCGACATGAATGACATCTATATGTTATGGCTAATACCCGAAGTGCGGCTGCACCTAGTTTTAGCCGGTTAGGTTAGGTTAGGGTAAATGGCTACACCTAGTTCTAACCGGCTAAAACTAGGTGCAGCCGCACTTCGGGTATACTAGGTTTAACCAAGAGTAAAGTGGCTACACCTAGTTCTAACCGGCTAAAACTAGGTCCTGGCAGCCGCACTTCGGGTATTAGCCGTAACATTTACATATACTTAATAAATCTGTAACTGATCGATCGGTGTCTGTATATGGAAGATATATGAGAAATAAAATTATTAGGGGACTTTATGAATGTAATAGATGCCAAAACAACGATTTTTCGAATTTTCCGTTCGCTTCGTTTTTAGGTCGTTTTTGGTCATATCTCCGGTTCTACTTAACCAATTACAAGCAAACATACGGTAAATTTCTAGTCCTAGCAAGACCTTTCTAATAAAAAAAAACCGCATCAAAATCCGTTCGGACGTTAAAAGTACTGAACGGGTTTTGATGCGGCTTTTTTATTAGAAAGGTCTTGGTTAGACTCAAACTCTTACGCACTGATCGCAATCCGCTGATTAGAACCGGCGATATAGTAAAAGAACGCGAAAATCGACGTCAATGCGGGCGGAGCCGCAGGCAACAGCTAGTGATATAATATGAATGTTCCGTTCCAGTTGTAGGCGTCGTAACGCATCATGAATAAGTCCCTACCCCTTTTTTTCCTGCGGAAGCCCCCACGGGTACCGGGGCCTTCTAGGGCTAGCGCAAGGTAACCCAAATGGTATTTTCCTCGCATCCTGGCTGTCTCGAGCCATCGCCGGCTTCGAGATGACCCCCTCGGGTTTGGGAACCACGGTATCCCCATCATACCCCAGGAAAAGGAAAGGAGAGGCACTTCGGCGCGCCGCCGGCCACTAGTTTTCAGTTGACGTGACTCCTGTGACTTTACAATTATTGCCGATTGTTATCAACCGGGCACATTTTACAGAATTCGTAACTCTACTGGATACAGAACAGAATAACAAAAAACACTGCCCGAACTGAAAAGGAACGGTGAGCACAATGTACAGTCGCCTTCGCTCCGGCTAAGCAGCAAGAGAACCACGAGTAATACCTCAGTATTCCAAATAAATGTATATTGTAGAATTCACCGTCTCCACAGGTACCTTTATTATATATCTACTATTATTAGATAATTTAAGTTCGGTTACGAGTAACTTCACCATGCCCGTCACTTCATTTTGACGGGTTATGTAATTGAAACATAAGTATACAGCATCCATCTGACGCGTTTACAGCTTTTTTCGAATTAGTGATCGTTTACTATTAAGACATCGTTTGCACATATCGACCGTGCAATCACATGGATTGCGGGAAGTTTATCGATAATTACAGTCTAACCATGTCAAGGCATGCCGATTACTACCTATTTCCTTTTTTTTTCAGAGGAAATGACCTGAGGTACCTATACTACGCGACGCGGGAAAGTCACGAGGTTAATGTGTGGTTCTCACACAAAAAAACCCCAGCATGTACCATACTACACTAATGGCGGCTCCCCAAGGCGTGCCCGAATCGCCCGCCGTTTACCGACGACGTTACCTTTGCCAGTGGCGGATTTACCAGTAGGCTGAGTAGGCTGGAGCCTAGGGCGGCAGATTTTAGGGGGCGGCAATTTTGAGCCAAATTTTTTTTTCTTTCATAAATAAAAAAAATAACTTTATTATATACACAAACGAGTTTTGGGGAGCGTTTTCTTGGAGAGGCATATCTTATTCCACCTTCTAATTAGTACGCGCCGCTGTTTTTAGCTCTTCAATAGCAGGTATACTCTTCACTAGGGCACGTCACAATTACGCGTGGTCAGTCGCCGCCTCCTACTGCGACGCGTGGTCGGCCGCCGCCTCATTCTGCGAGCAAGTGATGCTCGAGAAGGAGGCGGCGGAATGGGTTCAGGAGAGGCTGCACAGAGCTCACCCGGACGGTGACGTGCGCAGACGCCGCAGGCGTCGGAGGTCTGACGACTTCCGTCCTCTATGAGCGCAGGCCTGGGGGTGACGGGTGGAGCCGTCTATCACCCTAGCAGAAGCAGACCAAGGCGGCAGCGTGCACAAGCACGGCCGAAATGCGAATACCGTGGTTCCCAAACCCGAGGTGGCCATCTCGAATCCGGAAATGGCCCGGGTCAAGCTGGGGCGCGAGGGAAATGCTCTTTGGGCCACCTCACACCTTGGCGTCAGAAGACTCTAGATGGCGTGCGGTTTTAGTCGGTAAAAGTCAAACATAACCTGCCCCGTTAGCCGTGGGGTGGGTATCCATAAGGATTTCTGCACGGAAAAAAGGGCACGTTACAATTATATTAAAATTAAGGCGACAAGACCCGTCATGGAAGAATCATGGAGCTGTCACAAGAATACCGCGCTCCACACTCTTATGGAGTCACAAGAGTGTAGAGAGCGGTGTCCTTGTGATAGCTCCCGCAGTGATGGCACGCGGGCGTTGGCTCCCGGCCTATGCGACACAGGTACTTCCCGAAGTAGCCCTGCGTCAGCCGGTAGGAGAGGCTGCCATGTCGCCTCTCCAGCCAGTCCTCCATGACGGGTCTTAGCGCCTCAATTATGACGTGCCCTAGAGAAGAGTATACGTACTATTGAGCTGGGCAAGAGCCCGCATAGGCTCGGCAACGCTACGACATCGTGACAGCTATTGGTGTGGGAAGCCTCTCGCTTGAAACCATGGTTCTGTCTATGGTACAAATTAAATAGGATTCCGCTGCTTCGTTTTGTGAGGAGGCGATGAACGCAAAAGAGGCGGCGGTATGGGCACGGGAGAGGACTACCAGTCTCCCATCACGCAGACGACGTACCGTGCGTCGGAGAGCGTTGAGCGACCTTCGTTCTCCATGAGCATGGGTCTGGGGGCCAAAGGGAAGGGCTAACCTTAGCCCTAGGAGATGCAGTGACGGTGGCGCCATGTGTTACATGCGTGCCTTATCCAAAGAAAGGGGTGGCGGAGGGGGGGGGGGGGAGGGCTAGTCTCCCTGCATTTACGGTGAGGCCGCCTGTTGCATGATGGATGGTCAATGCCTAGTGGGGTTTCTGGGGAATTTCCTTCCTTAGGGTACACGCGGGTTCCCCCCGTTGTAGGTACCCTAGACGGTACACTAACACCTAGTGTGGTTTAATTCGGTTCGATTCCGACATAACCACCTCACCGTTTAGTCTCGATGAGGGGTACCCGTGGATGCGTGCGAGTCAGAACCTCTACGCGGTGCACCCGGGCAACGGAGGCGAGCAGCGCCTTCCATTCGCCACGGGAGATGCTGCTGCCTTCGGCCAATCCGGCCGGGGTGGGAGTGGCTCTCTAGAGGGCAGCTCCGAGGCTCTCTACGTGTCGGGGCGAGCTGATTGCCCCCGAGCCAACGGTTGGTTGACAGGACGGTCGCCTGTCACCCTACACCCCACCGTCGGCGAAGTGGCACGATGCTTGCCCAACCCCCTATCGGGGGCTCGAGGGGGCCACCTTAAAACCGTAGATGGCCCAGGTTCAGCTGGGGTGCGAGGGATATGCCTATTAGGTAACCTTACACCCCGGTAATTAAGACCCGAGACTGCTTGCGGTTTTAGTCAGTTCAATCCCGATATAACCACCCCCGATGGCCGACGGGGGGGGGGGGGGGTAGTCATGGAGAATTGTATAGCCTACTGGCGGCAAATTTGTAAATCCGCCACTGACCTTTGCCTTATAAATTCTCAATTAGGCAACCGCCAGGTACACACGGTCTGATATATTCTGCGGGTGGAAGGTAAACCCCGTCCCTCAAGAGCTGTATCGCTTATCGCACGATGGTTCGTAAGCAGTTCCGATGACCCTGGTGAGGACACGCCGTTGCGTCTTCCAAGCTGTGTAAACCATTAGCGGGTATTGCACCGGGTCCTCGTTGCAGACAGTATTCACACATTAATTCTAGAGAGGCAGTAAAATTGAATACATTCATTCTAGATAGTTTCGTTTCGCAAACATAAATTGTCGACTGACTGGGGAGGTCAGAGCCATGGTTTTTCCATAATTCAAAAATATGTAAAGTTGGGCAACGTCTGGCTAACATTAGGGATGTTGCAATTAGTTGCGGTACCCGTTTACCTATCATCAGGCAGATTGGATGCTTGAATCTCACTCAAAACTTATAAATCAACTATACCTACCTATATTTATGCCATTGTGTATTTTGATAGTATAAAAGTAAACGCAACAAATGATTATAAGTAGTTGAGTGGTAGAGTTGTACAATAGGTCAAAATACAATGCTGTTAAGTAAAAAATGCTCATACTAGCCAGGTGATCTGCTTTAATATATCGTCATGTTTGTGAAACACAATGAGATTGTGTTACCTACTCGTCTGTAATTTGACCTAATGGTCGTGTAGTTTCGGGTTTCATATTATTTCTACTATTACGTCAAATAATTTAAAAAAGAGACATTATTTATATAATATACCTATCTGCTTAATTTTTTTGAGTCCATTCTTCTAATAAGCAAAAAGATTTTCGTTGTTATGACAGAATCATTTGCTCGATGTTGATAGAACGTTGAAGAGTAGGTAGGGTAGGTTAAAGTTCCAATTCGTCAAGCGTGTTTTTACTGTACAAAAAATGAGATCCACTCATTTGGCAAGTAATGCAAAAGTATTTTATAATTTGTTCGATTTGGCAAGCCTTATATATGTTCCTAACGGTCCAGACATTATTAAAAAGTTCAGATTCGTGAAGTGCTCAAATAAAAGATTATTAGAATTTTTTTATTGATAACATATAGGTATAATAATAAAATTAGAGTCGCATCTGACAGCCTGAATTGAGTATTAAATCATCTATAACAAGGAGGACCAGTTCCATAATAATCACCGAGGTTTTATGATTTTTACATAATATATGTGTGTTTTACAGCTAGCCCTCGAAGGGTTCTACTCTTCTACTTTTTCTCGCTCTTTTTATATTTGATTTAGGTAGTTAGCTTGAATTTTAGGGAGGCAGAGATGGATTCATTCGAGTCATTTAAAGACTAAATGTGTTTTTTTCTGTTGAAGGCTACCTAGTTATTCTAAGTGTACCAAACATTTATATAAAAAATGATCATGTCAATAATAACAATGTCCTTTATGGCTTAACTGCACCGATTATACACATTAGCACTGACGTAATAGGGGAACCTGCTAACTATTACTGTTACATCGGCCGATCAACCGGACGAGACTCTGTAGCAGGATTTCCCCTCGGGATTGGAGGGTCAAGACAGCAGTCGCCTACGTAATAACCAAACATAACCTTATGAGCAGACCCCGGTCCCGCTGTGAAAGGATCGGATGTAACCGGGATCATCGCTAAGATCATGATGATGACTGACATAGAGGATGGATTAATCCTAACCACAGACTATACCCACGTATAGGCACCTAATGCAAAGGATAGTGGAATCAGACTTGTAATCGAATAGTTGTGGGTTTGTTACGCCCTCCCCCCCCCCCCCCCCCAATACCTACACTAACGAAGTGAACAAACTCCTAACGCAAGCAATTTAGTTAAATTGGAAGGGTTTATTAGAGTAACTACTAGTAAAGTGAGACGCGCATGTCGTAACTATTACTTAAAATAAATTTGGAGTTCCGAACCCGTGCGAGTAACATTATGTATGAGAGAGAGATTCACTCGTTAGATGTCAAAGGTGATTTCGTGTGGCAGCTAATTACACAAGGTGGGTTTAAAAGTTATTTTTTATTTACAAACGTGATCGTTACAGAACCTATCCTTGATAAAACTTGCGAAAGCATTAGAATATAAAACTGAATGTAAAAATTTATTCCAACTCACTCGAGTAATTGACTATTTTTGTGGGAGATTTCAGAATCTATGGCGGGTAATCGTTTAGTAGTAGATTGGGCTATAACAGATACTAAGTGTATCAGTGGTGCAGTTAGGTAAATGGGGTGTAAGGAAAAACATGAGTATCCACGACTATATCGGGGTTGAAGTAACCAAAACCACACGGTGTCTCCGTTAGATCTATTGTCCGGCGAGGCAATTTGCCCACAGAGCGGAATGATGCCTACATACAAGCCCCCAACAAGTCTTGGCCACCATTGCTGGCAACATCGTCTCTTGAGACGCCTCTAAACTTTAGAGCCCTGGTGCTTAGTACCGTCTTGTCCTATGGCAGCTACGACACTTTTGGGAAGATCTGTCAATGTTTGTTACGAATATACTATCATTAAATAGAGATTTACTGGGAATCGTAATTCCTAATTGGAACTGTCTGACTAGAAGGAACTATTAGTGATCTAAGTTAGCATAATTATACGAAGCTGCTTGGCAGTCTGCAGCTCTAGCCGGATGTACCTATCCAGTCGAGGGTGCAATACATTTGCTTGGAATGAACAAATTATGAACATCCGTGGCTTCGCCCGCGTGGAATTTCGTTTCCGTTTCCTATGGAAACCTATACTAACTATATATAAGGCCTAGGTGTTAAAGCAGACTATAATAATCAATCCCTTTACCAAATTTCAGCCAGATCCGTTCAGCAGTTATAGCGTGATTGAATAACAAACATCCAAACGTCCAAACATCTTCACAAACTTTCGCATTTATAATATAGTGAGAAATGCTATCGGTTTCGTATTTAGGGAGTCTCGACGCGGCCGCACTTAGGTATGGCCGGAATGGATTATGAGAACAGAATTTTTTTTGTGTTACAAAGTTTTATTTCTTGCCAAACACTCGTATGTTTAACTTGACAACATTATGGGCCACATATCAACTAAACTTCACTCAAAGGTATGGGTTTTACATTAAATATTATGTGTCTGATATAGAGAGGTGCGTGTAAGTATTAAATACAGAAACTTACCTCATTCCTGTTACTAAATCTTAACTTCATTCTTCTATATTGCGAAGCGAAAGCTCCTTTTTTATGTCAAATTATTCCTTGCTTACTTGCTGTATTAGGTCTGTTTACACATGATCTCCGTAATAATAATATAAGTATTAATGCACGATAAACGATCCGCGCCCGTCTACCCGTATCGTCAGCACTGTGGGCTTGAGATGTTGTGATATGTATACCAAACCAATCAATTGTGACTTGTGACTAAGAGCAAGGAATTGATTGTACTTACACTAGGCGTCACAAGCAAAGTTTTTACTAACTGTACTCAATTGTCTCAATAATCTTAAACGGACCTCTATTTTGACCTGAATTATTCAAGAGGCGCTTTTGGATATCTGAAAAGTGCATAGGATATAACTTTATGAGCAATTTCCATTTAATTTGTATTCAAGTACTTAACAGTTCAGTTCCGTCTATAATTATGCCTTTAATGGTTTTTATTAGACATTGATAACGGTTGGATTAAGTGGCTACAAATTATTTTAACAATTGCTGCTGCATATGCATTAACTCAAAGAAAACCAACAGGAAATAGTTGGAGTAAGTTATCTAAACATTAACCTGTTGACTATACTAAAATATTCAATAGGTACAATTTTCAATTATTCGATTGATTTATCATAGCCGTTGTGAAATGATATTAGGTAAGTTTTCACGTACCTACCAATATTTTCAATGGAGGGCGAAATTCCAAGCGGACGGTGACAATTACTACAGACGGTGCAGAATACCACATCTCAGATAATACGAATAGGAGTGTTATGTAGGTAGGTACCTACTTGTGAAGCTAAACGTATAGATCAACCGGTTTCATAGAATATACTCAGATGCTCACTTACCTTCCTGGTGTTTCCACATTATTGAGCTTGAGCCGGGGCACGGGGTCAATTATTTCAACTTCGCATCAACACAAACAGAAAATAGTTACGCACTGAGAGATACGACGTTTTAGTTATCAGCAGGCTATCGGCAAACATCTAATAGCGACTTGTCATGAAACCGAATAGGTACTAGGTACATCTATAAATTAATATCGCGCAAATACTTCATAATGCACGTAGGTACCTAACTACCTGCATACAATAACAACAACTGTGAAACAAGTAAGCGTGTCGTATCGGAAACGATTGGATATACGGAATCGATCACAATCATATACAAAAGTGAGAAGCACACTCGTGCGACTTAGTCAACAATCGTTTTCTGACTACCTTCTAATAGAAGATTTACTAGACATTGATAGAATTGACAGAAATAGATTTTATATGTTGGTATCAGACATGTTGTTTAGAACTTACAAATACCTAATGGTTAGGCGGTAGGCGTACTATTAAATTAGCTAAATATTAGGTATTCTGTGGTTAGGTGCAGAAGGCCTAATTCTCAAAGTGGCAACAGTGTCGCAAAAGGGCTATGTAGTTTTCAAAATGGCATATTTTCTACAATAAAATTAGGATTCTTGTTTTCCCCTTCCCTTCTTTTATTATCATTATTTAGATCTATACATAGGTAAGTATAATAAAATAAAATAAAAAGTCAAAACTGTACATTGAATATTTTTTGAAAAGTTCAATCGATACCGGAAGCCAAAAATATAGTTTTTAGATTTTTTGTCTGTTTGTCTGTATGTCCGGGATAAACTCAAAAAGTACTGCATGGATTTACTTCAAATTTGGCACGAATATTACTAGAAGTCGGGTCAACACATAGGCTACATATTATTACGCTATCACCTACGGAACAAGCAGTGAACCTTTATTTCTTCAATGCATTCTGTAACAACGGTAATCTAACGACTCATAATTTGAATGTTGTTAGATATTAATTTAAAACCATGCTATAAGCTAGCTTCACACTATAAGTAAACTTGATGGCGATACCGACCTCCCCGCCGGCGAAGTCGCGGGCGGAAGCTTGTCATAAATATGAAGAAATTTAGTATTTCCCCATTATCCTAATCCTAAAAGAGTGCCTAAACCCTAAAAGATGTTGTATTAGGTACAATCCAATAAGATGGGTTTATGCCCCGGCGGGGCAGGCGAGAGTAAATTTTAGATACATAAATCAGGTATGCATTGTGCATACCTTATTCTATGCCTAAAGTATGTTAGTATATTACCTATACTACCTACCTATTCTGTACCTAAAGTACGTTGTCCAGAAATATTTTATGTCCATTTAATATTGATATTTGGATATCTACTGATAATGTGTTCTATTATTTTTATTATGTTTCATAGTAAGTAGTTCACAATAACTCGAGTAGGGAGTTGAAGAGTGCAGAAAGGGCAACCAACAAATTACACCCGATTAAACGGACGACAAATTGAGCCAACACCCAACACATTACTTTTAATTAGGTATGATTGTGATGATACCCAACGGCATTGCAACGATTGTCGGGGCTATAGAATTCTCCTTTCCACTGAGTCATTTTATTAAATCAAATTTAACATTTTTAAATTTTTGCTTATTTATGTAATATTGTAGACCTATGGTGGTCGGTAACTTGGAATGGATTAAACTAATAGGTAATAGTACCTACCTACCACTAGCGCATTGTACTGTACAGGTATTAGCTATTCTGTGACACCGGCCACCGCGCATCGTCACCGCCAGCGTAGTACTTAGTAGTTAGGTAGGTATGTTACAAAAACATACTTAACACAATTCGGTTTTACATTACAGTATGGAAAATCGTTAACTCACACTTAATACGTAGGTACTCTCTAGCATATGAGGTCAACAACTGTCGGACCAATAGAGTAGGAAATCTGCTTATAAGATTACAGGTAGGTACCTACCTACATTACTACTGACAAATGCACTTTCAAATTTCATACAGGTACTCTTAATGTGATGTGACACACTAAGTTTTATTATATTGATCGCAAAGCAAACCATTGCTTACAAAATGTAGATAACAATCTGTTATCTAACTGAAGCGTCCTACCATGATGTCGTAAACACCATCATTCGAAAAAGTTAACTTCGATAGCAACAAATCACTAAATCGGGAAGGAATCTGCAATCTCTGCGTATTGGTAGAATACCTACATACCTAATAGTTCTGAGGTTACTAACATTTTTACATTTACTACTTATCATTTACCTATAGTGTTTCAAAGAATCCCTTCTTTCCCGCCCGAATTTCTTAACTTTTAAACTTTCGCGTTTCATGATAAGTATACTAAAATGTTAACGGGTTATCGTTCCAAAGGCATTCCAAAGGTATGTTTAGACTTAACTTACCATGATGATAACATTTTAGTACCTACCTCCTTTCTTATCCAGAAGAATATGTCATTATCACCATCATTCTAGCGTTAGTCCCGGTCGCATCCGAAGTTGTCACTTGTCACCTCGGAGTCCGTGTCCACGACGACGTCAAGTCAGTAAAAAACAGCATCTAAAATCTAGAAGAACACGTGCAGGGCTGTCGTTCCCCACACGGTGCAAACAATTCCGACTAAAACTATTCGGTTCTACTTTTTTCTTTGTCGCACCCTGTCTGAGGTCGCACCATATACCTAGGTACCTACGAGGAAATATGGAATATTACCATATGATGATTAATCTGAATTAGTGACAAAGATGATTACCGTTTATAGAGTATTACCACATAAACGGCACTTATCAAAATCTATGAATGTAGAGGGAAATGTGCGGATAGTAGGTACGTCCTAAACCATCGGCTTGCTTGTTTTGTCAAGCGAACTTTTGAGCGTGCCGTTTGAGCGTGATTGGGTAACAAACATAGGATAGGATATAGTATACAAAAACTACCGAACGGATTTTTTTTGTTTGAACACGATCGGTTGAGTAGAAAACGGAGAATATTATAGTCAAACTGACGTCCACGCTATGTACTGTGACAACACGGGCGGAATCGCGGGCATAGGCTAGTGATTAAATTAAATTCAATATTTAAGTACTAACGTGTACCAAGTGAACGCGGCCGCTGCGCAAGAGGCTCGGGTTCGATCCCCGCTTAGGGCAAATATTTGTGTAAATATATGGAGCATTTGCATTGGTCTGGTCGTTGCTCGTGCTCGGAGAGCCATACAAACATCTATGGCAGTCGTTACGGGTAGTAAGAGCCCTAAAAAGTCCATCAACAACGGTCTAGCTGCAATGCTTCGATATCGCCTAATGTCACCATTGGGTTGTGAAGGTCAGATGGCAGTCGCTTCACGGAAAATATCGAGGTTCAGCCAAATCCGCAGACTGGTAAAGCGAACCCCAGACTCCGAGGTGAAAGTTTTGGATGCGACTGGTATTAACGCTAGGTTGAAGAAGAAGAAGATTTAAGTATAAAAGGTGCAATGTACCTACCTACGCACAAGAAGTTTGTAAAGCAAGTGATTATGGTCTCTACAGGGCCTTTTCGTAGTTCAAGGTTTGGTAAATGAAGATTTGTTTTAATTCTGAAGGCAACCATCATAATTATTAAAGATTTAGGTACGCTGGCATGAAAACTTTCATGAAATACCAAAAAGACATCATGTTCTATCTACAGATCAAGGTTTTACAAACGCCCACAAGGTAGTAGCCACCTTGTACGTAACATCTCTGAGTGAATAATTCACCTATTCGCGTTATTTTTATTGATTTCATATTTTTGACTAAGTACACGCAATCCGATATCATTATCAGGGTCAGGGTGTGTAGAGAACCCAAACATGCCCACGGCTTCGCCCGCGTGTACTTCGGTTTTCACGTTTTTTGACTATATGTCCGGTTCTACTTACCGATTGCGGGCAAAATTTCATAAGATTTTAAGTCTGACCAAAACCTTTCAAACAAAATGAGCCACATTAAAATCTGCTCAGTAGTTTCTGCGTCCATCACGGACAAACAGACAAGAACACCAAAAAATATTTTTGTGTTTAGAATCGCTCATATAACATAACCCAAGTTTTTAATATTTAAAAAAAACTTGGTTAGTTAATAATAATAACTATTACTATCACAAAATTTTAAAGACAATTTTGAAATAAAAGATACAAGCTTACTTACAAGATATTGACTGCTACGTTAATATACCGGTACTTGACGATCTTTCTACCAATATTATAAAGGTAAACGTTTGTGAAGATGTTTGGATGTTTGTTACTTATTCGTCACTCTAACGGCTGACCTAATTAGGCTGAAATTTCAAATGGGTATGGAGCTCTTATAATATCTCTATGGGAATAGGTACAGTCTGGAATAACATATTTTATCCTTCACTTCTGGACTTTTTATCCTTGGAATAGTTTACCATGGGAAGTGTATACGGAATCTGAACTTCACGCAGGTGAAGCCACGGGTAACAGCTGGTTACATATATTTCCTGAAAGAGCAGAGCTCTAGAAAACAGTGGTACAGTAATTTTGTGAAAATTCCTAAGTACTTCTGTACTGTATTATGACTGTGTACTTTATGGTGCAGATAGACCAGGTTTCTAGGCATTATAATGAACAAAATGTTAAACATACCTAGTTTTCTTTTCTTTAAAGTAAGTGCAAGAAATACATTTTTATTATATTTTATCAGTAGCCTTAATTACACCTGGATTTTTTATTTTATTTTACCTTAGCTAAAACAAGCCTGAATTAGATTAGATATATTTAAAAAAATGTCTAATTTCACAATTGATTCCTACACACCATGGTAGCCATATGGTGCGAGCATCACAGTAGGTATGTAGCGAGAAATTGTATTTTTGAACAAATTGATTTCTTCGTTTTAACACATTTTACTACAGTTTGGAACTAAGTACTAAGACTACTTACTTAGTATTTTTTTTATAAAGTTGGCCAGTTTTTATAGGTAGATACCTAGATGTATTTAAAACTTAACTAAGTACTTAATCAAAATGTACACAGTTCTGATAGTTAGGAACATTATAAGGCCTTATACTCGTAAGAGGTCTATGGCGAAAAAAATATTAGAGGATTTAGGTACAGCGAAATGTATGTGCCCTCGAACACGTTACTTGATGCGTCGTCAGTAGGAGGGCGACGCGTGAGCACCATCATGTTGCGAAAGGAATGTGAACCATCGAAAGTGCCCCCTCCCCCGGATATGGAGCGTACAACTCTTATAAACACAGGTGGCGCCTGGGCACTGGACATTACACTATCTACCTGCGTCTTATCGCGTGCCCAGGATGTGTGACAAAACGGTAGGTGACCGTGCCGCGTTTTATCCAAGGATTACACCTGTACCTTACTTTACCTAGTGACCTGGTGAAATATCACAGTGAATCCTTTGACATAACATAATTAATAAAGAAATATAATAATTAGTGTTGTAGTGCTTCGACTTCATGATACCATGAATTATGAATCAGGATCACCAAAAAATATATAATGTAAGCAGCATGTATCTACCTAATACTTTGTGATAGCTGATTTGAGTATGTGTGTGCAGGTACTTCGTTCTTTGGTGTTGGCGGTGTTGGTCGCCTGTGCAGTCGCGAGGCCTGAGCCCCCGTCGTCATACGGCGCGCCAAGTCCATCATACAGTGCTCCATCATCATCATATGGACCACCAGCGCCGGTGTACGGACCTCCTCAGCAGCCCATTGTCCACAAGCATGTATACGTGCACGTTCCACCTCCAGACAATGACCTGCCACCACCACGCAAGCAAATCTATGTGCCTCCCCCACAAAAACATTACAAGATAGTGTTCATCAAGGCGCCAACGCCACCAACCCCTACCGCTCCTATCATTCCAGTACAGCCTCAGAATGAGGAGAAGACTCTCGTCTATGTGTTGGTGAAGAAACCAGAGGAGCAGCCCGACATCGTCATCCCGACACCTGCACCCACGCAACCAGCCAAACCTGAAGTTTACTTCATCAGATACAAGACACAGGTAAGATAAGTCACTCTTTAAATTATACGTTTAGCAAAATTAGGGATGGCAATCACAAATTTATTTACTTGTTTATCTCGGATAGTTATAAAAAAATTAATTGAATTGCATGGAAATAAGTCAATCAATTCATATTTTCTCCATCGTAGGTAGTTACTATAGGTAGATACTTTCATAAATGCACAGTTTGCGTCGATATTTATCGGAAAAGGTTGGGGTGGGAACATTTTTTGTAAACTGGAAGGATCTAGCTATCTTAGCGCCTTTGTTTAATTTTTTGATTTTTTTTCAGTAATTTCAAAACTGAATTTCAAAATAATTAAAAGTTCATAATAATATAATTATAAAAAGAGTGATAATATGATACGCCATAATATATTTAAAAATAACGAATTCAAAGTAAATAATAACATAACGTTCTCTCAATGTTAAAGTAGGCATGCAATATATACTTATATTTTTATTCAGGAACATCAGTATGCTATCATTAATAAAATGTAAGTACACTGAGGAAAACTAATCTCTTAAATTTCACATGAATTGCATATTTACTCACACAAATTAACGTATCGCATCATAAATTAGGCCGTTATTTAATTTTTTTCATGTTTAGATTACCTTTTGAATAATAAACATTCAATATGAGAGCAGTAAATGCATAAAATGGACAGCTTGTAATATTTCACGGTTGTTGATTTTTAATTATTTATTCACGTATCAAGCCATCACGTCTCATAGTGATGAATATAGGATGTGATGTACTGTTTCGTGAAAGTCCGCGTAAACATTTCCTGCAACAATCTAGGAAGCACTACACCATTATCTGTGAGACCTCAGTACCGTGCTCAGTGCACCCGCTATCATCATTGCATTAACGCAATCGAGGATGCCGCTGTACTCCGACATAACCCGTAGAAATTTTCTATAACGCAATACATGTAGGTACGCATCTAACGCAACAAGTGGATATCTTGATCTTTTGGACCATTAACTTTAGATATTGACCTCTTCTATAGAATCTTAACATGGAAGTAATTGGCTTATGTAACTGGGTAGAATTGAACACTACCATTACATTCAACCCAATGCCCGTAATATAGGTTCGTCTTCGCCTTTTTCCATTATTGTGCTAGAGCACTAACTCCTGGCATAATAGACCTAAGCCAGACTAATTATAATTTCTATTCATCTTGGAAAGCGTCCAAATTTTTCAATAATAGGTACCTGTTATTATTAAACTATTCAGCTTGATTGATCGAAATCTAGTTAATTTTTGGACATAGTTGGACATACTATGAGCTCCCTCACACATTTTCACCTTCCTGCAATCATTTTCCTATAGGCACAAGCGGTGGGTAGTGTAAAGCAGCTTGGATCAGCATTTGTATTGGAACCCAAGAGCACATTTTGATATTATCTGTAATTTACTTGTCGTAACTGAGCCAACATTATTTAGACCATCAACCGAAGGAAACCGTATGATTTAAGGAGCTCTTTAAGTTCATTATTCTTACACTCTCATTCTTACGAACATATTCCGAATACAGATACAATAACTTGTATATCACAAGATTATACATAGGTACATAATGCTCGAAATAGTTTAAAAAACATGGATGTTTCCACCATTGTTTACGTAATACAAATACTACGTAATAATAAAACATATTTCATACAAATAGCTTTATAATTGGCGGGCTAGTCGAAGATCAAAACAAACTGCGAACGAAAGTATACGGAGCATGATTATAATAATATGGCAACACGTAAAGGCTATACACGCAACATGTTTATGTAGGCTTAACTGGGTCACACTATGTTAGATGGTAATTACGAGTATTAGGAGACTAATTTTGTATGGTTTTCACCACTGTAACAGACGTGTCTGAATGACTAAGCGACTATACGGATTTAAAATGCACATAATGTCTTGCTACTTGCAAGTCGTAACCGGCAAGTAAACACAGTATTTAACCTTAAACTTCTAAATCAGATTGGTTGCCCGCGTAACTTTTTAGACACAGCCACTCAACGGTGTGGTGCGCTGATCAATCTGATCATGTTGATCTTCAGCAGAAGTTACGCTAACTGAGATCATTATAATTTACCACCTGCATTGTATGTAACTATGTAAAATCAGGTGTGTTTACGATCAGGTACAAATTGTCGAATCCAGTCGTATCTCAGCTTCTATGGCAGTCTCTTAGGCAATGTAGGTAGTAAGATGGTTATGAATTTCAAATAACAGGGTTAATGTTTTCAAATTTTTTTTTTTTTTTTTTTTTTTATATTTAGTCCGTCTATTGACTTAACCCCGCTGGATGGTAAGAAGCAAGGGCAAAGTCCAGAGGGTACGGGCCCCCATTCTAGACACAATTCGTCCCAAAATGGCGGCCCCTACCTTGACGGCCTAGACAGATGCCTTTTCACGCACCGCTTAAAGAACCCGGGATTGAAGGAAGAAGGAAACACGTGTGCAGGAAGTGCATTCCAGTTTTTAATTGTGCGACATAGAAAGGAAGCACCGAACCGTTTGGTTCGAGACCGAATGGTCTCGACTGTGTGCGGGTGGCACCTCAGCCCTGCACGTGTTGTTCTGGATCGGAAGAGAGACGGTGGGATTAGTTGGAATAGCTCCTCAGAACACTCACCGTGGTAGAGGCGGTAAAATACCGCTAGAGAGGCAATATCTCTACGCAATTGGAGAGGCTCTAGAGTGTTGGTTACCTCGGGACTATCAATTATACGGATGGCACGTCGCTGCAATCTGTCGAGAGCGTCTAATAAATACTGAGCGGAGCCATCCCAGAGATGAGAACAGTATTCCACGCAGGGACGAATTTGTGTCTTATATAAAAGACACCGCTGCCCCGGCGTGAAAAACCGCCTCACCTTGTTCAGAACTCCGAGTTTTCGTGAAGCTGTTTTGATGACGCTCTCGATATAGTTTTTGTTATTCAGTTTGCAGCGAACGTCCATGCCGAGCATGTTTATATGGTCCTGTAGTGGTAGTGGTGTGTTCTGAAGAGTTGGGAGAGGAAGGAAGGAGGACACCTTGGCTGTGAACGCGCATGCCTGTGTTTTTTTGGCATTGAACTCGACCAGGTTCCTGGATCCCCATTGTGAAATGAGGGCCAGGACCCGGTCGAGCTCAGTGACAAGTTGTCGTCTGTTTTCCTCAACTTCGGTTCGATTGGCCGCGGAGTGACCGTGGTAGCTCCCATGCAGAGTACTATCGTCTGCATAACAATGTATGCTGCCGGTAGACAGCATATCATTGATATGCAGAAGAAAGAGAGTGGGTGATAGGACGGACCCCTGAGGAACGCCAGCGTTTATCTGCATGAACTTTGAAGCCCTCCCGTTACATAGAACTCGGATGCTTCGCTCATGCAGAAAGCTGGCAATCCAATTGCACAATAGAGTGGGCAAACCGAAGGCCGGAAGCTTGGAAAGAAGCGAGCTGTGCCAGACTCTATCAAAGGCTTTGGCGATATCTAGGCTAATAGCCAGAGACTCGCCGTGCCTGTCCATAGCCTCACCCCAGAGATGTGTGACGAACGCCAGAAGATCACCCGTTGACCGTTTCGGTCGAAAACCATATTGCCGGTCATTAATCAAGGAGTGATCCTCCAGGTAACGCATGAGCTGGGTATTAATAATGTGCTCGAACACCTTGCAGAGAACTGAGGTGACAGCTATGGGGCGATAGTTGCCTGGGTCGGTACGATCCCCTTTTTTGGGGACCGGTTGTACGTTCGCCTCTTTCCAAGCTAGCGGAACTATTCCCGAGGAATAGGACAGGCGATATAGTCGCGTCAACGTTGGAGACAACTCCGCTGCGCATTTTTTAAGGACAACCGCTGGAATTCCATCGGGGCCACTGGCTTTCCGGACGTCGAGTGACTGTAGCGTAGCACGAACGTCGCATTGCCTGATACGGATATCAGGCATGGAGTGGCCACAGCTGGCAAGTGTTGGTGGCTGTAAGCCACAGTCATCGATTCGGGAGTTTGCCGCAAAGATATTAGCTAGCATATCAGCTTGCTCTTGCGGCTCGTGGGCCAGTGAACCGTCAGGGTAACGCAGCGGGGGCAGCGAGGGCAGGCAGAAGTTGGATTGCACGGCTTTGGCCAGTCGCCAGTATCCACGGCTACCCGTGGGATGTGACACGAGTTCCTGGCCAAGCCGTGCTACACGCTGGGCATCCGCCCTGACGTATGCCCTCTTGCAGTCCCTGGTGGCCCCGTTATACGCCGCTTTGAGGATACCTGTGTTCGGACTGCGCTCACCCCGTGCCCTAATCCAAGCGCGGTACGCTGACCGTTTACGATGAACAGCGTCAGCGCACTCGCGCCCAAACCAAGGACGAGTTCTGCGGGCACTGGTGACCTCAGTGTATGGAATATAATATTCCATACCCAGGCTGAGTTCACCAGCGATGGCAGAAGCGCAGTCTGATGGGTCTTTTCCGTCAAAGCAGCGCTGAGTCCACGGAACGGATGCGAAGTAGTCACGCATTCCGCCCCAATCCGCTGACGAATAATGCCATAGCCGCCGCTTTATCTCCGCAGGTTTAGGAGGTGCGGCAATCGGCTTGATGGCGCGGACCAGACAGTGGTCGGAGGCACCTAGAGGGGCTTGTACCGAAACACTGTACTGGGCCGGGTGGGTCGTCAGTAGTAGGTCTAGCAAGGAGGGCTCATGACTTGATATATCTGGTATCCGGGTGGTCTGGAGTACCAGTTGAGTCAAGTCATGCGTCAGAGCAAGTGCGTGGGCGGCCCGTCCTGCATGGTCAGTTTTTTGGGAGCCCAACCAGGTCTCATGGTGGGCGTTAAAGTCTCCCAGAAAAACTATCTCGGCAGTGGGAAACCGCTCCTGCGCAACATCTGCCGTCTGGCTCAGGTGGTCAAAGAGACGAGTTGTCTCCGTGTCCCCACGATGGGAGCGGTAAAGGCATGCGTAGACCTGGCCAAAAGAGCCATGGTCCACGTGAAGCCAGAGGATAGAAAAGGAGGGGTTCTCCAGGCAGCGCAAACGGCGACAACAAATATCCGCCCTGACATACGCGCATACCCCGGCTTTTTCGAGGAAATTTTCCTCTATCACATAGCCGGGGTAGATTAAGTAAGACGTGTCGTCAGGGCGGCGTATTTGTGTCTCCGTTAGAAAAAGTATTGCCGGCCGTACCGTTTCTAGGTGTTGGTGAACGGCTTGGAGGTTTGAGTGGAGTCCACGAATATTCGAGAACTCCACCTCCAAAAGTTGTGTGTTGGTGGAAGAGAGAAGTGCCGCTGTGAAACGTTTATTCTTTCTTTTTTGCGCTGCCATAGTTAAGAAGAGATAGGAAAGAAGGGAAGACGTGAAAAAAGCAAGGGGTGACAAGGCGACGCGGCGGGGTGTGACAAAGCGTGGGTATTGGTTTCGTTTGTGGATGCATGGCATGGTGGAAGCCGACCCGCCTGACGGAAGGGCCCCCATACCCCCCCGAGTGTGATCGTCGGATCCACCATCCGGTCACCAACCGGTTCGACGAGTCACATCGAGATTATTCACGACCTGGTGGGGCAGCCTCCCGGGGTGGTTAGTCCCGGTTGGGCCCCTGTACTATGTCGCGGGCGGCCAGCGGCACCACCGTTTCTACGGGTCTCCCTGTCAGGCGGGTCGACCCACACCATCCATACCAAACTACGCCAATGCCCCACCGGTCCCACAACCGCCGCGTCGGCGGCCACCTCATCCCCGGCTGTGCTGCTGCTGAACCCTGAACACAACCCAACCGAGATTGGGTTATTTGGAGGCTTTTCCGCAGCGGCATGGTGGTACCAACCCGGACCATAAATGTGCCACCTGTTACCAGAGCCATGTTGGCCGCGCCAGTAAATGTGTGATCGCGTATCCGCTCTCTACGTGGGTCTGGTGATCGACCCGGACGTATGGGTGGATTTTAGAGGACAAAAATGTTATAACACAGAGGTACCTAATACCTATTCAAATCAGAAAGTGATGATTGTGTGATTTTGTTTCGCCCGGAATTATTTATCAGTTAACCAGGTAAATGGCAATGCAACAAATAAAATTCCTACAAAAATATTATTTTATGTATTCATTACATAAAATAATATTAAAAAACTTACTTAAAAAAGTGAACTACAACCTTCGTAGTACTCCATAGTTCAGAGTACATTAAACATTTACGACTAGGCTAGGTAGGTAATAAAATTAAATAAAATGTTCTCAACTCAGGTGCTTCATATTAAAAAGAAGGTAATAATGTTTATGTTCATCAAACTGTAATTTATCTTTTAAAATTCGATATGACTAATTGAAACTTACGGTAAAAATTGCAAGTTCATGCGTTATGATACTTATGAGGATCTAAGTAACTGTCATGTATAAATGACTTGTTGGTATTTAGATCCTAATTCATTTACAATTTTTAAAATAAGTTTCAATTGATGTATTAAAGCGCAATTTTTAAAAGCTTTTTTCATTACACCTCAATATATTTATTTGTGTTGCGGTCAAGAAATAGATTTTCGCTATGAAATCGGATGAACCTTATTATAGAATCGCTGAAAGAATGCGTTCCTGACAGGTTTTGAGCGAAAGGGCGATGTAACTTTGAACTGGTGTATAATTTACGGCAAAATTTTAAATATCGTTTATTGACCTTATTAACGAGTGATAACATTAAAAATTTAATTACTGTGCCAATTTACAATACACAGATTAATTTTGGGCTAAAATGATTAACAATTAATTAATTAAAAATATAAAATCAATAGTTTTTAAAAGTCATACCACGTCCAACCACGTCAAACTGCGCTGTTTCAAGGTAATGTCAAATGTTTGCTTTCATAGTGATGAGACAAAATAACAAGGCAATTGTAACCGCATATTTTAGTAATCTAAATAATAATAATCTGTTGGTTGAAAAATATAAAATAGAACGTTATAATTTTATAATAATGTAATTTTGTAATAAGCCCCTACCCAAGCTAATAGAAAGAATGAATCATATTTTTATAATGAATGAAACGAATATGATTTTTTTTTATTATTTCAGGTAATAACCCATCATTACAATTAATAATCACATAAAATTAAATAAGAATGAAAAAAATTAAAAATTAAAAATTGGAAAAACAAATAGGGCAGATAGATAGCCAAATTAGAATAAAATTAAAATTAAAATGAAATCGCGTTGTCACAATATTGCTGACTGTGATTATTAATATGTTATTGTAAGTCGGGAACAGGTTTAGAGAACGGTTCTAGGTACAAGTTATTTATTGTACATAACTAGTCATGAAGAATTGACATGTGTCAGGAACGCATAGTCTCAGCGGCCAAACTGTAGGTGTGTCCACTGTGTTCAGTGTCTAGGCACTTCGCTATCACTATGTCCACAGACCATAGACACTTAAAATAACCAAGTATTTATACCTTTCAGAAACAAGAGGGTTACCCCGCCGCACAACCGAAGCCTGAATACGGACCTCCTGCATCGGCGCCCTCTTCAGAATATGGTGCTCCTTAAGGTTGCAACTCTTGACGATGATAATACCAGCTGACCCATTCTGCTCGACTATCTTCTTTAGGCCCATCTTATGTAACACTTACTAATTAAGTTAATTTGGTTGAGTTGAACATTTTTGTGAGGAAAGTTAGTTAAACCAAAGTATTAATCAATGGGTCTAACTTTCTTGATATGAGTTTGTCAAGGAAATTAGACGCATTGTTACTTGCAAATTCAAGTCTCAAAATATTATAAAGCACAACGTAGTTGTATCCATCACCAATAGATCTGACAGTTTCTTGTAGTCCCATTATATGCGTCAGACCTATTGGCTATGAAATATTTAGTTATGATTTAAGAGTAGGTAGTCCGAAATTTGAAGATTTATGTATGTTATCTAGCTAATAGGTAATACCTAAAAATCTGCAAATATGAAGACTAAAGAAAGATCAGTATTGTTCTCATAAAATGATGTAATCATACCACATTAGACGGTTATGATGTTGTTCTCCCAGAAAATGTCTACCGGTAAATGGGCATTATATTAAAATAAGGTATTTTTTAAAGGTGACTTTATTATATTAGTGAGATTTGACTAGTAACTGTTGATAAGATCCTATAGAAGGCGGCCGAACGCTTTGAAGGTGGCATGCTGGCTTCACGCCAAACTGTACTGTTTCGTTACGTTTATTATACATCAAATTGATGTGAATGTTTGTAAATATATTATTTTTATATGATTAAAATATTTTATAATAATTAACGAACTGGTTTCATTTTGATGTTTTGAAATCTAGGAATATGAGAGAATAATAAGAGTAACAACAATATTAACATGCCAAGTATTTTTTATAATTAGGTAAGAATAAGAGGGTATTTAAAAAATCGACATTTCATATTTTTTCTAATACCATCATTAACAAACGGTCAATTTTCCAGTTTTTTCGCTCCTACTTCACCTGGTCTTCGGCATCCCTGATAGTGTGTATAACTTAGGTAACATAGGTATACACTATCAGGCACCTAGGTATACCTAAATAATGTCATACCTACTTAATAAAGATTCGCAAGAGATTACAGATGTAAAGATGTAACTATTTAGATTTCAGCGATATCTGCCTTACAGTATAGAGCTACAATGTTTTCAGAGATAATTATGAGCATGAGAATATTTCTACAGAAGTTTATTGCGAAAGGTGTTAACTAGCGTGCGACAAGGAGACCCTGTTTAGTATGCCGCTAAAAACGAAAACATGTAAATTACAAACAAAATAGTAATTGTGTTTACCTGATTGCAAACTGTTATGTAATGCAGATTTTCATATACGGTCAAAATTAAGCAGCTAAGCAAAACGCAATGTCTAATTTTGACCGTAGGTAGGTATATGAACCGCCGCCGTTCAACAGTGAACTGCCCTGGACTGATCAATTATCCATAATATACTCGTACCTAATGACAGACTATCTAGAGCACTGATAGTCAAAGTCACTAAGTACCTAAATAAGTATATTACATAATTATATATGTCGAGATCGAAGTAACTAGAGAGAAATCTTATACTTAGTCCCTAGTATTCCAACACTTACGTTTCTTTCGCTTCTTCTTAACTTCTTCTTCTTTCTTGCTCTCAGCACATACAGAAAAAATGAATGAAATACTTTTAACCTTATTCACACGAGCTAAAAGGCTCACATTTTATTTTTGGGCGTTATATTTTGAGCTTGGAATTTAAAATGGCTTCATGACAAATCCCACATTAGACACATGCAAGAACTTACATTCAAACACATTAACGTATGTGGGTGGATTGTGATGTAATATGAACAATCACTAGGTCTCTCCTATATACATTGTATAAAGCCTCTCACGGCTCTATTATACGTATGTCAGCAATTTAACATTTTCACTTTCACGGGTGGTACAAATGTGGATATTTGACGCTTCCGTAAACAGGGATTGTCTTCAAATAACGAATGGTTTATGCTTATAATTATGTGCCATACCATGTAATCCTTGCCTTTTGGTGCTAAGCGAACCTCAGCTGGAAGTCGGTACACCTGCTGATTCCTGATCCTTACTTTTTTACCTATATAGGTACCTGTGCATGTTAGACTGGAGATGGCCTGGGCCAGCCGGGTGCGAGGAAAATGTATTTTAGGCCGCCTTATACCTCGGCGCTAGCAGATCCGAGACGGCGTGCTGTTTTAGTCTATTCAATCGAGATCCGTGGGGATTTCTGCACTAAAAAGAAAAGATATTCTAGACAAAGCAAATAAATTTATATAGGCAGAATACATAGTTTCATAATAAGGGTAAAGAGTAGCAAAATTGTTGATTCCATCTAATAGTGGCAGCCTTGTGAAACAAATCCCATACAGAACTTTTTTTTTTTTTTTTTTATACTACGTAGGTGGCAGACAAGCACACGGCCCATCTGATGGGAAGCGGTCACCGTGGCCTATGAACGTGTGCAACACTAAGGTGTCACACACGCGCTGCCTACCCTGAAGGGAAAGGAGGAAAGCTGGGAAGGGGTGGGAAGGCTAGGAAGGGGAGGGGGAGGAAGGGTACAGTGAGCGCTGGCTACCCTACTTACCGGCGGGAACACAACACGATGGTTATTATGGCCGCGGTCTTCTGTAGGGCGGAGGTACTTCCCCAGTCGGACAGCTCATTTCGGACGGGAGATACCGTCGTGTCCTACCTCCTTGCACTAAACATTATCCGAATCGGTAGGTATATACCGAATTGCTTTACTCTACTGGTGCTACGCACGTGCTCTACCTTGTTCTGTACGTGTGTTCTATTCCTTATTTAATAAGTACTTTGTATCCTGGGGAATTGTTCGAGACGAGCTTTACCATCTCATCGTTTCCAGGCAGAGTAGGTATTATCCTCACATTTCAAAATCAAATTGTTGCGTATGAATATCCTAATATAATTTTAATTGTAGCCAAAATATATTTCCCGCCTGTAAATGTGTGCTAAACTTGCATAACTAGGTATCACTACTAGGTACCTAGGTAGGTATATTGACTGAATTCTAATGTTTGTGACTAAATTTGAATTATAGAAAATACCCATTAGCACAGTTACCTACTGAATTTACTTATTGTAACACTAAAATATATTCTATAGCGTTAGTCATCCTTTTTATTGTTTTGACTTACAGCCATAATAATTGTGTAACACAAATACTAGGTAGGTACTAAGTTTATTCACACCCGTAAAATTGCATAACTGGTTACTATCGAAGAATGCTAAATTAATATCACTTACATACCTACGTGTGGTTTTATTGCACCTGGATTTAATATAACACAGATTTACTTTCCAATGGTAATAATAGCCTATTAAACTGTAATAAGTGGTCGATATCGATTAAGTTTATGATATATTTTTATATAATATAGGGTAAGTTCGCCTGTTCGCGTCCATCGCCCTATTCGCGTCCATTTTACGGACCTCTCTTTGAAAACTCTCGAAATTAAGTATACTAACACATCAATTAGTCGAAAAGTCATTACCAACAATACCTCATTGTATAAGAGCCACGTACGCATAGGTAAAAGTTCTGTGCGCCCAACCAATCCTGTGTAAAAAAATAGTTAGTGACGGCTGTTCAACGAGAGAGCGCGAATCCGCGAAATTTTAAGAAAAAAGGTAGTGGACAGCGGTGCGTTTGAAGGCAAGTCTTTTATTGTTTTATGTGTATTTTGAATACATAGCTGTTTCTAGACGTCGATAATGATAAAAGGAATTATATTCATTATGAATTTGCAATTTTTTTTTATAATTACCAATTAAAATAAGGTGGACGCGAATTACTACACTGAATTTATAGAACTTCCAGATTGCGTCCGCAATGGACGCAAACTATACCTGCAGGGAATAATGACAAGAACAAATCGCGTCCATTATTAAAATTAATTTCCTACTGCTAATATAAGAAAGAAGGATAAAGAACATACACAGAAGACGATTTAAGGAAAGCATTGAATGAAATTCGAGAGAAGCAGAAATCGGTAAGACAAATATGCTATTCCCAAAACGACAATATGGACAAGACAAAATCAGTGGGCGCAGACCAGATGGAGTAAAGAAACCGGGCACTGAACCTGCGCTAGGTTTAGTAGGTGACCATCATAAGGACTGGCTAGAGAGCCCATACGGGAGCCTCTCGTTACACCTGACGCAGGTGATCTCCATCAACACATACTTCGGGGATCACTTGTGTCTGATCAGGAAGCCGTTGGCTCCTGCCAACGGCTGAATGTCATCACTGTGATGCAAGTTAGAACTTAGGGATGCACACACTGGCAGAATGCAGGGCGTAGGAGGTGTCGAGGCGAGCCCTCGTGGTGGCCCTCGAAGTGCGAGTCCTCTCACTGAGAGTCTGACTCACAGCGATGCTGCAGAGCGGGCGGGTGATGCCGCTGCCTCACTTTGCGAGTAAGTCATGCTCGAGAAGGAGGCGACGGAAAAGGTCTGGGAGAGGCGACCACAACAGGCGCAGGCGACTCAGGCGTCAGAGGTCGTTCAACGAACTTTGTCCTCCATGAGTGCAGGGTTGGGGATGACGCGTGGAGCCACCTGTCAACCTAGCAGAAGCAGGCTGAGGTGGCGGCGGCAACACCCTGGCGTTAGAAAACCCGAGATGGCGTACGGTTTTAATCAGTTCGATTCCAACATAACGCCCCCACTGGTGGGTGGTAACCGTAGAGATTTCCGCGTGAAAAATAGGAGTAGATGGTAAAAAACAAGGTTGTTAAATGGCTTCTTAACATTTTCAAATGTGAATTTCCAGTGAAAAATTCAAATTTCCTGTGAAAAATTCAAATTTCCAATGGACGCAAACTGGTCCAGCAGGTGGACGCAAATTGGATTTTATAGACGCGAACTGGGTAAATCGCCTATTTCTGAAGTTTGTATTTTTAGAAAAAAAACTACAAGATATTTCGAATAAAACTAAAGGTTACCTTAAACTAGACTAATATTATGAACAGATTAAATAAACTTTTAATTGAAATTAGTACTGGTACATTTTTATTTTCTCCGTCAAACTTGCCAACTGCGCTAAGTGGACGCGAACAGGCGAAATGACCCTACTATGACTAACTGCGGCAATCCCCGCGGATAACAACTCCGGCCGCTATCGGGGGTGGTTATGTCGGATTCCATCTGACTAAAACCGCACGCCGTCTCGGGTCTCAATTACCGGGGTGTAAGGTAATCCAAAAAACATTTACCTCGCATCCCATGGTTTTAAGATTATTAGAAGGCACCTTCGTAGGTAGGGTAACTAGACGTACGAACCGTAATAACACAATGTGGGGCCATCAACAACTTTAACTCATTGATGCCATCGAATACCAAAACGTCTTCCCCGACTATTAAAGGACCACCCCTGTTACTAAGATTAACCATCGTTTAGAAGTTTAGTGTGACTCAATGATGGAGGCTGGCAAAAGCGACTGCTCAAAACATATTTGACATAGCAAACTCACAAGAGGGAACTTCGGCAGAAATATGCGTTGAAAAACAGGCGGCACTTAGATTGTAGAACGAGGGCGCATAATAAATTTGAAGAAACGAGACTAATGAAAAAATATAGTATTTTTAACCCCCGACGGAAACCCGAACGGGGTGTTATAAGGACGTGTGTGTGTGTAAGTCTGTCTGTGGCATCGTAGCTCCCAAACGGATGAACCGATTTTGATTCTGTTTCTTTTGTTTGAAAGATGGGTTGGGGGAGAGTGTTCTTAGCTATGTTTTATAAAAATCGGTTAAGCCATTTCAAAGATATGGGGGGTGGAAGTGGTGATGAAAAATTGAATGTGTTCAAATATACTCGTGTTGGGTATCAAATGAAAGTTCATAACTTATACATTACGATACCGCAAGTTTTATGAAAATCGGTTAAGCCATTCGAAAGATATGAGGCGTGGAATGTATTTCTAATTCTGTAACCACACTCCGCGCAATTTGCATTAGCTCTGAATAATTGTTGATAGACTATACGTATGTTGATATTAAATAATGAATTAGCTATTATACTTAAGTTATCCCTATAAAAGCATGAAATAAAAAAATTAAATTAAAAATTTAAAAAACCCCCGACTCACAAAAAAAGAACAATAAAGAACCTGTAAAAAGTAAAAAATAACTATTATATTATGACCTATCTACCCTAAGTATTGAACCTTTATTATTATTATAGGTAGCTATATTATTTACGTGTATTCATATTTTTAACTAACAGTTTGTCTCGTCGGGGACCGCTCACCTGCTAATCATACCTACGTCTGTCTCGCAAGATCCTAACTGTAGATGTTTTGCGGTCCCCCCGACGAGACAAACTGTTAGTTAAAAATATGAATACGTAAATAATATAGCTACCTATAATAATAATAAAGGTTCAATACTTAGGGTAGATAGGTCATAATATAATAGTTATTTTTTACTTTTTACAGGTCCTTTATTGTTCTTTTTTTGTGAGTCGGGGGTTTTTTAAATTTTTAATTTAATTTTTTTGTTATAAGGCTATCACAAACAAAAGAAACTGGGATACATCGCTTATTTACAACACTTAGGTAACTGTCCAATTTTGGTATGGTTTTAACAACAGATTAAACGAAACAATAACCTTATTAGACGACCTGCGTAGCGTGGCGTAGCGGTAGGTCTTTCGACTGCTACGTCAGAGTTCGGGGGTTCAATTCCCGTGGGAATCGTTCGTGGGTTCAGTGTCAATATTTATATGCATTAATATGTCTATTAATAGGTCATCATCATCACCTTAGCGGTTTCTCCCGTCCAAGACTTAGGTACACCTCGAAGACCAGGGCTCGTTTATGTCTATTTGTAGGTGTTTCTATGTATAATAAGTAGGTCCCTGTGTTTCAGTGTATTTAATAGTGAATTTAAGTATCCATGTGTGACGTAGTGGTAGAGTGTTCGTCTGCTACGTCAGAGGTCGTGGTTTCGATTCCCGCTTGGTGTAAATATTTGTATGTATGTGATGTACCTATATTTGTATCAGTCTAGGTATTTCTATGTAATAAGTAGATACTTACTCGTGTGTATCTACAAATCTACAACAGAAATTGTTTCTAAGGTTATTCATTCATCAGCACCAGTGGATAGATCATATGTTTACCTACTTTGGGTGCTATGTAAATAAAATGCCGTAGGTGTGCCACCTACATAGTACTATAAAAAATGACAGGCAGAAAAAGTGAGCTATGCCCCAAGACCACCAGCAGGTTTTAGTCGGCTACAATCGATTTTGGTGAATGATGATGATTGTCGTTGTTATCCATGATCTCACGACTTAAATGGATGTAGATACAAATCCTGCCCTCAGGTTCTACATGAAAGGAAATGTTCTTACGCTCCTACCAGACGTACAGAAGAAATAAAAGCAATGATACAATATTTATATTAGACACAAAATTAGACAGAAAATAATTTATGTCTAATTAGACATAAAAATATTTTAGACGGTGTAAGTTTAGTACCTAGGTATATCTACTAGACTAGTTGTACATAACAACTTATCATATATTGCAATTCTTAAAAACAGTTTGAATATAACATAATTATACTTATAGGTATTTCTTTCTTTCTTCTTTCCATTTTTCACCTATGTAGATTTTCACTGAACCTTATCTACACTGCCTTAAAGTTCATATTCATAATGTACTTTGCGTACCACATGTTGGCCATTCCAGAAGTTACGAAACCGTACAATCTAGAATCGTTATTTTTGTACGGAGAAAAACAGACATGAGTGCGCTATAAACTGACTTTAGTTTATTTTCATCAGTCAACTTTCGCGCTTGCTGCAGTGACAAGTTACTCCGCATTTATTTAGTTCTGTTCATATTAGAGGTTCATACTATAACGACAATGGCACTAAAAATTGAAGCTGAAATTAAAATTGAATCAGATCCCTGTGTTCTAGCGTGGGACGGTCAATTGTTTGTCGGTACTGAAGATGGATATATAAAGGTTAGTTAAACATACTTATATATTTATTTACATAGTAAACATTGAGGATATCAACATTATTTGGTTTATATTTTACACATAGTTATTTAGGTAACCGGAGTGTGTATTCTGGAACCGCGGTGCGCCCAAAGGAACACTCGCATGGGGGGACGCTGTCGCTATTCGGCCGAGGTGGAAGTGTACCCGTAGAGGGCTGCTCGGAGGCTCTCCACGAATCTCTGAGACTAGCAGAGGACAAAGTGGAGAGCAGGCAAGGGGCGAGCTTGTTAAGAATACCTATGCTTGCTATGAATGTCAAAATTGGTTTCCTAATTCATAATTACAATATATTTCAAGATGATCAACTACCTACCTACCTATGGTTTTCACTATTCAAACCTGCGGCTAAAATTCATACATTGTATAATAGTTTAAAATAATTCCTTTTAAAACTTATTTTCAGTCTTTTGACGGCAAATTGAATCTCAAAGATTCGTGGCAAGCGCATGGTACACAGCTGTTCACACTAGCTTCGGGGAATGGTTATTTGTACTCTTCGTCCAACGACGGAGGGATCAGAGTCTGGTCACATACTGGTCAGAAGGTCACTGAATTACCATCTACAGGAGCGGATGTAATAGCTGCACGAGTTTTTGATAAACAAGTCTTTGCTGGAGATGAAGCTGGCAATGTAAGTTTCTGTTTTACAGTTTGGTAAGATTAGTTGATTTCTAGCGCCTAAAGCTATGCATCTCTGACTAAATAGGCGACTCGACAAGAAGATATTTTACGAATTTATACCACTTGTGCTCTGTAGCTGTTACGGAGCACTTCAATTCGCTGCTAAAACGTGTTTTCAACTACAAAATTAATCTTATTCTACTAGTAGGTCCTACTATTCATTCGTCATCCTTAGGTAGATCCGTGTCTTAAAAGGTACTTATTATACTCGTATAAGCAATTACTTAGTAAGTATTTCAATTGGATATACCTAAGTAGCTACTTATATTTCAAATTAACTTTATTCCTTATTTTTTTATATCCCAGTGATCCTGTTCAGTTCAGTTTACTGTTATATCAAAGATAGGAAAAAATCAAACATAGGTAATAGACGTAGGTTGATTACCTATGTTTAATTGACTCTATAAAGCTAAATTTATTAGGTACTACCCAATAAATCATTTTTTTCTGTTTTCAGATAAACATCTATGAAAATAATGATTTAAAAGCAACTTACAATGTACTGGAAGAAATAAAAGATCTTTGGTATGACCCACCGTATTTGTTTACAGCTCGTGACTTATACATTACAATTACTGAAATCAAGCCAGGTAGGATACCCACTAGACTGACTCCGGTCACAGATCACTTCCTCATAGAACTGCAGGCTAATTACCTAATCCTTAATTTTGACTTCGTAGTAACCAATTTGCCACCTACTAGTCCCACTAACGAAACATTCACCGGTTTATCTAAAACTCGTAGGTGAGGTCTATCCATTCAATCATCTGATACCTAGGTACATAAAACGTCCTTTAGTCTTAGGTAGGGGCAAATATCTTGACAATTTTATTCGCACATGTGCATTAACTGGCCAACAAAAAGCCAAAAAAGGATTTAGGCCGTGATTAGTCTCTCGTATGCGAGATTAGATTTTTGCCTGCCTATAGGTAGGTAAGGTACCATGAAGGTTGTTAACAGTGTAGGTAGGTAGTAGGTTGGTAGGTATCCCTACTGACGTACTGAGGCTGATTATGGGTACGTACCTACTATGTGTACCTATTTGAAAATCCTCACCGTGCGATTAAACGAGCAACGTAATGGAACTAGGTATGGTGCCGGAAGGATTTAGCTATCCGTCGAACTTTCAAAATAATTATGGTAAATTCGATATCACGAATAGAAAGCCACATTATCCGTGAATGTCATAGGCTGAATATCATCACGCTACTGCCCAAGGGAGCGGGGCAATAATCATAAATGTGCACAATTCCGGTAGATTCCCATACAGTTTAGGAAAATTGATAAATTATATTATGAGCATAATTATGTGAGTTAAAAAGGGTGCATCGGGGTTCGAAATATGCCACGGGCGAAGCCGGGGTGGGTCAGCTAGTCAATTATATTTCTAATGGATGAATTTTTGCAATGTACCTAACACCAAATCTAATCATTATGTTTCCTAAATATTGATTCTTGAAGCATCTTAAAGCAAAAACTAATCTTGTGTATTAATTCATAATTTTGCAGATGTTTCCAAAACTCGATTCATGACGCGACACAATATAGAAGGTCGTACACCATTGCAAGTAACCGGCAACAGACTAGTCTTCGTGTCAAGGAGCGGCTATAACTTATGCCTGCACGATTCTTCGACTAATTCAGAATTCCAAAAGTTAAATGAAGTAAAGGTAATTGTGTGTGACGGGAGGACTTGAACTGGGCATGCGCATCGGAGTAACGCGTCGATTATCGCGCTGCACTTATGGGTTCTGGGACTAGCTTTGGCAACTGGGAAAGCTTATTTCAACTCTGAAATAAATTTCCATATCCAATCGTGTATTTACTTAAATGCAAATACTTACTGCATCATTGAAAAAATAATAGGTAATACCTACTACTATACCTATATTATTATTATATTTTGGTACCTCTTGAAGACAGCCATTCGGTAGAAACATTTAGATGTACCTACATATATATTTGATTGATGTAGATAAGTAGGTACCTACGACTACTATAACAAGTAGGTACCTAGGTATTACAACATAGTTCCGCACCCGTTTTATGATTCTAGGTCAACGGGGAGTAAGTAGGTATCTTATAATAGGTTTTGATCCCTTTGCGGGAGTCAAAGCATGTTCTATATGTACCTACCTATAGGTTTTTGATTGCGTTGACATAGAAATGTATTAACACTATTTCAAGGGATTGCATACCCGATTCTTCTTCTATATTCGAACACCAATCCCGGTTGCAAAATTTGCACTTTGCGAGTCCCTTTTTTTCCACTTCTCCTTTCCACAAAATTGGTTTCATTTTTTGTTTACCTACGGGAGTGATTCCCAAACAGAAAGAGCGAAGACTGTTTCAAAGCATAGAGTTTGGTTGGTGCACCTTTATATCTACTATCTTTTATTTAGGTAGGTAGGTATGTATTGTTATAGCTTCAGTGACACTCACAAGAAACTAAAATTGGCGTAAGACCTTGAAAATGAACCCTTACGATTGATCTTTACAGCATAACTATTAAAGAAAATACACTCCGCGCGTGCCATGCCGGCCGTGTCAAAAATGACTGTATGAAGTCATCTTAACATACCATGGCGTACGAGCAGAAATATACCTAGGTAATGTAGGTATTTTAATATAATTATCATTTATTTCCAGGTAAGCGATTTGATTGTGACAACTTTGGCGGCGAGTGGCAACAATCTCTGGACGGGCGGTTGGGATGGTATAGTTCGCAAGTGGCAGATCGATGGCAATAAGTTAGAAGCAGCTGGAGAAGTAAACCTTGGTGGGCCTATCAATTCATTAGCCACTGCAAATGGAACAATTTATGCGGCGGTTTCTGGAGGAAAAGTAGTTCATATTGCCTAGATTTGTAATTGGTACATATTATTAGCGCTACGGAACAATAACTTAAGCTCGAGCGGCAGTCGTCTTCGACCACAATTACGGAGGCAGTAGGTAGGTAGGTAGACTAGGTACGCTGGTGCGTTTAGGCTTCAGGTTGTGCAGTCCGGTAATTGTAATGTACTGGCTAGATATTTATTTATATTTATAAGAGAACGTGCTGGAGGAAAAATGCACTGCGTGTGCCATCTCTCTTTCGTAGGAGAACCGCATGACGCGTCGCTTAACGTGTAGCAGGTCAGTGCGTGTAGTGCTTCAATGATTAACGTCTAGACCTCTAGACATTCGTGATGTGATAGGTACCTACTTATGCATTAGCATTATTAGGTGCTTCCGGATGCCATAGAATAGATCGTCGAATATCCGACTATATATATATATACCTACATTAAAGTACCTACTTATTATTTTTATTCGTTTTACCTAAATATGTAGATTTAGTAAGCAGTATTTTAAATAGATACCTACCAATATTTAGTTAATAAATGACAATTTCATCTAAGTTGAAGTCTTTAATTTTAACTACCTATTGAGGTATAGGTATAAGTTTTAAGATTAATTATTAACTATTTTAATAGTGCCTATGGAATTTGGGTAATCTATGCTAACTGGCCATTAATGTAGATAGCCATTTAGCTATTATTTTGAAAAATGCCAACCACCAGAATGGCCAACCCATGACAAATAATAAGGTAAAGTAAATATAAAATATTATTTACAAAAATTTGAAATATGAGAGATTATGCTTCCCTGTTGTTCTATGGCTCTACTTGCCATCAGCACAAGGAAAATTTTCTGAAGATTTTGAAAAAAGCTTATAGATATGCAATATCCCTCCACTGTATTTAATATTATTGTACTGTATTTATGCAGCAAGCACATCATGAAAGCTTTATGAACCTATGTGTACAGGACAAAGTATTCTTACCTGTTAATTACTAGTAAAGTAATGACACAGTCAATAACTGGTAAAGGTAATACTGTATCCCAAAAAAGTAGTAAGTTATGGGCAGCAACTTATTAGTTCTACAATATAATAGGTCTATTATAATAATTAGTCCAAGTCTGACATATCCCATGCAAGCTGTGGGGTTGGAACCGTGGGGATTTATAGACTATAGAAATAAAATACTACATACCAAGGAATTAATTATTATTTACAAAATAAAGTTATTTACATTAAAGTAGGAGGTAGGCATGGATTAAATTATTATAGAACTTGGAGGCAAAGGCTCTTGAGTCCGATACACACCAAGTCAAAATTATTTAACACTGAAGGATAAATACAATAAAAGAAAATAGTAAGTTTTAACTTTTACTAACCATTATCACATGCCTATTTTGAAATAAGAGCAACAAATATATATAAATTAAATAATGATTTCAACGTCACATATTGAACTATCAGCAGGAAGCTTCACACTGCTTGGGTTTACATAGTTAGGATCGATTGGAGGAAGTCCAGCTTTTTCACGACGACGGAGTTCTAAGAATGCTTCACGTTGAGTCCAATCTCTACCAAGTGTGTCAGGAGCATAGGCCCAGGCAAATCCACCAAATACTAAGCATAATGTTACAGAGAAGAAAAAGGATGCATTGTGAGCGTTCGTGTCGTCGGTTTTACTATTGTAGTCAAATCCATAGCTGACCCAGTTTTCCTCTTTCTTTTTACATTTATCAGTAACTGCGCCTGCAGCAGCAGTAGCCGTAGCTGCACTATCACTATTCTTCTTCGAAGTTGAAATCGTACGATTAATATGATTCCACACACACCTCTGCATTACGGGTAATTGACGAAGCCTTATCAGTGAGGCCATTATTTTTACTTTTCCTGACTAGTTTTTATAAATTTAATTGCTTTTCTGATTATTTTTCCCACAAAAAGGTTAAAAATTGATTATGAAATCAAAAATAGTGTTTAACTTACAAAACGTCATTGACGAGTTTTATACAATCGACTAAATAGTTTGACATATATTACTAAGTCGGCGTTCAATCCGATGGGTGGGGTTTGCCAAAAACGTAAACTGAGAATACCTACCACGATTCGATAGTAAAACTCTCTTTTCATTTCATTTGACAATTTTGACATTATTGAAAATTGACAAATTCCCCTTCACACTTCAAACAAATTGCTTTTGCTTCAAAATCATCAAATTCAGCGAGCAGCCGGTGATGCGAGTTTAGACTTTTCTTAAAAGTGAATCTGGATCTGTGCCTACGTGAAGGATTATTTCTCTGGAAACGAGTTTTATAATTAGACTTAAAAATGGTTGTCCGCCAGTATAATGAAGAATTAAAGTATTTAGAAAAAGTTAATCCATTCTGTTGGAAAATCAAGAAGGGTTTCCAACCCAACATGAATGTTGAAGGTGTGTTTTACGTGAACAGCACCCTCGAGAAGTTGATGTTGGATGAACTGAAGAATTCATGCCGGCCCGGCATGACGGGAGGGTTCCTACCCGGCGTGAAACAGATTGCCAATGTAGCCGCTTTACCGGGTATCGTCGGCCGGTCAGTTGGTTTGCCGGATGTGCATTCGGGTTATGGATTTGCTATAGGTCGGTAAACCATAAAAATATATACAGATTGAATTGATTAAATTAATAATGTAAATAATGGGTTATGTAGTACCATTTATGTTGAATTTCATTGAATAGGTACCATAACGATTGAATATTAGCGTGTATTACTATGTTTTTTAACCCTAATTACTTAATCTAATCACTAGTAATCCTAACTCTTACCTGAACATGTGATCAATTTGATTGTTTTACAATTTCAAATTATGATGCAATAAAAATATATTTGTAAATGAAGTTTAATGCTTACATACACAGTAAGGTTTATTAAGGTTCTTATTTCTTAAATTTGACTTGCATCTTTTAAATACTAATTAAGATAGTTTAAAAAAGTTGAATGATGTAAGAGCTTGTATTAAGATTGTTAATATTACAGGAAACATGGCAGCCTTTGATATGGCTGACCCTAAATCTATAGTATCCCCTGGTGGTGTAGGATTTGACATCAACTGTGGAGTACGCTTACTTAGGACAAATCTAAGTGAAAAAGATGTCCAGCCAATTAAGGTAAGTCATGATCGGTCTTAGATCCCTATGCAATTGGTAGAATGAACAATTTCGTGAAGATGTTAGAGATATATTTTCAAAGATATTACAATACTAGGTAAAAGGAAAGATTTACTAAACACTTTATTACCTCTGCCTACCCCAATGGAAAAAAGGTGTGATTTGTATGTATGGCTGTATGTATAGACTTAATTGCAGATGTATAAGTAGTAAAATACAATACATGTAGGCACTTTTCAACTACAATATTTATCACTAATTTCCAGGAACAACTGACTCAAAGCTTGTTTGATCATATACCAGTGGGTGTAGGCTCTAAAGGTATTATACCTATGAATGCCAGAGATATGGAGGAGGCACTGGAAATGGGCATAGACTGGTCTCTACGTGAAGGGTATGTGTGGGCAGAGGACAAAGAACATTGTGAAGAGTATGGGCGTATGCTTAATGCTGATCCATCAAAAGTAAGTCTCCGTGCCAAGAAGAGGGGATTACCACAATTAGGTACCTTAGGTGCTGGCAACCATTATGCAGAAATACAAGTAGTAGATGAAATCTATGACAAACATGCCGCTGGAACAATGGGCATAGACAGAATTGGTCAAGTTTGTGTTATGATTCATTCTGGTAGCAGAGGGTTCGGTCACCAAGTGGCTACAGATGCACTTGTTCAAATGGAAAAGGCTATGAAACGGGATGAAATATTGACTAATGACAGGCAACTGGCTTGCGCAAGAATACATTCAGTGGAAGGACAAGATTATCTGAAAGCCATGGCAGCTGCAGCAAATTTTGCTTGGGTCAACAGGAGTTCCATGACATTCTTGACTCGCCAAGCATTTGCCAAGCAATTCAAAATGGCGCCTGATGATTTAGACATGCATGTCATATACGATGTGTCTCATAATATTGCAAAAGTTGAAGAACATGTTGTTGATGGCAAATTAAAGACACTTTTAGTTCATCGAAAGGTAAATGAAAATATTTACATTTAATAGCTATGAGGATGTGCTATTGTCCAATATGATGTTATAATTTATTATATTTGATAATAAATTGGTAGAAGACTTATTATAATATATTATATTGATCAATATGAACAAATGTTGTGATTTTAGGGTTCCACAAGAGCATTTCCACCAAATCATCCTTTGATACCAGTAGACTACCAACTAACTGGACAGCCTGTTCTAATCGGAGGCACTATGGGTACTTGCAGTTATGTGTTAACTGGAACTCATCAGGGTATGACTGAAACTTTTGGATCTACTTGCCATGGAGCTGTAAGTATTTATTGACTATTTTTGTATATATACTGGATTGTGTGACTGATATTGGTAGCTATATAAATACTCATTAAAAATTTCAGGGTCGAGCTTTATCTCGAGCAAAATCTAGGCGGAATTTAGACTACAAAGATGTCCTCTCTAGGTTGGAAAATCTTGGTATCTCAATAAGAGTTGCATCACCTAAACTTGTCATGGAAGAAGCACCAGAGTCTTACAAAAACGTAACTGACGTTGTGAATACGTGCCACGCTGCTGGCATTAGTAAGAAGACTGTTAAATTACGCCCCATTGCAGTTATTAAAGGCTGAAACACTTTGTATATTGTGAAATACTTCAATACCATAATAAGACTATTTTATCGGTTCTGATAGAACCAATTTTTTATATTTATTTTTAAATTTTATTAAATAAGTGAATTCCTAAGCTTCGTTATTTGAATAAAATAACTATGATATGTGTGATATCTTTTTTTATTTAACAACAAAATGATCAACAATTTAGCTATAAATAAATTAATACTTTACATCTAACTTTGGAGGTACACTGATTTATTGTTCTACTAATGACTTTAAGGATTTCATCCATTGATTAGAATGATCTTAACTTATCTGCAATAATCACAAGCAGTGCGGTGCCTAAGAAGAACAGACCAGAAGGTATAACTGCCACTGTGCGGTCTGTTTCATCTGTGAACAAGAAAATGAAATATGGGATTAACCAATAGCGCAAAAAAGAAAGAAAGTGCAGGTCTCACAGACCATTCACGAGTTGCACTTTGGGCTTGGGGTCCACTTATTGTTTTTGATTGGTTTGTCGGAGTGACTGCCGTCTGAACTCGCAAACCTTTGCCAGAACCGCGTACGTTTTGTGGCAGGTGCAACACCTAGTGAGGTTGGCTATGTATGTGAAGTGAATAAGGTAGAGATGCGCCCAAAAAAAGTAACATAAGTATCTTCTACTTCAGATATCCGCGTGTACGGATATCCGGCACATTACTATCTGTGACAGAAGACTGATATCGGTGTTGTAGCAACTGCGTCATTGATATCTGATGGCAGAAAATTACTTGACATGAAATTACCGGGGTTGATTTGCTCCTTTTCTTCACTATCGGCTGTTGTCCAGCCCAGACATTTACTGAGTGCGCTCTCCCATCGAACCCTTTTGATATCGCGTTCTGTAAATAGTAATACTCATGTATTGGATTTAAATTACACATTACACTACACGATACTAATACTACTAAAACTATACAGTTCACGGGCTGTTACCAAAATCGAATAAAAGGTAATTGTGAAGAATCTTAAAAACATCGATTTATTGTTGTACCTAATTGGACAAAGAAAGCTATGTTTAACCAATTCAAGATCACATAATAAAGAGTTAATATTTTAACAATATCTCTGTTCTATGACTTCAAAAGTACCTAATATCCAATTATCCATACTAATATTATAAATGCGAAAGTAACTGTCTATCTGTCTGTCTGTTACGCTTTCACGCCTGAACCACTGAACCGATTTTGATGAAATTTGGTATAGGAGTAGATTAGACCCCGAGAATGAACATAGGCTATGTTTGGTCGCGATAACCTACATCCACGCAGGCGGAGCCGCGGGCAACAGCTAGTTGACAATAAATAAATAATACACTTAGCTACGAGTATTGTTTTAAGAATCGCAGTGTCTTTGACAAGTACCATGATTATACGGATAATTTTATAGAATAGCGCAGCAGAATAAAGTAGCGTATGGGGCTACTTTTTATCTTTTTTTTTTAATTTATTTATCATATCAAACAGTTTATGTAAAAAAAAGATTACATAAGCATTTTTAATAAAACCTATGCGGTTTCTACACAATGCTTAAAAATAATTTTAACATAGTGTTTTTAAGAAATGAGATTTTAGTCTACATTTAACACTGTAACAAGGCTTAATGTTTTCTAAAGTTCTGGGGAATAGGTTCTGTGAGTCACGTTAAGTATTTTACGCGGGTGGAGCTAGTTTAATAATATAGGTAAGTACCTTCGGCAGATGTCGCTGGCAGAAATGTGTCAGCTGGCGGGCTCGGTGTACTCACAGGCCACACTCGAAGCGCTCGGCCAGCTACTATCGCTACTCCAAGAGCTGTACTTTCCATCATCAATGGCCGAATCTAAGCCAAAAGTTGACAAGATGTGATTTAGAGTGTAGAAATAACATTTCAGAACTGACAGGAAATGGGAAATGGGATCCGTAGGTACGCTTGCCCGAGAAGATTAAGGAAAAAAAAAAAGATTAAGGAGTTTTCGAGCAAATGTACACTTGTGCCTAACTGCAGGTGTCGCAATATACTACGCGGTTGTACGCGGCCATAAAGTAGTCGTTCATACAGTGCAGCATGGTGACTCAGAAAACTTAGCCGTTTAATGCTGAATTTCACTGGTGGGAATCCGTTGCAACTGAACTATAAATTAATAAGATTACGGAGCTCAAAATATCCACACCTGCAAACCGATAAATCTGCTGATTAACAGAAGAGGCTCTGGTGCAGGCTTTCCTCTCGGGGTTGGCTTTCCCATAAAGGAAAAAACCAATCAATAAACGTAGGAGAGCGGATCTCGGGTTAAATAGTAAGTAGGTATGTAGCTTTGGATACGACTGGGATTGCCGTTAGATTGAAGAAGACTATACTAGCAAAATAAACTTCTATCATTATGAACAGTATTGAACATACCACAGGTATACCAAGGATATCTGCTTGCATTTGCATAAGGAGTGAATTCTGTGCCATGCCACCATCTGCAAGGAGCCGCCCTAGGGGCGCGCAGTCCGCCTCCATTGCCGTCGCGACCGTTCGTGTCTGGTGGCATACTGCTTCTAAAGCTGCTCTCACTATATGTTCCCGACGCGTGGTCCCACTCAGACCACACATTATCCTGCGTATAGATACCGGCAAACATCTTGAACAAAAGTCGATAAGTTCGCGCATGTGCACTATGTAGGTATACCAATAAAAAAAAAAACAATATGATAATCCATACCTACTAATATTATAAATGCGAAAGTAACTCTGTCTGTAAGTCTGTTACGCTTTCACGCCTGAACAGCTGAACCGATTTTGATGAAATTTGGTATAGTTTAGACCTCGAGACATAAGCTATGTTTCGTCGCGATAACCGAAATTCCATCATGGGTCTTACCCCGCACGACCACTAAAAAAAGCTAAAAACACTATCTACGCAGTTATAGTAAGTAGGTACATTGTTAAGATTTTTATCGATCCTTGGTAGCATGCAATATATCGTACAGACCTACATATAAAGGGATACAAACGATTCAAGGCATTATGAAACTAAACTTAGTCAGTACTAATCTATTTTTACTAATCTATCAGACTAAGGATGATCGACTTGAAAAAAAAAATCGAAACACAAAAAAGCATATTATCTAGTGAACTATTTTGTCTTTACCTAATCACATAAGTACTTAAAGATTGTACTCACCCACGCGCATCCTTCCTCCAATGCGGTGAATATAGACCATTAAATGCTGGTACAAAGCAAATGCTTCCGTCATCGTCATCATCCACCTGGCCCGCCAGAGACTCTGTATCGCTTACATCACTTATGAGTTCTAAGCCGTCTCGTAGCCATTGCAATGTATCACCTGCGTAATATGTAGAAATACGTTTGGGCATGGGCATGCTTCGGTGTTGTAATGTAAAGCATTCTATCACACGTCTACCTACAGTTTCATATGTTTAGGTACAGAGTAGTTAAAACCGAAGTTATACTTTAATCTATCTATACCTATATATAAAAATGAATCCCTGTTTCCCTTGGTCACGGCATCACGCATAAACTACTGGACAGATTTCGTTAATTCTTTTTTTGTTGTGTTTGTTATTGGCAGGAGAAGGTTCATAAGAAAGAAAAAGTCAAGAAAGTTGCGCGGGACATTAGAAAATTTAAGAAAACTTAACGACCATAATTAACTTTTCTAATTCAACCTTCTTATTGTTTTTGACAATATACCTACCTACGGTTTTCTAATAAAACCTCATGGTGTATATAACTGTCATGTCAGTTTTTTCAATATTTAGCTGTCAAAAGTTCAGTTAGTCCATGAAGCTATAGATAAACATGGAGGCCAAACCGGGAAGAACAGCTTGATCCAAATACCTACATGTCTGTATCTCACTCTCTGTGGGCCGACTTCTCTTTCGTGTATTTGTACAATGTTGCTATCTTCTTATTAGTATCTCCTAGTAAATTATAGAAATAGACCATACTAACCAAAAATGCAAGTAAAATGATTTATAAATAACTCTATAGTTCGACTACGATTATTAATGTGGAAATTGAAAAATTATATGCCATTTATTATGCATGATTGGGTTGTTGAATCAGGAAATCAGTGAATTAAATTCCCATTGTCTATGGATTCAGTACGTAATGTAGCAACATTGGTACTACATGTCAACTATCAATAAACAATATGGCGGTTGTTTATTATTGTTTTGGTTTTTAACATATTTAAAGTTAATTATAGGTATAAACTCAAAAAATGGTGCAAAATTGTATAGTGCGTGGTTGCGGTATTACGTGGCGTCAAGGATGTGATATAAAATTCCACGCGTAAGTGTTTAAACTTGTTTAAATGGTGATTTCTTTCTTAGAAGGTTATCATGCTTAGAAAGAGAAGTCGGCCCACAGAGAGCAAGATAGTAAATACAGACTGAGCATCAAGTAGGTATTGGAAGTGAGGCCTCCATGTTTATCTATAGCTTCATCATAGACTTAGGAAAAGTATGGACGGAGTGCCTAGAGTAACTAGTCTGTGTCACAAAATGGCGGGCATCAATCATTGTGTGAGTAAATTGTAGGGATGCGAGGTTTTACCTAAATTTCCCCATTTTTTATTATTTTAGTTGAGGAATAGGGAGAATTATTTGGTAAATTTTAAAATATATAAATGAACAATCATTAAAGGTGATTCGTGCATTATTTATTAAAAATATTGTTTTATCATAAATTAATGAAAATAATATTTTAGTTATTTTTTACATTATTTTTTTCATTAAACCTATATAAAAAAAAATTACATGTATGGTAACCATGGGGAATATTCACACGATTAAACTAGGTACCTAATTAACAAAAAAAGTAAAAAAAATCATATTAGTTACAATTTTGTATTTTTGCGATTCCTAATCCCATGTATTTATTAAAAAGAAGTTAAATCACTACGGTTATCACTACTAATAAATAGTTTATGCTTTTCATCATAAAGTCACACAATTTATAGATTTCCCCAAAATATGGGGAAATTTGCACACTTTTATGTTGGGATCACTGGTTTTGTACCGAACAATTGAATTTTGTTTTGAAATATTGAATGAACATTTATGTATAATTATTAGATAAACATTAAGTGATTGAAATATTGATTAACCTGTGAAATGTGATCCCTGGATTTATTTTCTTCCGTCACTACGGTTTTTACACCATTTCACTGCACAAGACATGTTGTATTTGATTTTTTTTTCTTCCCGCTTAAACTGACAGATCGACCGATTCGGCCGACGTTGCCGCGAAGTGGCTGACTATGATGTGAGAGTGTGCGTGGCGACTGTATACGTATACGAAAGTTGGCTGACTATGCAGCGTCACTTTTTTGTTCCCATGGCTCCGTCCATAGTTATTCCTAGGTCCATGAGCTTCATGAGTTAGTCTGGGGTCCGCTTTACCAGTCTTAAATGCGGATTTGGCTGGACTTCGATATTTTCCGTGAAGCGACTGCCATCTGACCTTCACAACCCAATGGTGACATTAGACGATTTCGAAGTATTGCAGCTAGACCGTTGTTGTTGGACTTTTTAGGGCTCCAACTACCCGCAACCGAGACCGACGGCTTAACTTAATATTTTATAAACAAACGGTTAAATTAGATAGGTACTTTATAAAGGTTTCAAACTGTTAGTTCAACATGCGAGAGAACAAATATATATTATAATTTTGGTTAGCTTACCCGCTATAGCTACAGAACCTTCTAAAGCATATACTGGTGGTGCATCCTGTCCGAGTTTATAAGCTACAGTAGTCAGGAGACCTTGTTGCGAGTGTATAATTGAATCACCTAGAAACAACATTTATTTTTGTGAATAAAATTATTGACAAAAAAAAAATAGTAGTAGGTACAGGCTTTTGATCTGGCATGTCATCGGCAAGAGCGAGGGTTCAGTTAAAATCGGCTTGCTTCGAAGTGCACGTTTACGGCTAAACCGAAGCTATCATTTAAATATTTAAAAAACATTAATGGTTTTACCTACCCTATGAAGGTCTCAAACTGTAAGTCTGATGTCTGATAGAGAGAACACTATTAAACCGAAGAAAGCCGTTTTTAGCCAAACTCTGTGTAATTCCCGACTTGTCAATTCAAAAGATGGGTACTACGGTAGAAGAGAAGGTATATAGAAATATTATAACCTGTGTTATATAATAGGAAGCACCCAGTGCCGAAAGTACATTTGACTTGACCAAATCGCATGCATCCTTGTCCAACGAGAGCTGCTTGTTGGTCGCCCAAACACTAAAAAATTATTGCGAAATCAGTGATTTTTAATTAATTGTGTTACCATATCGAATGAAGCCCGAATGAACAATCTGTGCATGTAGCTAGTTAATATACGGCTCGTATAATCATTAAAATGATTTCCACGCACTTCGATTGATTCGCCTTACCACGACGCTCTTATAGCAATTCAGAGAGAAAGGGAGAGAGAGGGAGGAGAAAAGGAAAGAAAGAAAGAGAGAGAGAGA